>CM054387.1:11595826-12795826 GCA_028858755.1 Ara ararauna | reverse complement strand
CTGACTGTACTTTCCAGTGCCACAAGGTCTTTTGATTCAGAAATCCATCTTCTGTAGCAACACTTCCCAGCAAACACAGCAGCAGGGCCAAGCTCTATGCTTGGTAGCAGTCACACAACCCCACTACATCACTAAGTCCTATTGGCCAAAGAGATCATTTGGGTCCTGGAGGGAGCTGTAGCTGTGGCTGTCAGCATACTCCTCCCAGAAAATACCAACCCACTGAATGAGTTTGTTCACAGCAGCAGGAACCCCCAAAACCAAGAAGGAAGGATTTGATAGGGACAGAGCTGTCTTCTACAGATCTCAGAAGGCAACTGCCAAGGACTGCAACCCAAAAAAGAGGTGCAGTGAGAACATGACAAGTTCTTGAACATATATTTCCCTCTCCAAGAGTGGTTGCCCTGGAAACATGACAATATTTGTTTCTAGTGCTCCTCCCAACAATAGCTTTGAGGTAAAAATTAGCTTCTGTAACAAAGACAAAGTTTCCCCAGAGAAGTGGCTCAAAATCCCTGTTTGATGTGGGCTTTCTACATCCTGTTTCAGTCTCTCCAGATGGAAAGGAAGCAATTTTGCCTTCACTGACACTCACCAGTTCATAATCCTCCACATATTTGTATTTCTTCTCCCGATAGTAGTATTTCTTCTTCATGCAGTACAGAACAACAATGTCACACAGCACCGTTGCCTGGTGGACAGTGAAAGAGTTTAAAACAACGATCCTCAGAAGTGAGGCACTAACTCAGAACCGAGTTCAAGAGCAGACAGGTCACTTACCACGCCAAACAGTGCTAAGCCAGAGCCGATGTTAATCATGGTAGGAATTACATCAAATTTTCCTGCCTAGAAGACAGTTACAAGGGTCAATGTGCTTTTCAGCATCTCTGAAAGCCTTCCGCACAAGACCTCCAGGAATTAAGTCACCCACCTTTCCAAACACTATGATATCAAAGCGGATGCCATAAGCTTTGACAAGTGTCCGTGATTCAGTGCCATTACTGTCCCTGAAGTATTTTGCAAACCTAGAAAAAAGAGAGGTCAGAGCTTAGCTGGAAAATCTTGAAGTTGCTTATGTGATCATGCAACACTTAGGTGTGCTCCCCATCCCAAGAGGATGGGTTGAACATGAGGCTTGTCTCTGGAAGTACCAAAATGATGGAGATGTAATGCAGGCAAGCACATTAGCGAGAAAAGCCCCAAACAGGCGAATTTGAGACAGCGGTTAGCACAAGCCAAGTCATGAAACTTACAAAGCACAGGAAGGGGAGAAAGCAGAAGGACAGACAGGAAGAAACTCAGCCACACACGAGGATCAGCCCCCTCAGACAGAGGCAAGCAGGAGGTTGCAGGAGTGCAGGCAGCCACGAGAGGGCAGGGCCGGCAGCAGGCAGTGCCGCTCAGCCTGGCACACAAAAGCTGCTCCTTGGCCCGCACAATGCCACTTGCAGGCAAATGATAGGGAAGGGGGATGAGAATAAGTGAGATCAGACTTACTCCACCGCAAGGATGACTAAGCCAGGAGGAAGCAGAGAAGAGGGTGGAAAAAAAGAGGAAGGATTGGTATGGGGCTGCACTACGATCTGGATTTAGCAAGAACACTTCAGAACCCACCCCAGCCGGGCTGTGATTTCCTCCAGCCAGTCTCACCCAACACCCCAGTACTTGCAGGCCTGGCACCTCCCAAACACACGTATCTGTATGACAGCAGCTTCCCAGTGAAACCATTCACGTTCCATCAAAGAGATCCCCTGCGCTGGGAGTTTGTGGTTCTAGAAGCAAGCATAGCCCCAAGCCACGTTTCCTCATGAAGGGATCTCAGCAAGAGGCCAATCCCTGTTATTACAGCTCTGAGTCCAGAGACACCAGCTACCCAGCTCTACTGGAGGTGCTGGATCTATCCATACTGGCCACAAGGTGTTTATGGTGGATGCTCCTGGTGCAGAGCCACTTTAAAGAGATTGGGTTTTCCCCTGTCCACAGTAAAGGAGATGCTTCAGTCTCCAACCTCCACACCCCAGCACTCTCAAACCTCCCCGTTAGCACACCCTGCTGCAGTTCTCACATTGCCATGCCCCGGGAGGCTGTCCCAAATGGCCATACAAATGCTGATGTAAATATGACTCAGATACTGACGCAATCAGTGGAGCTTCACTGACCTTTCCCCTCCGCTGCTGTTTACACACAGTGAAGATCAGACCTGCTCCGTGTTAACAGCAGCAGAGAAACTCCCTGCGTTTTACAGCAAGGAGAACCTGCAGCTGTACGAGCGCAGGCACCTCCTAACACCAGTGGCAGACTGAGCCCCAGGGACACCAGGTACCCTTCATAGCCACATTACCTGAAGTTATAGCCAGGTGAGACAGTCTGAGCAGAGTCCTTGTTGTCCAGGCGGCGGAAGGAATACTTTGGCACACAGTGGGATGCAGCTCTGTCAAGGTTGCAGTTCCAGTTGATCTGCAGTGCCATGACTCCACCCTGCCAAGGGGAGGAGAAGCTGAGCAAGTGCCCAGTCAGCCCAGCACTAGGCTCTCTGCTGACCAGGACCCAGATCTACTGACTCAGGTCCCAGTCCCAGTTAAACATCCTTTCCTGCTGCTGTAGAAGGGCCTTGTACATCACCCCACACAAACAAGCCAAAGCCAAGTATTTGTTAAGTAGAACTCACTCTAGTCCACCTGGCCAGAGCAGCTCACACTTCTGCAGCTACTCTGTGTCCTGTGGCTGATGCCACAAGGCAGAGGGGGACAACCACCTACCACTCGTCTTCTACACAGCTGAGACCCAATAGAAGGATCTGCCAAATACCTCCACAGCCATTTCCTGGAAGTTCTGCCCTGCAGCTTCAACTATTTTCCCTAAACGAAAGATAGGACAGAAGGGATCTGTCCGAGAGTCATAGATGCAGTTCTTGAGGTAGGTGGAGTTGATATTGGGGAGGATGTTTCGCCTAGAAGGGGAACAGAGAGAAAGATCTGTTGCATCTTCTTCCGCTCCTCCAGCTCCCTTTTACTGCCAAGAAACCAGACAGTGCAGTGGTCCCCACACTACTTACTTGCTGAAGTTGAACTTGGGATACAAAATGTTGTTCTTCACCAGAATGGTGAAGTTCTCAGCTTCTTGCAGGAATGCTGGCCTACAAAACAACAGGAAAAGTAAGTAAATCTGCATACTGCTAGCCTCTTCTTAGGAGGGCCAATGCAGAGTAGGAGAACAGAGCACTCACTTGGGTACGTGATCATCATTCTCCACAGGACACCACGCAAAGACTTCACAGGTCTTAATGCTGCTGTTGTATGGTACACACTCCCCAGTCTGGACGCCTAGAAAGTCATGTTAACGGAAATGCTACCAAGCAAAAATACAGAGGCAGTAGATGCCCTGTGAAATCTTCTCACTTCGTAAGGTAAAAGCAATCTGCTCAGAGGTAAAGTGACAGTAGCAAGACCCCCACTGCAATTTATAGTGAAATTTCAGAGAAAGAAGCATCAGATCCTTTTCTGAGTCAAATGCTCATCTACGAGAAACACTGCTCCATGGACTCAAGGTCTTGAGAAAGCCCTCACACTGTTTACTAACTCACCAAAGCACACACCTATCCAGCATCCACCCAACACAGACTAAGCCTATCTGCTCTCCCCCCAGAAGAAAAACTTGAGCTTCCCATTCACTTCTCTTAGATGTGAGAGAATGAGAACAAGGAGACTGAAGTGAAATGCTGTTTCCTTCACAGCACAGCACACAGGAGGGAAGACACAGCACAGAGGTATCACAATACACTGGAAGGAGCCCTTGCAGCAGGCTGCTTACCATTGCTGTGAGTGCTGGCATACCCTGGAACACAGTTGTTCTTCACCTTGCACTCTGTTTTATCATCTGGAAGCTGGAAAGGAGCAAAAATCACACTAAACTCTATGAATTCTCCCCCCCACACTGCCACCCTGACAAGGCAGATATAAGCAGATCCTGTACCTACCTCTGGGCAGCGGCCTTGGCGCTGGTTCAGTGTGAGTATCACGTTGGTCATGACAAACACCGTGTTCTCCTCCTGAGCATACAAAACAAGGAGGAAGCTTAAGAGTGAGTCTGCAAAGAGTATCCAAGGTACTGTGCCAAATGATAGAGCCCAGGTGGCCTCACAGAGGGAACTTGCTTTGGGCAGTACTTGTATAGCACTGAGGGAGCAGATTCCCACAGGTATTGCCTAATGCCACTGCCTTAATGCGGAGGAAGGACTGTGGGACTAGCAACCCTTTCTGTCCTCCCACTTGGCCCAAGTTTCCTCATTCACGTATGAAAACAGATCACACAGCTCCTCAAGGAGTCACAAGGCAGAAGCAGAAATCAAGCTCCAGCTGCAAGCCTGAGCACAACTCCCACTCTTTGCAATTATCTATTAGAAATTTGACCAGTCCTCGTTGGTTTCTCTAGGGAGCACCACTTCCATTATCTTCAGACCTGCACAGTTCAGGATCTGTTGTTTGCTGCTTCTCCACCGACATGCAAATATGATCACTCAGCCAAAATCTCGCTAAATCTGCCACTTTTACCTCACTACACTTCATGCAGAGAGAGTGACCCACAACCAGCAGCTTGGCTGTGCCTGCCAACCCTGAACATATTGCCCACACAGCCCAGATTCACACAGAGTCAATCAGTAACTACAGCAGTACCTCCTGTTCTGTTCTGGATCAAGTGACTTGCAGGCTATTCTTGGGGTTTCTGCCAACAAGTTAACTTTGAATTGTTTGCTTAAGAAAGCAGTAAGAAAGAGCACACGTGGTTATTGCTGAAACTCTGTTCCTCAAGCCTGATTCTTCCTCCTATCCAAACACACAGACACTCTTTTCTTGAAACACGCGTCCCCAGGGCTAGGAGTGCAGGTGCTCAACATGATCTGCAGCAAAGCAAAGCTGCTTCATTCTCTCATATCAAGGCCACGCTGGAGCCAAAGCTGCTTCAGACCATGTTGAACTTTGGCAGAGCAATAGCTGCTTGCTAGAAAACCCTCCCTCTGCATGCGAAAGTGACTGATACCTGTGGAGGGATGACATAGTCAGCCACATCCCAGACCGTAGCTCCCAAGGCGGATGTGTTTGTCAGTGTTACTCCTTTCACCTTTGTGGTTACAGAGCTGACCACAGAGTCTGTTTCCTGGTAGCCCTTCTCCCACAGAAAGACCCACCTGTAAAAGAAGGATTGCAAGAAAGAGACCACCACGTAAATGCCCAAAACCAGCACAGGCAGTGGGAATGTCTCCTTTTTTCGCATATCACCTGAAGGGGTCACAAGACAAGCAATCTCCTTCATGTTCTTTTTCTCAGGGTGGTTTCGCACGGTGTAACCACTGTTTTTATGCACATCCTGCCGGGTGAATGTCGACCACCCTCTGGGATGGTCTTCACTCCAGAAGGGTCCTCCCCTGCCTACAGCTGCCCGGAGCAGCCCTATTATCCCATTTAAGTCCTCCCACCCCCTATTTGTCACCTCTTGGTGTCAACACCCATGGCAAGCTCCGGCCTCCCTTCAGCCCTAAGGCCTGACTTAAAGGGGGGTCCCAGCAAGCCGGCTCCCGCCCCTTAGCACTGCAAGCGGGGGCTCCTAGCGCGGTCCGTCTCCGGGACTCCTCCCCCCAGCCGGGGCCGGGGGTCAGGCCGGTCCCGCTCACCCGATCACGTAGGCGAGGATGGCGAGCTGCACCGCGCGGTTGATGAGCCCCACTTTGCGGCTCCGGATCAGCACGATGCGGGGGGTGTCGTACTCGAAAAGGAAGCTGTGGAAAGCCGCGCACGACACCATGGCGGCGACTGCGGAGGCCTGAGAAGGGCGGGAGCAGGAACGGGAACCCCCCTTAACACGCCGGGCAGCGGCTGTCGCGGCCCCGCGGAGCCACAGCGCCCCGAGCAGCCCGGAGAGCGTCCCCGCAGCGTGCCCGGCTCTGGGTGCCCGGCCCCGCCTGCCCGCAGGGCGAGCAGGAGGCAGCGGCTGCCCCGGCTGCTTTTGGCACGGAGAAGCCGTTCCCCACCGCCCTGACCCCTCCGGGGATAACCCTCTATTTTCACCTCTATACTGGTCAAACATGAGTTAGGCATTTCCTGGAAGTATGCTGCTGTCAGCCCTCCTCTGGGCTATGAAGTCTCACAAAGAAGCTGTATAGATAACCTCAGGCCATCCTAACAGAGGTAACTTCAGACAGCTCAGAGCAAGGACATAACTGCCTGTAAGAGGTAGCAGGAGCATAGCTAAGACAGTCATTCTCCCATATACAATGAGCAAATCCTTTATATTTATCGTCTCACAGAATTAATCTTTGCTATAAAAGCACAGATCTGCACCACCTAATTCGTGCACCTTCCATGATAGTGAGCTGCCCAACATGGTGCTTATTTTAGAAACATCACCATAACCCTTATAATAGCAGGTAAAACATTAGAAAGAGGTGAAGGGAACTGACAAACTGGCAGTGGGAAATCCAGAGAGTATGAAATCACTAAAGAGACTTCATGTCAGCTACAAGTTAGTAAAACCCTCTATTTATTACAAAACCAGTCAAATCTGACAGGACTAAAAAGAAAGGGGCAGACAATAAGGAAGAACATATATATATAAAAATGTGAAAGAAGATTAAAATCAGTCTTAAGTGAATATTCAGTGTAATTCTTTCCAAAAGGAGAGTGAGCTCATGTGTCAGAACCGGAACGCATTAATGCCAACTGTAATATTTTCCCACTCTAGATACAGAAGATGCTGCAATATGAATGCTAATGCAATTAATGCATATCACAAGTGAAGATATAAATGCTGTTAGCATAATCTCCCAGCAATATATCTTAAAATATGTGCGAAATGGAATGGCAAGCTGCTGGGTTAGCTCAAAGAACAAAGCATAGATGAAAGGAGGGCAGAATACATACGTTAGCATCCTTCTCACCTTGTTCCGACAAAAATAGAACATGTCCAAGTGTAACGAAAAGAAAGAACTGAAAAGGTGTTGGAGCACAGATTAATCTACCCCAGATATGGTGCTCCTCAGCTGCACTCTGGCCTTGCACATCACTGCACAAAGCAACTCGCACTGAGCTGTTCAGGAGGAGGAGGTGAAGGAGGAAAGGCCTGTTTGAAGCTAAGAACAAACAGGAGGCCAAAATCCAACATTACAGTTTCAATGAGTATGAATGAAATGCCCCAAAATAATACATAGAAACAATAAAAGCACTTTTCCTTGTAATTCCCAAGTTCAAGCTTAAAGGAGCAATAGCAAGAGAACAGCTGGGCCTTTCAGAAAATGCTACATGTCACTGAAATCATCTAAAATGAGCCTGTTTAATGTGGATGGACCAGGAGGCCCTCAACAGCAAGTTATGAAACTATGTGCTCCGTGGCCTCTTTCGAGAGTCTCTCGATCCAGGGCTGCAGGAAGGTGGTGAGGCTGGGGGAGAAAGATGCCCAGGACCACGTTTTCAAGCAGTCTCTCTTTTGGACCTCTTTCCTTCAGGAGTCATGCTTTGAGATGATTCTTGGCTCCATCTATTTTCAGGGTGCTGGTCATCCCCTGACTCAGCTGGGATTCTGGTGTGCAGCAGTGCAAAGGCAGGCGCCTGGAATCTCCCACTAAAAGGTAGCCCTAAGAACTCACCCCAGAGCCAGCATTTCCAAACCATTCCCTCAGAGAGTAAAGCAAAGGCAGAAGAAGAAAGCACTTTAGCTCAAACTATCTTTCTTCTGTGCTAAGCAGTAGCTCACTGTGCCTCTACAAAGGCAGTATATAAGAATTCAGTATATAAGAAATCAGAAGATTTTGGGAAGTCACATGCTTTCTTTTCTTTTTAAAGATCCATGAAAGAAAACAAAGGTTAAATGTCCAAGGTAAGTCACAGCATGAGCTCAAGTTGTGCTGCATCCTTACTCCATCTTAAAACTAGTGTACAATCACAGAACCACAGAATGGTTTGGATTAGAAAGGAGCTTAAAATCACCTAGCTCCAACTCCCCTACCAGAGGCAGCAACACCTTCCACTAGACCAGCTTGCTCCAACCTGCCCTTAAACACTGCCAGGGATGGGGCAGCCACAGCTTCTCTGGGCACCTTGTGCCAGCGCCTCCGCACACTCACTGGACTTTTTTCCTTATATCTAATCGAAATATCCCCTCTCTCAGTTTAAAGCCATTCCACCTTGTCCTATCCCTACATGCCCTTGTAAAAAGTTCCTCTTCAGGTTTCTTGTAGCCCCTTTAGGCACTGGAGCTGCTCTAAGGTCCCCCGAGAGCCTTCCCTTCCCTAGGCTGAACCAGTCCAGCCTTCTCAGCCTGTCTCCAGAGCAGAGCTGCTCCAGCCCTTGCAGCATCTCCATTGCCTCCTCTGGACTCACTCCAGCAGCTCCACATCCTTCTTATGTTGGGGTGCAAGAGCTGGACACAGTATTCTAGTTGGGGTCCCACCAGAGCAGAGCAGAGGAGGAGAATCCACTCCCTCCACCTACTGGCCACGCATTTTCTGGTGGAGCCCAGGACACAGTTGGCTTTCTGGCCTGCAAGTGCACGTTGCCAGGGTCATGTTGAGCTTCTCATCAACCAACAACCCACTCACTGGTGCGCTTTGACTCAGGCTCTTCATTATCCTGGTTCTCGCTGGCCACACTGGTGCAGCAGATGCCAGCATCACAAAATTTCACAGGGTGGCTCTGTGACAACAATTCCCAACATAAATTAAAGAAAAAAGCATTTACTGCTTGATCCAACTGCAGAGAGAATTTACAACAGTGATCCTCCCCACTGGGTTTCTCATTTGACACAGCACAATAGGGATAATGATGATGGATCAGCAGATCTGGAGGAGGTCTTTCTGTGTTGCCAACGCCCACCCTAGTGAAACCGAATCGACACCTCACAAGTTGTTTCAACACCAACGCACTCCCGCTGGCACATAACCCACCACAGGAGAGCCACAATTTTTAGCTGACTCTAGAAAATACATCTTCTGGCCACAGGACTTATTTACGTGAGGTAGACAAGAAGAAACTAGTTTTAGCCCTTCAGAATCTAATCTGGAAATATGGGAGGGTGGCAGAAACCCAAATCGGTTTGGAATTATATCCCTTAGTTCTCCCTGCTGAAGAAAGGATCCCAAAGGTTAAGTGTCTGTCTTTACCTCAATAATGCTGCCCATATTTGCAGTATCTGGGATAGCAAGGCCATGGGGAGTTATGGGGACAAGGGAACAGGAAGACATGGTATGGAACTAACTGTAGGAGCATGAAGCTGCAGAAAGTTCAATCATAGATAAAGCAGCCTGAAAACAGCATGGGTATGTAAGGAGCTGGCAATGACAAAAGTGCCCATGCCTGAGGGCTTTAATATCATGTTATCCAAGACCAACTCTGAAATCCTGAGCACATCTCAGCATGCTGGATAACAGACATTTTCCATTCTTCGATCACTAGAGAACGTCAAGAATCATGTGAGCCTTTACTACCTTCCAGTTTCTTATTCTGTCAAGAACATGACCTGATGCACAGCTCCCATCAGCTTATGGATCAAAAAGCAGTCACAAAGCATGGAACAAAGAGATCCTTTTAAATCTGACAATGAAAAGCTGGCAGCACACACAAAATCATAACATTAAACTGAAAGACATACTAATCCACACAATAATACTAATACCCAACCTCTGATAACAACAACCATATGTCTTCTGCCTCAGACATGCTGTCAGGACTTAAAGTGCTGTTTTGTTCTTGACTGGTTTACTTGAGTGATCTCTAAGTCCTGTTCTCCTTCATTTAGATGAGTAATCTGAATGGGAATTTGCTTAGCTGAAGGTACAGAAGGTCAGTTCCAGGGGCAGCAGATCCTCACAGCTCACTCTGTCACTGCCAATCAGAATTTGTTTTATAGTTGGTTGCCTGATCAAGTACTGAAAGAGTAAACTGTTCCAAGAGGATATGTCTGGTGTAAATGCCATCAGCTCAGCCCTCTGCCTTCTCCCATCTCCAGGTACTCATTTGGATGATAAGAGACATCTAAAGAAAAACACGTTTTCCTCCTTTCCTTTCCCTTCTCTTTGCAGAAAAGTCCTTGCTGCTCTGCTTTGCTATCTTGATGCTAACAAACCAGCTCAGGGAAAGCTTTTACTTGATTCCACCCTCTCCTGCACATCCTACTGCAAGCTAAGTTTGGCAGACTTTGAGTGCTTTGAATCAGAGTTCCCTAGATCATGCGATCATTTGCTTCCCATTCACTGCGATCTGATTTGTATTCTCTGAAGGCAGTGAGTCACTCAGAAAAAAACACTGTAATGTGTTCTGCTTTCTCCTTGCTGGCACAGACATGAAATGCCCTTTTCCCCGTGCTGAACAGTTCTGTGGCCAAGATGTGTTTTATTGGCCAGCTCTCAGCCTCTGAAGCCTGCAGGACACTTAGGGTGTATTTGAAAGTTCTCCTCACTTTCCAGGATCAGAGGTTTTCTCCAGCCCTAAGGGGAGAGGTGATTTCACATCTGCTCTTGGTGGCATAGAAGCCTCCTCTGTAGCAGCTGAGAACTGACCTGTTAAGTAAGAGCTTTCTTGACCACTGGCTGAAGCTTTGCTCCCTTGCACCTGAAGTAGTTATTTTCTTTTGGAAGGCTAAAGGCTGTTTGCATGTGTCAATCACAAAATTCCCTTTGGAACCGAGATGAAATCAATAGGGCTTCATGCAGCCAGAAGCTATAAGCTGCCTAAAGTAGCTTTCCTGACTTGCAGGGCAGCCAGGCTGCAGGGGGAGCAGCATACTCTACCTGTCCTATTTCTCTCTTCTCTACTATTGATCTCTGGTAGCTTTAGGACACTGGGCTGGCGGACCTCTGATGTGATAATATTTTACATTCTTATGGCATGTCACTGATGTCAAAAGGGTTTTCTTGAAATATAATAACTGTAGGATCATTTCTAGCTCTCTCCCCCTCACTCACTTGGGTAGTTCTCCTGAAACCAGTAACTCTGTTTATACAAGTTGGCACACTCTAGTTCAGCAGCATGGCAGGGTTTGTGCATGATCTCTGCCAAAACATCCATGCTTGTTTTAGATAGTATTATGCTCACTCTATTCACTGCTCTTCAACGTTCATTGTCTTTGCTTTTTAAATAGCTGCACTGAACTACTCTGCCCCTCTTTTTAATTTTGGAGAGATTAGAGAATGACATTTCCTTGACAATAAACCCCTTGATTGACAGATACAGAGTCAGGCCACCAGGATGTGGTCTGGCATCAGGCACACCCTGCCAGCAGCCTGTATTCAGCCAGTGAGCCTGTGCTGCTCACTTCCTGCAGCGGAGATTTCAGCTGAACTGCAGCAAAATAATCTTTCTGCAGACTGGTATTTTGATGTTGAAAGGATTAAAAAATGTGGGGCAAACCCATTCTTGGCATTTTGACCCCAGCGTTAATCTGACACTAAACATCCTCAAAACTACTCCACTGTCTTTTTCCAAAAGCCTTCTCAGAAACTGCTTTGCCTATAAAAATGTTGCTAGCCTCAGTCTTAGAGGCTCAACTCTCTCAGGCTGGCTGCCAGGTCAGAGGGAACACCTCTTTGGTCTGTGTTTGCACAGCTCCAGCACAGTGCAGCTTTGGAACACATTGGCAGCTCCTAGACAGTTATGGCACTTATGTTAGCATCACAAAAAGATGAAACCCCATAGTGTAATAATAGTTATGCTGTGGGTCAAAAAAAGAGTGCTATTACACAAGAGTTTTGAGGGACCGCTTTAAACACGCTGATAAGCATTAGATAAATGCTTTGTGTAACTATTTACAACTGGAGTCACACCAAGATTTTTTGTCAAAACTTCTCATAAATCTGCTATCTGCACACAGACCTGAGAGCTCCGATCTGCTTTTGAGTTAATGGCAATTCAGTAAACTGTGGGGTTACCCAGGTGGAAGAACAACACTTTGTTATTTTATTTGTGTTCATTGCTTTGGGAGACTCACAAGTTTACGTAGTTTTGAGTCTCAGCTACCATATGGTGGAATCTGCTCCAGCTATTCTGTGAATACTTGCTGGAAATTTCTAGGCCTTTCAACACAAAATCTCCTGCAATACAATCATACTCATTTGGAAGATGCCCATCATGATACATCTACACAAATGCAGCAACTGCAGCTTAAGGTCATGGCTACAAGAGTGAGGGAGAATCAAACATCTAATCATTCCAAGTCATCATTCCCTACATCTCATCACACCTTTGCTTCAACATACTTTAGGATCTGCTTGAGTAGAATCAAAAGATGACCATGAGTGACAGCTTTTGTATAGGATCTATTTAAATGCACTGTACTTTATAAAAGGGCCTATACATGCTATAATACTGGCAAAATAATATCAACTCTGTCAACATGGGTCCAATGGGTGAGATGTTAAGCACATTTAACTCTTGAAGACTGAGCTTTCTTTGCTTCTCACACAATCAGTTCCTGAACCTGCAACAATTCCATTACATGTCAGACAGCAAAATGTGCAGGAAGAGCATTAAATAAATGTTTTAACACTGAGCATGAAAAAAATTAGTGATATCACAGACCTTCACTGCCACCTCAGAGAATTCCTCTTGTGCTTTCTGAAGGGTATCTCCCAGGTGGAAAACTGGACAGAGCGAAGAACTCATCTTGTACATGCAGGAGGTATTTAAATTTGGTGGAATATATAGTCTGTGAAGAACACACACACTTGTTTAAGTTTCAAAGAAAGCTGGAGCAGCTACAGGTACAGGTAAGGAACTTCACGCTTACTAGAACCTGTGTGAAATGTGCTCACTTTGTAAGAACATGACTTTTGATTTTGTAGCTACCAGATGTATACATCCCTCACAGGGATCTGGGAATCAAGACCAATTCTCTCCTCTTTGGATATTATCAGCAGCAAAGTTTTACCTGTGTAAACTAAATACCTTCACCTTATAATTTGAAGCACATGTTTGTTGTGCTATATTTTAGTGATTTTACCCTAACATAAACCAGTGTATCTGAGTGAACAACTCTGTTGTCCAGTGTATGAGAGAAACAGTGTTATTCTCGGAGGCTCTATTCCCAAGCTCTCCTCATTTCTCTTGCTTCCTGAAGGATTAACAGGGTTAAGGAATTACAGAAACTTGATATTTGCCACTCGAGCAGATACAGATCTAAATTCACAACCCTTTTTGGTAAAGAAGGTGCCCATTTATACAATCTGTTTTTTCCAAGCACAACTACTCACTCTTCAGAAAACACTGAGGAATGTTTGCACTTCCACGGTGTAATTAAAGTTTGGGAAGTGAATGTTGTTCTTTGTTAGCACAATGAAGTCTTCAGAACTCCTCAGAACAGCAGTCCTAAAAAAGAAACATCAAATTAACTAACTTTATTATTTAACTTGAACACATGAGTTAATGTTATGCTACTTTACTATTACCTGGAAAGCTGTCAGTAGGAGGAATAAGTTGCTAAGAATAACACGTTGAAATGCAGGGAGTTGGGTGGCTCAAGGGATTAAGAAAGATATAGGTTGTTTTCTCAGTTTTAGTTATAGATTGTTCTCTATTGCATTTGTTTGCGTGGGCCAAGCCTAACTGGAGTCTCTACATGCAGCTGAAATACAGTCTCAGGAGACTTCTTGCATAAATCTTGCTATAGAATAGTAGAGTAAGAACCATTTGCCAGCTGATAATTTCTGTACAATGAATTGGCAGTTTCATTGCTGGTCCCCAGAGTCCGGTGGCCATTTAAACCAGAGCTGTCCAGCTAGCGACAGTGAAACAATGAACCATGTGCTAGATCGTACAGGATGCCTCTGGAAGTCAGGTATCAATCACATCATCAAAGGTTGTCCTGCCTTCCTAGCAGATTCCCATTTGAGGACCTCCCCTGCGGTGGTTTGTGTCACTAAAATATATAAGTGGGGTGGGATGCAAACACAAGGGAAAGCAGGCTGCCAATCTGACCCTTCCTCAAAAGAGTGATTTCTCCGAAGCTAATGTAGCAGGAAAGAAGGCATTTTCCCCACAAGTTACCAGCTGGGTAACGTTGGCCTAGACTGTGTGAGACAATCTCTGCTATATCCATGACTTGCCAAGGCTATGTAACAGTAAGAGATACAGTTTTTAGCACTGTTTGTCTAGCATGGGGACTATTCTGAACTGGAATATTGGCATTGTTCCATTTTAAGAATGAGCCAGGAATATCTTAATTTCCATCAAGACAGCCATTTCAAAGAGGAAACCCAGTCTTCAAAGCAGTCACCCACATAAAGGACAGTGCTTCTAAGACAGAGTATTTTTCCTGTCGTTGTGTTTTGAGCAATGCCTCTGCATCAGAGATCTGTGATGACAAGAAGTACATTAGCTGGATGACACGTAGCTTCCATGAGGGACTGCTCATGAGTGTCTTCTAAATCACGTCAACGAATGAGACTTGACTGCAAACCAAATTAACATTTGTGGATGACACGGAAGTCACTGATGAGTCTCAGTGTGTAACAGTCAAGACATTAATAACATTTTAATTTTTAAAGAACTGAAAATGAATGAACCTATAATGTGAAACTGTCCATAATTCATCTGCTGGGAAACATCTGGAATCTGATCCAAAGCTCTTCTGAAAAAGGTGTTGTAAAGAGCTGTCCTTCAGCCAGATAATCCAACAACTGTGCCCAGCCTCAGGCAGAAATGAACGCTCTTCTTGCTAACATGCAATGGCACTGTTCAGCTCCTGCCATAACTAAGAGGAAGGAAAAGGAGGCCTCCTGTATAGCTCATGAAACTTACCTTTCAAAGGCATTTTGACAATAAAGACAATCATGGGTGTAACCAAAGCCCAACATTGCTACCTCAGTATCTCAACCAGACAGCAAAGCTTCCTGGGCTCTGACCTTGGTCTCATGTATTGTTCTGGTAGAAAACAAACACTCAGTTCTGCTTTTTAGCGATTCCTTATTTTAACCTTGCCAATGGAACTTGTGAAGGAACTCTATCCATCAGAGGTTTGGATCAAACCCCTCAGCCATTATTTTTGGCCTCTGCTAGTGACCGACTGCTGGCACTTCAGAGGAAGGTCAGAAAACAAAGACAGAATGTGTCAACTGTGCCATGTAATTAAAGGCAAAATTCCCTCTATAACTTCCACAGCAGTGAGCCCACACAGTGTGACATTTAAAACTGACTGTCAGTCACTGAAACTTCATAAAAAACCCTAGGATTTCATTAACTCAGGAAGCTCATGCATATCTTTCCCGGATACTGTATGAACAATTACAGCCTTCCTGTTGTTGGACAAAGCCTTTTTCAGATCCCAACTCTGTCCACAGGAGAAAAGAATGGCAATTCTTTCAAAGACCTGAAAAAAAAGTCAGCAGAAGGAGCTGTAGAAGGCATTGTGGGCTCTGGAAGGGACCTGGCAGTGGAAAAACTGCTCAGTCTCTGCAGAAAACCCTAAATTAGGGAGAAAATGGGATATATGCATAGAATCATGCTTGTATCTTTCAAAAGGAATGAGTTAATAGAAGTGATAATTGACCTAGTTTCTTGCACATATACATCAAAGCTGCTTCATTTGCTCTCTTAGAGAATAATTTGCATCATTTCAATTGAAATAAAATCCTGTATAGGCTTTTTCATGCTTTGGCTGGTACAGAATAGAACGTTTTCATCTTAGAACACTGTACAGCCATGGGGTTACAAAAAAAGATGGCTCTGAGGCCCCTGCATCCTACTTCCTAGGTCACAGCAGCATTGTTCCACGGAGCCCTTTTCCAAGAGTTTTCTCCAGCTCACTGCTACAGATTGCCAGCACTGAGGTTTTCATCATCTACCTAGAGAGGATGGAGAGACTGTTCTTCAGCCTGCCATGGATCCCCAAACACTAGCTGCAGCACAATGTGCAGACAACCAACCTACCCCTACAGTTCTGGGAGGAGGAAGCAACCTCACTGTGAGAAGTGAACCCACAAAGAACTTCTACACTATAAAGCCTTAAGCCTTGCAGAGAAAACCCCAAGTTAGGGAACTTTTTATTTCTGTCCCTGATTAAACCCATCTTACATTGATGTATTTTCCTTGACATTTGAGTTAATGAGCCAAATGCCTCTAGTGAATTCAAGAGGAGCCTGTGACATCTAAAGCTGTTTCTATGGCAGCTGCATGATGATACAAAGTGTATCAGTGAAGCTATGACTTCACTGCAGAATCACACACCAGGACAGACTGCTAGAAGTAATTTACTTAGATATTATGAGCATTAACAGTATGGCTGTGAAGGAAATTGCTGCTTTATGTACATGAGATTTATATGTGCCTAGGCAAAGGGATTATCCTAAAATATCATGACTTTGTCAAAATAAATCCTTCTTTTGACATAAAATAAATGCAGATTTCACTTACCCAGGGGGGTTTTCCAGGGATTCCATAGGGCACCATGCCCTGACCTCACAGGTTTTAACAGTATCATCATAATTCACACATCTTCCTGATGGAATTCCTGTAGAGAAACAAACTCTTACTTAGCAAAGACAAGAATTTTTCACCAATTAGAGACAGTTTCAATATTTCAGTGGATTCCTCCTCAAATGTAAGACAGGGAGCTTGACATTTCAGATTGTTACAGCTTTCTATAGGAGGAAGCTGTCAGAACTACCCAAACCATGGTCCCGCCACACCTCATCAATCCTTATTTAGCCATTGGCTTGGGTCAACCAACAGTGTCATTGTTTGGGCTGAGGGTGAAGTAATTTCCTTCACAGTTTTATATGAAGTTACATATCTGAGTCTTGGAATAAAGTGAGAAACCAACTGTTTCGGTCAAAAGTTTATGTAAATGTGAGTGACTAAAACACAGATATAAAGGTGGGCAGAAAACCTTAATTCTTTTTGCACTCCTAGAAATCAACATTTTCTGTGAGTGTTTGGTCTTTACTAGGGAAAGTGATAATTACGTAAAAGAGCAATATAAATATCTCCCCTTCCATACCTATGTAAGAAGTCTTACTCAGCTGCAATGTAAAAGTACCAAATAATAACAGAAAATAACACCGCAGAGCAGGTATAACCCTTACTAATAATTTGGCTTTTTGCAGGTAAAGACTCAGCTACCTGCAAAACCAGTAAAAAGCCCTTTCCTTGCCTACAATAATATTTTCCTTTATTATTTCTGCCTTTTCCCGTTTTTCACACTCTCTTCTATATTATGAAGCACAATAACTTTAACAGTGGAGTACTTAATTCTTGATTTATTAACAGTCCCATACTTTGGCCAGTGAAAGTCAACATCACCAGGAAGGACAAGAAGGCTGCTCCTGCTCTACCTCCCTATGACAGACATCCACATTCTACCTGGCTCAGACAGGAAAAAGGGAGGAATGGAAGATTTGGCTTTAGACATTGGTGACTCCAGTGTAATGTAATCACACTGAATAAGATAGAGACATGTCAGGAAAGCAACCAGATGTATCAATGGAAGTTGATACTGGACTGACATTAAGACTTGCCTGCATTGGTGTATTCTGCTGTATCCCAGACACCTTTTGCACTAATGCAAGTCCAGCTGTTAATTTCATCTGTCTCCTATAGAGCCTGCAAGTGATGACAACTGTCAGATAAAACAGAAAGGACGAGTAAGTCCATAATGATAAACCAGGTCAGCTTCTTTCTATCATTCTAGGATAAAATGCTCTGCAAGATAAAAGTCAGATGGACATTTTCAAGTAATTGAGAACCTTTCTGAGTGAGACACCTGCTCCAGCTGGAACAAGGTCTGCCTTGCTTTCACTTCTGCAACTTTTGGCTTTGTCAGAAACGAACTGATATATGCAAGAAGAGAATTTCTGCTTTCCCATCCTAAATGATACAGGCAAACTGAGGTGACATCCTGGCTCCTCAGATGCCATTTGTGGAACACAAATTAACTGCAACAGGGCTTGATGTCATGCCAATACTTTCACCCATGCTGAGTTGTTACGTACCTAGACTTGGACTTCTGTCTCAAACTGTAACATCCCCTCCATGGGCTTTTTTTAAGAAAGCTTAAAATACTCAGTCCTTAGCTTTCCAGAGTGACTGGTTTTGTGCTTCATGCTGACTGCTTCAAGAAACCTTGGCCTAACGTTTTTACTTTCCCATGAATTGAATGTGTTCATAAAAGAAGGAAGGATGCCTCTGTTTTTAAGCTGACAGGAAAGTCATAGAGCTCATCTAACTCATAAAAGCACTGTCAACTTTGAAAAACTACTGTATGTTCAGAAGATACTTTCTACATTACATAAAAGTGATATAAAAGGTTTGCTTTGAAAAACAAGCCATAAGAGCTAGCACCATTTCAGTTTGACAACAGACTGTTCTGAAGGGAGATAAAATAGTATCTGGAGAACAGAAATACAAAGCAGCTGATCAATGTTCCTTTATTTATATCCTCTATTATGATGAGTCTTTTCCTCCTGGAGAACAGTTCTTTGGGATAACCATGTTGTTGGAAACTGGCAGCTCTGAGCAGCAGTAGGTGGGTATAGTACCTTAGTAAGGCAACTTGAATTTCCTGCAGTCTTGATTCTGCGTGAGATTGGGATCACTGCTCTCAATGTCCTGGCTTGCTGCCCTCCCATAAGAATGAAACCACCTTCATGAACTTCAGCAGACTTTGTTCAGCAAACACTTATCACGGAGAACAGGCCTAGTTTGGCAGCAAAGAGGAAAATATGCCCTTTAGAGGCAATCGATTATTGCATATTCCTAAAACATCTTATTGTTCCTGAAAGTTGGTACAAGGCCTGAGTGGCCATTTCATCTGACCCTGAATAGGAGACTCCACAGAGCAGACTCTAATCTCAGAAGCACTGGTGTAAGTCTGAGATTATTCCATGGAGTTATTTTGGGTTTTCAGACAAGAAACAAAACTGCAAGTGTTTTTTAGAGGAAGCTTAGTTAACTCTGCCCAAGAAACTCCACCTTGTTAGATAACATCCTATGCCACACTCTTACCACAATGTTCCCACAACCACATCCACGTTCCAGGAATGGTCTAACACCAGATCAATGATCCTGTTTGCTGCCACAAAGTTCAAAGTGCTGAAAGCCAAGTTGTAACCAGACAACCCCCAATACGAGAGACGTTTGCTCAGGCCTTATGGAATCAGGAACTGCCCAAAGAGCCACATCCTTCAGTTTGTTCACAGAGAAAGTAATTCCCCCTGGAGCTCCAGAGCTGAGTGTTCAGCACTGTTCCTGTCACCTTCTGTTGGTGGCACCATCTCTCCTCAGTACTACCAGGCTTTGCCAGTCTGAAGTAACCCTGGGACAATTGCAGAGATGAGGATAAATGGATGGAAGCCAGCATCACACTGATCTCCTTCTAAGCCTGACTCTCCATCACCCAACACTTTGCAGCAGCGCAAAGAAAGTGAAATGCACTTCTGGACCAGGAAGACGCATGCAGCACTCACCTCACAGTGGTGACCCATGGAAGGCAATGGTAAAGCAAGCTTTTGGGTCACCAGCCACAGAAATCTCCAGTTTCTTATCTCACATTGCACGTGGCACTCCGCTATTTGCTCTTAAATTAGTTTTGTATCAGGTCATCGGATTACAAGGGAGTGACAAAGTCACTACTTCTCTTAGCAAAGCCAATGCAAGGCACATCTTTGGCTGCAGCCTCTTCAACTACACAGAACCAGGCACAATCCAGAGCTGGTCAGTGTGCTGCAAACCAACGTTTGTATCCGATCCAGGGGATCAAGAAGCATTTGTGAGGCCACCATCCAACACTGAAAACACAGGAGGTGAAGCTGTAAAGACGCAGAGCTGTTAAGGTGGGACCTGCAAATCTCAGTCTTAGAGTCTGAAAGACAAGAATATTAGCTCAGAATCCATTAGACCCAGATTAAAAGGACCAGGGTCTTGCAGCAGAAGACCCACAGAGAGGCACAAAATATACAAACCCTACAACAAAGAGCTAATGTTTTTCTTGCAGTCCTTTAGTATTTTAAAACACCCAAGATGCTACCTATAGCTGTACTCATGACAAGACACTCAGAACCAGACAGGCTTCTTGCTGTTGGCATTGTCTTAAATGCTTTAGCAAACAGGAACAAGGTCCTTAGGCTTTTGCTGACCACAGTCCACACTGTTGGCTTGGTATCAGTGCCACTTCAGCAAGCAAAATCCTGCTACAGAATAAGAATTGAAAAAGCTGCAAGTCAGAATCAGAAACAGACCTGGGACGCATTTAGCTGCTAGAAGAGCCACAGAGAAATTGATTTTTAATAGAACAGTCAGACCTACTATTATGTGTACATACACATAGCACTATTTATAATAAGAGAGACAAACAAGAGGGCTCAGATTGTAGAAGAAAAGCAGGAATAAGTGTTGTCTTCTCTTCCTAAATGCTCTTGTTTTCAGATTAACATCTTCCCTCTGTCTGGGATCTGACCTCAGCAGCTCATCCGGACGTATCCCTCTTCTTGCCCTTAATGTTCCCATATAAGGTGATCTCCCTTTGCCCATGGAGCATGATTTGGATTTGCTCAGGTTTCGTTCCACTCTGATTTGCTGCCTCTATGGCCGAGCTCTCTGTTTTGCAAGGCACTCATCCACACAGCAGTAGCTATAAAGGGAGGAGAAAGTCAGGAGGGAGCAATGAAGCCAGGCCTGCAGATCTAAAGAGCTCCAGATAGTTTATTTGCAGGTTCCATTCCCTTCCTTCCACATGTTGCCTCTGCATGATCCCTTTTCAATTAGCAGCTTCCATAAGCCTTTTGCAAGTAATAGGACACATAAGCCCTATCCAGAGAATTGGATGGAACTCTAGGGCTGAACTGTGATAATAAGTCTCATGTTATGTCATCAGGAAATTGCTTGAAATCCTGTATCACTCTCCATGCAAACTAACCTGGGAATTTGGAAAAATACACAACAAATATATACAAACACTTTGACTCTGCAAGACTTGATCCAGCTATTGCATCACCCCAACTAAGATAACTTGAGACCAGTTAAGCATCAAACAAATATCTCAGCTACTTCCTGTAATATTTACCCAGGGCTGCACTGAAAGCTATCATCTCTTTCATGCCTGTGAAGATTCTGTTGTGATACAGAGGTCAAGATGCTGAGCTAAGCCTTCATTTTCTTTTTAGACAGTATGAAAATCCAGACACCACTAGAGACTGTAAGTTATCGAGCAGTAGGCAGGCAGCCTGGGGTAGCAGTGTGGCTGCTTTGAGTTGCACAAAACTGTTGGGAGGAAAGGATCATGAAAACATACAACTTTAAGGACAACAGAGGATCCCTGATACTTTCCCCAAGTTGGGAAGTCCCATAGAACTGACCTCCAACATACGGGTTTGCTCCTGCCTTCAATTGCTTGAGCTTCCAAATAGGTCAGCAAGACAGAGCTCAGGCAGTCTAGTTCTAATGATGTTTGGTCACAGAGGTCTCCTTTCTCAAGAGTCAGGACAATCAAACTTTATGGGTTTCCACCATGACAAAGTTAAACAATTTCACCACCATTTTTTCTTCTTATCTTAGTGTTTTCTAAAGTTCTCAGACACCCTTCCTCATCTGTTGCCTCTTTAATGCTACAGAGACATGAGAAGAGGGGAATGGTCCTTCACTTCTTAGAAGGTGTGGGGACTGAAATAGTCTGGTGTAAAGGAGACTCTTTGAGCAGCAGCCTCCCACTGTACCCAGCACAGAGCCCTCTTCATCCTCAGCACTGCAGGCACAACTGCTCTCTACTCTGCACCAAAGTCAGAAGAAAGGATGTGTATCAGTATCTACAGAAACAGTGTTTCTCTAGCCTGAAGCAGTCCCTCTTACCTATTAAAGCAGACCTGGCCCAGAGTACCCAGAAGAAACACCATTTTCATTTCCCCTTGTGTGTACTCCACATGCTCAAAATACTCATCAGAAGAAAAGTGTAATTGATACCTGGAAAACATGTCAAAGGAAAGCAGATCTCCTCTGGGAACCTGTAGGTAAATACAATTCCTAAAGGTCAGTATACAGCCTGAAAGCACAAAGGAAACATGATCTGGTTTTAAAGTTCAAATGCAGGAGTCAGGAGATTTGGATTATGTTCCTGGCTCTACCGCAGCTTTCATGCACAATCACAAGCAACCCACCCATCCCCTCTGTAACTTTGTTTAGCCAGTTAAAAGCTAGGACACCAGTGCAGTGTCACTTGTCAGGCTTCCCATTAAAACCAATAAATCACTATCTTATGAAGCGTTTTCTGCTCCTCAGAAAGAAAAAAAAAAAAGGAGCTAACCGAAGATAGACGCAGTGCTTAAAATTGCAAAGTATTACATTTATGATTGCTATTTACTGAGTCAAATTCTGCAGTGATTTACAACCTGTGCGTTTCAATTGGCACCAATTTAATATGACTCACTGCATATTTTAATCTATCATCTGTGGAATCACATGGGATTCTGAGACTATCCAAGAAGCTAATTGCAATAGCAAAGGCTCCAAAATCCACCTATTTAAGGTCTAAGCATTGGTTTTGAAGGATCTGAAACAGAAAAGCTTGCAGATTGAGAGATACCCATTTCATAAAAACCATTCACTTTAATATATAGCCTATTTTCGATTGTTTGGTATGTTGGAAGCTCCCGTCCCTGCCTCACATTTAGCATAGCTAGCACTACATATTTATTGCTACTTCGAGGCACACGGACAACTGATGTTCAGCCCCGAGGACATAAATTTGCCATTTGCTGCCGATGAAGCTTGGGCACAGGACCAGCATCCTCTGAACATTTTCCCATTTCAAAGAAATGAAGTAACCATTCACCTGATGGATGTATCAGCCACACTTGACATCTCTTTATGCTGTCAAAGACTGCCAGAAGTCTTAATTGGGTAACTGCATCAATCTGTTTGTACATCTCCTACACATGCGACAACAGCCTCCCTCTGAAGAAACTGCGGAGCTAAGTATATACCGCAGAGGGTGAATCTCAAGCCTATTTCTGCTGTTCCTTGCATCAAGAGCACTTGTGCTGCGAAGAAGCCCCACAAGAGACTTGGCCCATGGAGCATACACCCCAGCATCACCCACAGCCACGCTTCCCACACAGCATGGGCAGGACCCCAGCACTAAACCCATGTTAGGAATGGTGCTGGGACTACACCCCATGGCACAGGCACACTTTGGTCTGGAAACGAGGAGAAAATCCCAATTCCTGCCTAATTCAGAGCGGGAAAAGTGTGTGTTGAGGCGGCGGCTGAGCTTCCCACAGCCCCACCGGGCTGGCAGAGCGGCGCGGGCGGGAAGCCTCACAGCGCGGCCTGCTCCGCCTTACCTCCCCTCGGGCTGCGAGGAACAGCGATAACAACCGAGAAGGCGACAACCCGCCCTCCATCAGCGGTGTCCGCCCGACCCTGACCATCGCGGCAGGGCTCCCGCTCCTCTCCACAGCCCGGACCCGCCGTCCATCAGCGGTGTCCGCCCGACCCTGCCCATGGCGCGGGGCGCCCGAGCCTCCCCACACCCCAGACCCGCCGTCCATCAGCGGTGTCCGCCCAACCCTGCCCATCGAGCTGAGGCGCCCGCTCCTCCCCACAGCCCGGACCCGCAGTCCATCAGCGGTGTCCGCCCGACCCTGCCCATCGCGACGGGGCTCCCGCTCCTCCCCACAGCCCGGACCCGCCGTCCATCAGCGGTGTCCGCCCGACCCTGCCCATCGCGCTGAGGCGCCCGCGCCTCCCCACAGCCCGGACCCGCCGTCCATCAGCGGTGTCCGCCCGACCCTGCCCATCGCGCTGAGGCGCCCGCGCCTCCCCACAGCCCGGACCCGCCTCGCCGCGCCCCGCCGCTCTGCGCATGCGCGCACACCCCCTAGCTCTTCTCCCGCCCTCCATTTTCCCGCCGCTCTGGCTCGGTGAAGCACGCCGGAAGTGACGCCACTGGCCTTGCCTAGCAACCGTTACCAAGGTAACCGGGGGCCGAGGCCGCGGCCATCCCCGTGCCTCAGGGCGCTGCCGCCGGAACCGGGCCCCGCTGACCCCCCCCCCCCCAGTCGCGGTGAGGGGCCTGGACCGTCCTTCGGAGGCTGTAGGAGGGGCTGAGGGAACGGCCGGGTCGTGCTACGCCGAGCCTGGTGCCAGCTCAGCGCCTGCGGGCCTCGCTGAGGTGGTGCCTTCACCCTTCCGCCCCGCAGCGCCTCGCTGAGGCCTCCTGAGAGCTCTTCTGCAGAGGTTTTCGTTCCAGGACACGATAATGAGTGACCAAATCCAGTTCATTGTTGACAAGCTCAATCAGGAGCCCTTCAGGAAGAACTACAATTTAATCACGTTTGACTCCTTAGGGTCAACGCAGCTGTTGCAGCTGCTCAGTGATGTTCTGGGAGAGATTGACCCAAAGGTAAGGAAGGCAGTCAGAGGTGCTCAGGCCTGCATAGTTGTGGACATCTCAAATGGGGTTGACACAGAAATCTGCTTTTATTTAGGTCTGGCTCTGCATAATCTTGTGGCATGTTTGGTTTACCAAAGTAGTTTGTATGGAGCTTCCTGGAAATAAATGTGCCTGGCAAGGATCCTTCCTGTCTATACAGGTTTTTGGCAAACCAGCAACATTTCTTCAGCCAGGGATATTGGATGCCTGTCCTCTGGAGACTGATAACTCTGTATATTTCCTTGGGAATCAGGATGCAGCTCTTAACTGGGTTCATACTGCCAGCCACTGTGTTCTTAAGTCAAATGTCAGGCTGTGTCTTACACAACTGGCCAAGAACTGAGCCATCAATTAGGTGTTGCAATAGATATTGAATCCTTCTCCTCTGAGGCTACCAAAACCGTATAAGGTAGAAGGCATCCTTCATACATCTGGAGTGCAGATAGATGTGCCTTGGTGTGCTTGGATATATGGTTTCTTTGGTGGAAGTGATTGTTTTGTCTGCATAGATGAGGTCCCAGGAGCAGGCAGAATGTATTCCTAGAGTAAATTCACCTGAATATATCCATTAGAAGAGAACTGAAGTTCAGCGCTAAAAAGGATGTTCTGTAATGGAGCATCTCACTTCACTGACCTATCATGTGATGAATGGATAAATTCTTTTAGTGTTGCTAGCTAATTAACATGACTTGGACAAATGGTGGATAATTAATTTTCTTTTTAAACTATCCAGCATGCTGTTGATATTAGAGAGGAGCTGCTGGAACAAACAGCTAAAAGGATGTTGAATCTTCTTGGTATCCTTAAATACAAACCTCCAGGGAGTGTATCGGACTTGTAAGTATCTATTTGTCTACAAACCATAGTAAAACATCTTTTATAGTTTATACGGGCCTTGAATTCAATAGTTGGGTGTATTTTTGACCTCGACTGTCCCAGTGGGTACACGTGATGCCTTGAGGACAGCGGGTCTCTTGTTCCTGTAGGATGAGCTATAGGGGATGCCAGTCAAGACTGCTCCTCGGCCGTGCTGCAGCGGCTGCTATTGCGGAGCTAGCCAGGAGAGGGTGCCCCATGACTGGCAGGGGCACTCCCTTTCCCATCCGTCCCCTTCGGACCATCTGCCCGAGGCTGGATTGCACCCTCCTGTGCCTGGTTGTAACCCAGAAAACCCACACTCTTCCCATATTGCCTTTATTCCTGAAGAATATCTCAGAAAAGGAAGAGTTATGGTGGCCGGCTTTAACCTTCTGATGTGTTACGGGGTTTTATCTGTCTCAGAGTTGCAGAACTGGGATCATAAATAGCAAATTGACATCATGAATGTTTTGGTTCTTAACAGCATTAAGAAAATCATTAGGCAAGTGGAGGAGGAACATCAAAATACTGCAAATTGTGTGTTCCAAGCCAGTGCACTTTACTTGGAGGTATTTTCTTTTTGTTGTTTTCCAATAGGAGTGCATTTCGCCAAGGGTTAGTGACTGGAAGCAAACCTGTAATTCATCCTCTCCTACACTGGCTTCTTCAGAGGACCAATGAACTCAAGAAAAGAGCTTACCTGGCACGTTTCTTGGTAAAGCTGGAAGTGCCAGCAGAGTTTCTACATGATGATACTGTGGCTGACATCAACAAACAGGTACCATTTTTCATGAATGCCAACACCTTATGTTGATTAATTCAAGTGCCAACAGGAGGAGTTACTGCTGAGATATGTGTTCAGGTGAGGTATATTAAAAGCATGTTGGAATCAAGGATGAGCAAAGATTTGTGATGAGAAATATATGTCTTGACCATCTTTCTTCCAATAACCCTGAAATTGTATATTAATAGGTAGCATCAAATGGAAAAGTTTTAAGCCCATTAAGTACTTGATGCTAAATAATGTCCAGAGCCGTGTTGGCCAAGGTAGTTTTTTATTTCTTAATTTTTAAACACTTTTTTTCCCCCCTATGGACTATGAAATGAATGCTTTTAACTTCATAAATTACCACTTCAAACTAGTGCAGAGAATGTCAGGACCAAAAGCCAATGTCTTCTAATTGTCAATTTTCTTTAGAGCTTAATATTTGTATTAGCCTTATCCCACGTCTGCCTCAACCTATTTTTTTTTTTTTGTGAATAAGTAAAATAATTGCTTCTTCCTGGCTTGACATTCCTGCTCATTATGTTCCCACTTCTTTTGTGAGCATTAAATGTTGATTTTAGATAGTCAGACTTGGTGGGTTTGAAATGTAAAGCTTAAAAGTGAACCAAAGTTATGGGTTTAGATCTGTATTATCTGAGCTACATATTTACTTAATTTTTATCCAGTTTTCTCTGCCGTTTGCTATGTACAGTGCAAAATCACAGCAGTTTTGAATGTTTGTACCAGGTAACTTGATTTATTAACTGTGTACCAGGAAAGCTGTGTAGTTTAACTGAAGCTTGACTAAGTCCTTTATTTATTTTGTTGCCACTAACAATATTAGATGTGTAATTTGGAGCAACTAAGCAGAAGCAGCAAAGAGAGAAAGGAATGCGGATTGTATGGGGGTCTTTTTCAGTATGTCACAGTCTTAGTGTATATGAATATCTAACTCCATTATTTCCATTACTTAAGATGTGTTCCTTTTTGGGATTAGAGTAATATAGCCATCTTATTAACTAATGCCCTGCTGATTAATTCAAAACAGAAGCTGGATAATATAGTGACTTGATATAAGTTAATATTACAATGCAAATATTTAGATACTATTGAATAAATGAATTTAGCCTAAATAATTTAGGTACAGGCTTCCCATAGCGTCGTTAAAGAGGAACATTTCAAATAGAAGAGCTTGGAAATCTTAGAACATGGTCGAGTTTTATGGGTGTATAGAATCATAGAATGGTTGGAGTTGGAAGGAACCTTACAGATGATCCTTTTGTAGATCATTTAAACAAGATACTCGAGATTCTGGCCACCTTCCCAGTTGTGTTGTGATTTAGACATCGGGTTGGCTGCAGTATTTAAAGTAAGCAACTTCAGGCATAAATCTAGTCTTCAGTGAGCTGCCCCCACGTGCCAGGTAGCTTTCTTTCTACTTATAGGAACTTGGGTGTTCTTTGGTCATTTGGTTGTGTCATGCACTTTGGGTGCACATGGGGTAGCTGCAGCTTTTATTTGGTGAAGATGAGAAACCTGCCCTTCATTATGCTCTGGCAAAATGTGCTCTGCCCTTCTTTGAGTCTTGCCATTGGGCTTGAAATTTTGTGTCCCCATAAGGAAGAGACTCACTTAAAATCCTCTTTTGCAAGAGGTAGAGAATCCATGCAAAGGGAAGCTGCTGGACATCAGCAATCAGGAATACAGTTGCTCAGAGACTACCTGCTATTCATTATTTGTTAAAGTATTTCTGCAACACCCAAGCGATACCATGCAGGCCAGTTAAATTTTTACTCTTACTTTTCTGTAACTTGTTCTTCATTGTGCAGTGTGTCCATGCCTTATCATACCTTTATTTGCCAATTAATCAATTATTTTATCTTCTTCTCAGTAGCCATTTTATTGCCTTTTTTTATTTTTATTCATTCATTCCAGCTTGTCAGTGTGTTGATATTAAAACAACCAGAAATGAGCAGAGCATTCTCGATGCTGCTTCCCCACGGTTTTACAGAATAGAATTGCTGCTTCATTGCTCATAGCTGGGATGTCTTTGTTTGAACTGGCTCTTGCTGTTGCCATTTTGTTTTCAACATTCATATCAATTGCTCTTTCCAGGAAGTAAGCAATGACTTGATCTTCTCTTTTTAGATTTTTCCATCTCACTGAATGGCTGTTTCTGTGGAGATTATCTTTCCTTGTGTCTCAGCTTGCATTTCTCCCAAGTTGAATCTAAATTTATTTCCTATCCATATTTCTAAACTCTTTCTGTCCCCTGTTATTTCTCTGCCCACACAGACTTTCACACTGCCTCTCAGTTTAAGATTACTGGTGGGCACTGTACTGGTGTGGAAGTAGCACACTGTCTACTTCTTTCTAACTACTGAACTGCATATATAAATCTCTGTAATATACTGAGGGCATGATTATGCAATGTGTCAAAACTGTTTCTCACGTGTTAAGTCAGGTGTGCTCTTGGACTGCTTTGATGGATTGAAGCTCAGTGCTCTCTAAATTCAAGCCCCATTGCTTTGATCAAATATATTGTGAGATCAAACTCTTACTTTTTGGGCTGATAAATTTATGTATGTGATATACACACAGTAAGAGAGAATAATTTGTTAATATAGAGTCATCCCTTTCAGATAACATCTTATCTTCCTGTTTTGAAAATACACTGTGTATTATAAGGTGAAAATACCAAAGAAATCGTGAAACTTCTGAGTGTACCTTCGAGTAGAAGATAATTCACTGTGGTTTTTTAGTTTTGCTTTATAAGTTTATAAGCTTTTGTAATGGAAAAAATACCTTTGATTCTTGTTCTCATCATACTTCTTTTTTAATATTTACTGTCTTAATAGTAAAGCAACATGTTGATCTGAAAATCCTTAGAGAGCTCATTCTGCATGGTTTTTATTTCATTTTATAGTATGAAGAACTGATGGAAGCATTTAAAAACCTACATAAGGAGTGCGAGCAGCTCAAAACATCTGGTTTATCTACTGCAGAAATAAGAAGGGTAAAAAAATCTGCCAAAATCACACAACTTTTTTGTTAGGCTTTTTTTTGAATGTCAGTAGTTCTATTTTTGTTGGGTTTATGGACTCAATGCAGTGTAAGTTATAGAGGTCAGAGCCGGTGGGCACTGCAGCTGCCTTTTGAAACTGTTCTCTGTTGGCAAACAGCTTAGCAAATCCTCACTCGTGCTTAGCGCTGAGCTTTCTGAAGCAGATTGGGAACCAAGGCTGCCAAGACTCTGTTCAGCAGGATTTTCAAATATTAGAGCTCCCTTTCCTCTGAATGCAAACTGCTACAAAGCCGTTTGCTTTACTAATGCAGGGTAATAATTTCAGAGGGAGTTGAATGAATTAAGAGCTCAAGTCAATAAAAATGATGATCCTGTGTGGCCCAGGTGTTAAGCAATGAGATTTGCCCTGTTTCAGCAAAATATTGAAGAGTGTATACAGCTTTTCAGTAAGACATACAGACAAGTTAAACAAGTGTTGAGATAAGGTCTAAATTTGGAGAATTTGTTTCCTTTTCTCTTATAATTATCAATCTGTGGAGCCCTGATGCTGTAAAATAGGAGAATAATAATTAAATACATGGTTTAGCACTATAAAGTGTCTCTTCTAACACAATATTAATACAAAGAATGGCAGCAAACATCACTCATCTGCAACTTTGTGCAAAATTGTGTGCAAATTGTTGTAACATTAAGAACCATATGTTAGACTGCATCAGGTGTTGAATTGATACTGATTTTTGCAAGGTGGTTTCTGTTTGTTTTTATTTTGGAGAAATCCACCTGCTTTTATTTTGAATGTTCACATTAATAATGGAAAGTGCAGATGAAACAATGTCAGCAGAAAGAGAGTGGGAACTGTGGGGGGAGAGAGAAGAGAGATTGGAATCCTGCATGTTCTGATCATAGATCAATAAAATCATAACCACATCAGTGTATTCAGAGAAGAATTCTGGTTTTCATTTTAATTTGAACAGAATTTAGTCCAATCCATATGATACTGTAAATAAATTAACATTTCTTTATCTATTTTTTTCTGCTTTTTAGGACATCGATGCAATGGAAGAGGAGAAAGATCAACTTGTCAAAAGAGTGGAACGTCTTAAGAAGAGGGTAATAAGGGAAGCAACACTATTACGTTTCAGTGTCATAGTCCTTGGCTTGCGACTCTGATTTTGGAATGCAAACAAGGATTAAGATAAACATACTCTATGTCTAGGAAGGAATCAAGTAACTAATTGACCCACAGGGAATCTCCCTAGGCGTTAGTCCAGAGCTTTTAAGAATCTTGGGTCCAGAACTTTGCTGTCATTTCTGAGTAGTAACATGTATGGAAAGGAAGTGCTCAGTGAGCTTGTGAAACACATGATCTCTTTAATGTATTTCTCAACTATCTGACAGTAACATGCACTATTTATCCACTTGCTGTAGGTGGAGACAGTACAAAATCATCCACGAATTCTTGAAATAGCAAGACAGCTTCGTGTAGAAAAAGAGAGAGAAGAATCTTTGGCTCAACAGAAGCAGGAACAAAAAAATCAGGTACTGCCATAAAAGCATACCTATTGAAATAAATAGTTGTTGACATGTGTTTGGGAATAATGCATTAAAAATGTACATCAGGAACAACAGTCCAGTGTTCTCCCAGCACCAGAAAATTAAATCCCATTTAAAATATCTATATACATTTGAAGGGAGGAGGCTTGACCCTGCAAGATCCGAAGACCTCATTCAAAGAACTTGGCTGCTTCAGCTGCCACTGACATCATCATTTAGCAGTCCCAGGATGTGTTCCATGACTTCCTGTTATAGCACCCAAAGAGAATTCTTTATATTTATGGGAGTGAGCAAATGTTTCCTTAGATTTGTATCTCTGTATCTGTACTACGTTTTCAAGGACTGAGGAACACAGCAAGTACCTCAGCTTTTCACTGGGTGGGAATATTGATTCAGGAGCAACCTTTGGATTTTGGTCCCTGAGTTTGACAAAAAAAGATTGTCCTAGGAAACACTGGAAGCAGTTAACATCTGAATTCCTCGGCTATGTTGTCAAAACAAGATTCTTTTATAAAATCCAGTGCAATATTGATACATCATCTTCCCAAATTCTGTAGCATTAACTTCAACACTGTATTGAAAGGGGAAACCCCCCTCAGATTTCTAGTATTGCAGTCTATGTCTGGATGTGGAATCGATGTGAATCAGTTGGCTGTCAAGCTGCTGAGTCTTTGCTTGAACCTGGGTGAGTTCACAAGTAAACGAATGTGATGTCCAGCTGATTCCAGTTCTTGATGCACACCATCTGAATCACGGAAATGATCATCAACTGGGTGTTATCCGGCAACAAGCTTCCCAGGGTGCTCTCAGGTTGGACAGTGGATCTCTGTGACAACTCAGCTGCATTGCAAGGACTGCAGTACGAGGATAGGTAGCTGCTGCAATCCTGAGCTTTGCTGTCTTTTTGTTGTTGTTGTTCTGATGTTCAAGCTACTTGTATTTTTGGTTGAAAATTAAGCAATGAATTTCTGCCATAGAGAAAAAGCCACTTGGGAGAACAAGAATCCTCAATGAGCACTACAGAATATAGAGTAAAGCCAGGCCAGTTGCTGAAAATTTGTTTTGGCATGTTCCCTTGGGAAACAATCAGCAGATGTTCATAGCTATCATTTTTTATATTTGGGATTCTTTTTGATAGTCTTTTGTTTTAGGTGTTTGAATATGCATTTCAAAGGAATGAGCTTATCTGTGTCCCATTCTCTCTCCAAAGTTGTTCCTTGCAGAGCAGAGATTGCAAAGAGCACAGCTCCAGCTGAAAGAAATGCTTCATGCAGTAGTGGATTCAAAACCTGAAAGTAAGTAGTAATCTATAAAGGCTGGGGGTTTACACTTCTCTGTTAGAAATGAAATCAAAATTGGGTGGCTGTCAGTAATATGGTAATGCCAGAAAGTTTATAGAACTTAAGAGGATCCAAGGGAAGAAATAGTTCATGTTCTAAAGGCACATGCTGGAGATCCTAAGGCTGAATATGCCTTGCTACAAAAAGCCAAGGAAACAATCACAAGGGAAGATGGTATCAGTCATATTTTTGAGGTCCACTTCTTAAAAAACCCTTAAACCAGTTAAATACTGAATACTGACCATAATACTCTGCAAGAAAAAAACAGAGTTTGAAATACAAAGGGTTGGAAAAATCGGAAACCGCTTACTAAATCAGAAGTTTGTCTTCTCGAAGGTTTTATGCCTTTTGTATTTGTAATTGGGTGTTGGTGAAATGCTGCTTCTGAATCTTTTTTCCTCAATGAATGTTCAGATACATGAAATACTCTGTTTTATTCAGTGTAGGTTTGTTTCTTCTAGTTACCTCCTATAAATACTTTGAAAGTTTGGAAAGCTTTAAGGCCTCTTTCTCATTGTAGTGCAATTTTGTGTTGTAGTTTTGTGTGGTACTAAAAAGAAAACTACTTTCTAATTAGGCTTGTTTTCTATAGATCATGGTTTATATATATACATACACTTACATATGATTATGTTTATAGATATTTTTACTAGACACATCTATATATTGAAGCCTGTATATTTAGATATGAATACATTTGTTTACATATGATAATATTTTATTCTCATTACACTATTGTAGCTGATTGAGTTGTCTGTTGCTGTATTACATTAATCACAGAATCACAGAATGATTTGGGTTGGAAGGGACCTTCAGCTCATCCCCTGCACAGGCAGGGACGCTTTCCACTAGAACAGGGTGCTCCAAGCCCCGTCCAACCTGGCCTTGAACACTGCCAGGGATGGGGCAGCCACAGCTTCTCTGAGTACCCTCACCACCCTCACAGGGAAGAACTTCTGCTGAGATGAGCTAAGTGCTCATCTCAATCTCCTTTCTCAATTTAAAGACATCGCCTCCTGTCCTATCATGGTAGGCACTTGTAAAACAGCAAGATTGTTTCTCCTCATTTTCAGTGATACCTCAGTCTGCAAATCACCTCAGCAAATAAATTATAGTAATTGTGGAGTAATTAGTGCTATATGATTGTTTATAAAAATAGCAGGTGGGAAGGAGTTGCAGTTACTAGATAAATGCATAACTAACTGTCTCCAAAGGCTACGATTTGGCAATATCTAGGTTTCTGCTGGTTTAATCACTTTGAGGGAAATATAACAAAGATTAGCATGGCAGTTTGACAATAAAACTGGGAGTCAGGTTAGGGTTCGGTGCTTCAGATGTATATGATCTTTGGCAAATGACTTACCCCCCTTCAGTTTGTCTCTTGCACTTAGTCGCTAATAACACATCACAGGATCAATAGATGTTTTATGTGCTATTCATACAGAGATTAGGGTTGATTTATAGGCAGATACTTTACTGCATGTAAAGTAGTGTGGAGGTGTAAGACTCAGAATGATCATTTCTCAGGGCTTTTCCAGTTGCATTTGAAGTTGCTGTGGTAAAAAAAAGCCATAGAATGATTTTTATTATACATATAAATTACATCCAAAATTATGGAATCTGTCTATAGATTTAAACTGCACAAAGGAAGCCATTGTCCTGCTCTTTCAGGTGCAGTTAATATTCCCATTGCATCACATAACTGCTTTGGCAGCCGCTTTGAGTTGGAGAGTTTTTTCCATCACCACCACACTGCATTGCTGTTACTTTGTAATTTTACTTTAATTCTTTTATGATGCTCATCAGCTGCTGAACCACAGATTGAACTAAGAGTATCTGAGCTATCTTCTCTACTCCAAGGGACCTGCAGTGGATTTTATAACTGTTCCATTTTTGCAGTAGGTATCAGACAGTTTATACAGCAAAGCTGTGTCAACAGTTCTATTTCAGTTCCTGGGGTTTTTTTAAGGCCAATGGAAACTTGATGGGTTCAGTTCACAGAAGCAAAGGTAACATAATGAAAGGCAGTAAATATGTCATTTAATCGTTGAGATGAAAATAAAGATAAAGTTAACATATTTAATTTCCTTATCTTGAGTCCTGCTTGCAGGGGAAAAAGTGTTTGGATGTTCTGAAGAAAAATTCCGAGTCATTACTCAAGAAACCTTATGTTGAAATGTTGCCCAAACAAAGACTCCAGGATGTTGCTTTGCAACTGGTTTTCTCTGTAGTAGTTACAACGACAAAGCCTGTAGTAGCAATTGCAGAATGCCAACTGTGTGCTTGAAATAATTGAAATGAGGTGACCACAGTGCACTGAACAGGATCCCATTTATTTTAAAAGCTTTGTTCGGCTACAGTTAACACAATTTATTTTACTTTAAAAACTCCCTCTGGCTGCAGTTTAGTCCCTCAGCTGCCTGCTCAGGTCAGTATAACTTGGGTGCTGACAGGTCAGGAGATGCTTGGAAGGTGTGGATTTTCACTGGAATTTAGACTTTCCTTTAAAATGATTTTATAATACTTCAAGTGGTTTTACTTCCAGAGCAAGACACAATGATAGAAAGTTGTTGATAATGAATAGAAGCTTTTTTGTGTCTTACAGATGCTGCTTTGATCACTTCATCCTATAATTAAGTTAGGATGAAGTACTTTAAAGAAATGAAAAGGAATGCAAGTAGCATGTATTGATGAGTATCATTTGTATGCAATTAGCATCAGTCTGCTTTAGCTAAGCCAGGAAAGTACAGCTAATGGCTAGTAGGTTTGTAACTCTTGGAAATAGAATATTTAGAAGACTTTGTGTTGTATCATGAAAAACAGGTGATTGTTTTGAAATGCTTTGTAGACTAAAGTTGATCATCCTCGTTTATGCAGCAGACCCTTTGGTGGTTTAACTTCAGTACTACTCAGTATATTTAACTACAGAGAGGCAGTTGCTGTTGATAGCAGTAACATGAATTTAGGGTTTCTGGGTTTTTTTTTTGTGGTAGTCTTGTTATTCCAGGTATGAGTAGCGTTTTTATTAGCACTGACCACTTGTCTGCATAACCTAGCTCGTGCTTCCTCAGCAAGATTCCCGTCTTTTTGCTTTGAATATCTCTGCTGGCACAAATAGAAATGTTTAATGCCAAGAATCGAACAGAATTACTGAAATTCTTGATCTTTGTTCATTTTATAGGACATGATTGTTCACTTTATTGGCAGAAATATGAAGAAGTGGATGACTAGCTGGAAAATATTGATTAAGAGAATGTATTAAGATGGTTATTGATAAGCAGTGAAATGTGTAATTCCTATACTTCATTAAGTTAATATGTAGTAATAGATTTAGAGCACTGAGAACCTCAAAGATACCATTGTCGTGGTATATTATAGATGTATTTGGTAAAGGAGAATGGCTTAGGTGGAACTTTATTTCCATCTTGAAATGATTTCTTTATTATAAAGTCACCGTCAACTGATGCAAGCTCAGGGGTTAAAGCACTTTTACACTAACCTAATGACTCTGATAAGAATTCAAGCCTGGTTGGTCAGATTCATAGTATTGCTGTGGCTGACTTCTCTAAGACCATTGACTCTTAACTGGCACCCTATTTTGAAGAACAAACAAGGCAGCATAATTCACCATGGGCTCTGTTAAGAGGATTATAAGGAGTTTGTTGAAGGTTTTAGAAAGAGAATTAATCAGGGAATCATCACCAAGTGGATGCGTTTCTACTTGGGCCATGCAGAAATCAGTGTGGGGCTCTTTTTTGCTTAGTATTTACCTTGGACACCTGAAAGAAAACAGCAGATGAAGACTGGCGAGATCGCCAGGAGAACTAAAAATAGGGGCAATGACTGAATAATGAGGAGATTGTTGATTGAAGTGACCTTAATCACTTAGGAAGCCAAGTCCATGCCAACAGTATGTATTTTAAGGGATAGGAGAATGCCACAGTATTCTTCTAGGATGTCATTATAGCATGTGGGACATTTTCCTAAGAAGTGATGCTGAAAAGGACTTGTGGGTCATAGTATAGAATGGGAGAACGGTCTGAAAGATTTGGTGCTATCCATATATTTATTTCTGGAAGAAAATGGAGTGGGAGAGTTGTATTACCTCTTCTTAGCTCTGATGTATTCATCACTGCAGCGCTGTGTCCATTGACCAGAATTCAGGAAGAATGTTGAAAGGTCAGGGAGATTTTTGAAGACCATCAATAATGATAAGCATGGAAAGAGTAACTTACAAAGGCAAATTCTGGAAGCTTTTTAGTTCTTAAAGGAGATATCAAAGGGATGATTTTGATCATAATCTGTCAGTGTTTGCATGTGCCAGGCCTCTGATATCACTTCCAATTTCCTTCTGCTAAATATTGGAAGCTGTGGAGGGAATAATTTACATACTCTCTTAGTGAGGGTGGTTGCAGAAAGGGAAGTGAAGGCTTGGATGGAAGTGAATGGCGTGTGGAAGTTTGTTCTAGATGTGCCTTCCTATGTGGTATTAAACAAAGTGTTGGCAGGTAGTCTATAAAATGAGTGCTCTTCTTGCCATGTCCCCTTTTTCTTTCTTGGTTTGAAATCGGTTATTGCTGTAAATAGTTTTGGTACAGGTTGCATACAGTTGGTAGCCTGAAGAGGGAAAAGAAGTGAATCAAGTTTTCATAGAATGGTTTTAGATCTATTAGCAGAATTATGCACAGAAAATTGCCTCTTTTCTACATGGCTGAGCAAGTACGAAGAAACTCTTCTCCCATCCCTCTCTTTGTAATAATAATAACAAAAAATCTGAATGGAAAACATGAGTTGCTCTTAGTAGCTCTCCACATGTAAATACTTGGTTGGCAGAACCTTGCTAAAATAACCTTAGGGCACAGAGCCAGGCTTTCTGTGCAGCTTACGTATGTGGATTTTGTAACCATAAGTCAACGTTGAAACATTAAAAACAGAATTTATATGTGTAATGGAAAGATTTAAAGCATGCTTGCTTTTCTTTCCTCCAGCCTGGGAATTGGAAACAAGAATGTTTTTCAATGAGAAAAAGATTAAACCAAAACCTGCCCTACATTTTCTTTTTTAAGGTTCTGTTAAGCAGCAAACGTAGCTCTCAGGTAGTTACTGCTCCTTATGTTATGTTGAATTGTATTGGAGGGAAAATATATCCAGAGTAGTTAGGAAAGAAACTACATTAGTCATGAGGGATGTTGACATCATCATGTCTTTCCCCATCATCATGTCTTTCCCCATAAAAATGTCAAGTCTGAACTCGCTTCATTGCTTGCTGGGCCCTCAGCAGTAAGCGTGATGCAGAACCAGCCAGTGTGTAAAAGGAGTTGGTAGTAGCTCAGAGGTTATGTGAGAAATGGATCTAGATAGTGATCAAGGCTATACCCTGTGGAGGCATATGTCCCCACTCTCCTGAAAGCAGTTGTTCAGGCGTGGTTGTTTCCTGAGTGTCATATCTACAACGAATCATAGAGGCATGTACAGTTTTATAAGGAAACTGGAGAGGTGGAAGAAATAAAGTATAGGCTGTCGATGCAGATTTCTTTTGCTACTAAGAGGAGCAGGAGATCAGTTTGGTTAAAGTATTAATATTTAATATCAGCATAATTAAATCGATGTCACTTTGATTCCAACACCAAAGGTCTTGGATATAAATATCAAACAGTGTTTCTAGTCAGTTCTGTGGTGGTAATTCTGCTCACAGCATACGTGGGAAGCTTTGCTGCATTTGCAGAGCTGGTAGATCTCTAGTGAGACATTAAAATGTGGTCCCTCCTGCCCAGCTCTGTCGTGGGCTGAGGAAGACTGGAATCAAGTTCTTCTGGAAGAAAGAAGTGGGAAAGCTCGGTGAGTCCAGGTGTGTTTCTCAGGGTATAGCTGAATGGCTTTTGCATATCCATTCTGTTAACCCATTCTGAAACCAGTATCAATGCTGTTCGTTTTGCACGAGATAAATGATTTTTCCACAAAGGGGAAAAGATCCTGTGGCAGTGTTGCTTTTCATAGGCACAGAAATCAACAAACTAAACTGCTGGAAAAGAGGAATTCCCATTCCTTTTTAGTTTCTGTTGACTCGACTTTGTTAGCAACCCTGCTTTCCCTAGGGTCTGTTTTCTTCTAGTTCTTGAGGCTTTCTCAAGAGCTAATGGCTAGTTTCCTCTCTGGCAGCTAAATCCAGTAGCTTTCCTTTCAGTCTGAGCTGGGAGCAGAGGGTGAGGAGGATCTAGAAGCCCTGGGGGCACATTTTCCTAGGCTTCTGTTTCACTTTGCTCTGACCTCCTGCTTTTGTCAGTCAGGGATGTGGTCAGCAGGCTCTTAAGCCTGAGAACCAGAAGTTCCACTTTCACCTACCTCCTTTTCCATTTCTGTTGCATTTTTTTTTTTTAGCTGTGTACTGTTCTTACCTGTAGGTACCTGTATTTATCTGCTAAGAAGGCTGAATTACCTGGTAAGAGCCAAGTCATCCTAAGCATGGTAACATGCAGTGTGCACCAGGCTTGTGTAGAGCAAGACTTACAAATGGAGTTGCTTTTCTCAACAGATTTTTTTATCTCTACTCAGGCATTCCTTTTTGGTTTTTCTATTTAATTGTTATTTTCAGCATTCGTAATCTATATCCTGTCCTGAGAGTAAATGCTCGTTCTTACAAGAAAAAAAATAGTGTGCTATTTACAGGGAGGCAATTTATAAGTGTTCCAGCAATGCAAAAGACCCTTCAAGTAGGCATAGATTAAATTCTGCTCATTTTAAGGGCTTTTTAGGTGCCAGATTGGAATCAAGTTTTATTTTCAGGGAGACTTTCCAAGGATATACCGAATCTATACATGAGCTAGGCCAAATTAAGATCTTTGTACAGATAAAGGATTCACCCTGAGATAATTTCTGTCTTCAAATGAAGTAATTCACATGAAACAATGAACTCTGTAATCTGTGAGTAGCACCAGTTTCAGGATGCACACTCCTCTGGTCCAGCCAGGGAAGTTCTAAGGGGTACAGCATAGCTGTGATATGCCTTGCTGCCCCTCATCAGTGTCTGCATAAGCAACCACAGTCTAACCCCTAAGGTTTCAGAAGAATGTAATTCACAGCACAAGTAACACAGAATCCAGTGTGTTGATGTGTGTAACATGCACATCAGGTTAATGGCTTTCTGTGTCAGCGCTGCGTGTTGAATTTTGCATCTGATTCAGCTGGAGTTTCATGTCAGAAGGGATTTGCTTGTTTGTTGATGGAAAGATTCTGTCAAGGAGTTAATAGGTATATGCTGGAGATACAGATGGATAATAATACTTATATTATTTAACATCCAGATTGAAAATCTAAATCAAGTAACTACCTGTTTCTTTGAGCATTGAAAAGAATACTCAAATGTTATGCTGTTGTTACCATAATCTACTACTAAATACTTAATGTATTGGTGAAATCAGAGTTAATTATCTGCTATGTTACTTTTGTAGACACACTGATTTAATTTGCTTTTAAGGTTTAATGAAGAAACTGGAAGAGGAGATAAATTTCAATACATACCTGGTTACTGAAAAATTACCAAGAGAGCTGGAAAGTAAGAGGAATTCAACATATATCTTACAAAAGGTGGCTGCCGAGCCAGCTATGAGTCAATCTGATCTCAATGTACTTGAAAGCAAGGTAAGCTAACCAAGGCCACGCTTAATTTGTATTCCATAGCATAGTCTAAGGTTCTTGTACGCTACTTTATATCCTTGAGAAAGTGTCTTAATTCCCAAAGGAACATCCTTTCAGTTGTAAAACAGAAGATGTGTTAATTACTAAACGCAAACTCCCAGATAAGTGTCTAAAAATACCCACAAAACAAACAAGAAAACAAGCCCAAACCAAACCCAAACCAACCGTGTCCTTAAATGCTGTTTAGAAAATCATGTTAGCAATTTGCTCTGGTATGAGCAGAGGTGTTAAATTAGCACTAAAGATTTGATTTTAATTCTCCTCAGATTTCAGTTGGTTTAAACTCTCACTGGTATCAAGGGAGTTTACAGCAGCATAGACAGAGCGTTTATGGAGTGGTGAACAATGTTCTCAGAGTAATACATCTACACAGTATTGTGTTTTAATGTACAATGGCTCAGAATTCCTTAGTGTTTGGAAAAGGTCTGGTTTAGTTGGGAAGCCCAAAGGAAAATTGAGAATCAAATACTTAATTTACTTTTCCAGATTTTTTCAGATGTTAAAAACAAATGGTGTTAGAATGAGCAAAAGTCCTTATTTGTAGTATGTATCCAAAATGTGCAGAGGTATTTGTTGCCACAGAAGTCCATTTATATATTTCACTCAATGAAGTTTTCATATTTGCATGATCCTAAATGGAAGATTAAATAAGTAACATTATATTCTAGAAGAATTTATATGAATATTAATTATTAGGATTTCTACTGATGCTGATGAAGATTTACAACAATATTAGCTAGGGTAGGAAGACTAGTCCTACATAGTACTAGCCATCAGACTGTTCAGTCTCAATGTCGGCTTCTTTTACCAGCTAGTTTTTACTATGCCTGGGATCTCCAACTCAGGCTCTGCTGTGAAATACAGATAATGAGGAAACAGAGTATTTGTAATGGATCAGAGAATGATTTACCCATGGGTGTGAGGGCTTCCATTCACCATCCTTCTTGTGTCTTGAAGCAAATGATCAACTTCACAGTAGCCTGTGCGTTCACACACAGAGCATGCCAAAGTAATGCAGGAAAGAAATGCCCACGGGTTTCTTGGATCAGAGGCGAATCGGCAGTCAAGTGTCATCAAGAATACATTCTATTTTAAAGTTAAGACTACTTTTAACAGAAGTAAAGTCAGTGACAGCCTAATGCTATTTTGGGTCCCGATCATTCGACTTTTAAGGATGCAGCATCATTAAATGGTAGATGAGGTCTGAAATAATAAACCAGCTCTGCGGTTCAGCCCCTGCTTTCCTCGGGCATGTTTTCTAATCACAACAGTGTTTGCGGTTGCAGTTATTTCTTTCAGCCACACTTGAAGCCTGGGTTTGCACTTTGTTTTCCACGAGTATTGTTGGGGTTTTTACAATATTTTGGGCAATATTGTAAAAAGATTCAAAGTTGTTTTTTTCCCCTCTTTCTCCATGACATAACCTTTTAATTTGTTATATTTTGGAAGGATGCTTTTCTTAATAGATAATAAACCCAAAATAGATAATGTCATCTACTTGGCTGTTATCACAGCATGGCCTTAGACAGCATTTCTTTTTTTAAAAGTCAACCTTCTGTTTCCTCAGTGCATTAAAAAGGAGCTGGATTGCACTGAGCATGCCACTGTCCTGCATTTTCTAACATATAAACCAGGAATTTATTGACACAAGGGAATTCTTATGCCATCTTCAAATTCAGGCCTGTTCTACCACTAATAGCTTTTGTAAAGGAACAGAATTCACAGGTGGTGGAGTACTTTTAGTCCTATGGAACATTTGATTTGAAATACTTAGGTTTGAAAGTGCACGGGTATTGCTCATGGAAATGTCTGGGGAATGCCCAGTGCTACCTGCAGTACGATTTGACATTATTGGATTTCAGCACATATTTACACTGCTTATCAGCACTCGTCTAGTTAGCAGAGAATTAAAGGAAGGTTGCTAGGGTTGCGGTTTCCATGGCTGATGAGAGTCCCAGGGTAGCATTAAGTCAGGACTGGAAAAGCTGGAATCAGTACACTGGTGTAGCTGTGATTTCCAGGTGCTGTGGGCTCTAAAGCTTCGGCTAGAATGAACATCAAGAGTTTGAGACTCTGGACCAGCAAAGAGGCTATGGAGAAACTGCATTTTGCAGCACTAGAAGGAAGGTACCAGAGCTGGAATATGGTGGTCTGCAACTCTTCAGACTATTGATGAATTTGGTATCACTTAGTCTTTGCTTGCTCCCATTTAAGCTTCTGATAAATGGTTGAGTGAAAAGGAATGTTAGTTAATACTGATAAAATGACATTTTTCATATAGTATGTCACAATATGAGTCTTTTTTCTATCTCTACCAATTCACGTGTATTTGCTCTCCCTGTACACCACTTTATTTCATTTTCAGGGCAAACATCATGCTTCTGCCTTATCATAAAGGCACAGAACTGGAAATACAAAACCATAGCCTCTTCCTGGCCAGTGCCTAATGACTCAGTGAGGTTTTTGGGTTTGTTTCTCTGTTTTCAAAATGGATCTAGCTGGATTGAAAATCTGGTTTTGCAAAGCATTTAATTCTTGGGAGAAGACAAAGAAATAAAGCTCCATTTCCTTAGTTTTCTGCTCTGTCTTGCAGATAAATGAAGTAAATGCACAAATGAATCAGCTTATTGAGAAAAGAATGATGAAGTATGAGCCAGCTGATAGCAAATTTTCCATGTACCGCCAACAGGTAAGAAGGAACAAAGCATTTGTTAAGCAGAAGCTGTGCAGCAGTTTCAGTCCCTGATTGGTTTACGTCCTGATTTTTGTCTTTATTTAGCATAAATCAGTGAAATGCATCATAAGGAAGGACAAAAAGCAAATAAATAGCTGTTGAACATATGTATGTTTAGGGCTGAGTCAGACACTTGCTTTCAGGCATGTTAGGGAGTTCGTATCGACTGCTGTCCTTCTGCTGTTAGGTGTTGCCCTTCAGCTGCATCCCAGGAATTCTGGAAGCATCATTTTGGAGGAGCTATTTTGGTGAAGCTCCAGCTGCGGACAGATTCTTAACAGGCAGCATGTGGGCTGATGGCTGCAGCCAGCCCTGGAGGCAAGGCTTGCTTTCACTTATACCCCTTGCTTATGTTTGACCACATGCTATTTTTCCTGTTGCATCTATTAAGAAGGTATCCTTTGATTTCTTTTTTCATCCCGAGGCTATAAAATAGTCTTTCTGTAAAATAGGCTGTCTGGTCTAGTCTGAGTAAATTCACAAGTTCTAAAAAGGATTTATGAACTCTGAGATTTTCAGAGCTTACACAGAAATGTGGTTTCTTTTCCAGGCAGCCTGTACCACTGCTAATTTTAATGAAGATTTTCATGATGATGCTTATGGTGATGGTTCAAAAAATAAAAAAGCTGAAGTAAAATGGATCAGTGGGAGGAAAAAAATAGTGATAAAATGCATCCTGCAGTTCAGGCAGATATGCAATATGAAATGCACTGGTTTGTTCTGTAAGAGATGCTCTTCTTCCTGAAAGAAAAGCTGCCACATGATGTGCTGGTAGCAGGACCAGAAAGCTCGGGATATAATTGCGTTCAGTGGAGGAACCACTGCAGGAGCTGAGGTTACTGCTGTGAATTGAAAGCATGTGGTGGTCTTTGCTTTGTTCTGCGAGGGACCGGCTTCTGTTTTGTACAATGATCGTATATATTGTTCCACAGTTTGTCACTGCAGATACCTAGTGAAGCAAAGAGCTGAGATCCTACCCCAGCAGAACTCTGATAGGTATATTTTTAGACATAAAGCCGGTTCTTTTCACCTAGTGGGAGAAAGCTGCTGTGGGTTTTGCTTCATTTCTTTGTAAGTTTTCCCTTTTGTATGAAGAAACCAGCCATGCCTCCAAGTTCCTGCACATGCATCAAAATTAATCTGTTGTGTTGATAAAGATGCCTTTTTTTTGTCCTGAACAGAAATACATTTATGTTCCAAAATCCATCAGCTTCTGGTCAAATCTTAGGTACTATGGAATATTGTCTTGTATAAAATACTGGTTTTTAAATGCTCTATCTTCTAGACTCAAAAAGAGGAATAATCTGTAACCTACACTATTTCTGTACTGTATTGCTTTATTCATTGTCTTCCAGCTATTTGCCAAGATTTAGTGGCTCAGATCTGCTGTTAGGATAACATATTTCTGTAGGTTGGAGTAGGTTGGAGTTATAAAAATCTGTATTATGACATTTGTGAAATCTTGGATAACTTTCCAGTTAAGCCATGTTGGTGCCTCTTACATATACACAGAAAGGGACAAAGTAGAAGAAATGAAGCAGCTAAAATGCCTACCTTTTCTTCAATGAAAATGGAAAAAATGAGGTGAAGAAATGGAAATCTAAAATGTAAAATCTATCAACATGAATGTGTGAAAAAGGGTGTGTTTGGGATCTCAGCCACACTGAAGGAAGTTGGGAGCCTGCAATCAACTTCAGAGGAGTTGCGGTTTAACCCACTGTATCTAATGAATAATCAATGCTTTTTTTTCTCTGCAGTGAGACATGCTCACATTTCTTAATGAAAAACAGTTTCTGACAGTTAAAATGCGGTTTCAGTGGTGCAGTGCCTGAAATTTAATGGATCATGTTTTACTAATGTTGAAAGAAGGCAGTTTTTGCTTCACTTGTCCCTATGCATTTTTAACGATCACGCAGGCATCTATAATGTCCCGGAAGAAGGAAGCCAAGGCTGAGCAACTTCAGGCTGCTAAGGAAGAGCTGGCCAGTGTTGAAAAGCAGATGCAGCAGAAGACCAGCCAGGCCCATGAGTTGGAAGGCTCTGAAGTTCTGAAAGGGGATGAGGTATGGACTTTAACAGGGGATATAAGAAAGAGGAACTCTTTGAGAGATGGATCAGTTTTTGTTAACTCACAATTTCCTTTTAAGTTTACATTGCAATAACTGCTCCTACAGTATCCTATCCACCTTTATAGTATCCTGTCAAACTACATGACCTTATTGCAATGCATTGGCCTCTGGGTTTTCTAATGCTCAAAGTCCAAAATGATCATATTTGAAGACTTGGTTTTTTGAAGTGCAGATAGTACAGGTGCTGTCCAGTGCTTTTAAATGCCTCCCACCATTTATACTGCAGCAGTGCTTGAGTTGTAGCTATTTTCAAATTCTAATTTAAATTCCTCACATTGTACCTAACACATTGCAAGGTATGTGGGGACTTAATGTTGGGCTGTCTTAACATTCCAGACTCTGGAATAGAATAACATCAATATCACAAGGGTGTGATGGCAAATAACTAACTGTAGAAGTTAACGACTCATTGAGTAGGAGCTCAACTGAGGAGTAACATTGATTTTAGTATTTGGTGTGTAATAAAAATCTGCATTACTGTCCATTCTCTATATGATATACGATCATAAAGCATAATACCAGTAATATCAGAAATGCAGTTAATCCTGTTGTAGTTTTGACTTAAATTTCCCCAGACCCTCGTGAAGCTCAGCTGCACTACAGCCTCTGACAAGCACAGTCACTGTAGCTCAGGCAAGTCTATTGGAAGCTGTACTTAACAAAGCAGCTTTTTCTTCTTCAGAAGTTTGCAGGGAATCCGGCTGCTGCAGCTGGGTACTGGTTTGTCAGGAAAATGAATTGACTTTCCTGATGACAGTAATTTTTCTCTGTTTGGATAAAGCCTGTTAAGTGTACTTCCAGGAAGACTCGCTAAAGCAAGGAATATTTTAGCTGCATCATTCTTTGACTTAAGATATCTTCTCATGCCCTCGTGTATTGCCTTCATTAGCGCTGCCATTTATCAAGAGTAACACTCTGCTTTCTTTCTCTTTGCCTGTTTCTGTGCTTTTTTTACATACTACTCAAACCAGGGAACGCCCTTTGTAGCAGGAACTCCCTTCCTAATCCCATAGGACATGCCTGCTCCACAAACATCAGTTTTCTTTTAAAGGAGTCTTAAAGAGTAAAGCAAGTGTGGAAATGTGCATGTGTAGACCCATGCATCAAGCTTCCTGTGTAATATGGAATCCATGCATATTTCACTCGTGCCTCTTGTCTTTCTCCTCTTCTGTACATCAAGATGAAAACTACAGGTGGAAGTAATGGCACAGACACTGAACTGAGATGTTGATTTCTCTTACCATGACACAATATACACGTTCCAAGGGTGTTCCAAGCAATAATAAGATGACCACTGCATTAGATTTCTCTCCGCTACAAGGTTTTGAGCGCCAGGGGCCATGTTGCAGGGTCCTTGACAGCTTTTTAGGTGAAAAATAAAGCCAGAAAGCAGACAGTCTGTGTTTCATGATGTGATGGGAAAGAAGTGTTTAATAGATCAACAAGAATGCATTACCAAGACAGCAGCATATGTTTTACATTATCTGCACACGCACAGATAATGCATGTGCAGAAATAATTCACATTGTGCCTGTTCTTGAGGAGGATAACATACTCTGATCCATAGAAATTCAAGGAGAACAGGGCAGGAGGGAAAACTCCTAAGAAGGAACCTTATAAGAGGCTTAATAATGAAAAATTTAAGTGTCTGACATGAGGCTCAAGACAGAAAAAAGACCTGTTTTGAACACTGTTCAAATGTGCTCTGCTTTTGACTTCTTAAATCTTTCAGGCCTTTTTCTTTGAGGAGTGAGAAACAAGTGACAGCACTTTGGGCAAAACTATCAGCTTTAAAATAAGAAGTGTTTATCTTTTCATAAGAAGCATTTCCTGGTTTGTAAAATCCTTTCTGATATTGGCCCAAGGAAGGCAGTACTGTACAATCCATGTCTTGATCATGACTTCATTAGGTAAACCGCAGTGGTGCTCACAGACAGTAGTGTAAAGCATCAAAAAGTGTTTCCAACGGCTAAAAACTAGGGAAGGATTTGAATTCTTGATTATTTTGAACACCTCTTTTTCAAAGGTCACAGTTTCCTCATCTGGAAAATGGAGATAGTGGTATTTAATTATTTCCTAAGTGTCTGCTGCCAAAAATGCTGTGAAGGACCTTGGTATGGTACTTTTTGTATCTCCTTAAAGTACATTAATTACATTGCAAATGCATCTTACAGATACAGTCCTGCTTCAGCCTAGGTTTTGAGAAGACACCACTGATAAATGAGACAAATAAGTTGGCATGAAAGCAAAAGTGAAGTGAAGAGGTTCTCTCTCATCAGTTCACCAGACACCCTTTTGCTATAGGTTCATTTCTGGTGTGTTATGCCTTTAGATTTGTGTTTTTTGGTTCAGGGCTTTGTTACTCCAGCTTTGAGCCAATACTGAAGGAAATCTTGATTAATGTAGTGGTGAGTCACTGCTGCAATGCACGTGTTTGATGGGGACAGAAGGGGGTTGTACATTCAACCTTCGCTTTGCACTCTCAGCTAAAAGCTTCCTTATGCTTTCTCATTGCAATCACGCACATTTTACATTTAGTTCCTCCAGTTTCAAAAAGGAAGAAGGGTTTTTAACAAATAGCTTTGCTGTCTTAAGTTTAAAATGGGCTTTTAATCCTGCCATGTTTTACCTATCTGAATGCTACAGTTTAATCAAAGAACTATTTTTCTCCCATTCCTAATATTTCTTATCTTCCCTGTCTCACTTCGCTGTATCCTCTTACATCATGGCACTCACAAGACTTGGCAATCAAAGAAATGGTGCCTTCCCAGCTTGTGCTGGTATTTGGATCCCAGTATTTGGATCTCCACTTGGTGAATGAAGTGCTAAGAAGACCTCAAAAGGTCAATCCTGGCTCATGTTTTCAGGTGCTGGTGTTCTCCTTTATTCTGTAATTGTAAAAAGGAATGTTACAGCATTTGAGAGGCTGTACACCTAGATAGACCTGAGAGGAAACAGCAGGGAATAACCAAGTCATTTACATCAAACACAAAAAAAGCAGGAATAAATTGTCTGTTTCAGGGATTACAGAATCTTTTCAAGTACTTCAAACAAAGCACAATGAGCATGGGGTAGAGTTGGCAGCTTCCTCGCTGCAGCTGTCAGATCCTGAAAATTAGGGAATCAAATGTTGACACTTAGAAGGCTAGATGGTTCAATTACAAGTGATCCTAGGTAAAGCTGGGGTATTTTTAGCTCTTTACACAATGCATTGTGCTTTTCAGAGCTCAGCATAGGGCCCCAAGGACCTAGACTTTCCCAAGGCATCAGAACAGCAGTGCCATCGCGCTGCTTCGCTACAGTACTTGAAATGAATGTGCTTTTGAGAGTACAGCATGGAAAATCCTATCAGGTTGTTAAGATACATGAGGTTTGCACATTCATTTACATAAGGAGCTTAATTTTCTCATCCGTGCCTACCTGCCTCCTGGTAAAACAATCTAAAGAGGGTTTCACTTTGCAAACAGAGAAAACAGTTTTGGACCATAGATCTTGCCACTTTTCCTCTCAAACTGTCAGGTCTGTCTGAATCCATCCGAACGAGTTACCTGGCTCCAAATTAGGTGGGTGGGTTTTTAAGAAAGTAGCTGTAAAGGAGCTCACAACTTGAATGTTAAACAGTTTAAACCAGGACCCAGAGGATGTTATCTTCTCCATTTGCTGTCTTTCTCTTAGCTTTTCGCTACTGTTCTAGGTCCAGTTATATTCTGTCTATCAAAGGCTCCTTCCACACACAGATAGGAGAGTAGCTGGTAATCAGGGTGTGAGAACAACAGTGGCAGATCTGTAGGGTTCTTACAGAAGCCAGAAGCTTTTTGCTTTAAGAAGTTAACCATCATTTAAGCCAAATGTATGCAGTGATTCAGACAAATCTGTACTGAACTGAATGCTCGTTCAGCACCCACTGGCATGAATAAATCATCCATCTTTTTGAGCTGTGCATTTTCAGTGATAACTAAGAATGGGTTTTCATTATAAAGATTCTGATTGATCCAAATTATTAGTGATGGCTACTTTAATATTTCCTTCCTGACTAGAAGCAAGCTCTCCTAGGAGAGATACCCTACTTAATGCTAATGAAGAGTTTTCCTGATTGAGCTGGCCAATAAGCAGGCTGTGGGATACTTTCATTTTAATGGATTGAGGTAATACTGCTCCTATCTTTCTGTTCTAGAAGTTTGTCCTCCTCTGTAGGAGTTATTAGCTATAGCCAACAGTTGCTTAAATTTAGAGCCTCTTAGGAAAAAATGCTGAAAATCTGTTATGATCAGGAACTTTTCCTGCCTGAATTTGAACACTTTGGACAATTTGTACCCCTTAATTGGTCTAGTTAGAAAATGAAAACATCTGTTCCTCAAGTCTTAATAAAAACAGAGACTTTCTGCAGTTACTGGGCTTATGCAAGTAATTTTATTAACAAAACTTTCTTTGGAACCTTGTTTAGATGATGTATTTCAGACAGATTGGGGTTTTTTTTATTAATACTTTACTTTCTGAAGTACTTTTGTATGAAGCATATTTTGATTCCTATAACACAATCAAATTGATACAGTGATCCAGAAAATACTGTTTTTAAAGATGTGACTCACAAGTAAGGGATTAATCTGGGATTTGTTCTTCCCTGAAAATAAGCTTATACATTGTCTCCTTTAATGATAATCTTGGAATAAGAACCATGTGAAAACACGGGGCATATGTTAGTTTTAAGGGGGCAAAATGATGGCCTTGTAGTGAAGGCATATGACCAGGCATTAGAGAAGCTGAGCATTGATCGCAGTTCGGTGACACACTGATGCATGTGGTCAATGTGCTTATGTTTGTTCCTGTGGGGTAACCTGCTGTATGGTCCTGGAGAAGCCATTTCAATAGCTGTGGTTCCATCTTGTTGTACTTAGAATTGTCATAAAACTTAATGACTTCACAACAATGTGATAAGACTTCATCTGGTGACAGCAATCTCTTTCAGGTTGTAATAAGTGGAGAAGCACAAAGCAGTAGTGCTGCTGGATCCTTTTGATAATAATGGAACATAATACAGGGATGCAAGATACCTGCATACTGCAGGGCATCGTAGAAGAGACCAAAGCCCTGTTTTCATTCACTGTTTCACAATCTAGATTCCAAGCTTGTTATGTCCAGTCACCCATAAAAATAGCCAAGTGAAAAAGCATAATCCTTCCTTGCTTTCATTCGGATAGTCTTCCTGTCGCAGGGGCTCTGACCTGCCTAGCAAACATGGGGCTTCAGCCTTGTTTACTCTCACTGCTAACTCAGTGCCAGCATTTGGTTCTTGTCCAGTCATGTAATCTTTGAAGCTTAAATAACTATTTGTGTTAAGTTGCTTGAGAAAGAAAAGCTTTCGATGACATGGCCTTGAATGGTGCCTTGCTGTGGGCACTGGCCTATCCCTGGGAATGCTGTATGTTGAGCCTGCTGAGTATCTATGCAGGAAGAAGTTGACTTGGTCTATGGGAAAATGCCGCTGCTGCTGCAAAACAGATTCCTTTTGGTTAACTGTAAAGTGATGTGGCTGAACAGTGTTATTCTGCTGTGAACCGTGCAAATTATTTAAAAGACCTTTTACCACAGCAAAGTACAATGTTTTATAGCACTTTGGGGGCTTGGTTTTCCATTTACATATAGATGGAAGCAGGAGACGTACAAAGCTTCCAAAGTAATGCTTATGCAGATGAAAGCACTGGTATTTTAGAAGCAGCTTATATTTATTTTTTGGAAACTTACAGAATGATTCTCAGCTTTTAGGCTGAAGAAACCCAATTTTGCAGTAAGATCCCTACAAGCTGCTGACTTAAATGGATCCCAGTCTAATAACTCCACCTCTGATTTTGGCCTGTGATATAAAGCCTTCAGTTAGCAAGATTTTGAGGGGCTTAACCTTTGGAGGAGGTGGAGACTACAGATATTATCGTTGTTTATACCTTGTTTTGTCTCTTTTGCTGCAGTAAAAGCTATGTGAGAGGTTGAGGTTGCTTTTAAAAAGCCAGAGATTGTGCTGAAAGATAGACAGCATCCTCTAAATGAATAGGTTTTGCTTGACAATGTGAGCAACTTGTAGTTCATTTTGGATGAAATTTTAATGATATAGTCCTAACTTAATCAACTAATAATAGAACATTGGTAGAACCAGTTCTTTAATCAACAAGATCCTTTGACTTCCATTGTAAAATACATTATGCTTTGAATATTGAATATGCAAATACTCAACCTCCCACTCGAGCTATTTTCAAGACCTTAAAAGTAGCTATAGAAGTGAAGAGAATAATAGTTGGCTTTCCATCCTGGGCTAAATTGACAGAAAACTATTGAGATTTGATAGCTGAATGTGGTCCCATCTTAAGTAAGTTTAATCTTTTACATCATTCTTTACTATATTCCACTGGTCAAATGAAATATCTCAGGAACTACTCGATCAAGACTGCTTCCCTTGAGTTTTCGTCAGTTAGTTGGAGAGGTTGTACTTACACTTTTGTACTCTCTTGAAAATCACAGAAAACTTGGTATTGTCCAAGCAATTAAAAAAGAAATGTCTTTTGTATTAACTAAGAGGATATGAAACAGAAGCGCTATGAAAAAGAATTAATTCTGGTAATACTCCATTCAGGGTGCCAATAATCTAACAAAGCCAGGCTGACAGTAACAGGGCTGCCTCCGCTGTGCAGTGCTGCGGCTTAGGTGACCTTGTCTACCCTTGTCCTAGGTTGTGCACACAATGTAAACCGGTGCTCCAAAGCCACGCATAGTCCAATCTGCATAGAGCACATTGAGTAATTTGTGGGTTTGTTCTTTCACCAAAAACGTTTATAGCTTTTGGCTTTAAAAATAGTTCTGGAGCATAGCAAGAGAGGAGCAGCTCTGGCCTAGATATCGCACAGGATGGCAGATGAACAGGGTTGATTTCATTTTGGGCATTGTGCCCAGGACACTTTTTATAGAACATACAGTTACTCTGGGGGTTCTGAGGCTGTGGTCACACCAGTTTATTGGCTTTAGTCTTTGGAAAGGAGAGGCATAATTTTGCACAAAGAAAAACGAATGCAAATTTCAAACCCCAAGTTCCTTTGTGTTTGAGTTTTAAACTTGTACCAGTGGTAGTGGGAGTCCTGTTTTCTCCGTGGGGCTGCCTGTTCTATGCTCACGCTGCACATATGGAACCCCTCCTCATCGAGGAACTTTCTGAAGCCTTTGCTTACGTCATTTACTTTAATCAATTGATTGACTTTCCATCTCTGGATCCGAATGCAGTTTTTAGCTGTGACTATCATTTGTCTTGCAGCTCTCACATAAAATAGGAGAGCTAAGCCTGTTTGACAGATGGAAAACATTAAGGCAAAGAAAAATACTGAATGTTTGTTTCAGCACCTGATATTTTGTAGGTGTTAGAACTGGAGCACACACAGATTCAGGTGTAAATTAGCTAAGGTGCTGATCTGTAAGGCTGTTTTACTTAGTCTTGACTAAAAATCCAAATTCTCCATTACTCTAGCTTTTGAGTGAAATGGATACTGCATTTCACTGCTTCTGTGCAGGGACTCTGCTTTTCTTTTCCTGTTTTGAAAGTCTCAGCCAATCGTATCATTTAGGTCTGCAAGAGTCAAGGAAAGAGAACAACAAATTCGAACTATTGAGAACTACCACTTAAAGGTTGTCCTTTCCCAGGCCCTCTTCCAATTTTTCTGCACTTTCTTATCATGTTTCTTGGTCTGCAGAGCGTTTTGGGGCTGTGCACTGCTGATCTGGTGCTCTGGTACCAATGCAAACTACTATTACATTAACTTCTTTATTATCTGTGATTCTCACAACATTCTGCGAAGAGTAATTACTTTTCCAACTGTCAAATGGTGATGAGCGGAACGGAGGGATCTCACTATTGCAAATGGGTGAGCTGGGACGCAGAAAGCAATAGAGCTGGTTTTGTTCCTCTCCCTCAGTGAACAAATGCAGAGCTGAAAATAAATGGACCCTGGGAATCCTGAATTCCAGTCTCTGTTCTCAACACTTCATCTTCAATATGCAGTCCAGATAGGGTAATTCTATTTTAGATAGCAACAGCCTGTGATAAGGCTCCGTTTTGCTTTAAGTTAAATGGTATTTCTGTCTCTCTCTTCCCAGTTGAAACACTATGTTAATAAGCTCCGGAGCAAGAGCACATTTTATAAGAAGAAGCGACTGGAAGTAGCAGAAATTACAGCTGAGTATGGTGTCCTCCAGAGGACAGAAGAACTTCTCAAACAGCGCCACGAGGCTATTCAGCAGCAGTTGGTAATACTGCTCCCATACTCCATCACCCTTCCTTCCCTGAGAACAGCTCTCTAATAAGATGCATATTGTTTTGTTAGATTCTAATGTGTATCGTCCTCAGGTCTCCTGCTGGCATTAGTAAAAGAGTCATTGGGGTATGAAGTTTATTTCTGTCTGTTGACTATGCGAAGCTGCTGTACTCTATGTTCAGCAACTGTTCCTTACAGGCAGTCACGACTGTCCTGCAGTTTCTTTTTGGATTGAGGGGCTTGACCCTGCTTTTTAAAGTCAATGGTAGATCTTCACTAACACCAGTTAGAGCAAGGCTGGATTCTTAAATTAGTTTCTGGAATCCACATACATAGTAAGGGCTTTGAAAATTACCAGCAGCAAATGGGATTCAAGTTACTGCTGCAAAGTATATCAGAATAGTATTTAAAACCAGAGCCGGCAGGAAGGAAACATTCTAGCCCAGAGTATTTAGAAGAAAATGCATTTCACAGTCAGTGAAAAATGTAAAACTGGATGAGTCCTTTTTCTAGCCAGAACAGCAGGAGAAGGATTTCTGCTATGCACAGCTGGAAGCATTCAGGGAACAAACATGCATCCCAAATGCAGTGCCACTGCTGTTGTGTTTTCTTCCAATACCAGTATTCTTATTATCAAATACTTTGGCTTTATTTATCTTCTGTCCTGTTTGTTATATGTACATATTTTGCACGTTGAAACATAAAAGTATTTGCTTTATTAAAAGAAAATGGAAGGTGTGAAAATACATGGGCTAGGCTCTGGAGAGATACTTGCAGAGATGCAGTGGATGATGTCGTGCTATTTCAATAGCTTTCATTGTTTAATTCAAAATAAGACCAGAACTGCTACCTGGGTAGAAAGAAGCCACTACTGCTGTAGGACCAGGGCTTGTTCTCATGATTGCTGCTCACTAGAAGAAAGGGAGATAAACACTGACGAAGTATTTGTTAGCAGCAGGACCACGAGTGCACAAGGGTAATCTCACAGGGAAATCACAGCAGAGGCAAAGCCTTTCTCTGAAGTGGCTGCACGTGGTCACCGGTATATTCTCATTCAGGTCTGACCTTTTCTAAACTACCTCTTAGTAAAACTACAGAGCCTTGCCTCCATGAAGTTCTTCCCACCAGATGACTAGTGCTAGAATCAAAGCTCCTTCTTCTAGCCCTGGGCATAACACCTTGTCAAATTACACACTGCTATTAAAGTCTGAAAAGAGACAAATCTTTTCTTAAACAGATGGCTGTAAAAGGTTTTTGAGGATAATGGACTTGGAGTTCAGAGAGATATGGCACTTTTTAGAAGGCATGTTTTGCTTTTTAACAAATTGTGGATGCATATATCAACACTTTGCTTTCAGATTGCAGAAAATAATGAGCAAGCATTGCTAAAGAGCATTACATCAACATATAATTAAATGTAAAGCTTGGGTGATGTAGTGCTAGACATTGCTAGTAAGATGGTATTAGTGTTACTGTAATGACTCCAGTAATTAGTTTTGCTTGACAGTTGTTTAAAAAACAATTAGCTACATCTTCAGATTAAACAGCTGCATTTAACACACTGAGCTTCAGAGCCTGACCTCAAGCCCACTTGACCTTGTGGATACTTTCAGTTCATTTCATTGGGCACTGGATGACCATCTAGTGTTAGGATAGTTGTTACTGTGCTACTGTACAGGCACTAGGTAGAGTGAGGTTTTCCTGGCAGTTAGATTATTCATCACTGTTAAAATAAACTGATTACAGTACTTCCCTTTTCCCATTTCTTACAGTATTTTGGCTCTCTGAAGGAATTTGCCATGGTACTTGATGGACTCACATCCCATGTTTACTTTTTGTGTCTGCAGCAAGCTATCGAAGACAAGAAAGGCATTTCTGGATATAGTTACACCCAGGAGGAGCTGGAAAGAGTATCTGCAGTAAAAAGTGAAATGGATGAAATGAAAGGCCGGACACTAGATAACATGTCTGAAATGGTGAGGTTTGGCTTACACTATTGTATTTCCTCAATGCGGGTATCTGATTCCTCAGCATATAAACGTATAAACCCAAGTTTAAGAGGTAAATCTGTTGGGTTTTATTCTGTAGTCCAATTTTCAATTGCCCTTAGTTCTGTCACGTTTTAATTTAACTTCCCACATAGCCATGGAAGCAAGACAGAACTGGAATTTCTAATATGAGAATATGGCAAAAGAGCAGAAAGCAAAATGACATTCTTTGAAATCGTTAGGGTGCTTTTAAAATGAAGTGGTGTAATTAAAATAGACTGATTCTCAAATAGAAAGCTGGATCAAATTTGAATCTTCAGTATAAATCATTTAAAGTGATTCTGGTTTAGCATTTTCAAACTTTATTTAACCTATGCAGAGCTTTTTTTTGTTTGTTTTCTCAAGAATTTTTTCCTTTCTCTTGGTTCACTCCTTCATTTTCCCTTACTCCTTAAGGTCTCCAGGTGTCTGGCACATAGGGTGTCTCCTATGTGGTGGCTTCTTTGTGATGTTCTCACTTGAAACAGTGGGGGCAGAATTCCTTGTCTGTGGTAATGACCCTGCTGCAAGGTGGGCTCCTTCCCTTTGTTAATTAGGCCTAAACTTCTATATAGCTCAGGCTTCATCACACGTTTTTACTCTCCGTGTTTTGGGTTACTTCTCTTTCTTTTCACATTCCTTATTATATAAATGTGCTATCAGTATCATAGTGCTACTGTATATTATTGTCACTCTCAGGTTAAAAAACTGAATAGCATGGTGTCAGAGAAGAAGGCAAGCCTAGCTCCTGTCATCAGAGAACTGAGGCAGTTGCGTCAAAAATGCCAGGTTAGTAGAAGCGCTTCTCTCATGCTATGTAAATAAAATCAGAATCCCAAATAAGTCTCATTTCTGGATCTCTGTAGTGCTCTACAAGAACATAATCAACTCCAAAGACAAGCTGGAAATAGCAGAATGGGTCAGCAGTGATTTGCAACAGGCTAAAGATTGGGATTCATGAAAGCTGACAGTGCAGACCCAAAATCAGGCTGAAGATTTTGTCCCTTAGAGCAATTCAAAACACTGCACCAGGTGAACACTTAAAAATCGTGGGTCAAAACTATAGCAAAGTGAGTTTTTCAATTGGTTTCAAAGCTTTTTCTGCATCTTTAAGTTAATGATGTCAACTAATGCTCCCCTTTTGAAATAGATTGCAAACCTCTCATCCAAATTGTTGAATTCATTGATCTAAGTCCTATATTAGTCTGTGGGAGCAACAGATTTATCCATTTGTTTTCAAAGTTTTAGAGAGCTGAAAAACCAGAAGTCATTCAGGTCTGCAGCTGCTGTAAGTTGGCTCCTTGCTGTAGAAGTAAATAGAGGAATCCAGTTCTGTCAACTGAATTTCCAGAAGAAATGGCTCTATTAAAAGTGTCCGCAAATGAAATGCACTGCAGGATTGTTGGGTACAACTAGAAAGCTGGCTTTTCATAGGCAGCAAATATACTAATCCTTTTGTAATCTCTATTTTTATGATTATTTTTCATTTCTTCTTGCAAACACTGCTTACTAACCTAGCACATAAAACCTATGACTGTAAAGAGGAGATGTGTCCTGCTGTGGTGTGTTCAGCTGAGCTTCCAGTATGCATGTGGAGCCTTGTGGCTTCCCCCTGTGGAATAACACCCATGTGCCTGCTGGGTTTATGTAAGTGTCTGCCAGTGTGCCAGCAGCTGAGGGTGATGTGTGAGACTGAGAGCAGCACCGTCTGCCTGAATGTCACATGTCATTCAATTGAAGGGTTCTTTTATGTCTCCTTTTGCCCTTTTTACATAAGGAATTAACTCAAGAATGTGATGAGAAGAAAATGCAATACAACAGTTGTGCAGCAGGGTTAGAGAGCAATCGCTCTGCACTGGAACAGGTAAGGTGGTGGCTCGCTTATGCATGTTCATATTCCGTGGTACAATATTTTCCCTGCTTCCCTCTGGACATGGGAAGCACAAATCCGTCTTGGGTGGAAATGACTCAGTGGTGATCCACAGCTACACAAATCGTGCCTGAAGCTGCTGTGGACTGGCTATAGTCTCATACATCTCCAGCAACCAATGAAGCTGGTGGTACTTAAGTCCATCCACCAACATCCAGCTTTGATTAGCAAGATGCATCTCCCAGAAGTCCTGCTGGCCTAAATACTATCTGTTGGGGAAGAATTTCACCATAAACTACTTGTGCTGTAGCACTTTAAGGAAGGGAGGCACTTAAACCAGTGAAGTCCTTTAATGTGGGGACAGTGTTCATATGTTTCTATGAATCTGTTTTACCTCACTAGATTGCCTCCTGTGAATTCAGCCTGGACTTGACTTTTCAAGACCTTGCCCACATAAGCAGTAGATGTCATAATAAAAAAGACATACATTGAAAGTGTGGGTGGACATCTAGGTAATTCTTTTCCTGCACTAAAGTACCTTTGTATGGCTTAATCCAACAAGATAAAAGAATCCACAGATGAACCTGCTGTGAAGCAGACCTTCCATAAGAACTATTTTACAATAGCAATCAAGGCTTTTTTCTTGGCAGACAAATCTTAGTCATTTTCTAACACATGATGACAATCGCATCCCCTGATTAAGCTGGACATGAGTAGTGTCAGCAGACTCTTGCAGCTGAACAACAGAATTCCATTCCCCAGCTCATGGTCCCAAAGTCAGCTTTGGAGTTGATAAACGGTGTGACCTGAGGCACAGGAATTCCCTTTGGATTACTGGGGTAGTTTTGTACAGACCATTTAGAGATGGGACTAACCCACTGTCTCCATACTCCTCAGTGTAATTATTGATTGCTAATTAGCATACTATTAACATATCTGTAGCTTCTAACATACATTTTGCAGATGAGTACCAGGAAATGCTTATTCACAACTGTCTTTAGCACTTATTTACGTGAGCTTATAGGAACAAGAGTCTTGGCAACACTTGAGGTGTCTGTTGGAAGTCAGTCATATTAATAAAACAGCCATTAACAGTCATTTAGCATCTCTAACTGTGACCAAAACTGCAAACCTATTGTCTTTCACTTTAAAAGGGACTTTTGGAAAGCTCAAATTATATAAGCATCTGAGAATTTATCAGTTCAGTATTATGCCTGTTTCTAGTCCACTCTCTCATAGTTTATAGAGCAACCCAGGGCATCTCCTGTGGACTTCAGTTTTGATGTGCTTTGAAATCTTATTCTTGTACCACAGGAAGTGAAAGGACTTCTTGAGGAGTGTGTTCAGGAAGAAAGCAACTACCATTACATTAACTGCGTGAAAAGGGTAAGATTTACAAGAGGGACCAAATAGTTCATTGTAAAATGAAATAACAATTATAATATGTATATTTAATTATCTCTATAGAATCTAGAAATACAGCTGCAGCGTGCTAAAGAAGAAATGAAGGCATATGTCTCCTCAGACCCACAGGAGAGGCGAAAGGCGGTTCGGTAAGTGCATTAATGCGTTTCCTTTGTGTTAACTTGAAGGATATTCGTAAACTAAGGTTGAAGTTTGGAGTTTTCTCACTGGCATTTGACCTGGAGGAGTTCACCTGATAAATTTAGAAACACCATAATAATCTAAAAATAAGCATCTTGAATTCCAGTATATACTGCTGTAAACCTAAGAGTTCTCTCAGACATACCAAAAGATTTTCCCTTCCTGCTGGAGATTATAGGCCCTAGATAGTGGTTTTAACTTGCAGCCTCTGTTGGCACAAGCTCAGAGAATCCCTGCAGGCAGTGTAGCTCTACCACACATAATGTCTCTGCCAAGTTTCCCCCCCCAAGACTCAAGCATGCAGGAGTAGGTCTACCACCTCTTGGAGAGCCACCATATGCTCCCCTCAGGTTCTGGCCATTTCTTGCAAATCTCCTTGTCTTTCCAGTGTAAAAGCTGTCACCAGCACTGGTACAGGAGTGGAGGACTGTATATATACATCATAAATGGATTTTGTTTTGCTCCTGTTTGTAGTTCTGACTGGAAGTAGAATGAATACCGTTCTGCATTGTCACACCTTCATCTATGCAATTCAATTTAATTTACTCCATTGAAGACGCTTGCTTCATCCTGTGAGGCTTTTCAGGACCCCTTTTCTTTGCCTGGTAGGGAGAGAAGCACAAAAGGTTATGAACTGAATAGCTTTTTTTTTTTTCCATGTCATTTTCTATTTTAAATGATGCAGTCCTGCCAAAGATTGAAATGTTTCTGGATTAATTATCTGTGCTAAGAAGTCTAAATGTTACCATGTCATATAGATGGGTTTTTACTCTATACTGACTGCTAAATATGTTTGTTCAGTGCAGAGGGGACATCAGCTCTGCCTCATACCCCTCCATCTCACAGTGTGCATCAACCAGCGTTCCTACAGTTTGCTTTATCATTTAGGCTCGGAACAGCCACACCATTATAATTCCTTGATGAAGGCCTTTGCTTAGATTTCTGCATATGTATTTCAGTGATAGGACAGATTGTTGCTTGGGATCTGTGTCATCTGTCATGGCTGTGGCTCATGCACAGTCTTCTGTACAATGTGCCAAAATGCTGCACAAAATTGTCCCATTCACAAAACAATGTAAAAACATGACTTGAGTGCAAAGCAAAGAGAGAACTGCTCCATTGGGTAATTGAGAGTCATTCTGCCTTCCATTGGAAAGCTTCGGCCTTGCCAGGGTGCTGACATCACAACAGGAAGAGAGAACCCGCAGTTGTCTGTCACTTCTCAAAAGAGATGGGAGAATAAATTAATGTGTTGAACTGAATGAGAAATTCCACGGATTCCCTCAGGAAGACATGAGGTCTTTCTCCATCAGATCCTTCATTTAACTGTAAGTTGTCCTTATGCACCATGCACTGGCTCCAGTGGAGTTGTATCTCATCATAGAATCCCAGACTGGTTTGGGTTGGAAGGGTCCTTAAAGCTCATCCAGTTCCAGCCCCCTGCCACGGGCAGGGACACCTTCCACTGGAGAGGTTGCTCCAAGCCCTGTCCAACCTGACCTTGAACACTGCCGGGGATGGGGCAGCCACAGCTTCTATTGTGGCATTCACATCTCCTGCTGCTCTAGAACATGAGGCAGAGACTTCAAGGAAGTAAAGGATTAGTTTAATATCCATCACAGGGACCTTCCACAAGGATCTGAGGTGTGAAAATGTTTAAATATGGTAGTAAACAATGCAGGAAAAATAAGAGTAAGAAAAGAATCAGAACTACTGATGTTAAGGTGGGAGGAGATAGACTGTGAATGGAGGCTAAGAAGCCTCTTCTTCCGTCTCACAAAGTAATGGAAGGCTGTAGGAAATAAAGATTTATCTAATGAAAGACGCCGAAACAGCAAAAATAAGCAGGAGGGTGAAAAGAGAAGTGACTGTGAGAACAATCTTAGTGATGGAGTGAATATCCATCAGGATGAAGAGCAGCCCAGCTCAGCCAAGCAGCTGAGAGGAAATGCGGGTCCAGCCTTTTATGGCCTTGCGGGGAAAGGGAGGGTCTGCATGTGTGCACAGACACTAAGTAAGAAATGCTCTGACTCTGGTGCTTGCGGAGTGACCATGCCCAGTGTGAGCTCCCACCCAGACAAGCCAAATGCTGGCACTGAGCGTGGGTCCAGCTCTGTCATTCCAGGTATGGTGAGGAGAATGCGAGTGGAGCATTACCACTGTCCCTGTCTGACTGGGGAAATCATCCTCACACAGTGACTACGCACATTTCTGACCTTCTGTGAGAGGTCGCAGCCCCGTCACATTTCAACAACTCACAGGAAAGTTCAATGCAGCGAATTGCAACATCTCAAATGAGACGATAAGGTTTTTTGTCTACACATCCTTCTAGAATGTGAGTGTATTTTCAGCAGACACCGGAATGTAAACGGAGTAAAAATGAACCAGAAATAGAACAGCACTTTCCTAACAATGTATTGAACAAAAAATGCCTTAATTCAGACCCCCTTTATTGAATGTAAACTCTCTGTCTTGTGGAGTCACTTCTTAGGAATGTGAAAAGTTAATTTTCCTCTCTAAAAATAGAAAGTTGTGGCTTTTTTGATGAAGATATTAAGTTGCATTCTTTCCAGTCATCATTATAAATAGTAGAGAAAAACTTAGTAGGAAAGACATCCAATCTTCTGATGATTACGTTGAAAACTCTGATTAAAAAAACATAACAACTGTGTTCTTGAGGCCAAATGCATGTGAACATCCGCTGCGTGCCAGCGGAATTAAGGTGCAGTGTGCCTTTCCATCTCTGCTTTGGTGAGGGCTGGAAGGGATCAGCTGAGCAGCCTCAGGACACTCTGATTTGCTCTGGTTAGAGCTGTCTGAGAGGGAGAGATCATAAAGTGATCCAGCTTCATTCCTTGCACGTCCATTCTGCAGGGAGCATGGCAGGCAGGGCCAGGGGCTCCGGTCAGGAGCCTGGAGTACTGGGTAGAAATGGAAGGAACAGAAGAAACACAATGCCTTGATTGTACTTGGCTGCTCACCACGCTCTAGCAACCTTCCCACTCTGGTGTCATGAAGACCGAGCTTGCTTTCTGGAAATAAGGATTAGGCAAAGGTCTTCTGCCCTGAGCGATGTGGAAAGGTCTTCAGATGAGCTGGGTTAGTTTTAATTCTGCTAGCAAGTTACACACCAAATATAACAACTGATCTGCTTTTTTCAGGTGAATCAGTGGATTTTATTGTCACATTTCAAAATAAGTATGTAGCAACGTACCTGAATCCTGCTGTTATGGTTTACATAATATGTTGTCAGGTTTCACGTATCAAGTTTGCGTATGTCAAAGTGATCCAGCCACTTGTACAGACAAAGGTGTTCAGCCAAGATCTGTAATAATGAATGTCAACAGTTATGTTTCTAAGCCTATATTTAGGCACCTAAATGTGATGGCTGTTCTCTGAAAGCGAGGAATGTGCAGCGGGTCCATCGCACCCCACACCTGGGGTGAAATGCTATTCCCCTTCATTCCTGTATTTTCCCACTCATTCCAACGCTACATTCACAGCAATTAAAGGCTGTGGACTTGTAAACTGACACATGTACAAGTGAGGCCACTGGCTGACCTCAGAATATCACCAGGATAAATGCATTATCAGAAAGGGATCAAGTATGTCTTATCTGAATGATCTTGCTGTTGTCTTCAAGCTGGCAGGATAAAATTATATCTCTAGATCATGTATCAGCAATCGTGGAATCATAGAATGGTTTGGACCTGCTATAAGGTCTCCCCAGATCATCCCTGCTTCAGAGATGTAAGAGATCTTCTCCTGTATCACTTACCCCAAATGCACAAGTGGGAGAATCGGAGATCTGATCCTGATGCCAGGGGTTTGTTATGTTGCCCAACGACAGAAACGTTTCTTCGTGCCTCCTCTCTCGTTTAGGAGACTCCCAATACTTTCGTCATTTTCCATGCCTACATCATTATTCTGTCCTATAACACAGAACCAAAGAAAACCGTAATCAAATTATCTTTCTTTTAGGGAACAGTATACACGAATGATCCTGGAACAAGAAAACCTCGGGAAGGTAAGGATGAGGTTTTTACCTTGTAACAACACTCGGCAGTTCATATTTTTGTGGGGCTTATTCCCAGAGGCTGTGGTCAGTCTTTTATAAAAAGCATATTGCAGCCTACAAAGAAATTCCATTACTGCTGGCATTGGTAACTAATACCCTGAAAAGAGATCATGCTCAGGGCTTGATTTCCTGCAGAGCGTAGCATGAGCCACTTGCAAAAGATAGTCAAACAGCTTAATGTGACAGCACATTCCCTGAAAACCATTTGGATAAGAAACTGAAACATGGGTATAACGAACTGTGCCAGCTCAGATTTTATGTTGTATATAAAGCAACCTGTTGAAGACAATAAATTTCAAGCCTGTCAGCCTGATCACTGTTATTAAAGGCCAAGGGATCATCAACGCAGCAGTGTTAAACAAAAGCAGTTGTCCCTTTTTAATCCTGCGTGAAGCTCGGATGAGCGTGGATGAGGCTAGGCTTTCCAGCTCACACCAAACAGCTTTCTTTTATTAGTTTCCTTTTTCTGAGTCAGTCTGTGAGCAATTTGTACAGGTTTGGGCTGCCGCTGTTAATAATCAATAATGGGTTTAATTGTAAAGCATTGATTTTGGTTTTATAATGTCATGATATTGGAGAAGGTTCAGGAGACATTAGGAAGAAGCTCTTCCCTGTGAGGGTGCTGAGGCGCTGGCCCAGGGTGCCCAGAGCAGCTGTGGCTGCCCCATCCCTGGCAGTGTTGAAGGCCAGGTTGGACACAGGGGCTTGGAGCAACCTGCTCCAGTGGAAGGTGTCCCTGCCTGTGGCAGGGGTTGGAGCTGAATGAGCTTTACGGCCCCTTCCAACACAAAACATTCCATCATTTTATGGTATGAATCCATCGCAGGCTGCAGCTGGATAGTGCAAGCGCTCTGTATGGAGATGGGCTCAGATTTTAACATAGCTTCTCAGATAGAGAAGACTATTATTTAGTTTAAAACCACTGAAATACTTGTCAGTGCGTACAAAGACCCAAGTCCCAGGTGTTGATGCATTTATCACTCGCAGAGAGTGTCAGCAATGCAAACAAAATGATAGTTCAGTAGCACTTAGAAATGTTTGTCACGCCAAGGTGCCTTTGTGAGCAGTTCCTGTGGCACAAAACCAGCCCAGAATCTGATAGTTTTGTATCTTCAACAGAAATTACGAGAGAAGCAGAAGGTTGTCCGAGAAAATCACGGTCCAAATATGAAGCAAATGAAGATGTGGCAGGATTTTGAGCAGTTAATGCAATGTAAGAGGGAATGCTTTCTGAAACAACAAAACCAAACAGCCATTGGTCAAGTCATCCAGGAAGGAGGTAAAGACAGGCTTGTATTATGAACTCCTGATACCAACATGAAGTGGGGAGGACATTGCATTGGCTTCTTAAAGGTAAACCCTTAGTAAATGCTTTTGCTTTCATCGTTTCTACAGTTTGCTGTATGTTGTCTGGTTTTGGTGGATAAACAACTAGAGCAGCTCAGCACTCGAGGAAGCTTTTCCTCCACTGTTTAAGAGAGAACATAATGTGGTTAGGAAGATCTGCTGTGAGAGCTGCTCTGGGGTGAACCTCATCGTAAATCTTTGGTTTATGAGGCTGGGAATGGCATGCATCTGCAGAGAGATCAAAGGAAAAGAAATCCTTCTCCAGGGTCACAGAAAACTTCTCTAATTGCTCTGCTCTGTACTCTGTATCACTGAGGTTACATTTTTGCAAGGCCTGGGACCTGATATTGTGTAACTGTGGACCTCCTGGCTTGGCCTTCTCCTTCCCTATTGTCTTTATTCACCTACTGTGACTGGTGAGAATGGAGCCCCGTTGGCTCTGAGCTGCCCAGACCTCGCCGGCACGCTCCTCGTCATACTTTCCTTGCATGGTTGAGTTCAAGTGATTGTGCTTCCAGGAGGCAGCTCATTGTTACAGCGTCAGGAGCAGGCTCTGAGAACAATCACTTGGAGTCTGAGCTTTTTTCCATTATCTTTGGTGGTCGTTTTTAACAAATGCATTTCTCTTGCACGTTCACCTTCTGCTTTTTCTGAGTTGCCCGTGTGAAAATGTGAACGGTGGTTGACTAAAAGCTTTCTCCACTGAGGACATTTTGAGCTGTTTTGTCAGTGCAGGGTGGTTCCAAAGCGATTACAGCACCCGAAGAGGGTTATTGGTGGATGTAAATACAGCGCAGAGGTTCCTGTGTGTGTCAGAGTGTGCAGAGCAGGTCCCTAGGGAGGGTTGTGTCCCCTTTGGCTTTCACCTGTGAGCCACAGGCAACTGTCACTGCCCTTCATATTGCCTCATGAGACCCAGAGCTGACCCAGGGTAAGAGGAATGTGGGTGAGGCTCGAAACTGTGCCTCACGCTTCAGCATTCCGGGTGAGAGCCTCTCAGCCACAGCTAGAGATCGGAAGCAGAGAGATAAGTCTGCAGGACTAGAACTGCAGCTGTTTCTTCCTTAGCCTCTTGGCTCATTGCATTTCTAGATAGGTTTGGGTTCGGTTCGTTTGGTGGTTGGGGCTGTTCTCAGTTTTTCCTGCCTGAAGCAGAATGTCTTTGCAGGACCTCAAAAATAATTCTGCTTTCTTTGATACCCAACTACGAGATCTGCTGTTTTCTATATCAAGAAGAGAGGGTGGTGGTTATATAGGTCCTGGTTTGGCTTTGCATTCAATGTATTTGTTAACAGAACTAAAATAAAACCCAATGACTACATTTTGGCAGTGTGGTATTCTTTTTTTCTCCATTCTTAGGTGAAAGAAGGTAAATTGTCGTGACAAGAGCCTTGCTGGGCCACAGGAAAAGGCTTTGAATGGGTCATTGGATGAAGTTTGTTCTGGATGCCGCCAAAGGGTTCAGAACTGCAGGGTATGTGTAAGGAATGGGTCTCAGCTCTATAGGTTTCCAGGACATCCTCATGTAAGCCCTCCCACGCTGCCGAATAGCTGAAGATAGTCTTTCTCAACAGCTGCACTGAGCTTTCCCAGGACAAGGAGAAGCTGCAGCTTTCCCCTGCTCACACTTAGAGCGAGGGCGGAAGGAAGGCTGTTGTGCAGGGCATGGGCACAGGTGAACTTGGCCATGGTGAGGGTTGTGCTGGATGCTTGACAGCAATAGTAAAGGAACACAGACAAGTAGAGATGAGACCTGCTGAAAACGTGGGATAATCACCGAAAATGGGCAGTCAGGTTACTCGGGAATTAGCCTCTGGTTCAGAGTCACTGGACAGGGCAGGGAGTCAAAACTTTGAACAAAACCCTACAAACCCTATCTGACGAAGCCATTAACGCAAAGATGTATGACATGGATGAGCCTGCTGCCCAGGAGGAAGCAACGCTTTTGACATTCATAGCAATGATGTAGAGTAAGATTGAGTACAATCGTTTTCTGGTTTTCTTTCAGAGTTCTCCTAAAAACAGTTCATCTTTCTTCCTTGTAAAAACAGTTTACTGCTGGTTACTCAAAGATGACGTGATTGTTGTCCTGATCTGATTAAGGTTCTGTCATTTGTACTGCAGCAAGAAAGGGCACACAGATTATACACAGCAGCAGCAGCAAAATGCCTTTCTGAGATGAAGCAGAAAATCGCAATAACTGTTAGGAAAAGAAAACTGGAGAAACTCCAATGCTATTTTTAGCTTTTTACACAAGTGGGCATTTACTAAATGTAACTTGAATGGATTCTGTTCACCGGCTTTTCACGCCAGCTCATGACTTGAGGGGAGAGTTCAGAAATCCCAGTTTTATCTTTACTAACTTGCAACGAAAAGCTTACTTCTGGTTTTTCTTTTTACTTCGTTGTTATTAATAACCTAACTGGTTAACTAATAAGATTGAATGCACTATGTGGGAAAATACCAGCCTTTCCCCTGTGAAGGTCCAATTTAGCATGGCTAAATTCAGGGCTCCAGCTCTTACTGAATGTCTTCCTGTTGGAACACTGATCCATGCAGTCCCTCCTGAGCAGCTTTGTTTCAAAAGGCTTCTCCTTGTCTTCACCCAGAACTGGATGAGAAGTATCCCAGCTATTAAACTACAGGAGTGTTCTGCAGCTTTGTGTTATTTAGTCACAGAGGCTTCAGCTGTCTTGAGAGCTACAGGCATGTTCCACATGGACCTGAGAGATTCAATAGTTAGAGCCCTTAGAAACAGGCATGAGAAAACAGTACATCAACGGTGTATGAGCAGCCATTTTACCATCTGGAGATCGGATTATTGTGTTTAGATTAGTGATACCAGTTTACTTCCACTTGAATGATGCTAAATAAAATAGATATTAACTTACCCATATCTAGGATTGCTTATTTGTATATCTTTACTCACAGGGGTATTACCACTAATAAAGTCTTCTGCACATAGTTGCCCACAATCATAACAGTTAAGCTCTGCTCTTGTATTTGTGTTTAAACATACTGTTGCTTAATAACTTTCCTGCAGTGTGATGCTGCTCGCTGTTGTAAAACACAACACAGCAGAGTATTAAGCTGCAGTTGAGTGCCTAGAAAATGTCTTTGCAATGAGGCTGTTTAGATTACTAAGCATGGATAGTGTAGTACCCTGTAAGCACCATGAAATGTATTCTGCAAGTGACTTGCTGCTTCTCCTTAGATCAGGGCGTTGTGTCTGGCCCAGATGAACAGCAACTGAACACTCACTGCTAATGTCCTGGTGGCTGTCCTCAGCAGGTGATCCACGCAGAGCCACTTGGCAGTATCAGTCCAGTTCCTAAATCACCACTCTGGCAGTGTTTGGTGAGCCTGGAGCCAGCTTCCAAGTGAAGGCAGATAGCTGTATGACTGGCAGACCAGGGAGGCAGAAGTGCTGCCACCTGAAAGGTGTCCCCTTAGCAGCAAGGTCATGACACATTGACACAGCGAGGGTGGGAAGCTGTTCCCCCAGTGTCTTGTCTGGCTGCAGATCTGGTTTCTCCCGTTGGCTCTGTATTTGCTCAGACCTAAGTGAGACAACCTAACGACTCTGAACGTGTGCCCTGTCTGTGTTATCATCTGTAGCAGCAGGTTTCGGGCTGAAGGAACGCTGTTAACTCTCCAGCTGCCTTTCTCTCTTGCGGTTCATAATGGAAACAGGATTGACATTTTCATGGACATACCAGTGTTCCAGGGAGGAAGTATTACCCAAGTCATAACATTTTATCGCAAGGTACCACTTGTCTGGCAGCACCCCCCTGGCTAGCTGTTTCTTAACAATCAGATTTTGACCTGTTTCCAGCTTGTTTAAAAGTTCTCCCAGTTCTCAGTGTCTCTGTTTCTGTAGCATTTAGTTCTGTGGCATCAGCTTCCAAACTGCCAAGGCAATGGCTTTTCTTCCAAGGTCATTGGGTAGAAAAGGGTATTTGTCACAGCTGCGTTACACTGATTTCCATGATTCCAGTTTAGAGACATAAAACCACTGTGAGCCACTGCGCCGTGGTGATGTCAAGCTCTGGTGGTTGAGGGGGGAGCAAACATATTCCATATAACCAGCAGGAACTGTGAGACCAATCATGCCCTTACTGTCACAAACCCCTCGCTGACTTCAGTGGGAGTTTTGCCAAAATAAGGTCTGCTGGATTTAGCTCTGTATTCTTCCTCCTGACAGACCAAGCAGGAATTAAAGGGCCAGCATCAGATTTATAAGACACAGAGGATAAAACAGAACTGCAATTACCCAAAAGAATGACTTTCATCCAACACAAATCAATGTTTCATTAGACGCATTCCAGCTTGCAACAAAAATCAAATGCTGGTGGAAGTTTTTCCCAGCACAAACAATCCAAGTACTCCAGTTCTTAGCAATATGGTTTGATTTTTATTAGGCATCTATGAGAGGCTGTCTTGCACTGACGTATTCATACTGTTTAGCACTGAAATACCACTTGATGCATTACACTGTGTTTAAAGGCATTGTTTATATGTCTTATTTTAAAAAAATATGGGTTTTTTTACCTTTTTTCTGCATTTTTATTCCTCACAGTTTTGAAAAAAGTATGTTTTGGCAAATCAGGAGACACAGAACCAGCATTTGCTGAATGCCAGGAACTGGAGCTCTTTTCCTGCAAATGGAGCTACTCAGGCCAGGGTCTATTACACTGCTTCAGCCTGTCATTGCAGACTAACGTGTCACGTTTAAGCTTCTACATTTCATTGTGACTGCTCAAGTTTTCAAACCGCTCACTGATACACGAAGCACTTCATTAGGTCTGTCCTTGAAATAGGATAAAGCAAATCCTTCTTTTCTCTGGAATGGAATAGCAAATGCGCCTGGCCCTTAGGGAGCAACAAACAAAAACATAAAGGCATACATCCCATGCAAATAATAGCCACATAGGGAAATAAGGAAGGAATTAACCTCACCGGTTTTATATATGGTTTTATATGGTTCATACTGAAAACAAACAAAAGCCCCAAACTCTCAGTATTTTCTGCAGTTAAAATCTGGGGGGGTTCAGTGCCTTTTTGTCACCGGATTCCTATGTATTGGAAATAGCAGTTGTAACTTGAAGGTTATACAAAACGAATAATTCAGCAGTTTAATTGGTTTAGCCTATTGCAGCGTTTTCTGGTGAGTAAACCTGTGTTTAGGCATTCCCTGGCAGTTATCAGACAGACAGCGTAGAGCCGTTAGTGAAGAATTCCCCAAAGCGGGAAGCGCTGATTAATTTGGGAGTCTAAAAATTCAGCCTTTAAAAATCACATGAAAACTATGCCTTTTGCTTATCAACTGCAATGTAAAGGGTGCAGTGCTCCAAAGCAGCAGGCTCCAGACTGCGGCATTCCAAGACTTTGAGGGGTTTAAAGTATTTATAAAGCATTGTACCCATCTCCCTTATCCCCTGCTGTGAAGCTTGCCATGTTTGTGTAGCATATGAAAAAGACAACAGAACTGTATGAGAAAGTCACCCACAGACAACCTGTTCAACTAATATTCTACGTTCATGTTGCATCTTTCTGTCCTAAGGGATTTCTCTACTTCATTTTCATTTTCCATGGGCTGCTCAGGTCTGCACAAGTGAGCCAGGAAACAGAGATCAAGGTAATGCACAGCACACAGGAATGAGACCTGGGCATTTATTATTTCATGGGCAATGACAACATCACCTCCAAATGAAGTCTCCTTAGGAACATATCTCCTACAGCTAATAACTAGAAAGCAATCTGAATTCTTCTAACGAAGAGGTGGAGCGTGGCGTACTTCATAGTGGGTTCGTACCGTTGTGCTTCCCGTTCCTCTTGTGGTTTTATTTACTACAACCATTTGTATGTGAAATGCATCACTTTAAAATCTATATACAGTGAGGGTTCTTTTCTGCTTGGTTTAATTGAACAAAGTGAAGGTCGATTGTAAAATACAACGGGAGGGAATGGCAGAACTCATATCCTGGAAAAAGCATTGTAAGTGTATTCCTGGGATCATTAACACAACCTGTAACGCTTCACCCCATGCAGCGGAAAGAATTAGAGAGCCCTTTTACGAAATGGCTAAAAAGTGATTCCAATTCCATCCCAAATTAACGTGGCTTTTTCTTGAAGTGCAAAGAAAACATCCCTTGGTTCTTAATTCTGTTCTCAAAGTTACTTCCAAGCTCCGAAGGGATTCACTTGCAGTGACCTGGCAGTGTCAAACAAAGGTTCCACTTTTATTCTGACGCTTCTTGAAGAATTTGATTGAAACTATATATGTCCAGATAACCCCCAACAAAGTGCCCCTCTTACGTTTGTTTCAGCCTATTTTTGGAAACACCAGAGGCGACCTTGGATGGAGCTGCTTTTCCAATTTAGGACTTCATTTGGTCTAAGAGAGTAAAATTATACTCTTTAATCCTTCAGTGTGCCTGCAAACAAGGCAGCTTTAGTTTATGCCACCGCCGAATTGTCTTTCTGTGCCTTCTTAGCAGTGTTGATCTGTTTAGACTGTTGAGAAGAATTATTTTAGGTAATCAAGAGTTCCTTTCAAATGTACATATAAATAGTCCTCTGCTACATCACATGCCCCTTAAATACACTGTGTAATCTAAACCAGCAGTGGTCCTTTATGTGAGACCTTCGCTTCTTTAGAACTAGTGTTCATAAATAAGCGTTAGCCTTTGCTTGTAGACACAACGAATCCGATTTCAAGCCAGAGCTCACACGGACTTGATGTAAAGTCTGTATGAGGACAGTGGTAATGCTGGCGCCTGCGCTGTGATGGGACTGCCACCTGTCCAGGTCCCAGCAGAAACAGTGTTTGTCAAGCTTCAAGTTTAAAAGCCAAGGTTAGGAGCCAGGTTCTGTGAACATCTACAGGGGGGTGACTGTTTTCTTCTCACTTGCTTTGCCAGCTGTGCCATTGTATCTGTACCATTTTGTTACATCCAATCACTTAAGATGTTATTTTAAGTAGTTTGCACTTAATTTTCTGTATAATCAATATCTTTTAATTCATTTGTATTGCTCTCTGTTATAGGCTTACTGCTCTCCGTAGCAAAATGGAATTAGTTTGTTGCAATAATGCAGTTTCACTGCTGTGAATAAAGAGAATTGTCAGAGTACAGTATTCTCATCATTTCTCCTGCACAATATTTACTCTCTTCAATGCTAACGTTGGCCAGTGTTACCTAATAATCAAATACAAAGTATAATATAAAACTAAACCTAGAAATGCCAGTGGAGTCTATTTGACATAAGTGGTATAGGCAAATGTAGCTGTAAATGTATACTGTTCATATTCTTTGATCACACTTAGTGTTAAGGTGTATTTTTGTAGCTCTCTTATACACTTACTGTGATTGACGAGTCAAGCTCTAACTCTAGAATATCCAGTTCCCTGATTTTATGACATTGTCACGTAAAGCATTTGTGGACAACTTAAGAGAAGCTGATCCTGTGAGCCCGTGTGTATGTGAGCATGACTATATCAGCATATGCATAAACCAGGTTAAAATAAACTATTTGGTATAGCAACATTCATCATCGAACCTCAAACGAATTTACAAACGACTCTTAGTAAAGCCTCTTGACTGTATAGCCAGAAAAACAAGTGGCTGCTACTTACAGTTGTTTCGAGATGAACAAACCCTAGTATGGAACAAACCAGAAGCAGAACTAAGGATCTAATGCTTGTCCCTGGGCATGCCCAGGATTCCCAACCCGATCTCCCTGAAAACCTTGTCCTGAGCACAAGTCCAGACCCCCGAGGCCTCGTCCTGCCCATGGTTATTTGAACGCAGAGGAGTGAGACAGCAAATGTGACAGAATTTCCCAGTGCAGCAGTCGGTGTCCTTGCTCTGAGTATCCTCATCTGACCCCTGACGCTCCCTAAGAGTAATTCAGCAGTAAAATGTCTGTACATTTGCAATGTGATAATTCACTAATAGAAAGGTCATAACAGATACAGATAAACAAACGTGATACAGAGAAACCTAAAGGCGTTTCCTGAAGGAGCTTTTAATTAAATTGTAACAAGGACTTTCAACCATAGAAAGCATCACAGGTACCTCCATTGAGCTAATGAAGTCAACAAAACTGAATGTGAGGTTTCCTCTTATCCGGACATCTTTTTGTAATTCCAGAGAGATACATATCAAGGGAAGCAGTCCTAAATAGAACCACTGCGTGTGTGCTTGTGCGTGCATGCATGCAAACAAAGATTAGCTCTCTGTTCTAAACCAGCATACAGCACTCGGGGGCAACGTTTTACTTGTGTGCCCCTTCTGGGTACATTGTCAGTCTTCTACAAGTGTCTACTTTGTGACATGAACCATCTGAGCTAGCATAGAAATAAGGGGAAATGCTGTCTTTTCTTAAACATCTAGAGGAAATGAAGAGATTGTGAATATTAGTCAGTGTTGTCTTCAAACAGAGAAGAGGCGTGAATGTGAAAGCACTACAAGAGAAAAAGGGGCTGGCTTAGAGCATGGTAAGGGACGAGGGAGTTGGTGCTTCTGGTTTATTACCCCAGGCAGCCCTGGCCAAAGATGCCGCTTCTGTTTGTCTGGTGTACACCTCAGTGCACTGGCATGGAACTGGTTGGAATTAGACCTCAAAAAGGAAGGCGGCACATTTGTCACTGGGGCATTCAGTTTTGCTTTTCTATATGAGAACAAATGCAGGGTAACCTCAGTTAATGAATAACCCAGCAATGGTGATAGCTCCTGTTTAGATGGATAAATTTGGCCTTAAAAAGCCCTGACTGTTTGTTGATGCAAACATGTACCACAGGGGAGTAAAATGAAATGTTCAGAATACTTCTTGGAAAACAATGAAAAATCCTGTTTAAAAAAAAAAAAAAAACCACAACTTTTAATGCAAAGTTAACATTTTCGAAAGAAAACTTCTACTTTTGGGGTAAAAAAAAAACCCAAAAAGGTTTTTTAATTAATGCAGAAAAATGAACCCAACTCAAAGAGTTTTGATGGAAATGTTCTCCTTACTAAGAAGACACACAGACTGTTACTACGCAGTTCCAGAAGGATCCAATAAACTCTAGCGGGCTCAGCAACGCTACAGTGTGATATTCTCCATGGAAAGGCATGGACACTGGAGGTTCCTAAGGGCATTTTTCTTTGCTATGGCAGCTGCATCAGAGCCACTCTTACCTGCAATAAATAGTGCTGCTGCGATTTATCTTCCTTTGAAACAGTCCGTATGGGTACATCCAGTTTTTATAAAAGGGCATTCAACAAATAGAGGGGTTTGCAGTGTTACTGCTTCCCTGATGCACACATATTGAACACAGCATTAGCTAATTAACTTGGGCCAGTGATTACTGGCCAGAGATAAAGCACACAGTAAGAATGGATTAAGCCTGCCCTCTTACTGTACTTGCTATGGTTGCTCCCTGAATACAATGAGGATGTAGGATTCCAGGAGATTAAATCCAGCAATAAGTTGTACCTGGAATCTAAAAGAAAGCTAAAAATCCCCGTGTGGATGGAGCTTAAATTGCAGGGTGCTGCATGGGGTGTGCTGAACTCTATGGTAAACTCCAGTAAAACTGTAGGGAGAACTCTGATTGAACTGAAATCATTACTTGGTATATACTAACCCACTCTGCACAATTTATCTTTAAAGGCATAGACAGTAAACCAACATTCTCAAAAGGCTGCTTTAAACACTAACTGTACATAGATGCGTTCCACACTCACACCTCCCGCCGTTAGGAGCAGAGCCAGCAGCGATCCCAGCCAATCTGCCCAAAGCAGAGCCATCAGAAAACATCTACGGAAAGGATTTTCTTTTCCCATAGGAATGCTGTTTCGTAGCCATTACTGCACTCATGGTAAATAAAAATCAGCCCCCACAGCCAGGTTCCTCCAGCTGTAGCCATCAGCAAACTGCCTGTAGGACTGACCGCGGGTTACGGGGCTCGGAGGACTGCCCCATCTGAAACCCTTTCTCCAGGCTTGTTTGCAGCCACGCGCTGGGGCCACACAAGTCCACCAGCGCAGTATCTGCAAGAGGCTGTCTGCAGGCTCATGCTGCTCGCATGAGCTTTTAGACATTCATTATCATTGTAAGTGCTGTCAACAAGCTAGAAGGGTCTGCACTAAGATGAGTGGGCCGGTTAAAATACATGAACGAAGCTAGGTCGCGATCAGAACACACTCCTACTTACAGTGCCTGTGGAGCAACCCCGCTGTAAAGAAAAGCCAGGCTGCTGGAGAGAAAAGCTATGGAAGCAGCTTTGCCTCCAAAAGAATCCTATCCCAGATGACTTTAAAAGTTCTCTGTTAGTGTATTCGTTGATGGATTACATCAGCATACAGCAATACACGTTATTACATAGGGAGGGAAAACCAGTCTGTAGCCTGAGAGAAGAGGTGGGACTGCCCTGCTCCTGTGGTACCCCAGTCTAAAACAGATTACGATTGTGAAAATGGTGTTTTCAGCTGTGCTGGCACAACTCTCTGTGGGGCTGCACGTTCAGGCTTATCACAGTCACTTGGTGAAAGATGGTTATTAACTCACTTACTCAGTTTATAGCCACAAACGATTGTAAAAGCACAACCAAAGGGGTAGAGAGCAGCAGGCAAGGAGCTGGGAGCAAGGAACACGGAGAACAAGGGGCTGGAGCTTCCTACACTGCCCTCGCTGCCAAGGGGAACATTCTGCAGCCCTGCACCTATGTCTGCAGTTCCTGCTGTCCCTGATGCGCTTCAGTGATTGGCTCAAGACACCTGAACACAGAGCAGAAAAGTTCCAACTGCTTTATTAAAAAGCTGATAAGCAAAGGTGAAATCTCCCCTTCATCAAAGCCTTCCCCCGATGGGATGGCGAGTGACCGCAGCGTTAAGTAACACAAAACAAGACACAGGCACATTTTATCTTCTAAGGAATACTCACCAAGTGATCAGCATGGGAAGGCAGGAAATGAATTCTTGCAACTTAGGAGGAGCTCTCTTGCTGCTCTCCTTTGCGTGAGTCTCAAGAAATGAAACACAAAGATGCAGAATGATCACCTGGGCTTTTGAAGTTCCAGGGAATGCTTTTCCCTCCATAAACTCCCTGTCCTCTCCTCGCAGAATGTACGCACGTGTTAAGCTAGAACATAAAGTTCTGGAGATGTCTGCCTACATGATGGTATAAATCAGCCTAATTCACTTTCCTGATGTAATGTCTTGGACAGAGCCCTTCCGATTTCCTGAACGGGATTTTGGAAGGAGAAAATAGCCTGCCCTGATTACTGTATCCCATCATTTCCATTGCCTTGCTCATTGTAAGGTGGGACTTCATGGCTTTATGGAGTGCTGCATTAATACCCAGGCTGATAGTCCATACGAGGTAAAATACAACAACGGGGAGATTGTAAAAATGCTTATGCAAGAAATTGTGGGAAACTCCAAAATACTGGGATTCGTTCTGGGTGATTTTGTAATGCAAGGACCCGCTGTTTCTCAATCTCTAAAGCAATGAACAGTCAAAATATGTAATAAGCCCTGCATCATCACGTGCCTTGTTTGTGAGCAGTTTAAGGTATGAGTGCGGGAGTGATTATGCACTCTAACAGTCTGGATTTTTGCCTTTGCAAAATGAAGAGTTAAATGTTGCAAAGGAAACGGTCGCAAACAGTATTTTTACGGGCAAATGCTTTCACCCTGAGTTTTAATAGAAATATACATAACTAATAGGAATGTAATAATAACATACACAACTGCCAGCAATTCAGGTGCTATCATTCAGATACGCATAAAAAGGTCATCTACGATCAAAATGACTGCTTCTAGGGAATGTTTGACTCTCGTCCTGATTAATAGGATGGCAGTTATTAGGGGAATGATGTGCGCATGCTGCAACCCCCATGAACTGAATGAACTAACCTCTTTCGAGTCAATCAAGTCCCACCTAGCCAGGAGAAAAGAGTCTGACCCAAATAATCCATAATTAGATCATCAGCTGCTCACACTATTGATCTCCTGAGATCTGGGGTGGCCTGAGCTGCCCTCATGCTCCAGCTGCAACTCGGAGAACAGACTCCATTCTTGAAAGAAAAGGGGACTTTTTCAAAGACACGTGGAATAATGATGTTGGACATCCGTCTTCTTGGAAGTATCTTAATTTGTTGCTGTTAATACACACCCAGAAGTCAGATTATGACCTTGTCAAGCAGAACAGCAATTATATTGTTGCTTAGATCATCAGGGGTCTGCTTCCTGCCTTTTATTATACCTTGCCGGAAAATGCAGGTGTTGTTCAAGTACATTGGAGTTCTTAGTGTCAGGTTCAATCTGCCAAAGTCGCTACCCAAAAGTTCGGCTGCAAAGACATCCTCTACAGAAATCTGGTTTTAGAAAGCCAAAAAACCTGGATCAATACTGAAGTTCTAACAGGACAATTTTCCATATTATTCTCATGTTTTGGGTATTTCATGTCTGTTGCCTTTTAAGAACATGATCTTCTTGCACTAATTCAGATTGGTACACTCTGTTTCCAAAGCTACTTTGCCAGTGGTCTGTCTATAAATGCAGTGGGTTGCATATGGCTTTGCAATTTCATAATGGTATCTCTTGGAGTAAAAATAAGTAGTTTAAATTTTAGCAGCCTATGATGTAATTAAATTAAAAATATCATGGGCAAGAATTAAAATGTTATTAAAATTTTCTTTGGACTATCTGATTCAGAGCCCAGCTCGGATGACCATTAAATCTGTTTGGAAAAGAAAACCAGATTGGATCAGGTATAAATCTAATTCCATTCCAAACCCATCTATATTAAATCCCTTCAAGCACTAACATACTGAGGCATGTAGAATCCTTCAGGAAGATCAGGAGGCCCTCATACTAACTGCAGGGTTTCTTTTTCCTCATTTCTATGGCATATGTTGTATCAGAAACCACAGTTAAAAGAAATTGCATGCTCAAAATCAAATCTTTTCTCACATTTAACTCAGCCAAAATTCCTGCAATGGCAGAATTAGATGTGGGGCTGCTCTCAAATGGTAAGGAAGCGGCGGTATGGAACAATAACCTACCTACAAAGACTGCTGCTTTTCCTGAACGTTTATCATCAGCTTGAGGAGTCATCGGTAATGGGCAAGTAAGTCCATTGTCTGCCCTGAATTTCTTATTGTTTTTGTGGAGGGATTTGCACATGTACTGATCCAGAAGAAATAATCAGTCCTTTCTTGTAGAATGCAATGAGTACAGCAGGTGGGAAGTGATACTCACAAATACATGTAAGCAGCATCCTAACCTCAGCTGAGACCCTTTTCCCAGGACAGATAGAAAGGTGCAGTGCTACCTCAGGGCCAGATCAGGCACCACATCTAAAAATGAAGTTCCAGACTGGTCAGACTTGGACTGGAGAAAGAACAATGCCGGTGACTTCAGTGTCTTTGTCTTCTGCCAATAGTTTAATTTTCTTGCAGTAAAAATATCCCTGCAGGAAAAGATCTCACTGTATGTAACCTGTTTTCCTGTTGAGGCGTTTGCTTTGTTTATGTATCCTATGTAAAGGCGTAGCTTTACAGAATGCTTCTGCCTGCAGGAAGAACCCCCCTCTGAACAGGTTCTCTACCTGTGCGTGAGGGAAAGAAATAAACCCGGAGCTGGTGACATTTCAAGGGCAAGGACACAACTGCTCAGAGAATTATCTGATTTGCTTCGTGTTTATTTTTACTTATATCTAGCAATCTGCTCTCCAACAGAAGATGCTTATTTGCAGAAGAGAAGACTGTCTCCTTCTTGGACTGATGCCCGATCTGAAGGAAAGGTGCCACTAAGGACAAGAGGTATGTCTTGAGCATATACTATCTAATGTAATAGGTGTCTAGTGTTTGAAAAGAAACAGTATGTGCCATATATGCGAACTAATTACAGCTAAGTTCGTCATTTCTTCCCATCACACTTCTTATTCACTAGCTACCATAGGCTAAATCTGCCTTCCTCTCAGGAGCACATATTCCAAACTAAAATATTCCATATGTGGAATTTTAGAATTAATGATTCCCAATTAACTTGTGTAGAGAAGCTGCAGGGTACAGCTCTGTAAATGCATTTTACACATGCTTACTGCCAAGGTAGAGGGCTTTGCAATTTCACCTTTTCCTTTCAGAACTCTTTGGAGCAACTTTTCCAGTCCCAGTACCCTGTAATGCAGGTCTGAGAAACTCCAGGTTGCAAACTGAAGGAAACCAGATTGCAGCAGAATGGGTTAAGAAGCAGAAAAGACGTTACTTTTTGTCGCAACTGAATCGCCAAGAAAAATGCAAAAGGGGGAAATCAACTTCCATCTGCATAAGGCTCAACCCTTTTCTTTAGGTTCTTTCTGCTGCAGTGATTTTGTCTTGTAAACTCTTTCATGTAAGACATTAAATAATGTTGAGTTACTGGTGTGCCAGCCATGGTATCCGGGAGTTACTGAATATAAACCTGAACGTTCACGTTCCCCAAGTCTTTGCCTCAGTAATAACGTTAAACATAATAGTATCTGCCTGTTGGCTTGTTTTCTCATAGGGAGGGCGACAGAACGTTTTGCGTTCTCTTATCTTCAATAGCAATGAAACAGGAGGAGCTCCACAATGCGAAACCAAATCTACTGCTATTAATACAACATCCCAGCCACAGAGAAGAGATTTGTTTATTTACCGAAGCTAGAGATGCCTCTCTCTGACCTTTCCAAAGCTTGTGTGCTTTAGCTGGGAATAGATTCCTCAGAACTGGGTGCTGTATTTAAAAATATGCAGTAAAAACCATACACATACCACCCCCCCCCGAATAGTCAGAATAAGTGTAACTAGGACACAGTCCATATTCAGTTCTGATTGCTTTGCTAGTGCACAGAGATCAGTCAGCTTCCCAAAGCCCACTCGCCTTCCTTCCTGCCACTCAGTGACACATTTAACTGACTATAACCATACATGGGCCCACTTTCTGTCTGAGGCCTAACATCTCTCTGCAGCCTGAGAAACCTCTCAGGATAGATTTCCTTCTTTGCATAATCAAGAAGTGCTTCAGACTCTGAGGGATTGGGTTGAAAGAACTGCCAAAAAAAACCCCACCAAACAAAAACCCAAATTGTCTTATTCTGGAATTCACCCCGCTTTAAAAATCAAACTTTAACTGTCACAGTTTGTTGTATTTAGTGACCTGCCTGCAGAACTTCAAGTGATGTCTGCAAGAGTTAAAGCTTTCATTAGCACTAAGGATTCAAACTGGTTTAACCTCATAGACTCATAATCCATTCTATTAAGCTGATACATCTCTTGTATAGAAAGAGCCTCTGAGTGCCTCAAGGCTGCTTTGGTGCTCCTTGGACAATCCTAAATTTCAGTTGCCCAACTGTCTGGTTCAGAAGTAGCTGTCCTGCAACACAGCTGGCAAAAATGAGTGTGGGCTGGCTCCTCATCCATCTGGTTTTCCAGCCTGGCATATTAATTCAAATCACCACTGAATTTGGTACCTGCTCCATCAGTTTTTGATATTTTAGCCTCAACAGACTATTAATGCATTACAGAAGCAGACCTGGGAGCAGGAACTGGAAACCAGGAGAGGAACTGTCCCTACACGTCCTGATTCCATAGCAATGATCACTAAACGATATATAAAGGGAAAACCGTAGTTATGCCATGTCCTCCTCCTCCAACAGAGTAAAAAGAGAAGGCAGCACACAGTCCTAGGAAAGCCCAGCTTACCTGAGAGCTGTCAGGTAAGCTCTGAGCGTGCTTGCTTAACTGAACCCTCCAGTGATCGAGACTACAGCCGACATCTCAGTCTGGGTTTAAGACCTGCAGTTGGTTCCCTGCTCCTGATGCAGCTGTGTCATGGATAACTTCCCAGTGCCTGTACCCATACAGTGAGGGAGGATACAGAGATGGAAACCAGCATCAAGATGTAAGGTGGCAGCACGACTTCATCCTTTGGCAGAAGTACCAGACTTGGGCCAGCTTAAGTTGTATTATGTCAAAGTCTTGTTTTAAATCAACTGATTGTTTTCTAGTCTTTAGATGCAAGGTGCTGTGGTTTGACAATGCCAGTCACCTGTAGAATTAGAAACAAAAGCCTAGAGTCCACAATAACTGTCTGTAATCAGTGGACAATATTGTCTATAAATAAAGTCTTCTAAATATTATTCTCTACCATACAGCACCTTGGAAGGCCAAAAAACTGTCTTTCATTACTCTAGAAACTACTTCACACTTTGGAAGGAACTGGTTTAGCAGTGATGCATCCCCTCATGCTCTGACCAACTTCACACTTCATTTTTTATCCAAATCAAAGTAACAGGCTTTGGGGACCTTGTCTGCATTCCTTCCTACTCAAGTCTGTTCCCATCTGCCTGATCCCCTCAGTGACTTTATAATACTTCTTTTGTGTCACCAGAACTACCACTGCCTCCCAGTCAAACTTCCCACACTGGTCTCTAAATTTGCACTCCCTGCTTTTGCGTGTTCAGTTTCTGTATCTGCAAGTGCATGAATAAGGGCTTGTTTGTATGCTCCGAATTTACTATGACCATTTTTACAATTGGAGAACTCTGTACACACAGCAAAGCTCCGACCCCATGGAAAACTGCCAGATCCTGGTAATTAGGGGAAAGTTCTGTGAGGAACCTGCAGAAAGAGGTCCCTCACCCCTCCTGACTCACAGCTGGGGTTTCTCCCTGGCAGCTGAACCCGGTGATGTGAGAGGTTAGTTGAGAGTGGGAGCAGATTCCTGTGGGGCTTCACCAGCCAAATTCCTATCAAGCAAAAGGTTGCTACAGCAACTCTGAGCCTCCCGAGATACAGGAATTACTGTAATGGCTGCTGAAATGCCTCCCTGCTGCTCGGAGACAGGATAAGGAAAATCCTTCCCTTTGATACAGCATGGTTACCCACTGCCACACTTGACATCAGCTCTATAGAAGCACCAGGTTTCCTGAACATGCTCAGGAACTGATGGCTACCATTCCCTCTTAAGCAAGATGCAGTTCCTCATCTGCATGTAATGCAAACATAGAAATAATAAACCTAAGCACTACACAACAAGGACTACAGTTCCAACACTTTTTTTCCCATGGAGACAGTAAGAGAAAAAACAAATCATATGACAAAAGTTAATATACTACTGAGTGGGCTGAACAGAATATAGAAACCCATACAAAGCCAAAATATGTATTTTCCAGACTGGAGATTGTGGTTTTCAGAACCACATAGATACGAGAAAACATAAACAAAGCAAAACAGGACAAAACCCCTCATAGCTTCTCAGTGACTGTCCAGTAGTTTTCTGGCTGCCTCCAGCCTGTGCATGTTTTCCTCTGGCACTTGGCCCGCTCACAGGTCGTTCAGTCCACTGGACTATGATAAATAGCAGACAGAGATGATGCTTTAGACAGTATGGGAACACTTGTGACCTAAACAAGTCCTGAATCTAGAATGGGGTAGACTGAGGATACTCAGGGCATAGAAACAGCAGACATCAGTTTACACCGTTAGTGGAAAAACTTACTCAAAATTGCTCCCATTTCTTTCCTTTTCACTTCTCAGCAACCCAGTTTGCTCTAGAAGCCGAAGATGAAACCATCAGAATCAGTTATCTGAACTAATACCTGCGCTTACCTGAAATAACTGGATGACTTTTAAAATCAGTTCATTAAAAAAGAAGACACAACATTTGTACAGCTGCTCAGTTGAAACCTGAGCATTGCATTTTGGCCACAACAAAAAGGACCAAATTCCTCTGGGTATAAATCCAGTAAAATGGGTCCAGTTACCTCCTGGCTGGATTTGGATGCCTAGAACGTCCTTTGGGATTGTTCAATTCAAATTACGGCACTAATCCAATCTCCTGCAGTTGCCAAATGCTGTAATGTTTGGTGTCAGCATGCAGCATTTTAGGGGTTTTGACACAAGCTTGTCTCTTGTTAACATAGTATTTCATTGGCTTCTTACCTTTGGCCAGGCCTGTGAGATTTTGGATTAACTGAAAAGCTTGAGAACATACTACGCTTTCAGTAGGTCAAGTCAGAGAAAAACAAATCTTTTTACTTCCCTCAGTTTAGTGTCTATTGTGAAGATGACTCTCAGAGATCAAGAAAAGCATATAATGTTTAAAAGAAAACATTTGTTAAGTAAGGATTTCCTGGATTTTTCTGCTTTCTTATTTATATTATGTCCTGGATCTTGTGAAATCGCTGTTTAATTTCCAGTATTATTTATGGAAGCCAGCCTGTCACTGTTTCCAGCTCCTACAGAGAACTTTCAGCTTTCAGTTTCAGTACCAGGATCATAGTCCTGGCTTAAATGAATCAAAAAGAAAGTAACATACAGCAAGTACTTAACCCTCTCACCCCCTGTCCGAATCTTCACAGGGAGGATCTTTTTCTACCTCCAGGCTATCTCATTAGGTTCCTGAGTCCTGGAAGCTCCTCTTCTGTGACAATGTAGAACTTGGGACTGCACAGCTTTTTCAGTGCAGCAGAGGTCAACATGCTCAAATGCTTTGGAGCATTTCTGTTGTGCCCAGAGAGAGATTTGAAATATTACCCTCTCAGTTATCAATACAAAAAACTAAATGCCTAAGCATGGAAATAGATTTTAGGAAACGAACAATTTTTATGAGGCTCTGCAGGCTGCCACTATTGATCAAAACTCTTCAATCCACCATAGATAGACAAAGAATAATGATGTAGCACACTGGATCCATGCTGTCAGTGTGACTGTTCTGCCTTACAACCATGGTGAAAAAATCGGCTTAAAGTGTAACCCTCCTCAGCATACGGGTCCTGGATCTGCATGCTGCAGCACTATGTGCTACCATTCACAGCTGCACGAACTAATTCCAAGGAGTTTTAAAATGTTAGCAAATCAGAAATCAACATTTTACATTCATTTTGCATGAGTAGAAATGACCGTGCATATGGTACAAGGCAGTACAGAATGAGGTCGATGAAGTTTACGTGACTGCTGTCTAAGGAAGGCTGTTAATGGTTGCACAGGATGGAGCACTCATGAATAGAAAAAGATGAGAGACAGCAAAAATAAGTAACTTATTCAGAACTCTGTTCAGGTGCTCCCTTACCTTACAGCCTTCTCATCTGACACCTATAGCTTTATGTCACGTAACAGAAGACACTCGGCATCTCTGCTCTGACTTCAGTATCACACCAGCATCAGTCATAGCTGCTCTGGAGCCTCCTAGGGTGATAGATAAAGGTTACAATTGGATAATGACCCATCTGGGTGTCAGCAGGATGGAATATCACAGTTTTCAAATGAGTTTTGAAAGCCCAGGAAAATACATCCTAAAAGTCTTTATTTAGAAGAGAAAGTATTAGTACTGCAAAACCAAGCACTCACTGAAATTAGAAACTTTCAGGGTTAGAATAAGAAGACAGGAATCATGTAATTAAAGAGTAGGGCATATACATGGAAAGGCAACCTTTATTCTGGCATTTTCTAACTTTGGTGTACTTGCAAATTATTCATATTTTGGCAAGGATTTTGTATATGTAAAATGTATGTATTATATATAGAACTGAATTAATCTCTGATATATTTTTGCTCATAAATAGTTTGCTGTTTCCATGCTAGAATCTACAGCATTAACATATTCAGATGCCAGTTGCTGGATGTATTCTCTTCTTGATAACCCAAGGGCTGAGCCTGGCTGTGCTCAGCCTCTCCAAATTTCAGCCTTATCTAGCATTTTTCCTAAGCCACCCAGATAAAGTATCTCAATGTCCTGAGGTGAAGTGATTCTCTTGTCCAGGGGCTCTGGATTGCTAGGGTTTTTTTCCTTCATCTGCCACACAATTCTGAGCTCAGGCGTTCAGACTGATGAACAATGCAATGCTGCACCAACAAGCTCTAAATAAAAAAGTGACTTTAAAAACACTGCTTTAGCAAGTCTATTTGCCCATCTATTTCAGTGTGCAACAAGCCACATAAAGACCAACACAGTGAATCTGAAAGTAATCTTCATGTAGAATTAGAAATGGAAGACAGACTAGAGAAGGAGACCCACTCATTCATCTTCTTGCAAATCATGTACAAATGTGACATATTCATTTGCACTTGAATTATTTCATTCTCCAGATGAAAGCAAAAAAGAAGTTTCCTATAAATTTTTTCCCCATCAATTTTTGAAAAAATGTTTGAGTTAATAAATTATAAAAGGAAAAAGAACATATTTAACTTTTATTGCATTCAAATTTTGAATTATACACAGGGTTCATTTTCAGTCATGTCTTCTTTCTGTAATGGAAACGTTCTGCAAAAGCAGTGAAACTGCTCTTTGGTGCTCTGTTGCTGTTTGTTATCTCAAAGCCCTTTAAAGGAAAGTGAGTTTCTCTGTATTACGCAAACACTTCAGTCCATTTCATTCAATGAAAACTGAGGCACACAGAGACAGGCATTGAGGTCTCTGATAAATCTGAGAGCAGGGCATGGAGCTTGCAGTCTCCCATCTGTACACCCAAGCCTCAGCCTTCTTCCTTCTGTCCTCCATATGTGCACTTCCAGCAGACTAAAAAAGCAGGCAGTGCACTAAGCATCCTCTGACATGCTTAGAGAACTAATGTGTCCACAGAGCACAGCAAACAGATATTGAAGATGCCAAGAACACTAAACATGTTAGGATCAGGAAATCCTGATTGCTTCCATTGAGAGGCTAATGAAAGATAATTGTGTACATTTGCCGTCGGTAACTCAAATATCACTTCCTTATAACAATATGGATTACTTAATCTGCAAAGGTCAATGAGTTACTCTTTAGCTCCTTTCAAATGCCTGTGCAATGAACTTTGCCATTTTTAATACAGATTTCTCAGCAAAGAACTGGTGGTACGGGTTTGAGGCTTAGAATGCCTCTCAACCTGAAAAAAACCATTCATCTCAGTGTATTTCTAACACTACCCATGTAGCTTTAGAACTGTCAGAGACTTCCCTGTGGCATTCATTCACAAGCTGCACAGAAGCTAGCACAGGCTGAGCACATGAGGAGTTAAATTGTCAATTTTTTTTTGATCCTCTTGCAATATATATGATTATTGAAGCTGAAACACCAAGAAATTTAGGAAAACTGAGATACGCCGTCACCTGAAGTGTGACCATGGTTAAGAGCAGTTTGGACGAGCAACTCGGCATTGTCAGGCACATCGCTTTAAAAAAGAGAACCTAAGGTGGAAATATTGCAGCTCAACGGCTTATCAAAACTGGATAAATGCACAGAGAATGGTATGAACGAACACAATCCAAATCCTGTGCGCTAAACTACACAGCTGCTGACTCCCCTTCTCACCCATGTGCTGCTCCATTGAAACCATGTTTGTATGGATACTCAACACAGCCTGCAGGTTTGGGGGCTGGATTCTGAACCAGGGTGGATAGTTTGAATAGCACCAGAAATCTCCATGCAGAACCAGGACAGCAGGGTTTAAGTTAGCAGGTAGTGGAATGCACAAGCACAGCACAAAGACAAGACTGGGGAATTAGGCTGGTGGCAAGTGGCAGCTGAAAGCTGATTGAATACAACAGATTGGGCTTTCATACTGGCCAGATAAGCAGCAGCTATTTAAATGGTGAACTAACAGTTTTGCTCTTAATTATTTCTAAACCTTCCAGCTAATGCAAACTCAGGATGACATAGTTTGGCCTCAATTAATTATTTGCTATTTCTGTATGAATCCAGTGAAGAGAAAGCTGAATGGTTTGCTGGGAATTTCTGCCTATTGAAAATCGTTCTTGTAAGTGCTTGGCTCCTTTCACCAAACAGCTGTCATGTAAGTAACTGAATATACACCTCCCCAAAATGTTCACTTTCTCCATCTCAAGTGGAATGTCCTTCTGGATTGACACTGCCCTGCAAGACAACAAATGGTCATCCTTCTGGCCCAGTGGCAGGTGGAAGGCCATGCAACTCCAGAGCTAAAACTGGAAACTTTATGCCTTCAGAAAAGGGAGATCCCTATCTCACCAGTTAAGTATCATTTGCTTTTTGGTCTGGGAGGCTCTGAGATTGTGGCATTTCTATGTATAGTACAGCTTTTGCTAGAATTTTCTGAAAGGATATTACAGGTTTTCTCTCAGATACTTACACAGTCATGGGAAAGCTCAAAGAATAAACAATTACTAATAAAAATGTCAAACCTCTCCCAGACATCTCTGAAATGAGAGAATGACCTTCCAAAATATGTTTCAGCAGACTGCTTTAATGCAGCTACTTCCAAAAGTGAGCACTTGAGCTTTGTTTTTGTATCTGCATTTCTAGGCACCCTCCTTGATAATCTCTCTGTGTAAAGTGCTTAGGATCTCTCATCAATACTAATCCAATATGGATTCAGGGTAGACACACAATAGCACTTGTGACAAATGGGACAGAATGTCCTGTATGACATTAATTCAGGTTGTGAGAGGGCAGACACATAAAGATTATAGCAGCATGAAGTAAAAGAGGTTCATGTAGACAACATACGATCTAGCGTAAAGACTGCTGACTGGCACAAAGCCAACTCATCACAAAGTCTCATACACATTTTTACTGTCACGGTGAATTTATAGCCTGAGATTTTTATATTCCCTTCAGAAAAAAAAATCCCACCCTTCAATGTCTGCTTTTTATTTCATCATACTCAGGAAAGGAAGAATGTCCTCTCACCACGCTGAAGTGAGAACGAATGTAACAGAGCCTCTTTCCTAATCAGAGTAATTGAATTGATTCTTCTCTGAGCCAAAACAGCAAAAAAAGAAACTACTGGTACTGCTTCTGTTTACCATGGCCTCCAGGCCTCTTTTTTGGGTGATTCAGAAGGAATCAAAACATAAAGAAACAGCAACAAACAACAATTGAGAAATGTCAGCCAGAATAAACAAAAGGATTAACTGGAAAATCATAGTTTCAGGTGAGGACCACAGCTTTTTAAGCAAAACGTGGAAAAGTATAGGTGATCAAATAGGGATTTAACCAAAAAGCTGGACATAGCATTTGGTAACAGTTGAGATGAGTTTCATTTGGTAACAGTTGAGATGAGTTTCATACAAGCCTAGCCACAGGGAAAGATACAGGACTTTATCGTTCCCATCAGCCAAGATGTCTGTGCAGAAAGAAGAAACATAGAAGCAATAGAAGTTGATAATGGCTCGAGCACACCCTATTTAGCACAAAATGGCTAGAAAATTCCTGATTTCAGTATTCTGAGGCCTTAACAGATGTCACACCTAAACTTGTCTCAGCATACAAGGATACTGAATGCTCCAAGTTTTCTTATGGATGATGAGCACCCACAGGCTTTGACAGAATACCTGCCAGATTACCAGGGCTCAGTGAGTGTGAACGCTGTGAAAAAAGTGGTACTTGCCTTTAAAGGTCAGTCTGAGCAGTGGAGATCTTCCAGCCTTGCAGAGCAGCATGGAATTCTGCACAGCAAATACGAATTAGCAAATGCACTTATCCCTTCCTACAGTTGTCATAAACAGGTGCTACATGAATACAGGCCAGAAACAATTCATGTCTTTACATTCTCGATGAGATTTTCATTTGTCTTTCTTCTTGGTCTTTTCTGTGACATTTGAAATGTGAAAACTCTTGTATGTGCAGGGTAATCAAGTTCACATGTGGGAATGGTACAGGAACACAACATACTGCCCCAAGGCTCAGGCCTGAAGGAATTTCAACTGTGCAGAGATGGAATATGTGAAGACAGAAATACGAGGAACACAGCGACATTGCTAACTGTGAGCATAGACGGGTATTATTGGATTGATAAAAATAGCATGGAGAGGTAGAGGTGCCTGTAAAATGATATGATTTGGAACAATAGTGCTTCACACTCATAAAGAGCTGTGTAAAGAGCTATACAAGCATTGTTCTAGTTCAGTGCTGCCATAAACTCCCCAGATGAAGGCAGCACCAACCAGTACAGCTGAGCAATACGGGGCAACAACAAGGTTTGCTGGATTCTTTCAGTGACTGCTGCAAAACTTCTGGCTGCCACACCGAAACTATTCCTGAAGGTCCTGGTGCTCCTTCACCTCCTGCAGGGGTGACGGAAGCTACAACCTGGCCCTGATTTTGCAGGTAGTCTCAACAAGCCCAGTAAACAGTCCAAAGCATTCCTGGCACAATGGAGCAGACATGAGCAAGAACTGGCCTTTAACAATAGCTATCCAAAAGAGACGGAATATGTTTTCCAGTTATAAATTCTGTATTAAAAGTTACAAACTCCAGATAGGCACTTTGTACCACACCTTCCATTTCAGCTACAGACTCCTGAATCTGCAGTGAGAACAATGTAGGACAATGTCTGCTAATGCTTTTGCTTTCTGTTTGCAGACACTGGAGAAGAAAATCTGCTCCACAGTGGAGCAAGTTTTAACCCAAGCTTCATTTCGCTGCTCTACTGAAGGCAGCATTACACAAATGTGTCCAGAAAGCACAATTTGGGACAGTATGTTTTTCACATTTTCTGTGCTGTAAACAAGAAAATGAGATTATTTCATTTTTCATTTTATTTCATCATCCGCTCAGGCCTCAGATTTCTCTCGACTGCATATCACTGTATTGTCTTTGAATGTTGTTGTTAAATGCCGTTATTTTATTGTACATATAGGGCAAAGAGAGACAAAATGCTTATCCACAGTCATACAGGCCAGAGGCAGAGTTAGAACTGTGGGGGGTTTAATTCTAATCCACTGTTCAATAACAGAAAATTCAGAATCTTCATCTACCACGCACTTGGTTTTAACACATTATTTTGCCCAGTTCAATGTATTATGTCTCCAGATGGCTTTCTCTTAGAGCTATACAGCTGGAGTACAAAAGTGTTCTGAAAAGTCCCAACTGAATTTCAAATGAATATCAGAAATAGACAAGGATATACATGATACATGCAGAATGTGTATCTAGGGAAATCACAGAAGATCTAGTTTTCACTAGTTGGTTATACATAAATTATTTAGGCAATCTCAGTAAGCCTGTTGATTAGCTGGAGGCAAAGATACCTATTTTAGGTGTGCTTAGGGTCAGGATTAACTCATGAAACTTGGCTGGCACTGCCCATGAAACAGCTAGAACCATTTCAGCAACCTCATTCACAAATTAGGTACTCTCCTTTTTTATCACTTATAATTCTTTTGAACAAAGAGGACAAGATTTTAGAAAACCATGTGATAAATGTCTTTCAAAACTACACTAGAAACTATTTAGGGTGACTGGAGAAGAAACAGGACTGGGAGCCAGGAGACTATTTCTATTTCTAGTTCTGCCATAGACTGTGTGACTATGACTTTGAACCTCAGCTCCCGTTTTTGTGAAGGGGGATGACAATTCTTACTGTTCTGTCAGGGATATTGTATCATAGAATTCTCACTAAGGGTTATGAAATACTTGAGGTCCTTGATTGGAAGAAGTTGCAAATGCAAATTAATAATCAAGTAACAGTAATCACAGCATCAGCATTATTATTATTATTGTTGTTGTTATTGTTATTATTGATGTTTGTTAATGGTCTTAATATCATATTAGAAGCTCAACAGCATTGGTATAAAAAGCCCAGCCTGCACATAGAAGATCACTGTAGCTCACTTCTAGGAACAAGAATGCTGCCAGCATCATTTCAACATGGGAGTGGAAAAGAATTCTTAAAGTTCTCCATCTGAGCAATTGTAGGTGGTAAAAATTAATATCTTTTCAATAACGCTTTGTGCCATAGGAGCAGAAGCAGCCTTCAGAGCTTAACAGTATTTTTAAGATAAGACTCAGGAGAGGTTTTCTTTTTCTAACAGAACTGGGGGGAAGGAATAATAAAACCAAACCACTCTGGATTTCATCTTTTAGAAAGCCAGAGCCTTGAAATAGAACACATACTGTAGGTCAGGATACTCTGAGTTCATGTGCAACACCACTGACGTACAAGAAATGTATGCACAGAGAAAAACAGATCTTTTCTATTGGAAGCCTTGAGCTCTGACGGAGTAATTGTAAGAATCCTGTTCTATGAGTGACCCAACACTACCCTGAGTAATTTGGGAGGTTAAAACCCCATCAAAAAGCTGTAATTTGTGTGCAATACCTGTACAGATTGTATCGGATTGTAGAAACGTGGTAAGGAAGCGGAAATGTGGAAGATGAATATAACATTTGTTCCAGTAAAGAAAATGTGTTCAGATTTGGTTCAAGTCACATTAATAAGGAATGAAGGCAGTCCAGCAGTTTCTCTTTTCCTCCTGAACAGCCCATGTTAGAAAGCAGGTGTAAAGACCTTAAGAAAGGTAGGGGAAGGTGACAGACACAGTGTAATCGTACCCATTAATTTTACCACAGAAATATTGCCTTTTGAAGAACAAAACCCAGGGGATTGTGGGTGTAAACCAAAAAGAGCATTTGGTTTCAATCCCTCATTTTGTCTTATTGCATGAGAGAGGAAAAAAAAACAACATAAAGGACCACATAACCAATAGAAGAGCTTGTGTGATGGCATACGGTAATTTTATTAATACCTGAAGACTCAAGTATGTTACTTCACTGTTACTAATATCTGTCGGTGAGTTTGGAGAAAATCCTCCACAAAAAGCACAGAAAGTAACTTCAGCTGATATCATATCACAGAATGTCACAAGGCTAATAAAAGTGGTAGTCATGTGCCATTAGTCCCAAACAATGGCAGAAAATGAAGTAATCTCCATGACCAAGAAAAGCTTTTCAATCTTATGTTATTGCTACTCTCCTACATGGAGTGCATCTGGATGACTTCCTTTCAATCTTGAGAAATCAGAGTGTGACTTCCCAGTGTGGTTCAGTAAATATATGGAATGACAGACATCCATTGCATGGTGGAACTGCTTCTGGTATGTACCTATTGTTTATGCCATCTTGATTACAGCCTCTGATAGAGTCAAGAGACGAACAAAAGGAAACAAAAAATGTTTAAAACGAGTAATTGACATGGTTCACTTTAACCAGAGTCTTACTACAAAGCCTGTGTAAATAGGTGAAAAGGTAAGAGACTGACATTACTGAGCTATCTTCTGGTTGTCACTGCTGCTCTCAGACAAATACAGATATCAATACCTACAGACTAACGCAAACATATGACAAGTGTAGCTGTTTGTGTGCTTTTCTTGGACATCTTTTCCTTCATCCATCCTACCACAGCCAGGATCATGCAAAGCACTGTGGATAAGTACAATCCACTGTTTTGCTTTCAGTGTACAAGCCTATGATTCCATCCCCATAAATCTATCTATGAAGAAGGAAACGAATTTGAATTTATAGTGCTCCTAGAGAAGGATACAATGGTACTATTAATCTACAATACTTATTGCCCTACCTTGTACCTGGTAGTTTCTAGGACTTGTCATTAGCCTGCTAAGTACCAGGCTAGCTCACCTCGACCTGACTAATACACAATATGTCGAAGAGAGTAAGTCAAGGTAAACTTTAAATGCCAAGTTTGCATTTCTGTTTCTAACATACTCAAGAATCACGGAAAGAAACTGTCAAGTTTTAACACTGTAAGAAATGAGGCTGTGTTGTGTTTTTATGTGTCCAAATTGATACTGTTCTCCTGACTGATAGCTTCAAAACTGAAACAACTTCTTTGCTCTGGAAGTGGTGGCCCATGTCCTAGGGCAAAGTAGTTTAACTTTCACTGCACTGTTAAGCTCTACTGCTAAGTACTATACCGTATGGTCACAGCTATAACATCCCAATTAGCCATCAACTTGTTACAGATATAAAATGTAGGGCAATTTTATAACACCTTACAAAGCACAAATTGCCATTTTATAAATATTGTGTTTGACCACACAGCCCCTGCAAACTTGGTAGCATCCCCAGCCTGTTCCACAGAGAGCAAAATTGAGAACCAGAAGCACACAAGGGATATTTACACAGGAAAAATGGCAGCTAGCTGCCAAATTAATCAGAATTAGACCGTAATTAGATGGAAAATTCAGGTCAGGATGAGATAAGAATTCAAATCTCATGGGTACCGACCAGTGTTTTATTTCTAAAGTTGTTGTGCATTTTTAAGATAGCAGCCAAGCTGATTTCCCTTTAAGAGAAATGACTGGGCCATCAAATAAAGATAAATTGTTTTTCAGATATGCATGATGGATCTTGGTTCTGATAGAATGTTGCTCTATCCCATACTTCTAGATCTCCTATTGACGTCAGCATGGGGCAGACAGAAAGATTTTTTCCAAACAGGGAAATGCAGATTATTGTGGCAAATACTCTACTGGAGTCTTTGGTGACAAACCAAGTGACTATCAGTAGGATGGAGAAACAAAGGAAGAAATCTACCAGTCCAAATTGTGATCTCTTATAGCCATTGTCACTGAGATCAGAATCTGTCTTACCGGCTCTTTTACACTCCCAAGGCAGCAAGCAGCTGTTGTGTGCAGGAACAGTGATCCAATTCTAGAAATCTCCCAGCAACAACACTCACCCTTTGTCTCGTGGTCTCAATCAAAGTCAAATTCTACCTGCTGCTGATACGGGAACACACATTGCCTTGGAATAAAAATTATTCAGAATAAGCTCAGATTATCTTAATTATCAAAATTCAAACAAATATTTTATCACTGATTTTTCTACAGGCTTTGTGTAACTTTTTCAACTCAGTATTTTTTGCATTTTGCTGTTTAGGCTATAAGCTTCTTACAGGGGTAGAGGGGGGGAAAAAGCCCTCTTGACATAATACCATGAAATCAAAGAGCAAGCTGACTGGAAAAAACAGTTACTATATTTAAACTGCATTATCCTATGACAGAATTGCAGTTTTAAAACCTTTCCACTTTGATACAGCACATTTGCAGTATTTTAATATGTCTTAGTAGATTTCAAGTGGCTGAAACATTTTAATAACCGTAATTTAAGAGGAATAAAATAGTACTGTAGGAGGAAGAAACAATTTCCCTATTTGTCACTCACAAAAACTTGGGTTTGAAAGCAGCTGGGGTAGTAAGAGCAGTGAGTTTGGTGGGCCCAACCTAAGCCCCATTAGGCTATTAGCCAGTCTGTAAAAATCATGACATAATTTGGCACAATGAAGCAGAAAAGTATAACTTTGTCTGTGTGCACTGAAAGAGATGCAGGCCTGAAACAGGAAGGTTATTGCAGGTTTAGGTGTATTGGCTCCACAAACTGGCATTTTGTGTACTGCCCTTCAGTGCTGCATTTAGCTCCAGTAAAACCCATTAATCTTATCTGCAAATTAAGCTACAAAACATATGTTTTTGTGTACAGCAAGAGACAATTCATATTACAACCAGTAACTGTACTGTGAATCTGCTTTGCAGCAACAGGGATGACTTAATGTTATTGCAATTTGAAGGAAAGCATCCTGCAGTCCTCTCTCAGGCCAAATTCCCATTTAGTTCAATTAGAAAGCATTACAGGAACTGTTTTAATGCTGCTGCCTGATGTGTTGGCTGCTTCTTCTAATATATTACAGTGAAAAAAAGATAATAGGCCAAATGTATGAATGGTGTACTTCCATTATGTGAATGGAATTTTATCAAGGCCAAAGCTGGCCTATTGTGTCATGTTTCTTTCCAAGGTACCACTCTTAATGGGTTTCACTCTGAAAACAAACTGCAACTTCACTTCACAGCAAAATTAATTGGTTTTCTTCTTCCTTAAAGATGGAGAATGTAAAGCTACCTGCACCTGCTGGAGGTATTAGTCCCCTGGAAGCTTTCATGGTCTTGCGTTGCCTAAGGCAGAGCTGAGGTGCCATCATTCTGATTTGGGAATACTTTACCACCTTCTTTAAGAGACAAGACAATCGTAATTCTGTGTGATATCAAGTGATGCCAAAATTAGCAGGTGCTGCTTCTGCTGCGGTATCTACATGGGCGTTTGTTCATTCTGCACATTGTCCAGACCAAGCATCGTATCTGCAAACCTCATTCAAACGTGCATCTGTCAGATCTTCAGTCATTTGGAGGATACCACCTGCAAAGAAATCCTCACGCTGGTCAGCTACCTGTAGCCTTGCACATATGTGGAAAGATAGGAAGCTATTGTGAAGGAAATACAGAGTTTATTCTGCTCTGGAAAGACCTGTAGAATAGTCCTTAATTCAGTCATTCTCTCAAAATTCACTGAGCTGTAACAGAACACAGGACAGAAATAAACACAGGCAGAGGACTATGTTCAAAAGATGGAAAAAAAGGGGAAAACTTAAGTCCTCTATTCTTTGTGCACGAGAGAGCAAACAGTGGAAGTGAAGTTGTCAAGCTGTAGGTGAACTAGTGAATCCCAGAGAATGCCAACAGCTCCCCAGGATCCGCTAGAATGCAAACTCTATTCACTTTCCCAGCAGCATTTCCACCTGTTAACAAGTTAGACTGAGAGGACACCATATCTCTTTTATTACACACTCTGCCAAGCTCTGATTGCACATGCCATGGTTCTGGTATGCTTAAAATAATTTTCCATAAGCCTTTTTGGAAACAGGCACAAAAAGAAAACCAAGAATGACATACAAAGTATATCAGAGGGAGAAAGAATATGAGATACAACCCCAGTTTCTTTCTACTATGAGTTTGTTTTGAAAATTGCTACTGATGCTTAATTGCATTGCTCTTTTACAACAATTAAAAGTAATACTTTAAAATAGAAAGAAAATGAAAGGCAGGACTCTCAAGTCCTTTACAGGTGCTCTTGTATATGAAGGCTACTAATATATGCTTCTGTGTAAAAACACTGCTGTGGTAAATGTATTTTGACAAAAAAAGCTTAAATATATTGCAGGCTCTGTTAATGTGGTGGAAGAGAAGGAACTATTCATACAGACATACTGTGCTGTCAGTGAAATATGTTAATTCAACTAGCTGGCATTATTCTGTATATAATGATTGTGGAAATGATGTATTTTTTAAATGTTGCATATACACATAATATGGGGACTGGCACTGAGTCTATCACGCAGAAGTGTCTGAAGACAGAGGTGTACATGTACATATTTGTGTGTTAGAGGACACCGAAGGTAGGTGTGGGTTATGTGGGCCCACATAGCGACAGGCATCGATCAGCAGTTTTGTTGGCATCAAGTGCGTGTTTTCAAAGACATAATTGTCTTGTGAGAGTACAAATTTCAGATGCCTGTGCACCTTGTGACTTCAGTTCTGTTTTGGGGATGATAGGATGATGTGTTCATAGAATATCAAGAAAAGTGTTAAAACTGGTTAAGAAACATACAGTGAACTATATGCAACTGTCATGTTGATCTCTGTAACAGGGTATGTCTATTTATGTGCAGTGTGAGGTAGTGGTAGGAGAAGCAACATAACTGCATTCAAGCCACATGAGGCCACAGTAATTAATCGTGCTGATATGCAAGAGAAAATTAATACGGGAAATGCATGGAATAAGTAATTCCCATTCCTGTACTAGATCATCAGACCTAATTCATGGATTTTCATTCAGAACTGCCCTGTGAAGTGTAGGCACGCTGTGAAGTTATCCTTAGCTGAACAATGGCTAGTTACAGAGAAGTCTCTTCTAGGGCACTTGTACTTTTAATAGAAAGTATATAGGTGCCACATGTACCCTAGAAAATTGTGATTTTATATTGACTGTTCCCTCTCCTTACTCCTTTTGCTAATACAGAGGTAAGACTAAGGTATTTTTCTTCCAGATCATTCAGTTTCTTATAGCATGGTACTGTGGGTGGTTCGTAACAGTGATGGATATGCAGATTGCATGTAGGATCTGCATTTATGTAAGCCAGCACACATGTAGAGATCAGCTCTTATATTTGCACACGCATATACATCACTTGGCACCAAGTTTTTAAGGGAAGGTGTTTACATTGCGTACTTAATGGCTCGCTACGTGTTGTGCACGTATTGCAGGTGTCATTACTGCCCGTTGGCGCTGACCTCCCCCAGTCTGTATTGTGTTCATTGAAGTTTCTGTGAATTATGTGGTGAGGAAGCTAAATCAAGTCAGTTTTCTGTGTTCTATATTGGTTTGTGAGTGTGTGTCAGTTATCGAGATACTGTGCTGAGGAAAGCTGGTATCTCACACCACACACGCTGCTGAAATCACACCGTGCAGTTTATACCTCCTTCTGTTATCGCTGCGCAAGCCAGGGCTGAGTGTGCGTGTCACTGTTATGCTGGCGGGGCAGCGTGTGACGGGAACTTTGGGAAGTTGTGCAAAGGGCATTGCTCAGCATCAACACAGGCCTCGTCAGAGCAGGGGCAGGATCTCTGGGGAACGACTCTCGGTGCTAACGTGAAGGCACGAAGCTCTCACTTCCGTCCTTCACCTCTGGCACACTCATGGCTGGATGAGGCTCCTGTCATAAAGAGGCGGGGGCAGCCCAATGCTCACCCTTTGGCTGGATGAGGTTCCTGTCACGACAGAGGGGGGAACAGCCCCACACTCACCCTTCGGCTGGATGGGGCTCCTGTCACGACAGAAATGAGGGCAGTCCCCACAGTAAGGCTGACGTTCCTGTCACGACACACGCCGGGGCAGCTCCGCGCCAACCCCCTGCGCCGATGCGCCGATTCGCCTATCGCGACAGCGCGCATCGCGGGCGGGCAGGTCCCCTCAGCAGGCGCGCGCCTCCTCAGCTTCCCCGGCGCGGGTTGAGGCCGGGACAGAGGGCGGCCACGACGGTTCACGCCGGGGCAGAGGGGCGGGATAAGGGCCACCCCACCTGCGGGCCTCTCCCACTGCGGAGCGAGAGCGCTTCCGCCGCCGCCGCCGCATGAGGTCTGCATCACCCGCCTCCGCCTCCGCCTCCTCCTCCGAACCGAGGGCGGGCGGACGGCCGCGCTGCGCAGGGCCGCGCCAGGCCCCGCCGCCGCCGCCTCAGCGCTGCGGGGCGGAGCCGCTCCTTCTCCCCGCCCCGCGCCGCGAGCCCCGCCAATGAGCGGCGTCCACATGCGGCGGCGGCGAGAGGGGCCCGGGCGGCCCAGCTCCGCTCAGTTACATTAGAGCAGCCGCCGCCGGTGCGCGACGGGAGCGGGCGGGAGCCAGCGGCGCGGCCGTGCGAGGGGGGCGAGCACAGCCCGAGCCGTGACGGCGGCAGCGGCCTAGGGCTGCCTGAGGGGAGGGGGCGATTCCGACCCTTCCCGGTGGAGGCGGGCAGCGGGGCACCTACGCCTTTTTCTTCCCACCCCGCCTCCGGAGGCGAGCGCGGTGAGGTGTGCCGTGCCGTTATCGGCCTCCGCGGGGGCGGCTCGGAGCCCGGGGAGGCGAACGGAGAGGCCGCTCGGTCACCTGGACGCGGCCCATCCCCGAGCAGGCATCCGCCGCACGCCCGCGCCCCTGAGGCGACAGCGGCTCCCGGGGCCCGCGCTCTCACCAGCTGCCCGCCCGGAGCTGGGGGGTGTCTGAAGCCCGCTCGTCCCCACCGGAGAGGCCGCTCGGCTCCCTCAGAGGGTGTGTGGGGTGGGAGGGGGGGCGAGGGCTTATTTTTTTTTTCCCGGCTCCTTTTTTCCCCCCCCCTTTTTTTTTCCCTCCTTTTTCTCCCCCCTTTTTCTCCTTTTTTTAAATCTTTCAAGTATATTTTTCTCCCCCTCTCGTCCTCCCTCAGGGAGCGCTGAGGTGGGCTCGGGTGCTCCTCTCAGTCGCGGGAGGGGGGTCTATGGTGATAGCACGGGGGTGGTGGGGCAGAGAGCGAGGGGCTGAGGAGGGGGCTCGCCGCCGCGCCCGCTGAGGAGGAAGAGGCGAGGCACCATTTGCTGCTCCCTGCCCCAGCCATGGAGAACGCGCACACAAAGACTGTGGAGGAAGTTTTGGCTTATTTCGGCGTCAACGAAAGCACTGGGCTCAGCCTGGAGCAAGTCAAGAAGCTGAAGGAGAAATGGGGCTCCAATGGTAGGTGAACCGGCCCGCGCCGCCGCCTCCCCCCGCCGCGGGGATGCTGTCGCTGGCACTCGTCGTCTTCCCCTTCTCCTCTCTGCTTTTCCATCCCTTCCCTCTTTTAAGCTCATCCTTCCCGGGGCCCTGTTTCGAGGCCTAAACGCGTGTGTATTTGCGAAGCCGGCATCTCTTACAGGACCCGGAATAGGAGCGAGGGAGAGAAGATGGCTGACTTGAACTCCACCTCGTGGGTTTCTTTCATACCCCGAGCTCACAGGGCTGCTTTGGGAAAGGAGGATGTCACCTCCGTTTCCTTTCACCTTAACGCTGGGAAATCTTCTTCCAGTCTGAAATGAAGCCCTGTGGGTTGTTTATTTATGATTTTAATGTGGGTTTTGTCCGTCTTGACCTTCATTTTCCCCTGCTTTTCAGTGCCTTTCCCTCCCTTATTTTACATTCTTCTCTCGAGTCGGGGCACAGAATTCAGCCGATGTTCCTTTTTTTTACTTTAATCCTTACTGCTTGGCCTTCCCAGTCCCTTTTGAACTCCAGTGCCGTTGTACTAAACTGAAAAGCTATGAGAAAATTATACGGTGGGGATTTTTTTAGCTTTAACGCTGCTTTTTTGCCTCTTGGAATTACTAAATCTAGTTGTAAGGAAATGGAAGGGAGAGCAGAAATAAGAAAATGCCCTTAAAATGGAGGAAAGAATCTGAAATATCTTTAGCCACGTTTGTTGTTTGGTTTTGGTTCTTTTTTTAAGTGAATGTGGAGGAAAACCTATGTCAGAAAGCGTTTGAAAAGCGTTTTGAGCCTTTGACCCTTTGTGTGCAGCAACAGTACAAGTCCCACAGCTGGCTGGAGTGATGACTTGGCTGAATTGTAACCCTTGGCACATTCCAGCTAACCTCTAAGTGTGTTAAAATGCAAACCCATCAGGCCTATTCAGATGCTTTAATGAAAAGAGCCACCTTAATGAGGCTTTCAGTATGTCTGTCAAATCCAACCCAGTTGAGTGTGCAAACCAGGAAAAATATCTAGTGGATGCCTTGCAATGCTCTCTAATGTGTTTCTCCAATGATCTTTTTTCTTTGACATGCTTCCTGGAAAAATCTTCCATTGACAGAGTTACCAGCAGAGGAAGGTAAGTGTGTTCATGAAATCTGCTTTTTCTTGTTGATAATTCATCATTTTTTAAAGGTACATAACTAAATGGCTTTGTTACATGTTGCAGGGAAAACCTTACTCGAGCTTGTGATTGAGCAGTTTGAAGACTTACTAGTTAGAATTCTGTTGCTTGCAGCTTGCATATCTTTTGTAAGTATGATTTTTTTTTTTTATTTCATAGGCTTCTGTATCGCAGAATGACAATGTATAGGAGCTGTGTGTACTCAAGTTACTCTTTCTCAAAAGGTAGATGTATAAGATACAAAGTAAATCGCTATCTCTTAAATCAGTTGCCTTGTGCAGAGGTTTCCATATGCTAGAAACCAAAATTTCAGGGCATCTTTCATTGCATGAGTCATAAGTACGTAACCACACTTGACAGGTATTTTAAAAAGTGCTTCTCATTCAACATGGTTTGCTTATTTGAGGTGGGATTTCCCAATGCTTTTGTTGGCTTTGAAAACTAGCCTTGAGTAAGTGTTTAACTGGACATTCTTCTTGCCTTTGAGTTAATCGTTATCAAGCTCAATGTATAATCATTGGAAGACATTTTTGGATGCAGTGCAGACTGTAAATAGAATTTACATGGTGAATATTCCAGTTGCCTTCCCTTCCTGATAATAGCAAGGTGACAGTTGTTGCTTTTGACAGTGACAAGAATGATGACGGCTATGATGGCACCATTGTTGACCAAATTTGGTAACTGACCTTTGAATAGTCTAGTCATTTAAATGGACATCTTGCTTTACGTACAGGATTAAAAGAATAAGAACAACTTTAACTTTTTTAAAAGCATTTTTTTGCAGTCCCTTTACCTAATGTGTAAAGGAAATGTGTTTGCTGAAAAACTGACAAGGAAGATAAAGGCTAAGTATAGAAGGAAGATGAAGGCTGTATGTCCTGGGGAGCTGGACAACAGAAACGGAAGTGTGCAGAGCATTAAATTGTTTAGGTAGGAGTAAAAGTTTATAGTAGACTTTGCCCTGGAGTTGTAATTAACTACTTTAGAAAAAATAAATGCTGCAGCTCGTGGGGGGAGTGGAAATTGTGGTGACCCTTTGGCTAAGGGCAAACTAATTAGGATGGTCAGAGGAGAATGTGCTCTGGAGCTGTTCTGTTTGATGGGGGAGGGTTGCTCTGTTGTGGCTGCTGCAGCACACACTGTGTAGCTCTTCTTCCACCAAGAGAGGCTTCAGCTATCCTCACGCTGACACTTCACAAGGTGCTTTGGGTTTTGGTGTGCATGTACCATCAACTGTTGAGCGTTGGTCTTGACCATGGAGACAGATGTGCCTTACTCAGTCTTCTATTTCATGGGGAGTAAATCAGGCTGGCTGTAGAAAATTGAATGAACAGATCATTCAAAAGCTTTTTTTCCTCTTCTTTCCCATCTTTCCCCTCCCAGAGGGTAAGCAGGGGATGTATTTCTGTATCTGAAGAGTACAGATGACGTCCACGTTATAAGATAAATGACAGTGCAGAAGTTTGTTAGCCTTTCATGCCAAAGTACATTATGTGGTTTTATTACAGCCAAATAAGTGGAAAATCAAATTCACCAAATTTTAAGCTTTTATTGTTGAATCTGAGTGAGTACAATACCAGACTGACAGAGGTCATAGAACATACACTGCCAAGCCCTCTTTGAAAACTTGATTAATATCTGGATTCAGTTTCTTTTTTCCGTATGCTTAATTTTACTATCTAATTAAGAGGAGGCTGTATTTTAATTGAGTGTGGGATAGATCTGGGTTCTGTGCAACTGGCATGACCTTGGGCTGCTGCTCTGCCTTCTCTGTCTCCTATTTGAGGGCTACAGATACCCACTATAAATTGATGTTAGTAGCGAAGATTTTCTTTTGATGGAATGTTAATACAAAAGATACAATTTTAGTACTTTAAAAAACTTTCTGTTTATTTCTGGCGTTTTCCTTTCTCAGAAGGTGACCATTTATCATCTGTATGAGAAAGAGCATCTTGAGGTGTATAGATCACTGTTGTTTTACACTGTGGAAGCTTTTCTGGTGACTGATTATAAATGATACTAGATTTTTTCTTTTGTGAGTAACTGCACAGAAAAAGCCATTTTTAACAGAGATCTGTGTTAGATTTTTGTGCAGAAACATCCCCTCTTACATACAACATAAACTTCTTTGTTCGAAGTGCCTTTTGTGTCTCTACTCCCACACCCCGTGTCAGGTATGTGTCAGTAAAATAAATCGGACTAACAGCTGAATCTGTGTCACCCTGGCTGATTGGAGGGGTCATATGCTGCGTGTTTGTTGGCTGTAGATCCTGTGTTCCAAGTCGGAACTGGTGTTACAGATGTGTCTAGTTAGTAAAAGCCTTAAGTATGGCTTTTGAAGAGAAACAAAATAAATAATTTCTCATGGCGAGTAAGTAGATCTATGTATGGGCTCGGACTTTGTCTCAGTGTTCTATGAAGCCTACACAGAAGTAAACCTGTAGAGTGTATCTCAGCGGTTCAAGGGCCTTCATAGCCTGCCTCTACGTGCAAGTAAGAGGATGTTTAATTTTCCATGAACTATGGCTTTTAATTCTTGCTGTTTGTGTAGCAGGTACTCAGATCTATGCTGTTTACATAAAAGAACAGCTTTCTTTGCTGTGTAAATGACAAGTTGCAAGATGTTAATGGTGCATCTTATGTAAAGATTTTCTTTGGTGAAGTATATATGCTTTAAAGAGTGATTGTATGCTTAACTATGCAACCTTATCTTTGGACTGCACATCGAGTGAATTTTCTTCTACAAGATGCAGCATAGACTACAAGTTTTACCCAAACCTGAAGTATTAACATAGCATCCTAAGAGCATTGTGATTGTTCTGGGAATGTTTTCTAGTAGTGGATATCCATGTTTAGATTAAAACAATATATTGTGATTTAGTCCAGAGATGATTATAGCCTGTAAATGAGCAGGAGTATAATCTAATCTGTGTTAAAAGGTGAGCAAAGCTACTCTTAGAGGAAGTAAGATGTGCCAGCAAAAATGTGCAGGCTTTGCCCTGAAATCACCCCAAAACCTACCTGTTAAGGTCAGTAGCAATGAGTATGTGGCGCAAGATAAAGATTGCTGTGGAACATTACATTGACATGCTTTCAGCTAAACTCGGATTACTTAATAGCAGCTGAGATACCAGCTCACGGGGAGGGGTGATTAAAACTGTGAGAAGAGATTGTGGTTCCATTTTACTTTGTAGAAATCAAACTGTGGGTGCTATGTATCTTTTTTGTTTCCTTATTGTTACACTAAACACAGGAACATGTTTCTTTTCAAAAATCCAGAGTAGCATATATCTGATGGGTGCTATTCATCTGCTAGCCTGGTAAAATTCTTGTACTTACGTGTGTGGTCAAACTCTCTTGGCTTCGTTTTTTGATTATTTCCTTTTTTTTTTCTCTTCTCCTTGGGTAGGAAATAAAAATCTTTACTGAAAATTGACCTAAACCCGTGAGTTTTTCCTGTAGTAGTTCCTGGTGTTCAGTATAACTGTCATTTAACAAGTGTCAGGACTACTGAAATAGTTTGCAACTGCTTAATTTTAAGCTAACATGTATTGAAAAGAGAAAACACTGAAAGAGAGGTTCTGAGTAGTAGTTTTCACTCTGTCCAAAACATACTAAATCTCAATTCACAGTGTCCTGTGAGAAGAAAGCTCTTAAAAGCAGTCCATAGTTTTACATGACCTGCTTTAATTAGTCCAGGACTCCTTTCTGTTAGGATAAGGTCTTGCTCACCCAGCCAACTTCTAAGTTTCCATTGTCCAAAGGAAAGCCAAACAAATATCCTTGTTATGTTGCTGACAACAAACTGTTTGCTTTTCTTCTGTTAGTGGCAAGTGGGTACAGCCTGCTGGGCAACCCAGCTCTGTCTTGAAGCTTCCATTCTTTAATTCTGTTTGTTACTTAATGATAAGTAGTCATCTGAGGCAGCTTGCCTCCATAGCTTACCTGACAATACAGAGATAATTACCTTGTAGAAGTGCAGAAAGCTGTAAGGACACTGCTGTTCTAGCTGTTTGCTTCAGTAGCCATCTCACTGCTGGCTGCCTTCTGCATTGTACCTCTGCCCCTTTTTACCAATAACCATAGAAACTTCAGTGCCATTTGCTTGTCATTGTGTATAGTATCTTTCAGGTTAGCTCCATTAGGCTTTGATTAAAATAGACTTCTGCAAGCCATAGCTCTAGCAACCCTGAAGCAAATATGCTGAATGAAAGCTGCTGCTGGCATTGACTGTTGGTATGGGACTTTTATGTCTTGCTATTAGTTTCTCCTTATATTTTCAGACTTGCATTTCTCTTGAGCAATTATCTTACTCTTTCCCCATCAGCCACTCTTTTAAGCTTCTTAAATGCATGCTAACTTTACTTACTGACCATACTGTCTGAACAGTACATTGGAGATCAATGACCTGGAAATGAAGCTGTTCTGCATGTGAGTCTTAAAGTGATAAGGGCAGAAATCTGATGGGGCCCTTCTGAGTAGTAGTCAAATAAAAGATATCTTGCTGTAAACCTCTCCAGGGTTTTAAAAGTGTATTGGTGGAAACTTTGACAAGGACTCAGTGCCTTTGACAAGAGTTGTCTGGTCTCTGCCAGGCTTCAGCGTATGATCTGTTGTTACTAGAAACGCCTAGTTAAATACTTGTGTTCCTTGTTCTGCTTTTTCTTTGGGTTTTACTGTGGTTTTGTTTTTACTTCAGGCTACTATAAAATAATAAACCTCATCTGTTACAGTAGTACATATTATATATCACTAGTATCCTAAATGTAGTGTTAATATAGCTGTAATCTGCTATGACAAACCCAAGAACTCACAGTGTATTCTGTTATTTCTGTGACTGTATTTACTAAAACATTCTAGGACTAGAGCTTAGGTCATTCCACTGCTAGTAATTGTGTGGAAACCTTTTAGGGGAGAAATGTGTGTTGCTGCCTTCCAGCATTAATTAACTACTTTGTTTTAATCTGGTCACAGATTGGTAATTTTGCCAAAAAACCCCAAATCACAAAGATCTAAACCATCAGATCTGTACTGTCAGGAACTCTAAGCTGAGTTCATGGGCTTTTTGAAATAATAGCTTATTGAAAGAAAAAATCCCTTGAAAACTTAATTTTGGTTTTCCTTGACATACTCGGATCTTGCTGTCCTTGTACCTACTTTCCTTAGCTCTTACAGTTGCAGGTTTTCTCAATGTTATTTTACAAAACACGCGGTCTTCAATCTGAAAGGGTTATGTTTTAGCATTGTGTAAAGCAGATGTTTTATTGCAGGTGCCTTGTAGGTGCCTGCTCTGTTACAGACATCACAATGATCAAATTTACTTACTTTGTTGGAAGCAAAATAGGCTCTGCAGACTTCCAATAAAGAAAGGGAGGGGAGAAACGGATACTAAGCAGCTTTTCTGATGGCAGTGTGTGACCTTGTTATATGCTAAGGAAACTGGAAATGTACCATTAGCCTTTTGTGTAGCTACATGGGAGGCAGCAGTGCTGGTGCAGAGTAAAAGCTGACCATGAAATAAAGGGTAATGCGTGGAGTGAAGACTACAGTGTAGACTGTATGACTGCTCTGGCAGGTCAAATGACTACAGTTGTTACTGGGGATTGGAGATAAGTGGTGTGGGAGGAGGGAAGAAATACCGAGATGTAGAGAGTATAAGAGATCCTAATTAAATCCCTGCTCCAGAGGGATTACACAGACCCTTAACATGTTGTGTTGCCAGTTGGAAAGTTTCAATCTTATTAATCATAACCTGGATCTTATAAGTTTACCCTTTTTGTAATAAAAATCTGTGGTTGCGTTGCATTTGCTTGACAGTCTGTTTTCTGCTTGAGGCTTTCATGCTGCTGCTCCTTCCTTTTAACATCCTGGAGTGTTTCACAATTGAGCAATAGCTCTGAGCAGCATGTTGGTGGAATTATGGCGCTCGCTTTAGTAACGGTTTGCTCGCTGCAGTCTTCTAGTGATTCAGAGTGCTGTTGCCTGACTACCAGCCCTAATTATCTCAACACGTTGTTCCTATTTACTGTCACTTTCCAGGCTTCCTGTTGCTCAACATGTTGACGAAAAAGCTCTTCCTCTCTGGTCATATAAGTTTGACTTTCAGTAGTGACAGAACACTGCATATGCCCTGACACATCCCCATTCAAGTCAGGTGAATGGCAGAAGGCTAAAACTAGAGTGTCATTCTAAAGCAAAAGAACTAAAGTAAAACATGTGGAGCCTTTCAAGCAAGTCTTCAAGTTGATTTACTTTTTTTAAATCTTTAAAATCCAGTCTGGGTTTTACCAGCTACTCGGTTCAGAATTCAACTTCAGATGTAACTGTACAATTCACTTAGATGCTTCAATAAGACACTGCTTATGTTTAAATAAGTAGATGCTTATTTTTTGTATCTCCTCTGCTTATAAAGCTGTTTCCATTTGTTTATTTGAGTTATTGGTAAAGAACCATTAACTTGGTTAAAATTCAAATTCTGCAAAGTTTTAGTGTTCTGAGTAGTCAAACTAATCTGTCTGTATCCTGTAGCCATTGTCACAACTTCTGCTTTCATTTGTGAAGCAAAAGTAGTCATATGTTACCCAGATAAATAGCTTGCTCCTTTAAAAGAAGAGCAGTCTTGGAAATAAACTCTGTACTACTTCAGTAAAGATTGTCTTTCTCCTTTTCCCCTGCATATTGCCAGCTCATTCATGAACTGCAGAAAGATCGGAAGATTGAGGGGTTTCCAGAATTACTCAACTGAAACTTACTGGATCTCAAGTTTGCAAAGTGTGTATGTAAATCATTTAGTAATTTAAATCATTGTGTTTCTCTTCCAGGTCCTGGCTTGGTTTGAAGAAGGTGAAGAAACAATCACAGCATTTGTAGAGCCTTTTGTAATCTTACTCATCTTAGTAGCTAATGCAATTGTGGGAGTGTGGCAGGTATGCAGCTATTTTTACAATGTCAAATCTCAAATGTTTGGGGTTTTCTTGGTTTAAGAGGAAGGACTGTACAGTGTAATGTCAGATGCTTCATACAATGCAAGTAATCTATGTTACTAACTTTAGATTCCTGAGAGTCAACATACCATAAAACTTGTGCACAGAAAGCGTTGACTTAAAGGTAAAATGAAAGCTGCAGAAGTACTGCCAAAAAGGCAAAGTGCCCACTGTGTGTTTGGCCCCACACTGGTGAACACATGGATGGGGTAGTCCAGAATGAAGGAAGTAAGTTAAATCTTGCAAAGCTAAAAAACAATCAATTGGATCAGCTTGCAAGAAAGGGGGTTTGTCCCAGTTAAGGAGCAAAGGATGCAACACTTGTAATCTAGTTTAGAATCATAGAATAGTTTGGGTTGGAAAGCACTTTAAGATCATCTAGTTCCAACCCCCCTGCCATGGGCAGGGACACCTCACACTAAACCATGCCACCCAAAGCTCTGTCCAACCTGGCCTTGAACACCGCCAGGGATGAAGCATTCACAACTTCCCTGGGCAACCCATTCCAGTGCTTCACCACCGTTACAGTAAAGAACTTCTTCCTTATATCCAATCTAAACCTCCCCTGTTTAAGTTTTAACCCATTACCCCTTGTCCTATTACTACAATCCCTAATGAAGAGTCCCTCCCCAGCATCATTATAGCCCCCCTTCAGATACTGGAAGGCTGCTCTGAGGTCTCCACGCAGCCTTCTCTTCTCCAGGCTGAAAAGCCCCAACTTTCTCAGCCAGTCTTCATACGAGAGGTGCTCCAGTCCCCGATCATCCTCGTAGCCCTCCTCTGGGCTTGTTCCAACAGTTCCATGTCCTTTTTATGTTGAGGACACCAGGACTGCACACAATACTCCAAGTGAGGTCTCATGAGAGCAAAGTAGAGGGGCAGGATCACCTCCTTCGACCTGCTGGTCATGCTCCTTTTGATCCTTCTGATGTTTTTTCTCTTTCCTCTTGAGATAAGTGCTATATTTTAGTACATGTATTAATACATTAATACAGTGTTAATTCTTCCTATTCAATTACTATTGTACCTACTAAATGTACATCACAAGGCTGCATATCTTTCAAAAGGCAGAAGCTTCTTCTGAAAACATCTACATACCGTGAAATTTCTCCTTCATTATCAGCTGTGGTATCATCAGATGGCTTTTTATAAATCATGCAGGCAGTAATACCAGTAACACATTTTAACACATCTTGAGATGCCAGAACAAAATTGTTCACAGAACTTCAGGTTACTATTTTGATCGCTTCAGGCAGGGTGTGTTTTTATTAGAATTGTTTTTCTACAGATAAAAGGTTTTCTAGGATTTTTAGGGTGATTTAAGTTCTTCGTAAGGTTGGTTTTGGTGGTTGGCTGGTGTTAATGTGATAGTTACTTGCTGTTTTAGCACATTAGGTTTCATGCTTAAAATGTGAACCTGTCAAAAAAACCCCAACAAATTAAGAGGAGGAGCCCTGTTAACAGGTTAAAACATGTTAGAGAGGAACCTACACACTGCAAGCCACCAGAAAGGGCAGAGAGTGGCATTGTTGTGCATTCCTGTGCTCTGCTCTGTGCTAGCCCAAGTAAGCTGCATAACTTGTGCACAAGAAGACTAACCCTGGAAAAACTCCATTATTAGCAGCTTGCTGTGCAGCTGCTACGGAGGGAAGAGAGAAAGTCGATCAGGAGCTGACAGCATTGCAGTTTCTATTTTCTAAAGTGTAATTTTCTATTCAAATCTTTATAAAGTAATTGTGCAAGAATTAATCTGTAACTTGAAACTTTGAGTTACAATTCTGCATGTAGTAACCTTAAATATGAAATGTAAGGTAAAGCTATCTATATGTTTTGAGGATTTTCTTTTGTAGTTGTATACCTTGTTGTAGGAAATAACCAGTCTTTCTTTTCAGACATGATAGTGTATAAAGAATACATATGTGTGTGTATATATATGTATCTACATGCAGTGAATGAAATTGTGAAACAATTGCTGTACAGCATAAATGACTCATTCCCTTGTCTTAATGGGCATGGAAAATAAGTCTCAGTACATAGTCTCCACCCATAAGTGTATCTGTTTCTACAGGTACTGGATGTGAGCAACTGAGTCACTGCCTTAGATCTGCCCTCCTCAACCTTTCCTCTCACATGCACTTTTCCCAAAGTGCCATCTGTTAGTACCTCAGTGGTTAGCAAGATAGCCTTAACTACCATAACATCAATCAACAAACTGAACAAAGGGATATAGTCTAACACACTGAGCTGGCTGTCCCAGCTGAATCATAGTGTTGTTCAGGTTGGGAAAGACCTTTAAGATCTTTGAGTTCGACCCCTAGCCCAGTGCTGCCAGGTCCACCACTAAACCGTGTCCCTGAGTGCCACATCTACATGTCTTTTCAACATCTCTAGGGATGTGGTGACTCAACCACTTGCCTGGGCAGCCTGTGCCAGTGCTTGACAAACCTTTTGGTGAAGAAGTTTTTCCTAATGTCCAATCTAAACTTGCCCTGATGCAACTTTAAGGCCGTTGCCTTTTATCCTATCGCTTCTTACCTGAGATAAGAGACCAACACCCTCCTTGCTGCCACCTCCTTGCAAGTGCAACCCTTGATTTCTATAAGTAAGTAAAATTCAGTAGTGTTAGTCCACTCCAGTCTGAGTCTGAGCTGCTTCAGCTGGTAAGATATACCTAAGACAAGATGATATCTGTGAGCCTTATTTCTGTTTAGTGCCTTTTTTTTTTTCATGTCAAAAAGCATCCATATGTGACATAGAACTCTTTGTGTGGCCTCCCAGTAACAAGACACAGGAGATTATTATTGATGGGGAAATGCTGCAGGGTTTGAATAAACAGCTTCTACATTGTAAATGCCCTCTAATATCTGAGTTATATTGTAATTATTTCCATTCAGCAACCTCATAAGGGGAGAGGTCACATAATTTTCTGTATTAATAAATGTAACTGAGCTGAGGCACCAGTATTCATATAATAATGCATTTGAAAAACCAGATCTGACACATGTATTTTTCCTTGAGGGCTTTTAAAATTGCACGTTTTTTGTTGTCTTTTAGGAAAGAAATGCCGAAAATGCTATTGAAGCTCTTAAAGAATATGAACCAGAAATGGGCAAAGTGTATCGACAAGACCGAAAAAGTGTACAGAGGATTAAAGCAAGAGATATTGTCCCAGGTGATATTGTAGAAGTGGCAGGTAAGACTCATTTCTGAACTGCATACATGTATTAGCATAGTAGTGTAAAACTGTTGTGGGGACCTTATCTTAAGGATTTGAGGCCCTGGGGGGAGTTTTCAAAGGCACCTAAGTATGCGCTTTCACTTAAGAGCAGTCTTGCCTCTCTTCATCTGTAATTACCTTAAATGTGCATTTGCACTGAGGGAATTGTTTTTCAAATTGCCACTTAGTTTAATTGGTAGGTCTAAAAGCAAAGCATCTTAATTGGAGCACAGGTTTAACACTTGTCAGGACTATGTTCTAAAGTCTGGTTTCAGAGTGTCCTAACTTGCCTGTTTTCTGTCACAAAATACTCTTTTTCCTTGCTTGTAAATACGTTCAGTTTCCTTAGGATCTGGAACGTAAAGATACTGGGTTTAGTCACACTCTGCTCTTTGTCTAAGGAAAGATAAGGTTTATTCCGACTCTGATGCTTGTGGTAGCGGTGCCTTTCAAATTCTCTTACAGATGTCTTCATCAGTCCTCTCAGCCGGTATGACTAGCATGTGACATCATTGTTTCCTCATCTTTCATAATTCTTTATTGCTTCTTTTGCCTATTGCTGTGTAGGAGACCACAAATAGAGAAGTATACAAAGTAGAGCTTCCTGTTTCTCCAGTGTAAGCATTTCAAGTACCAGTCTTAAAAGACTGGACTATTGCATCCAGCTTTCTAATAACTTAGATTTGTCCTAAGAGGTATATTTTTATTTGGAAGAAGTGCAAAAATAGAAGTATTGTATACTGGCAGCTGAAACCCTTTCATTTTGGTGATAATGCCGTACCAATAACTTCTCTTAAACTGGACCTGTCAGTGACTTTAATGTTTCCTATTCCTTCCCAGGTAAAACTAGGTGATTCTTGTAGAGTGTCAGGGCTGATTGCATACTCGTATTTTGTAGGTCATTATCAACTGTGAAGTGAGTGATTGTTCTTCTGGGAACAATTTAGGGTGTACTTCAAACTTTCTTTGTGCTAGTCACTTTGCTTTTAGAGGTGGTAGCTGTCTCAAGAGGAGATAAATATATACCCTTAAACTTGACTATCCTCCTATTTTAATTAGCAGGCAGAGAGAGTATGCACTCAAAATGAAGATGGTGTTGGCTCTCTGCCCAGCTTTCATTGCTTGAGAAACTTTAGCATTCACTGAGCCCTGTCTGGAGCCTCAGTTTTGTGCATAGGATGATTTCAGCCACAGCAGCCCTGGCTCTGATAGTTCAAAGCGTGGATCTCATGAAGGCTGAAGCTAGTTTCCTCTTAGCATCTGTTGGTGAGGAACAAGTACAAATACAAAGTGCTGATAGCTGAAATAAAGGGTGAATTGTGATACCTTGTCACTTACTGAGCTGTTTTGACTCACTATTGCCGCACTGTACAATCAAATCTGTGAGTTCTGCAATGAGATTTGGTTTCGGCAGCTGACGTTTTTTGTGTCCTTTTTGAGGCAAACAGAACTGTATAAATTACAGATTTTGCAGTAAATGTCTAGTCCAAGTCTTCATCCTGTTTTTAAATGTCAGCAATAGAATGGTAGTTTTGGAAGCAGTTTATATCCTGGGAATACATTGGGGTTGTTTTTTTGGTACTTTAAAGCGGTATTGGTAAATTGCAAAGTGATGACTGTGTATTTTGGGCTGGTTTGGGGTATCTCACTAAGGAAAAATGCTGGATTTTGCTGCCCTGATAGGTGTCTAGAGCAGAGAAAGATTTCTGCTTGAATCTTGCTATTTTGGAAGAGGTGGAGGGCAAACTTAAAAACTAGTATGCTCATGTAGGGAAACAGATTACCCAGCTTCTGTGACTGTCCTTTATGGTAGGTGGTCTAGCTTGTGGATTGGCTGTAGAAGCTCATGCTGGTTAAAATATTCAGCCTTGGGGCTGATGACACAACAGTTTGTCTTAAGCTCTTGGCATATTTTTCTTATATTGACAAATGTGATCAACCGCAGGTGTAAGTGAAGGTACCTTATATATAAGTCATGTAGATGTTTAATACAGAAGTGCTTTGGTATGATATGAACTCTGATACTGAAACAATAAATTCTAACTTGTAGCTAGACAATGATAATATTTTAATTGTAATCAAGCTCAGAAAAGCCACCAAGCAAGTAGAGGAGAGCAAGACACTATGTACCAGTGTTAGTGTCAAGACCTGAAGGTGAGAGAAACTGTGTGCATGCCTCTGCCTCAAGTGCGAGAGTACTGCGATGGCCTTTGACATGGTGTTTGCAAAAAGATGACCATGTAGGGAAGTGACAGAGCACTTCATACTGGGATACATATCTGGGTATGGAATTCTAGGCAAAGTGCCAATGACATTTGTGTGTCCAGGCAAATATCTTTCAACCGAGTGGCATAAATAACCAGGTGATAGGTTTCTCCCCTATGCTGATACCTAATTTTGAACAACTTTGTACAGATCTTCCATTACAACATAGTTGTATTTAACATTATAACAGCTTTGTTAATTTGAAGTAGCTATATGTGGGCTTGACACAGAAATAAGTCTTCATTGCAGGAACTGGTAGATTGAAAATGGGGGAATGTATTTGCCTCTACATTGCAAGAGTTTCTTGAGAATAAGTAGCATTGAACCATTTCCAAAATCATTTGATATTTTCAGTAGTTGTGAACCCATTAAAGATAATCTGGTTGGCTTAACATAAGCCAAAGACAGCGCAATAACGGTTTATGCTATTTCTTTTTCTTCTGGCTCCTTAGGCTATTTGTGGAGTTTGACTGCATTCATTATATAGACTATCTGGTCTGCCTCGTGGCCTAAAATAAAGCTCCTGGAAGATGTTTTCTTTAAGTGATCAGTTCACATAGGAAATGGATGCTGGTTCATTTGACTGGAAGTAATAGGCAGAAACTGCAGGACTGTGTTGTCACCTTATAGTAAATATAGAACAACCTGAATTAGAGGATCCCTCAAGTGATAGATAACCTAATGTCTTGCATGTCTCTTGGGGATCAGTGTGCATACAGGTACTGCAGAACACTCAGAGCACTTACTGGTCCTTATGCCCAGTAGTTGACAAATTCAACAGAAATCCTACAGTAAAATGCAGGTGTATGAACTGACGCTGTAGTCCGTGTTTGCCCAGAGAATGTGCAGGCATGAATTTCTTAATTGTATATGTTTGGAAGAACTTATTCTATGTCCACTTAAGCAGAGATGCTGGAAAAGATAATGTTCTGGCAACAGGAACTCTCCAGGATGAAGTTGGGATTACAGGTTTGGGCTGTATGCCTTAAATTTGCTTGCAGACCTTTGGTGGGCATAGTTCAGAACTGTAGTGTGTGAGGGTTACTAAGCTACGCTGTTTGTTTCTTAGAATTGATGAACTGAAAAAAGGCCAGATGCTATCCTCAAATGGATTTTCAGTTTGCCCGTCTTAAATGGATTATCTTGCTGCTAATAAAAGCTTAAGTTTATTGGGGGGTGCACTCTAAATTTGTAACTAGTGTCCATCTCAATAGATTAAAGAAGTCCTTTGTTTTAGTTGAGGTTTTGTTTGCCTTGGTTGAAGTGACATTTTAAACAGGAACTTAAAGCAGCATGGCTTTAGTTTGCAGAAGTTGTGTATGAAGTCCAGCATGCAAACTGGGATAAACTAGTTGCAAATAATTTTGTTTTAAAGAAGCACATTTGGGAACAGAAACTCTTTTGACACTTCCATTGTATTTTCTGGTCTAAAATGTTTTATTTTAGATACGGTATATCTGACTTTCTGTAATTTAATAAATGAATGTATATTAGTTGCAATCTGTAAGTGACCAAACTGGAGCCATCGTAGTTCCTCTTTTCCCTGAAGTGTTGAATGATGGTTCTTGTCATCCGCTCTTACATCTGTAAGTAGTCAATGGCTTAAAAATACACACGGAGTTCCCAGAAGCTGTTGCTTATTAAATTAGTGTTTATTCCAGATGACTTTAGCTTGAAGATTATACCTGGCATAAAGCACACAAGAACTGCTTTCTGAGCCTTTTAATTCTAACTGCAGAGTACCTTAAGACTTTTCCTAAAACTTCCAATACTGCAGCTGGGTTTTATTATAAGCACAGATAGTACTGACCGGAATACTTGAACATCAAGATAATGTTCTGTTAACACTGTATCACCCTGGCAAAGCAAGGCTAAAGACAACTTGCACTCAGAGTTAGAATGCACCTTCCAGGATTCTTACTGCTTCTTCCTGTGTTGCCCAGATGCAACCTACCTTGGAAACAGGGCTTCAGCTTTGGTGTGAAGATGGCTTTGTTCTGTACTTGATCTGGCAAAAGTTAAAACTTAATTTGCCACTTTGTTCTTTCTGCTATTTTTATAGGCTGTTCACAAGAGTTTTTAATCTAGAAGACAATGATATAAATAGAACCACTAATTAAAAGCTAAAGGTAGATAAATTCACATTAGAAATAAGTGCAGACTTACAGACAGGGTCTGTTGGGACATCTTACTCGGTATTCTGGTGCCCTCTTCAGAGACAGTGACACTTAAAAGTGTACAAAACAGGAAGAAATACAATAGGAATAATTCAAGTCTTATGCACTATTTAATACAGTATATTATTTTTTCTCATGAACATTGTCTAATCTGTAACATGCATCATAAAAGCAAAGAATGAATGTATTCAAATGTGTTGTTTGGTCATCCTAGCAGTAAAAGCAAATTGTGTTTTACTGGTACAGTTAAAACTGAACGGACCAGTGGTATTAGATTTCTTTTCAGAAAAAGCTATACTTTAGTGCTTTGGAATGGAAACTCAGACTTAAAATATGCTTCATAGTTGCTCTTCTAATTTTGACAATTTGACATTCTTGGCCTTGTATGAAGGTGTAGATAGGCTCAACCTTCCTGTTCTATAGAGCTGCTAACTTTTGGTAGCATTTTATTATACCCTGTTCAGAAAGTGTTAAATACATAAAAACTTACTACAGAAGAAAAATGTAGTTTCTGATAGTCTAAGGAAATGAAACACAATAGGAAGACAAGATTGTGTGCACGCGAGGGGGGAAGAGGGGCTAAACTGAGCTTGTGTTAAGGAAGTTTAATATATAAAGCAGTTGTTCTGTGGCAGCTGTACTTCGGAACAGAAGCAGTTGTTCCGGTCAGGTGTAAGCTTTAACTATTTCTGTCCCCCAGCAGAAACAATGCTCAGTTCTGGTTGATCAAAGTATGTAGCATCACATATGTGTTACTTTAAGCCTACTCATTTCAATTCTTAAACCTTAAGGTGATGCCCATACTAAATGTAGGAAGCTTCAGTTGCCTCAATTTATTAGTAAATGTTCACACAATGGTGTGTCCTCTAATTTAGAGGAAAAGAAACTTAATTTGGGCCAAGAAAGGGGACTTCAGAATAACTGACTCTTCCAAGAAGCTAAAGATGTCATTAGGAAAAGTGGATTAAATAACTGTACCCATAGTAACATGTAATGCTGAAACAAAGACAAGAGTTCCTAGCACTTAATGTTTTTTTTGGCAAAAGAATTGTATTAATTCTTTATTAATTTATTCCTTTCCCTTTTAATGGTGAAACCCCATGCATGGTGTATTTTGGATCAGGAATGTTTTAATAGCAGTGTGTTAGGTTATATCTGCAGAATTTGATAGTATTTCTACCATAGCCTTATGAAATTAGAGCATCCTGATGGAGCAGAAAAGAAGACCATGGTGTCTTTTTAAGACCTGGAATGTGTAACAGTGAACCTTAGTCTATTAAGACACTCAAAAGGGTGGAATGACACAATTTTATACTTATTCCTGTCTTCCCCATTTGGTGTTTTATTTCAGATTTTTGGGGTTGCTTTTACTGTCTTTTGGGAACTGGTGTGTTCCTGCATTGTTCAACCATGTGTTGAAGTAGTATCCCAGTTCTTCAGAAGTTGCCTAAAAAATAGTTACAAAATTGGGCAGCAGTGACAGAATAGTTTAGAACTGTACTGATAATCTTTATTGCTTAAGTCCAGTTCCAGCCCCAGTCTGCTGATCGCAGATACAGGTCGACATTAGCTTTGGTTAATGATAAACATAAATAAGACAGTTGTATATGAACTACCATTCTGACTTGTGCAGGAAAAGTTACTTTGATTTACTCTGATCACTTAGATGGGCTGTTTGCAAACATGTAACTTTCTTTGCTGAGAAGATAAACTGTTCTTGTGATGCTTCTGTAAACATAAAAGCAAGCAAGACTTTCCAATTTTTATAACATGCCTGTTTGTAAACCTCCTCTTAGCAAGTGGGAGGGACCAGAGGCAGTTAACGGAGCTGATATCAGTGTTCAAAGTACACATTTAAAGTAGTAGTTTCATTTTGAGGACTCTTGCATATCATTGTGGCTTCTTGGTGGTAAAGTTAGTAATGCGTCCTGCATCTCCTGTCACCAACAATTTTGGTTAGAAGTCCTGCAATAACATTTGAAACTTGAAAGATAAATATGGTCTTGTTGTAGTCTAAAGTTCTTTGTTGATACCCAGATGTAGCTAAAAATATAACAGGGACTGAAATCCACACAGCTTTAATAAGCTTATTGTGCCTTCAGCTTCACTGTTCATAGAAATGTGCCTCAGCACTTCTGCCCATCTTCCTTGATTGCTTAAACCGCAGGCTGATCTAGCCTGCAACATGCCAGTAATGCATTTTGGCTGTAGAGGTCTCCCAGTGAATGTCTCAAACTGTATTTTGACCAAATTCTGAAATTAAATATTTAGTAATATTGCTGTCTTGGAAACTGGTAAAGTAAAAGAGCTATCAGTGATCAAATGAAATACCTAGATAATAAGTTGATCATTTTAGTCACTGCTTGTCATTACATAAGGACTAACATTACTTAATATATTCTATATTTGAAGTTGATTTGGAGACTGGAATCCTCCTCCATTTTCAAGGCAGCTTTGCGAGGTGAACAGGGCAGTTTGTGTGCTGGATTGTCCTTAAAGACTAGTTCGTGAGGAAACCCCTTCATGGGAACTGCAATCATTTCTGCAAGTGCACACCTGCTTTGATGAGCTCTGTTGATAAGCAGGGTTGTACTGTGCTTGAAATCAAAGATACATGTAAATTACTGTACATACAGAGTGGAAATTGACCTGTCACATTGCCACAGCATTGGGAGGAGTAAGATAAGATGTGGAGAGCTTTGAACTTGAGAAGAAATGCTACAGTGTTAAATGTAATCAGTGGGAATCTTGGTGAGATAACATCGCTAGTTAGATTGGTAGCTGAAGAATCCAGGATTTTCAGATATTCAATTGTCTGTGTTTTCAGTGAAAGAGTATGGCTTGCTTAAAGTAATTGACATAAACTTTGAGAATTCAAATCACAACTAAATACCACTCCAGGCTTGATCAAGGAGTGGAAGCTTTAGTATTCTGCTTCAGTACAGACTCATGCACAGTTAAATAAAATTGCTATTTATTGTTTTACCCCTTACAGGGGCCAAGTTGTTTTAAACATTCCTTTATTGTGTGCTGAATCTCTGTATAAAAATTCTAAGAGTATTCTGTGCATGAATAGAAGGATTCTGTGAATAAAGCTGTAATGGTTTGAACCAAACCCTACTCCTGCTCTTTCAAGAAGCAGTCAATTTTATAGTTAGAAGGACTGTTTTAATCAGTAGTTAAGCGTGTGGCTGTGCTGTGCTTTAAAGACATGTACCTGGGCAGTTTTGAAAGCAGCTTCTTTGATTTCTTCAGAGGTGGTGTAGAAATTGGGTGACTATTTAGGATTTAAAAAACCTTTGGTTGAAGTAATGAATGAAAATACTTCTGTAACTGACTTGCTATTTTAGATCTAAAACCGGGATGATATCCATTCAGGCTGTAGCAGCTCTGTACTTAGCAATGTTAATACATATTCACCTTCTAATTTCTTGTCTTTCAAGTCTTGGATCATACTTTCACTGGTTCTGTGGATTGAAATGTAATTGTATTTGAACAACCCCCCCAGTTTCTTTCCTGTGTTGAAGTGTATGGAAAAAAGCCTTCTACTTTGAGATGAGATCTGCACTAGATGGCTCACCAAAATTTCCTGTGGGTTCCTATCTACTGTAGGATGATTTCCTATGTATATTCAGTTTCAGTTATGCTCATGAAAGTGTCTTCAAGACTATAAATGACTTGTTGTCAGAGCTGCTATTTTGCAAAGAGCTGCTTAAAATAGTTCTGTAACTGACCCTGATGTACAGCTTTCCTGCCGATTGGAAATGCCTTGAATATTTCACTCCAGCCTTCTCAGGCAAAGATGGTGGTTGAATAATGTGTCCTATCTTAAATTGTTGAGGGAAACATAGCAAGCTGCATGTCCTAATAAATTTAACACTTCAGTTCTGATGATTCAGACAATTGATAATGGTGGTGGTTTTCATGGACATACTGATGCTTTGAGTAGCAGTTGTCTGCTAAAGCAGGGGTCTCTCCTAGTTTGAACAACTCTGAGCTGTTCAGAAGAAATAGGTTGGAAAATCACATGTAAACTTTGCCACATATTCTGTCCAGTTACTGAAGTGTTCTGAGATCATTTTTGAACAGCTTTTTTGTGCTACTGTTAAATAAATACTTACACTACCACATTTGACAATACTGTTAAGTATCTGGGTTGGCTGTAGTTTTCCAGCTGCTTTAAGTACTTTGAGAATGTTTCTGCAGATTGGCAGGGGTTACACCACGCTGTGCTGAAGTATCAGCCTGTTGCTCAGTGATATCTAAAAACCAGCTGCTACTATATGTCTGCATCTAAACCTCCTCATGACATCAAGAGAGCATATTGAATAGTTTTGCCATTTTTGGTCTAGGTCACCGTTTGTCTAATGCTATTTTCTCTTGCTGCTCAAGGGCATTGTGGCTTAAATTAGTTTTCACATACTGTAATGATACAGAAAGGGGATTTGTGGTGATTTACTGGATCCCTTCATATACATACAAAAATAGGTATCTAAGTCTACAACCAAGACTACGTAATCTTTTGCTGATTTTAATGGTTGGGATTTCTTTGACCTTACAAGAAGTCACATGGTGCAAGTTTACTTAACATTTGAAGCAGCTCTTAATTCTCTTCAGCGTTTTGTTGCATAGTTTTTGTGTGAGTGATTTTATGTTCTATGGCTGTAGCACCACAGTGGAGTTTCTCATGGTTGTTATTTGTTAATGTGCATTATTGCTGTTAGTTGCATAAGCAGATTCTGCAGGAATTGCAGCTTGTTTTAATTTTACTGCAGAGACACAGGCTCCATCTACTGAGAAGATCAGCTTTTATGAGCTAGTTGTTCTCCCTTCTCTGTTTCCTTCCATTATTTTATCATAAAAAGGAAGTTGAGGCTTGAATACATGCAGTGCTAAATTACATTAGGAACGTTTGATTGTACACATTCATCAGCAGTATTGACATACAGAATGTAGAACCCCCAATATGAGTCAGAAACGTGACTCTCATTAATATGCTTTAGCACAAGTTAATTTGCATGCAGCCATTTATTCACAGTAGTCACAAAATGGTGGAGCTTTAGCTCTTAAAAACTAGGAAAAGTTAGACAAGAGGAAGCAAGACAGTGGAAGAATTCTGGGAAGACAAAGATGCAGGAGCTAAACTGGCCACACAGCTTTGACAACTGACTTCTTTACCCTCTACCATCTTTAGGAGCATGCTGTTAATGTCCTGTATCTCCTGCTGCCTTGGTATCTCAAACACCAGGATTGGAGGGTTTGGGTTTTTATTCCCTCCAGTGTTCTCTTCTGCAAAGTAGAAATATATATGACAAGATAAACATAGGAGTGCTGAGAGAATTCTAACTGGGATATGGATTGTGATGTGTTTAATAAGCGTTACAGAAAAATAAAGCTAGTGTATGACCTGAAATTAACTTCTAACTCTGAAACATCTGACAGTATTAAAGGATAATGTTAAAAGAGCAGATTTGCAGAAGTACATTATTCTCACAATTGGTGCCAAAGAAAAGAAATACAACTTCTTTTTGTTTCTACGTAAATGTGAATAACATTCTGATCTTTGGAGAGCAGAGGACTTGCCTTGGGCATAGGGAAAACCACCGGATGTCTCTCCAGGACCAGTCATCCTGAAAAGGAAACTTGATGCACTTTAGCTCTGGGGTTTGGGTTTTCATAAATACATATTCTGAAGTAGAAATCTTCCTCCTGATAATGTTTTCCCTTTGCTTTCGAGTGGTAATCATGTGATTAGAAAAACAATCCAGTGATTTACAGCTTCTTCCTTTGAGGTTAGGTAGGGATAGAGATCTTGAGGACAAATCTCAATTGCTGAAGTATATTGGATGCTCAGAAAATTGGAGCATTGCAAACCACAAAGTAGTAATATACTGTCAGTAATCTCAGTCATCTGGACAATTACTGGAAAATGGTTTCCCTGGCTGATGGAGGTTAATAGTATGCTTGGTTAGAAATCTCTCAGATAACAACATTCTAACTTTGTCTTGTTCATTTCTTTGTAGTTGGAGACAAGGTTCCTGCTGATATAAGAATTACTTCTATCAAATCTACAACTCTAAGGGTAGACCAGTCAATTCTCACAGGTATAATTTGTGAATTTTGGATAATTATGTGCATAATTGCAAGTGCCTTTTCACTGTTTGTTTAGAATAATCAATTAGAAACAAGCCTGTAGCTATTCAAGTACTCCATTGCATTCAAGTGCAGTAGATTTCTGATCTAGTAATTTAACTCTTTAGAGTGGCTGAATGCATTGCTTTATTACTGGCTTTACATGTTGACTTTAGTGGGATAAACATTCTTACTGAGAAGTGTAATGCTTTTTTTGGGCTTTCTTTCTCCCTACCCCTTCCGAGGCACAAATCAGTAACTTGTGGGAAACTGCAAAAGGAAGGATTTCTATTCTAGTTTATGCCGTCTTCTAGGTTTGAACATCTTGTCACTGCTCAAATGAAAGTATGGATAACTTACTAAATGTCTTCTGTAACAGTAACCTGTTTTTTCTCACAAGAGGGGATAACTTGAAATTCAGGCAGCTGTTAAACCACTGTTCCTAGAGACTGTGTGCACTAAAGCCTTATTTGCTGAAATTCTGTGCACGAACATTCATGTGTTTCCTGGTACCAGCTCTCCAATGCAGGAGCTATATTTAGAGCACTTTTCAGATTATGTTGAAAACAAAACAAAGTAGCAGTACTTCTGAATATAGGAAAGAAGCTAGGAATCAACCAAGCGTGCTATAACATTGGTTCTCTTGGCTGGAACATGAAGATCTGTCTGCCTGTTTTGGTAGCATAAATTAATGTTAACTAGCTCTGAATTTTAAAACAGTGTTCATAAGAAACCTATTTTTGATCCTTGAATCTATCTTGAAACAGGCTCCAAAGTTTCTCAGTACAGATGCTGAATAGCATAGAACTGATTGAGCTTACTTATGTTTAGCATAAGAAAATGTAGGCACTCCATGTTCGTCAAGCTGTCAGAATTGAAATAAGTAGAAGAAGAAATGCCCCAGAACCAGAATGGGAATAAGTCCTTACTTTTGTTTAAATAACAGAACTAATTTCTTAAAGAAAGCCTTTTCTGTTTGCAGCCTATTTTAAGTTGATGCTTGTGTCTCTCGTAACTAATAAGGCACAACTGCAGTCTAAGATGCCACTTTAAAGCTTTTAAAAGTAGGAAGCTTTGGCTCTCTTGGCTTACAAAAAATTGCATAACTCAGTGATGGAAGCTAGTGGCAGCATCTTTTGAAATCTGATGTGGTAATTAACATCTGTCTTTTATAGAAAAGAAACCTCTATAAACCTGTGTAACATGTTTGTAGAAATTGATACTCTTAAGGTCTTTATGGAAGACTTCTCTGAAGTCTTCCAACTAAAGAGTTAACAGATGGGTGCATGACACTTAAATCAGGTCTGCCAGTATAACCATAATACATACATTCACAGATGTGTAACTGTGGTAACATCTAATCATTTAAAGGAGAACATACCTCTTGCAGTGCATAAAGAACAGAAATGGGTGTTACTGAACGAGAAACACAATAATTCATGGAGTAGATCTTCCTACGTTAAGAGGAAGGGTGGAATATCTGCTGCTGTTCTTTAAAAGACATGGCGTATGCTTCATTTAGTCTAACTCTATAAAAGCTTACTTAAACCCTTCCCTATGTCCATTAAAAGCCAGCCATTCATTTTTTTTGTCAGCTGAAATACTTTGTGTTTCATTTAAGCAGTTACATAAAATCATTTGAGGAAAGAAGTTTGACATCCTACAAAATCTTAGGACTGAGGATTATAACTTTCTGATTCCCTGCAGGACTCCAGATGATACATGTATAGTCTCTTCTTAAGACTATTATCTTAATTTTAGGTGAATCTGTGTCTGTTATTAAGCACACTGACCCTGTGCCTGATCCTCGTGCTGTAAACCAAGACAAGAAGAACATGCTTTTTTCTGTAAGTTACTTGGGTTTAGATGTTTAAAACTTCTATAAAATGACACTGAAGCTGATAAACAAAAATGTGCAGCACTTCAGGTCTTCACCTAAAAGCTGTAGGTCTTCTTTGCTGTATTATCTGTATGTGTGTCTCCATGTACCTGGAACTAAATGAATTAAAAAATGGAAGTAACTTCTAGTAAAAGCAGTCCTGAGTGAAGATGTTGCTTGAAATGAGTTTATATGAGGAAACTGATTTTTGTCCTTCGCAAGAAAGTCTTGAAAGCTGAAGAACACACTTTCAAAGTGCTTTTATGCTGCTTTTCTAAAGTAATAGTTCTTAAGACTGGTAAGAAAGCCCATACCAATTGCGGGATTGGGTGACTAGAACTTAGAAAGCTCGTTATCAATAGAAATTAAACAGTGTGTGAATTTCCTTAAAGGAAGCATTGAATGCCTTTCAGACAACAAAGTAACTATCCCCATATTGTTGACAGGCACCTTGAAGAAAATCTAACTGTTCTTTCTCATGTTAAGTGTGTTCAGAGGGAGCCCCAGCGAGCACATCTATTACTCATAGTAAATAACATTAAATATGGCAAAATACAATCCTCATGAAAGGAAGGGGAAAAAAACCCAAACACTTAAGATTCCAGTTGAAATACATACTGCTTATTCAGCAGCTGGGTTTGACTGTGTTGCTTATTGTCGATCAGTACTGTTTCATTTGGGGCCCATTCTGTAAGCAGAAATTCTACACTGGAGTATTCTCTTACAGGTATTGGAGTAATGCCATTCTCTTAATCTTTTTGTATATCCTAGCTGAAACACAGTCTAGACTTATGTAAGGTGGTTTTGTTGGTTTGGGTTTTTTAAATCGAATTAAAACAAAACCAAACAGAACCCACCACCACCACCAAGAAAACCTGTTTATAGCTTGACTATAAGTTTTCTCTTCCCTTTTCTTTACATAGGGTACTAACATTGCTGCTGGTAAAGCTATGGGAGTGGTTATTGCAACAGGAGTAAACACTGAAATTGGCAAAATCCGTGATGAGATGGTGGCTACTGAGCAGGAGAGAACCCCACTGCAACAGAAACTGGATGAGTTTGGAGAGCAGCTGTCGAAAGTCATCTCGCTTATTTGCATCGCTGTTTGGATAATAAACATTGGTCACTTCAATGATCCGGTTCACGGTGGCTCCTGGATTCGAGGTGCTATCTATTACTTTAAAATTGCTGTTGCTCTTGCTGTTGCTGCTATTCCTGAGGGTCTGCCTGCTGTCATTACCACCTGCTTGGCTCTTGGAACCCGGAGAATGGCCAAGAAGAATGCCATTGTTAGAAGTCTTCCCTCTGTGGAAACCTTGGGTTGCACCTCAGTTATTTGTTCTGACAAGACTGGTACTCTGACCACGAATCAGATGTCAGTCTGCAGGGTATGTTGAACTAGCTGCTTCTGTTTTGCCTTTTCTCCTCAGCTCCTCTGAATAGTCAGCATTGCTTGAATTCTTTTGATTGCAAGTCTTTGGGTTCTCATATCATAAAAATCTTGCTTTATTTTCCTAAGACAAGCTTCCACTTTTAATTCAGTTTTCCACTGTGTAGTGTTTAAGGCTTTTATCTCTTCCCTTATTTAGTCATGGCCAAAAATAGTTGAACCCTCGCATGATAGAAGGCAAAGTTGTTTGCAAGCAGCTTTCCATTGACTTGTCTGTAAACCATTCAGTCTACTGGTAACTATGTAGTATGATTTAATCCCCTGTTTCAGAAAGGTAGGGTAGTTACGCAGTAGAAGCAGGATGTGTGTAAATGTAAAAGACTTGCCTCTTTCACTTAGCAAGATGAGGGTGATGGAGAAACTTAGCCATTGCTACAGTAACTTGGATAGTCTGTGGTATTTTTACTACTGAGTGGTTCCACCTTTATTTGGTTACTTTATCTTCAGTAGCTCTTATTGGTCTGATGTAGATCGCTGGTGTTTCCTATGAGCAGTATTGTATGACTAACCTGGCAACTCTGAGGTGTGGTTGACCCTCACACCAACATTGCCAGAGTGATCTTCAATGTGTGGCATGTCTTTAGGTAAGGGTTAGAATTCCAAATGTTCCAAATGTTGAGCACTGCACACCAGGGGCAAAAGTTTGTAAGCCTTAAGCACTTTATTCTCATGTGATTGATGGCTTTTTCTTTCTAATTGGTGGTTGACTTGTTCTACTTCCTTAAGTATTGTAGTATTTATACCTAAGAGACACAAAGCAGCTGCTCATCAGTATTCTAGAGGAGGTTACTTGCAGTAGAGTTGCATAACTGCCCTAGTCTTTGCAGGGATTTTTTCATCATGCAGATGCCGAAAGCAGAAGGCTTCCTGGTTAACTCATCGTTTAAGTGATGTTTATTTAAAAGCTCAAACCTCTCTAGTCCTTATATTTAAAGGGCTGAATGTTCCAGATTTTGTGCAGTGCGAGTTACTGGGTTCCTTGTTAACCTCTGACAGCTACAAAATAACCTTAATGGCAAGATTTTGTGAAATGTAGCAAAATCGTAGTATCTGTGAGCTGTACACTGCTGCTTGGTTTCACTCTTGCTTGGCTTTTGAGGAGGACTGGTTTGCAACAGTAATTCTACTTGTAGTTAGGTTTTGTGTCACGAGTTACTACTCCTGAGTGTCTGAAAGAACCCTATACTAAAAAGTTTCAGTCTGAAATGATATCGCCTTAGGAGGAAACTTTAGGGGATGTGTTTTAAGGTCCTCCTGCAGTATCTCCCTTTGAGAATGCTCTTATTGTCTTTGTGGACTTCTAATTCATCAGCTAGTGTAGCTTTTTGATCTTTAAACCACTTTGAAGATTACAGGACATTGATGCAGATCAGTTGCAGAGCACCTAATTATTACGCTATATTTTGTGAAGATGTTTGCCTAAAACATAAGGCAGCACAATATAGGGAAGGAAAGACACTGGCAAAATGACTTATGCTAACCAATGGGTGAGACATTCCATTAAGATATAGAATCAATTAGTGATAAATTTTCTAATCTGCTACCACTCCAGCAAGTCATGGTAAGAGCATGGCAGCTTTAAGCACTATGGTTTTTATCTCACATCAATCCCAGATGTGGTTTTGCCTAGAAAGGATACAAACACAAAGGCAAGACTGAGATGCAGGTGTCATGGGGTGCAACTGAGTCTCTGTCTGGAAATAACATTTCAGCCTGTGCTAGGAGGGCACTTGAGCTGTCTGAGTGTATCATCCAATGCACTGGTAGCTTAAAAAAAGTTGACTTATAACTACAAAACCAGGACAAGGAAACACTTTCACTTAGTGGCTGGTATTAAGGGAAACTGGTCATAGTCTGGCTCTTGCCTAAAACCTCACCTCTTAGATCTAGAAGCTTCTGGTATTTGTAGATGCCTTTTTTTTTACTTTGGCGAGAGCTTCCAGTTTCCGAGCTGCCCTGTGCTGCTTTTATTGGAGCTGCTGTTTAAATATACACAGGAGAATTGATTTACAAGTCTGAAACCTAGGAAGAGCTTTGGGCTATATTCAGGATTGTCCAGTGGATGTGTGAGTAGTCTTCACAGCTGAAGTGTGTGTAGTTATGTGCTTTTCAATTCCGTGATGTACTTGTGCCACAATTCAGTTCTCAGATGAGATCTATTAAGCAGAAATGCTGTTGTCTGCACTTTGTGCTTCAGTATAGAGGGCTGTTCAAATATATGGGGTTGAAGTACAGCGTGTCATATCTGGTTTTGTCTAGTTTGTGTGTTCAACCTGAGCTTGCCTCTTGTACCTGCATGCTTAACACCTGTGTTTAAATCCCTACATTAATTATTGTTCAAAAGTAATAATGCTTCTACCTCTTAATTTCAGATGTTTATCCTGGAGAGAGTAGAAGGAGACTCTTGTTCTCTGAATGAATTTACTGTGACTGGTTCAACATACGCTCCCATGGGAGAAGTGTAAGTGTTCTGTTGAAGTTAAATATTTGTATGTTTATGTACTGTTACTTTGGGCTTGAAGAGTGATGCATGGACTATTCAGCAGTGATAGTTAATAAATGAAAGCTTAAGCAGTGAGAATGCACGCTGAAGGGCTAGAGGAGAACGTAATTAACAGTAAAAGGAAGTTAAATTCTATTCAAGTACACCTTCATGAAACTAACTTAACACAGCCTCCAGTACTCCAATGTTTCTTTGATAATCTAAAAATAAATTAGGGGTAGGTTGAGAAGATTTATTTTACTGAAATCTTACTGGACTGAGATGAGCTCTCCCAGTGCTTAAAACCCGGCATAAATCTGAGCGGCTTCTGTTAATCTGTGAACTCAGTGTTTCTATTCCCTTTCCTCAGAGGTATGAGATTTTTTTTTTTTATCCTGTGAATTGCAGTTAATTCTCAAACTTACTGCAATTTCCTGTCCCCTACCTTCAGTAGTTTATTGGACTCTGCATCGGTACTTGAATAGATGTGTGTTTGTCTCAGCCATTGGTATTTGAGCTGGTGTTAAACCCACTCCCTTAGGAAAGGAATGATATGTCTGGTTTACTTCATCAGTTGCAAGTCCCTAGTAGTGGGATAGGTGGTTCATCCTGACAATTTTAGGTATTTTTAGGGGTCTGCTTCTAGAAGGAGAGCCTTTTCTTACTGGATTGTTACAGCTCCTTTTACTTGCTCAGTCTTCCATGTGTTTTTAATCTCACCAGTTCATTTTTAGTTGCAGAAGAGAATTGTACTATGTATGAAGTAGAATTTAGAGTCAGTTATTGTAAACATTTCAGCCTTAGAGAGTTCCACATGCATGCCTCTGACTCCATGACTTCACTGATCTCAGTAGTGATTATCTGTGTTTAATTTTTATAGCTGTTAAAACCATGGCGTTCTCAGCAGCTGGAAATCTTAATTCCCCAATTCTCTTTTGTTTCAGAGCTAATTGCTGTCAAAAGCTTATGGCTTCATTTCAGGAGACAGCATTTACTTAGGCAAGGTGACACTCTAGCTCTTGAAAAGCATCCAGCTATTACGCTTTAGCTGGTCTTGCAAGAGCTCTGGATAAACAAAACAATAAAATATAGTGTGGTGGCAGATGTTGATTATAAGATGACAGCCATCAATGTATGTTAATGTTCTATTCTTACTTGCTGGAACCAGGGAAATGTGAACAAACATGTTCATCATGCTGTATTCACGTACGTAAAGAACATTCTGTGAGAGAGAGATGGCCACAGAAAGGCTGTTACTGAAGCATAAGGAAACAAATAGCTAAATGCTCAAACCTTTAGGGCTGATGTATTTCTGCATTTATGGAAAGCTTTTGAAATCATTGGCTTTGTGAGGATTTTAAGGTGACTGACTTTGAATTGCATGTTGTCACTGCCAGAAAAGTTCGTGGGGACAATTAGGAAGCAGCCTAGTCCATCGCAGTGCCCCAGAGCAGGACCTGCCCTAGATCTGAATCTTCCTGGCAGATGTTTTTGTTGTACTTAACTTCAGATGCTGTTGTCTCCCGCAGCTGTCCAGGCAGCCTGCTCTGTTTCGTAACCATTAAGTGTTTTTGCAATAAATCAGGTTTTTTCAGTCACTCTTACGGTATTTGGTACATCACTTCCCCTAAGATGTTGTTCAGAATATAAAATTACAAATATTTCTTACTGAAAAACAAAAATGTTGTTACAGTGACAGGTTTCCCAGGGATGTTAGGAGATTGTCAAACAGCTTGATTCTCTTTGAGTTCAGAACAGGTGAAAACAGGAAGTATTAACTGTGATAGACAGTGTGACAAACTGGGAGCTGCTGGGAAATGTCAAGAGTTGACACTTTAAAGCCACTGCTTACAGCTATAGTATTATGTGCAAAATGACACTTGCAAAACATACTTGTGCTTTTAAGATGTATTTGATTCACATGCTGTGTTATACAACGCTGGAATTTGTTTGCAGTACTGCAAGAGACTGAACAAAAGCTTGCATAATTGGACACATTGTAGTCTGTGTTAAGAATTCTTATGGAGTAGTGATCCACATCTTTCTACCACCAGACCTTTTTTCCCCTCCCTGGGAGCTTTAATGAAAGATGTTATGTATGAGTTATGTCTTGCTAATTCTGGGGGAAATAACAGTATTGGACACTGTCTTGGATCTTCTGTGCTTACTCTAGAAGTATGCTAATGCTACAGAAAATGAATTCATTTGCTACCTATCTCCAAATGCCAAAACAAAGAAGTTGCTGCTTCTTTGTGATGTCTAAATGGTGCATTACTTCAGGAAAGATTGCAGCTGTTCATCATTAGGTGTACATGACTACTAGAAAAGAGTATTTCTTTTGTAGTGGCATTTGTGTTGTGAAATTACGTAACTTCTCATTGCTTTAGGAGGTTCACATATAATACAGAGTAATTTTTAAGAACTTAGAATCCAAATCTCTTTTATGCCTACCCAGAGGATGCATTTAATGCATGGCAGTAAATCTGCAGAGTATGCAGTAAGGTTAAGGAAGCTGAACTCCTAAGTACTCCCAGCAATATCCCTCTCCTGCTTGGAACAGCCAAGTCCTGCCTTACTCTAATACTGCTCTCATCCCTCTTCACTGAGCTCTTCTGCGTTGCTGTATGACTATCACTGGAGGAAATAAGGTTTTGTACTTCAGGTAGTGATTTCATTGATGATCATGTAATTCTGTTCATGACTCTTTGATCTAAACTTCAGAACTCACCTTTTTATTAAACCTGCTCTTCTTGACAGTTTTCTTGTTCTGTAGTTCCAAGCCCATAACTAATAAGCATTGTACTAAATGGAAATACAGTAAAGGGATTAAAGAAAAGGTGAGATACTAATACTAAGTAACTAACTTAAATCTCCCCCTTTTCTTCCTTTGGAAAGGCATAAAGATGACAAAGTTATTAAATGTAGCCAGTATGATGGCCTTGTGGAACTTGCAACGATCTGTGCCCTCTGTAATGATTCCTCTTTGGATTACAATGAAGTAAGTACATATCCTAGAATAGAGGAGAGCGTGAGAATAAGGATAAATGTTTGTTCTCATCTGTCTGTGTAATACCTTTCAGTGGTAAATCCCCTTCTAGTCAAGAGGGAGAGTATTTAGGACCTCTTAAGTGTTAATTCTGGGAACGACTTGTTTGAACACTGAGCAAATGAAAGCCAGGCAGCACGTGCAGTCTGAAATGTCGAGGTCTCCTGGTGTGTAGAATGCACTGCTTTGCCTTGTCTTTTTAAGGTTGCCATATCTCATAATGACTTAAATGCTTGATGATGAAGTACTGACATCCTTCTCTGCTCATCTTGAGAAGCCTTGACTTGAGAGTGAAGGCTTGAAACTTCCAACAAATCATACTCACCAAAGCTGCTTTTTAAAAATAGGGAATTTTTTTGGTTGTTTCATAAGCCATTGTAAGACTTGATAAGCTTTTTTTTTCCCATTGTGAAACTTGAGCATTTGTCTCTGGTAGGTTCCAGGTGAGATTTAAAGTAAACTCTTGTGGTTTTGTTTGCTTTGTCTTAACTAAAGGCTAAAGGAGTATATGAAAAGGTTGGTGAAGCCACAGAAACAGCACTCACCTGTCTGGTTGAAAAGATGAATGTGTTTGACACAGACTTGAAAGGGCTTTCTAGGATTGAACGTGCAAATGCTTGCAACTCGGTCAGTACTCTTTCTTTTATCTAGAATTCATTGGGGAGTAAGTTTTGTAGTATTATCTAATTGCATTTTTATGCATTGTTTTCTTTATAAGGTGATAAAACAACTCATGAAGAAAGAATTTACTCTGGAATTCTCAAGAGACAGGAAGTCCATGTCTGTCTATTGCACACCGAACAAACCAAGCCGCACATCCATGAGCAAGATGTTTGTTAAGGTTGGTTCCCCACATAGGAAAGTGTAGTTACGGAATGGCTGCAGAGGTAGCACAATACTAAATTATGGCACAACTGCAGCTTGAAGGTGAAGCAAGGACTTTGTAATTTGAGCAGATGTTGTAATGGAAAGGGATTTATTTAGCTAAATGACTCTTTTTTGCCTCTGCAGGGTGCTCCTGAAGGTGTAATTGACAGATGCACACACGTCCGTGTTGGAAATGCTAAAATTCCATTAACCTCGGGAATTAAGCAGAAAATAATGTCTGTTATTAGAGAATGGGGAACTGGTAGAGACACATTGCGTTGCTTGGCTCTGGCTACCCATGACAGTCCACCCAAAAAAGAGGAAATGAATCTTGAGGACTCCTCAAATTTCATTAACTATGAGGTAAGTTTAGTAAAATATCCTTTTAATAGTTCTCTTTCTTTCAGACTGAAGAATGGGGACTCCTTACGTCTGATTACTTCTTGAGGAAGTTAACATCTGAGAGTTTTCTCTTTGTTTTTGATGTCAGAGGCAATAGTTATTTTATTTGTATTGAGGGAATGCTCAGTTTGATACCAGACTATATGTGTCTTTGAAGAAACTGTTTTCTTGATGCGGTTAAACAGCTAGCTGCAAATTGGATTATTTTATGTGCATACATAAGGTCCTCAGGATCAGAACACCTTAAACTCTGAAAATATTGCACAAATTGCGTTGTGGTTTCACCTTTACTGGTTTTCAGTTTGATGTTGCTCAACTGCAAGACCTCTTTGGGTATTTTGTGATGAAACATACTTGTCACTTTGTGCTCTGAGGGTTAAGTTCACTTTCCTGCCTCCATGCTGTCAGCTGCAAAAGTGTGGTGCATGATAATCATCTTAGCTGTTCTGTAATTTTCCAATGAAATCTGTATCTAGGATTTAGAGGGGAGGGAATGACAACAGTTACGTGAGAGCTTTTGGCTTGTGCTCTGCGCTCCTGGCACTGATTACAAAAAAGAGAGGCTTGACTGCTTGCAGGTTGAGCTTGCAAGGCTGACAACTAGAGCACATTCCAAAAATACAAGAAGTGTGTTTGAAGCAAGATATGTTTGTAAAGGTAGAATCCCACTTCAAGGTGCGGCTGTGCTCTGAGAATTAACTGTGTTATCCCATATGTTCATCGTGCAGATGGTACCATGTAGCATTGTGATTCCAAAAGCATTCAATTCTTATTTGTTGTCTCTTGTGTGTATAGATCTGTTACTTCTCAGTTCTTCTCCAGCTGTCTGATTCCAGTGTCAGAGCTAAAGTGCTCTCAGGATGGTGAAACAGGGAACATCTGTGAAGTAACCCTTTCAGGAGGAGGGAAAGACATAAGAGCAGGAATATCGTTTGTAATACGCTGGTTTTGACCAAATGGCAGGATGACATAGACCTCTGGCTTAATTGCTTGAGGCAGAACCACAGAATATTGTGGATGAGGAGTGAAAACAAACATTACTACACTGAGAGATACTTAGCAAGCAAAATGATTGTTTCACTATTGTCAGATGAGAAGTCTACTAAAATTTGATGCTCTCTTGTTTCAGACCAACTTGACCTTTGTTGGCTGCGTGGGTATGCTGGATCCCCCAAGAATTGAAGTAGCTTCATCTATAAAGCTGTGCAAACAAGCTGGCATTCGAGTTATCATGATAACTGGTGATAACAAAGGCACAGCAGTGGCTATTTGCCGTCGTATCGGTATCTTTGTAGAAGATGAAGATGTCTCTACAAAGGCCTTTACTGGTCGTGAGTTTGATGAGCTCTCACTTGCTGCCCAGAGAGATGCTTGCCACCATGCCCGTTGCTTTGCTCGTGTAGAGCCTTCCCACAAATCCAAAATTGTTGAGTTTCTTCAGTCTTTTGATGAGATTACAGCTATGGTAAGTGATTGAGCTCCTGTTTGTAAGGCACACGCTGTTTACACCCGAAATTATGCCTTTTCAAACCAATCTCTTACTTTGGAAAACACTTGTTTTTACGTTTCCCTGAACTTAAAGCCTCAGAATAGTTCTGCATTTAAGTGACTTTTAAAGGTTCAGAACCATAGCCAGTGCAAAATTCCTCTCTGGTCCTGTATGTAAGTGCCCACCTTATTTCTTCTTTCGACTTTAAATTCTTGTTCTAGACTGGTGATGGTGTCAATGATGCCCCTGCATTGAAGAAAGCAGAAATTGGAATTGCTATGGGCTCTGGTACTGCGGTGGCTAAAACTGCTTCTGAAATGGTTTTAGCAGATGACAATTTCTCGACCATTGTAGCTGCTGTGGAAGAAGGACGTGCCATTTATAACAACATGAAGCAGTTCATCCGTTACCTGATCTCCTCCAATGTTGGCGAAGTTGTTTGGTAGGTTTGAAATGTTTTTGTTTGACCTGCAGTAGTGATGATGAGCTCTATTTCTCACTAAAACCAGAGAAACAGGTTCTCCAGGTCATTGATCGTTGTGATTGTGTGGAAGTCTGTGTACTTCCAGCCTGGTTTTGGCTGGAGACTTTTAGCATACGACGAAAGATTGCCATTACATATAATGCTCTAGTTCAGTTAGTGGCCAAATGCTTCAGAATTATTTCTATGACTGGAGTAATACTCTAGAATAGGAAAATAAAAACCTTAATTAAAAGGTTGGTATTTAAGTTAACTTAGTCACAGATATAACATAGATATTTGTTTAACCTCAAGTTACAGAGGAATGTGTCTTCTGTATCTTTGGAAGGAGTAGTGACCCAATGCCACAGAATGCATTTCTGGTGATAGAATGTAAATACTGATCTCCTAACAGTTGTTTGTTTCAAAGCATACTTTCTTACATCCCAGAGTGGAGATGTAACACAGTGATTGTCTTGCCTTATTTCTTGTAAACTTCAAAGCTGTCCTTCCTATGGTTTTTGCTGCAGCCTCTGTTTCTATTGTTTGTTCTCACAGGCTCAAAGCCATGGAAGTTACATGCTCATTAAATGTTTGCAGAGACTGGCAGTAATCTAGATAAATGAAGCTTAGTCACTTGAGCTAAAATGCTGTTACGTTTTTAGTTTTCTGAATGTGAATATTCAGCTTGTGGCATTAAATGGATAACTCTATTTGAGAGAAGTGATGCTACAGGCTTAGGCTTAAGAATTAAAAGGACTTCTTTACTGGCACAAGAATAAGCTTGTAACCGGTGGGTTTTTTTATAGTATCTTCTTGACTGCTGCCCTGGGCTTTCCTGAAGCTCTAATTCCTGTCCAACTGTTATGGGTAAACCTTGTGACGGATGGTCTCCCTGCTACTGCTCTGGGCTTTAATCCTCCTGATCTTGATATCATGAATAAGCCACCACGCAACCCTAAAGAGCCACTGATCAGTGGATGGCTCTTCTTCCGTTACCTAGCTATTGGATGTAAGTAGTAATAGCCTTTTTCTTAAGTAAACTTAGGCAGGTTTTGTGGGGGTTTTTTTTGAGATCCACTTGAAAGCAGTTTGTCTGATCTCCTTGTATGCTGAAATCAGTCTTAGGAAGACAAGCATGTTGTGGGATTGGGAGCGAAGAACGAAGACTAGCCACTGGTGAATGCATATCTGCATTAGCTGTTCAGGTCCTGCATAGAACTACACCTAAAGCTGAAAATGACAACTGTCATTTTTGTGCTTAAGTAGACCACAACAGGTTTGCTGGCCTGGCTGTAATGGGGGAAAACAAAGGAGTATCAGTTTGTGGATGTAGATTTAAACCTTAAATACAGCTGTGGTACTGTAAAGCTAGAATAAGTATCAGTGTGGATATTTATTGCACCCTGTCTTCATGCCAGAAGTTGTGACCTTAGTTTTCCTAACTGACTTGATAGATCTTAAAGTAAACCTGAGTGTTAGTTGGTATAAGTACAGACATGTGGAGTTCTGAGAGGAAGGAAGAAAAATTGCAGGTTGATTACTCCCAAGTGCTATTCTTGTTTGCCTTAACTGTTCTAGCTGTCAGCTTCCATAAACAGATATGAGGAGAGTATTTAATGGTTATGTAATTTACAACTGGTGGAACAGATTTCTTCCACAGGAGATAGATGAGTTACAATAGATGAATTACAGTCTATTTCTTTTACAGTACTGGAGGTCTTGAGGTAGCAGTTCAAGTGCGGCAAAGGAGATCTCTCTCACACAGTTCACAATACTGATAAAAGCACTTTGCTTTCTTGAAGGTTATGTTGGCGCTGCCACAGTGGGTGCTGCTGCTTGGTGGTTTATTGCTGCTGATGGTGGTCCAAGAGTTTCCTTCTACCAGCTGGTATTTGCTCAGTTTAATATCTTTGGGCGGGGGGGGGAAGGGGAGGTACATGCTTCTTTTCATACTGGTTATTGAAATGATTGTAGAAAAACAATAGGTTACAGAAATTTATATCATGAGACAAGTCAATAAGATGGGAAAGTGAGTTCCCATTCTTCTGTTCTAGAGCCATTTTCTGCAGTGCAAAGAGGACAATCCAGACTTCTTCGGTGTCGACTGTGTGGTTTTTGAGTCTCCCTATCCAATGACGATGGCTCTTTCCGTACTTGTCACCATAGAGATGTGCAATGCTCTCAACAGGTTTGTATGTCCAAGTGGCAGAGCAAAGCTTCTGCGCAGCTTATCCAAAATCCTGCTTTTTGTGCAGTCTGATCGGTAGCCTATGGACAGCTCAGCTAATGAAGAATGAGTCACATTTCCTTTCTGAATCCTGTAGTGCAAACAAAATGACTCTCTGGGGTAACACTTGAGATCTGTTATCATAAGGTATATTTTTAAGTCTGCCAATTCACTCTGGTATTTTGCTAAGCGTGAGCAACTGAAATATTTTCCATTATTTCTAATCTAAGCTTGATCAATCAGATTATCCCTCCTATGTTGGTATAAAGTGATATCAAGGAGAACTAAAATAAGAATGCTGAAGATATGGAAAATAGTTTTTCCTTCCCTAAGGGAGTGTGGGTTTAGCCAATTAATATTAGATTATAAATGGAAACCACTAAATAGCACAATGTCAAGGGTATTTTTCTTCAAATAGCTTAGAGGTCAGTTAATTTAAAAACAAATAAACTTCAAATACTTTAAAGTTACTGAGGTAGCCCTACATAATGGGATGTTGCTCTACATCTGATGTTCTGGATTGTGGCCTTTAATAAAGTATAGCCTAAATGCAGATGGAATCTGAAGAGCAGAAGGAAAGGACAGGCATTAAGAGGATGCAAGTCCTTGGCCCTCCGTATAGCCAGTCTTGAAGTGAACTTCAGAAGTGGATGCAGTAGGTCCCCAGGCATACAGTAAACTGGGAAGAGTTCTGGCATACGCTGCTGTGCCCATCTTTCCCTTATCCCTCTCATGGAGAGGATGTCAGTGTCATAGTGAAAAACATAAACTAGATCAGGAATGAGGGGAACAAAAGCTTTAGGAAACAAATGTGAGTCTGAACTAGGTCCGCTTTGCTAAACAGCCTTCCAAGGGAGGTTAAAGTTACGATGTATCTATAAACCATATCTTTCTTTCTTTCCTGACTGGGATAACTGTGACTTGCCGTGCTGCTTTTTTTTCCATGTAGTTTTCTGATGTATTGTATTTCCTGTTGGTGTCTTATGGACACGCCTGTACCATGTTTCTGTTGCAGTCTATCAGAAAACCAGTCCTTGATGCGGATGCCCCCATGGGAAAACATCTGGCTGGTGGGCGCCATTTGCTTGTCCATGTCACTCCACTTCCTTATCCTTTATGTGGAGCCTCTGCCAGTAAGTGCACGTGTCTTACACCCATCCCTGATCTTGGGGACAAAGCAAGAACTTGTCTACAGCTTAAGGCGAGGGATGGAGAAGGGAGAACAGACGTAATGCTTGGCTTTCCTTTCAGATTATCTTCCAGATCACACCTCTGAACGTGACACAATGGCTGATGGTATTGAAAATCTCCCTACCTGTCATTCTGCTGGATGAAACACTTAAATATGTGGCCCGTAACTACCTGGAACCTGGTAAAGATAGTGTGCGGCCTGCCACCAAAGAGTGTTCTTTGTCAGCATGCACCGAAGGAGTTTCCTGGCCGTTTGTGTTCATTACTATGCCCTTGGTTATCTGGCTTTACAGCACAGACACTAACTTTAGTGATATGTTTTGGTCTTGACTGACATGATGACAAGTTTTACATTCAAAGAGAAAAAGTTTAACTTAATTTTTTTATTGTTTAGAGCAACTGTCTATTTCTGCTGAATTTTCACATGAACATATTTGCCGGTGATGGAGGTTTCATAATCTAGATTTTGTTTGTTTGTTTGCTTTTTCTGACTTCAGTGGGGGCAATATATTCCTCTTTTATACACAGTTCAAGTGTCCATTGACATGTACAGAGAACTAACACTATTTTATGCAAATATTTTTTTGTAGATGAAAGCATGTACAGTGTTCTGTTCAATAGTCTATTCATTGTGTACAAAAAACAAAGCAGGTGATGTTGTTTGAGCCAGCGGACACTATCAAACTAAATTGGCAGCAGATTTTAGGGAATGAATGTGTGTCGTCTTAAAACTAAACAAGCATGTAACTGTTTGTCTTCTGCATGATCATCCAAACTTAAGTTGTCATAAAGTCAGGTTTTCTTCCAAGGCAGAACTTTCTGCGCTGGGTAGAGAGTGCTGCTACCTCGGTCAGGATTTCTTCTCGGTTCCCCTGCTTTCCCCTCACTCTTGGTTCTTGACTGTCCTTGTTTACACCACTTTCTGTATGAGGTATGCCTAATCTTGCTCGTGCAGAAAACACCATTCCAGGTGCAGCCTGCGGGGTTCTTCCATCCTCTCCACACACATAGGGTTGGTTTTTTCCTAAGATTATTTATTTGTCTATTGTATTTTATTGTAACGGACCTTACTTTGCCAGTGTTGGCCATTAAGCAGGGGTAGGGAGGGCTACTTCTGGCTACCTAAATCTAAACCAGGCCTTTTTAACAACCACAATCTGTTTTAATTCAAAAGAGGGGTTAAGTTGGGTTTTAATACTTTATTTACCTGTGTCAGATCCTTTCTTTTTTCTTCCCCCCCCCCCCCCCATCCCCTTTAAGATCACAACTTTTAATGAGACCTGGAAAAATAACTTGCACTGCATAGCTAGAACTTGGATTTTCCTACACTTTAGGGCGCTAATGATCAGTTGTATACATGGAGTTACTCTGCTGGCCTGTTGTTAGCCTGACTTGAAGTAACAAAGCTCGTGTGTGTGTTTTGTAAAATCTGTAAATAGCACATGACCAAATTGAACATATTGTATAGAACTATTTTTATTTTAATGTGGCACTAACCACCTTCATTATGACGGTAAATGTTAAAGCATGTTCTCAAATTCAGTCCTGTATCAACAACGTGTAAGTCATTAACAGTCCTAACTGTGGTGTTTTTCTCCAATGCCTTCCAACTTTCATCGACTAAAGTGAGTATTTCTTTTCCATTTCACCATGCCAGTGGTGACTTGCTGTAAAATAGCATATGCTGTATACGTGTTGAAGAATAAATAGTAATTTCCTTCATTCCCATGCTGTGTTTTGTCAAACTCTGCTGTGCTACATTATTATCACCACTTCAGACTCTTGTTTTGTGCTCTGAAGCTCAAAAATTACTGATTCCAAAGGCAAAGCATTTGCGTTTGGGTTTAGTGTATTTTAGGGTCTTGTTTTATAGCACCCAGGAGCCTCAGTGCCCCAAGATCTTACAGCTTTTGGTCTTAAGTTTGAAATAATACTGCACAAATCTGTAACTTAAGACACTGACAGCTATTAATGTGTATGTTCAGTGTCCAAAACACTCTGGTACTTGTGGTCAGGTGCTGGTTTACTCCAAAGCTTTTTCCTGCTCTGAAACAGGGGATGCCCCTCTGAGCTGACTGTACCCTTCTTTACTCTGCTGTCTGCAGTGCTCAAAGTGCAGGCACTTCTCTTTGCAAAACCAGCTTATTTCCCATGAGTGGGAACACTTTGTACAGTGGTCATTTGAAAAGACAAAAGAACAGTCTCAGCTTAACAGGAGAGTCTTTGAGAATCAGACTGGGGTCATTATGTCTTTGTAGAGTAGCAGGTGCTGTGTTATCTTGTGCTGGCTCATCTGCTTGAATAACCACATTCAAACAGCTTTCTGATTCCTCATAGAGGAAAGTGACAGTTAAAAGCTATGTTCTGTCCGTGCCATCTGGAATCCAGTGAGCACAGATCATTCTCTAGGCGTCAAGCTTTCAAATACAGAGATGCTAACCTCAAAATTCACAGGCCCTATCTGAAATTCAACTGCATTGTGAATCCTCACTGTTTATAGAGACTTTGACTTGTTTAAGTTGATGCTGAAGTCACTCAGAGGAGCTGGACCTGCTGATGTAGTAGGTGTGTTGCCAGACTGTAAGCATTTAAATCCTGTTGATCACCTTCTTTAGTGCGGAAGAACATGTCTTTTTGGCACGCTATGGTTTTGCATACCACAAAATCAATGGCCAGCACCAGCCACTGGTTGTACTGATAATAAATGAGCAGTATGAGACTTGTCCCTGTTTCTTGAAACAGAAAATAGTAGGTCATGTACCTACTTTGATCTCGAGGAATTCTAAATCACAAGTATGTGATTTGTTGGAAACAAATATTAGCAAGTTAGTTCTGTGTGCTCCCAGTGTTACTGAGGAACATTTTCCAGGGCAGGCAGGTCACAAACTCTTTGATCACTGGTTAGTGAACCTCCAGAGCTTTTTAAAGCCATCTATCTTCCTGTCACCATGAAGGATTCTGCTTGTACCATCCTATCCCTGTGTATTATGCCAAATAATCCTGCTCTACACCCCCTTTTCCCCTGTCTCTAAGATGCTGAAGAGGAAAATGACTGTTGATGGTAGAATTCAGTCTTCCACTTCTTTATTGGAGCTCTGTCTGTGTTGAAGGTGAATCTTGCTGCTTTTGTGTCATGGATTATTTCCATGTGGATATCTGAGAGCTTGCTCATTTCTCGTGTCTTGAGAGTGCTGCCATTAGGATCTTGTGTTCCTTGGGGTTTGCCTTTGAAAGCTGATGGCTGGGTAAATGGAGTGGCATTCATCTGACAGGCTCCTGAGGTTATGGGAACAGTCAGGTTTTATAAGGGGCTCCTGAAGAGCCCAAGCACTTGTCATCTACCTTGTCTGTCTCTTATTTCTCCCAGTCTTGCTGTCCAAATGTTCCTGTAGAAATGGAGCAATAGGGTTCCTCAAGATCAGCACTTACTTACCTTGGGTTCGGAGGTAGCTGTTGCCGTGCTTTCAATGCTTCTGCTTTCCAAGTGCTGCCGCTACATAGTAAGTAACAGCCTTGTGTGGTCTGGACTGGCCAAATGTTAAGACCTACCATGAGCTTCCTCTTAGGTAGTGAAATCAGCATCTTCTGGAAGCTTCCTTGTTTGGCATCTTGGAGCTATGGTCTGGTCTTAACCCTTCTCAGCTGAGGAGGCTGAGGGAGGTTCCTGTGTGTGCTTCTGGCATGGGAATAGCATGAGGCAGTGGTCTCAGTTACAGAAAACCAGTGCAAGGTTAGTAATGCACTGCAAGAAAAGGTGTGCACTAGAATGCTGATTCTTGATGGTGTAGAACCTGTAGATCAGTCCTTTCATCTGAAGAAGCCAGGAAGGGAGATCTTTTCCATTTAGAACAGACTGACTCACCAACATCTCGGAGTTGAAGCTCTCAGTTTCTTTGTTCCCTACACATCTCCTCTCCAACCTCCTCACTGCACTAGGGTCATCTGGGGATGGAAATAGGCAACTCCTATCCAAATGTGTTAACCCTGTGACTATATCAATGGAAGCACTTATTTAAGCAGAAACAACTCAAAAGGTACCCAGGCCTTATCTCTTGGCCCATCTTTTAGAAAGCAGCTTTACACTTTCTGTTTCCCTTTGCTCTCATCTCACTGAGCTTTTCCATCTCCACTGTCTTTGGGATTCCTTAGTGTCCTCACATCGCCACTTGTTTTCTAGTGTGAGAGGTGTGTAAGGCTACTATCAGTTATGGCATTGATGCTACCTTATGCTAGGAACACCAGGAAGGATACCAGCTTATGCTGGGAAACCAGCAGGGTTTGGTATGAGAGCAGCTCCTCCTGAACTCTGTTCTGTAGCCTGGTCCAGAGCAAAGAAAAAGGTCAGGCAGCTGCAGGCAGGCAATTTTAGACAGGGTTTTTTATCTTTATAGTGCCTTAGGCCCTCTCTGCATTCAAATGTGATTCAGAGCGCTGTTTGTGAGCTACGCAACGAGCGGCTCCTTTTTGCTGCCTTCCAAGCAATAAAAATAGTTCATACTTAGTTCCCTGAAGCATTATTGCAAATAAATAAGGATAAAAGAGGCTGCAGGAAAATATATGAGTTTGTCAGAATGCTACCAGGCTTATGTTTGTAGGGAGGCTATTTTAGGGAAGGGCAGAAAATGAGTTAATGGGATGATAGAATGCAGTACAGCAGTCCTCTGTCTCTGTTCCAAGAACACAGCTGCTGCACAGAATATACCTGTTAAACAGCTTAAAGATGGTTGAATTTGCTGAGATGAAGGGAGGTAAAACCGATCTAAAGCTGTCTGTCTCTTGCACCTGTCTTGTTTACTTTTTTTGCACTTCTAACCATTAACTGTTTCCCTAATCTCTGCTAATTACATCCTTAATTACATTAATATGCATTCCCAAATCTTAGCAGGAGAGCCTAAATTGCATAGTGTTGCAGCAGGGTTTTGAAGAGCCACCGTCAAGTCGTAGGCAATCGGAGTACTCTTCTGTCCTAGACGCAAGGCTAACCGTACGCTGTACTTAGGGGTAAAGTACAGTAGTAGCTTTATTACATTGTACTCTACCCTTTGCCTACACATTAATCTGTGTAGTTTAATGACTTCTTCAAAGCTTTCCTACTGCTTCCCAGAATAAGCTGCATTACTTGGAAAAGGGACATTGTTAGGTCACTTTGGGGCCAAGCTTGGATATAATGCCTTGAACAGAAACCACCCTTTAAAGTTCTTAAGAACTTGAGCTCAAACCTTGCAGGATAGAACTCAAAAGTAAAAACTGCAAGTAAGCGAAGCTTGTCTCTTGCCATTGGTCAGGCAGAGAAAGGCTAAAGCTGTCTAAACATGTCTTAATTCTGTTTCACTGAGGTCCTACATAGGAAGCACTGGCTTGGCTGATGAGAAAGGGAGCCCTGCTGAGCCGTAAGCCAGAGTTCTGGGCTTTAAGAACAAAGTAACCTGAGAGTGTCCCTCCAATGCCAGGGCAGCCAGTTATCGAACTTAACATTCTTTCTTCTGTCACTGTTGATCTTAGTCTTGCTTGTATGATGATACTGAGCATTCATCCTTTCATTAACTGACGCCTTTTCTTTCTTTCCTTTTCAGCAATACTGGAGTAATCGCTTCCTAAACAATTTTGCAGAAATGTAAGGTTGTTTTGTTGCGTGCATGTGTTTTTAGCAACACATCTACCAACCCTTCTGCATGTATTGTGTAAAGATTCTTTGCTTTCCCTAAACCAAAACTCATTGTGTTTCTCTGTGGAAGAAATGTGTGGTACCATTAGGACATCATTATTACAGATGTACAACTGTGCAATATCTAGCATACCGAATGGGAAACCCTGTCTCCAGAGAAGTTTGGGTTCTGTGCTGCATGGAGAGGAGTTGGGTTCTCCTTGAACAAGGAATTGTGGAGCTGTCAGCCAATTTTCCCATGTTTCTGTATGTAAAATGTCAGTTTATACAATGTACAATATCAGAATTAATGCATGCCTTCGGTCGTAGCCAAATCTTTCTGTGTATTGTATCATCCCAGCTGTACTCCTCTAGAACAGCTTATGTACAATGCTATCCTATTTATAAAATCCATTGGGAATTAACTTACAGATGAATGTTAAACCCTAAGCCTCCAGTTCAGAACTTCGGCGCTTTTTTTCTATCATGTGTGCAAATGGACCTCTTTTGCACTGTAATGTAACTTATTTAAACCTAAGGCAGTAAGACAGATGTTGGTGCAATACAAACTCTCGTGATGCATTTATCTAAAACAGCAACAACCGACTTTAACCAGTGACCACAACTGCATGTGCGACCCTTAGAAGCTGTAAATAAGATCAGTTGTCTCTTTCCATGCTGACAGTAAGAAGCATCACACCCGGTTTCATTTGTATCAGGTAAATAAATCTCTTCTACCATCCGTACTTTGCGTGTTATTTTATGCACTTTGTTTTCTGCAGGTACATTTGTTCATTCTTCAGCGCTCTCTTATATTAAGGCCAGGATGACACTCACTATAGCACCAACACCATTGCAATCTTTCCTCCTAGAACTATGCAGATGCCAGCTGCTCTTCCGGCAGTATTGACCTCCTCGCTGGTGTGATTTCCTCTGTCCAGGGGCTTGTGTGTGTGTTTAAGGGACACTGTCAAGTACTTTGATCACTCAATTTTTTTAAACTGCTCCATTGTTTGTAAAATCCCTCTGAGAAACTCAAAATAAATGATTCTTTCCCAACTCCATCTTCACTTTTTTGTCCTTTTCTATCTTCCAAATTGCCCCAGCATGAAGCAGTTGTTCAGTCGCTTCCCCCTTCCATAGGCCAAAGCAAGATGAACCAAATGTGTTTGCTACAGTGCACACCATGAGTACTTCTACACTGCTGTCTTCCAAAAGAGGGGCTCTTCTGCCACCAGCTCACAGGGGAGGAGTCCGTAAGTTTCCAAACCGAGTTTAGTTTGGAGTAAGAGGCAAGGGAGCTTCTCTAAACACATGACTTCAGCCAAGTGCAGTAATGTGCTTTAACTTCAGTGTAATGCCTCTTAACCAGCAGCAAACACCATTATCTAAATGAGGTGATGCGTGTGAGACCCTTCAACCCCAACAGCGTGACGTTTAAAAATACAAGGGTTGAATTCCGTTGCTGAGCTGCCCTGAAGGAAGGTGGAGGATGTGTTAAGAGTGCTTATGGCCGCTTCCTACTATGGTAGTGCTGAGCTCTGCTCCTCACCTCTGGGCTGAGGCTGTCAGAACCGGGTTCAGCACTCAGCTCTTATCTACAGCAGCAGCTCTTCCCGATGTATTTATAAGCCTGTCATCAGCACACACCAGCAAACAGCCCTGCTGGGCCACCCAAGGGCTGGAGCATCCCATTAACACCACACAGGCACCTGAGCTCAGTGACTAAAGAACTGCTCCGCTCTCACCCTTGTCACCTCCAGCTTTGCTTTCGTTAGGAAGCAAGAGAGGAAAAGCCAAGGCTGCCACTTATGCAGGTGGCAGCGTCAACTTTCCGTACAGAGGCAGGCAAGGAACACTGCTTTACTGCTGGGGAAGGATACCAACAGCAGCTCCCAGCACTCGCGCTGCCGCCAGCTCGCACCTTCCCAACCAAGTCACGCAGCTCCAGTGTACCATGACTGCAACACGCGGAGCGCTGCGATCCTGTGCTTGCTGCTGCGCTGAAGTCATGACTTAAACGAGGTTTCTGCTGCCACTGCCCTTCACCGTGACTGAAGCACAAACCTAAACCTGACTTGAGACTGACCTGCAGCAGGCAAACAAGCTCCCGTCACCCCTTAACTCATCGAATGCGTCTCCTTTCCCTTCCTCGCTGGCTGCAGCCCGGCTGACTCGAGGCTGCAATGCCAACAACGCTTCATGGTGGAGCTCTTCAGCTTTCCAGGGATTCCTGCCAGATACCCGTCATCTCACCACACTGCTAGCAGCAATTCCAGTCCTCTCTGCAGCAGCCGCTTTGCTGTGGCCACAGTTCACCTCTGCCTCGAAGTTATGGGTACCAAATCCTGTGGCTTTATAAATCTCAGCCTCTGGTTTACGGGCACTGCCAGCTTCCTGGGACATCCACCGCAGGCTTTATACCTTCAGGGAACTGACGGCACGGCACAGAACGAAGCCGAACACCAACCTGCACACACAAACCTGCGATCAGGTGCTGGAGGTTTCAGCCTCAACCAGAGAGCATGGGCTCCTGAGGAGCTGCTTCCCAAACCCCACAGTGGGGTTACGAAGGGGCCAAGTCCTGCTTGCAACAAGCAGCACCTCCCTGCATGCAGTGGCTGTGCACAGGGCAGCGTGGTCCCTTATGTAAGGAAACCCTGTGGCAAGTTGTAAACGTCCCTACACCTATTTCCAGCCAGATGATGGATGTGCTTCCTTCAACTGTGTAAAGCCTTGGAATTGACAGCATGGATGATAAACCACAGCATGAAAGGAGATGAAATCTACCCGTTTCCTAATCACCCGTCCCAGGCACTCACGGCAGCAGGAACAGAAGGCGGAATCTAAGCCCAGCCTTACCGCACCGGCCATGGTCCAGTGGGACAGTACCCTCCCGCAGAGCAGACACCAAAAGGAGCCACCACCTTTCCTGCCTGCTAAAGGCTGTCCTGGAAAGCTGAGGAAAGGTGAAGTCTGTCTTCAAACGCCATTCCTCCTCATGTAACAGCCAGCAGCCACACCAGAATCCTGTATGTACTCGGGGCAGCTAGAACTTAGGCTAATGCTGTTCTCTCACAAGTAAAGCCAAGCCTTCCCTGGGTTAAACAGGTCCCTGCATTCCAGGCCACCTGGGACTACCAGATGGACAATTCAATCCATACAGACACATCTTGCTTTCACTGTGGGTCTCAGAACCTGAGGGACCCCATGAAGTTTGACAAGGCAAAAGAAGCCCCTTGGTCACAGATTGCAGCTTCTTACTGGCTTCCTGATAGACAAACATCGGAGCAACCACACGGATGCCGCTTACTCAGAGCAGCGTAAGCAAGATGTGTGGCCACAGATGCTGCTCTTGCTCTGCTGATGTCATCCTGCTGGAAAACTGTTTAGTATGGCAAGATGAAGCCAAGTTATCAGCATCCACACCGCACATCAAAGAATAACATTACGTATTATAGACTAAACACGAGGGGAAAAAGCAGGGACAACAAAAAGTCAGGGACTTTTCTAATAGCCAAGTAGTTCAGGGAAGGAGCTGGCATCTGAATGGCCTTTACAGCAAAGCACAGGGCAACACACCCCCCTCCCCAGCACAGCAATCAGCCCTTTTGTGCTGCCACATCAACCCAAGCTCTTGGATCAACTGCCAATGTAAGTAGTTCACTTCTGCCAGTCATTAAAGGCGTTAGAGCTGGGGTTTTGTATTTGGTTATGGTATAGTTGTGTCCCTTGAAATCACTATGGCAGGCACAGCCTTTGAGAGTTCCATACAGCTGAGATCTAAGAGAGGAAATAAGGTTTGCTGAATGAGAAATGCTCCCTGCTTCTACCCTGGATACATTCATTTCCACATCCCTGAGCTCCTGAAAAGCAAGGAGGGAGAGGCCTAATGAGGAACACAGTTATTGAAAGGAATAAAACCAAGTCCTCGTTAATCAAACACCTCTTATAATAAGCAGTCATAGAAAAGGGAAAACCACCTCCATTAGACAGAAAACCTTAATCCTGGCCAGCAGTCCTCAGTTCTATGAGCTCTGCTTCACCCAAGCTCTGGACAGCTGAATTAGAGATACCGCCAACACTTCAGGTGTCAGCAGCACATCACAAAGCATGAGCCCATCGCTCGCTACAGACCCTGCATTATTTAGGTAACTCCATGCCACATCGTGAGCACGTGCTGCTCAGAGGCTCTGCTAAACTCAGTCTTTCAGCCGGCACCCAAATGGATTTGAGGTCCAAAACAATTCAGTTCCTTTCCATCACTTCTGTATCTTTCCTATGGCAGAGCAGGAAAGAATTCAAACTTGCTAATGACACCTGGGATTTAAATTCATGGATTTCAAGCAATCGCAGGTGCTTTATCCTCATCCAGCCCAAGGCCAGCACTTGCTGACAGGCCAACCCCATACATCACAACCCCCATACGTTGAGGCTTTCTTGCCTCACCTACGAATTGCTTCACACTGGGGAGCTTACATCACAACTTGACACAGCCTGAACTCCCATTTTTTGGCTTTATGATCTTCTCTTCTATGGGGCACAGCATATGATTAAGAGACAGAACGAGGTCAGCTGCTTACTATGAGCTAATTGCTCTATTCCCTGAACTAGAGCACCACGACCTGAACTTGAGGGTATAAGATCTCTGCAAAAGCAGAGACCACATTCTAAACTTAGAGCGCTAATGAAGGCTCATTAATAGGCAGGAATATCTCTCGACTTCTGAAGCTAGTGCTAAATATATCTATATGATGCACTCAGCATGTATGGCACCTCAAAGTTCCTTATAGTCACTACTGTACAACTATCAGCTGCATCACCCCAATACATCAGGCACTTACAGAGGTATCATATGCAGGATCCAACTGAACTTTTCCCTGCCAGTGAGGAGCCAAGTTCTCAGAAACCCCAAGAGGCAAGGACACAGCTCTGTTCACAGCTGCCTTCAGGTGGGCTTACACATACTGGACTTGTTTGCCACACATAAGCACACTGATGTTTTCTTTACAGCACACTCATCTGGAGGTACAGCTTCCTGTCTGTTTTAAACGAAGAAGCTATCAGATTATCTACAAAGATACTACAGAGTGGCTTTAGCAGAACTGTGGTTCCCCAATGTCCTGTTCTATGTGAATGCTTCTGAAATGCCTAAAGCCAGCGGTGTCCACCTGTAATCAATGACCTATTTAAAGGCATCGTTAGAACAGAATGGCCAAGCAGGTTGCAAAACATACATCACATCCTTCATGTATCTCTCACCAAAATTCAATATTGTAGAATTATAGAAGTACGTCCTTTCTTTAGTTTAGTAACATCAAGAACTCCGTTCTTTCATCCACAACAGAGGTCTGGGATGCATCTATAAAGCTGACGAAGCTACCCAGCTTCCAGATGCAGAACACAATCTGATGAGTGCTCAAGTCTGAGGAGAAAACAAAGAGATACATGTGTATTTCTTCCTGTTATGAGACACACGATGAGCTGGTATCTATTCACTGCAACACAGAGCAACAGCAAGAACAGATTCTTCACAAGAAGAACCCACCAGAATGCAATCGGCAAAATGTTTTGCTCTGACTGAAAAGCAGCCCTTTGGTGTATTTGTTTAAGGAAAGAGCAGGAACAGCTCCTGCCAAGACAATCAGCACGGCGGCAGCAGCACACGCTTTCCTCTTCTTCCCATATAATCTTCAAATAACCATAATTCCATTTGAGATTTTGGAAAGTGTAAAGCCCACAAAATCCCAAGAGAGAACAAATACCCAGCTCTTTTCTGGTTTTAAATGGAGAAACTATTAGAGTCCTCCACTGTAGGATGTGACACTGAAATACTTCCAAAACAGGCTATAATAGAAGTAATCTGCTTATTCTTTGGGTTGTGCATTTTTCCAACTGATATAATGCACATCACGGAGGGATGTTACCCTTATCTGCATCATGCACCTACACGGAGGGAGAAGGGTGGTTTTCCCCTTTTCCTCCACCTGATACTCAGAACTATTTCTTAGCTTTGTAAAGAGTCCGTGTGCTAACGGAATAAATACAAAAGGAATTAAGTTGTCAATATAAAAATACCTGGTTTAGTAAAAAGCAAGGAAATCAGAACTTCAAGAGAAATCAGAAGTAACCCCTCCTCCCACACATCAAGCCCACAAAACTGAACTGGTTTCTAGGTTACACAAAGCAGCTCACCCATGAAATGCTGATGTTGAGAATCTGTATACGAAGCAACTTTGCTGCAAAAGGCGAGAGAGAACACATGAATTCCACTGTCACCCGACAGAAACATGAAGTACATAAACGTGGAAAAACCAAGACAATGCGTGTATTTGCATAATTTAACACTTCTACAGTAATGCAAGCAAAGAGGGATGAACTCTTTTTCTGTCACTTTAAATGTCAGCGCCGTACACAGAACGTGAAGTGCTTTGAGTCACTGCTCGGAAACCTTTTAGTGGCATCCTGAAATAAAACCGCGTTTCCAAATAAATGCTCATCTCGAGACCTGAAGCGATTACAGAGTTTAGGAAGGACTGAGGAAGCGACTGTTGATTCTCCAACACTGGCTCAATGCTGTGCACACAGAAATTGGTCAGCTACAAAAGTGTCCTGGAAGTGCAAGTTTCTGGGTGCTCCAAACTCCTCCTGAGCAGCACGTGTAATGCCCTACAAACAGACAAGTTAATTCAAACACAGCAAGAGAAAAGTGCTGCTTTCAGCTAACCCAAGCAGCTCCACCAGGCTGCAACAGGAGCATCAGCCCAAATGGAAGCACACAAACAAGAGTAAGACCTTTTCCACAAAGGAGTACAAACCACTGTGTATTTACAAACTGATCAAGCCCAAGTAGCCCTGCACAGAATCCAAATGCTGTTTTCATCAGGCTTATTACACACTTCAGATTCTAATGCTTTGGGTTTTAGCAGGCATTTTTTGACATGAAAGTTGCAAATCACCTCCAATTCAGTTAGTCCCTTACACTTAATAAATACGAAGCATCAAGAATCTTCATGGTATTGAGATGCATAGAACTGTTAAATGGTTCCAGAGTCTAGTAAGAAAAGAACTAAAGTCCTTTGTTACTGCAAAAAATATCGTTTATGTTCTTCAAGGAAGAAGGGCCCTGGTGGTGTGTTCAAGTGCCAAGACAAGCAGGGGGGGATGAGAGGCCATTACTGCATGCCGAACCACTGCTCTTGATCTGCCCACTGTGCTGCTTCACTGTCACTGCCTTCCAAGTCCCCCTCTTCTCCACTTCCCTCCATGTCATCCACATCTTCTTCCTGGGTTGCATCTGTTGGACTTTCCTCTTTTTCCATTTTCTGCATTCCTTCTAGTGACTTCTGATCATTTGGATCCAAACTGAGGAAAGTAAGAAAAAGAAAGAATTGTCCTAAATCTTTTATTTCCCTCTTTAGTTATGACCTTACTAACACACCTCATCTTCTTGCCTGTACTTCCTGTTCAACATCATAGAATCATAGAATAGTTTAGGGTGGAAAGGACCTTAAGATCATCCAGTTCCAACCCCCCTGCCATGGGCAGGGACACCTCACACTAAACCATGGCACCCAAGGCTCTGTCCAGCCTGGCCTTGAACACTGACAGGGATGGAGCATTCACAACTTCCCTGGGCAACCCATTCCAGTGCCTCACCACCCTTACAGTGAAGAACTTCTTCCTTATATCCAATCTAAACTTCCCCTGTTTAAGTCTGAACCCGTTACCCCTTGTCCTATCACTACAGTCCCTGACGAAGAGTCCCTCCCAGCATCCCTATAGGCCCCCTTCAGATACTGGAAGGCTGCTATGAGGTCTCCACGCAGCCTTTTCTTCTCCAGGCTGAAAAGCCCCAACTTTCTCAGCCTATCTTCATCAAGAAGTCTATTTCAGTAGACGATGCAACTTCACCTCCAGCTGACTGTAACACTATTAAATCTTTATATAAGCCAGTTTTGATCCCCGAGAACGTGCTTACCTAAACATCACACTCCTCCAGAAAACTTTGTCAACTCTTCCAGATAATACTAATTATAAAGTAACATGAAAGCAGGAAAGATTTAAATTGCTATAGGTAACTATGTGCAAGTGAAAAGCAGCTGACCCACTTAAGCTATGCAAGTTTGTAGTGGACATATTATGCTATATTTCAAGCAAATATAACTTGTTGAAATCAAAACACAACAACAGTTAATATGGCAACACCATCAAATAACATTTTGGTTATGCTTAATTGAATCACACTATTTAAATTTACTTAAGAGTTCATTTTTTATATAGTGCCTTCTAGTCTAAAGGAATGGATCTTGAGGTGCCCGACTATATAATAATTCATAGCCATAAATGCCTTAATCCTTCAGTTGGTCAAGGAATTGCATGTCTAATGCCATATCCAGCATTAATACAGTCCCTAAATTTTGCATGTCTCAGTTCAAAGCTTTATGACCAACTAATTCATGAATGGGATGTCATTTGTATGGTTTTAAGGGAGAATGATCTAAAGGTACCTCTGATGCACATCCTAATCTATTAGTGGCTCAAGTTTTTACTTAGTCAAGTTAATTATTGATTCTTATGAATATACTGCAGTCTCAGTCTCTGCTTTACCTTAGGGCAATACTGTACTGGTCCATTGCTTCCTGGTACTCATTGACAGCTACAAGAAAGTCTCCCAGTATTCGGTGCAGAACACAGTCACTCTGATTAGCCAGTGCATTCCTCAGCAAAGCAATTCCATCTTCGTACTTCTGTTCTCTACCTGTTTATATGCAAAACTACAGCTTTAATTAATAGTTTAGATACAACTATAAAAAGTCAGAGTGTACAGAGTCATCACAAGACTATTTCTTCCTTCAGAACTGTACGGGCGACAGCAGCAATATACTTCTTGCAAGATTAACTCTAAACAATGACTTTTTGTTGCAATAACAGCTACATTCACCATTAGAGACAACTTGGAATCAGAACATTCTGTTTGTAATTGTTTTAAGTGCTGGTGTAACATTAGCTGCTAGATGCAATTAATTCCCGTGATTTTCCCTTCAGGATAGAACTGATAAATCCCTGGGCTGTAACATCACATCACTTTATTGACATGATCCTTTCCACCAATAAAGCTGCAGAACAGTCTTCCATGTAAAGCAGCGTGCTTTAAACAAATTGACATGGAAAACCCAAAAGGAACTTACTAAGAAGTTCTGCTTTCTTTACCACAGCTTTAATGTAGTCAGGTCTTTGTGTTAGCGCTTTGTCCAGTAATGTCTTGGCTTTCTCCTGTGTGACTGGGTCTTCGAGGCAGACTGTTGCCAACAGAGTGAGTGTCTGTGCATTTGCTCCCAGGGTTTTATACACATTGTTTGCCATAACCATGGCTTCACGGACACTGTTGGACGCCAGGTAACATTCAATGAGACCTGATGAGATGAAAAGGAAAACATTTCAGGTTTTGAGTTCCTCAATTATTTGCACTTAGTAGCACTCAAGACTTCAAACACCTGACACTCCAACAGCCAAATACAAACTGCAGTACAGAAAGCGACTCTACATTTTAACATATTCATTCTACACATAATTGACTTTATCACTTTATTTGTGGACAGGTACTAAAAAAAGCCTAAATTCACCTAATCTAAGACTTTTCTCCAGTTCCAGTATTAAGATATGAATACTTCAGCTGGGCTCTTCACAACTGTTTACTTGAGGCTGCTGTTGAGATCAGCAAGATTTAAGTAAATATAACAAAACGAAGCTCCCAGTGGAACTAACGATACAGTTAACATCATCATCCCAAAGTGATCTGCTCAGAACACCCAACTCTGTTTATATCCAGACTGAACAAAGAGAAGAACTGCCTAGTCTCTTGTCTAATCATCAGCATGACACCAAACCAACAGTGAACACGGGAGTAGCTTCACTTCACTCACCTTCGTAGCAATCCAGCCTGCAAGGTGCAAGACGTATTGCCTCACGGAAGTGTATAATTGCTTCCTGGACTCGGCCCATGTTCCTAAGAGCAGCTCCTTTCAGCAGGAGAGCTTGAACACTGTTACTATTCAGCTGGATAGCTTTGGCTCCTAAGTATAAGGCACGAGAGTATCGTTTACTGTAGAAACTATGACACCTGTGGAAAGACAAGAGGGGTTGTAAACATGTACTGGCTCTGGTGCCTGTGCACATTCATAGATGCTTAAAAGGAGAAAAACAAAGGAAATTACAGGCAACTATTGAACTTCTTGCATTTGAAGGAAAGAATACATGTTCAGGGGAAAAGAAACAAACTTTAGGAGCTTAGAGAAAAAGCAGTATGAACATTAACTGTTACAGCTATTTAATATATCATTATTAGTTTACAGATGTGTTAACTCTAATAGGTTTAAACATACAGAAAACAACCAACATAGATATTTATGGATAGTTAAGTTAGCCCAAGAATAGGATAGGAAAGCACTTTGTGAACAAAAAAGCCTGAATCCACTGTGTCAATGCACCCACTGCATGCAGCAAATCAAGAGTTGAGATAAGAAAGGCAAGAAAAGCACTTACCCTGATACCACCCAGGGTTCTGCATGTTGATCAGATATATTGAAGAGACGGCAGCCTAAGTTCTCCACATCCTCTAATCGACCTTCACGTGCCAATAAGTAACCATACACATCCATTCCTAAAGAGAAACGTTTCAAGATCCATCAGCAAGAAATGGAAAGTTCATTCACACCAAGAAAAAACAAAAACAAACCCATGAACATCTACTTTAAACTGTACCTCTACCAGTAATGGTTCCAGATATACAGCTTCTGAACTGAAAGGCAGGTACAAGAAGATACAACATTCCCCTGCACGTTTGATTGCATGTAGCTGCAACTCTAATGTTACTCATCAGATCACTACATTATGTACATGTTCTTTTAGGCTTTACTCACCTTTTATTAGGTAAGGATCCAGCATTTGTGCTTGTTCAAATTTCAGGATAGAGTTTTTATTATCTCCAGCTCTGAAATACAGGTCTGCCAAGCTCCCCAGTAAGTCCACATTATCCCTCAGCAATGACTTCTTCTCTAAAGAGCTTTAAGAGAAAGAAATGCCTGTTATTAATGCCATTTTAAATACAATAATATATAAATATGAATACATTATTTGACTGCATCATGCTCTTTGAACTCTTACCAAATGGTATTTATTGCTCTTGTGTTGTCTCCAGTATGTACAAAAGCATATGCCTTGATCCACACGGAAAGCCAATCCAAGTTAGGAATACTCTGAATCACGTTGATTGTCATAGAGGCCACTTCAGCACCCTTCACCGACAGTGAGAGCAAGCCTGTGCAGGAGGGTATATACATCAATTTCAGTCATTATAAAGTGCTTTTAATACAAATTAATTGTCAGCAGACCAGAAACTCCTTCCCTTGGCAAACACAAACAAGCAGCTTAACACTGATTTTATAACATGCATGATGTAGACATTATATATTACATGCAACTGCAAGGCAATTACCTAGTCCCAAGCATAACTCAAATTATAGCAATGTTTAATACTGAAATCCCAACAGTGTGCAGACACCTACCTAGTATGGCATCAAGTGCTAAAGGGCACTGCCTCAGTACTTCCTTGTAGCTCGTAACAGATGAGCGTTCTTGACCTGCTTTCTTGTATAGATTTGCCAACATCATATTGATCTACAAGCAAGAGAAATATTGCTACAGTCAAGTATGAGACAGGAGAAATCCTCACAACTCTGTCTTCAAGCATGCCTCCCTCCCTCCTCACCTGGGCAGAAGACAAGATTACCTGCTCGTTTTCTTCTTCTTCTACTACAACTTATCATATAGTATAAAATTAAATGCTTCTTTCTGAGTCCAAGGATAAAATTTACATTATTTTGTATTTGCACAGTACATCTTGAAATCTCAACATCATTTTCAAGATATGCTGAGCAAGGACTTGTGACAAGTCTGACAGAACTAACCTTTGGGGTCCTCTGTCTGGAAGGAATTCCATCAAGAATAGCAATGGCATCTTTATCTTGCTTCAGCATTGTATAACATTCAGCCATTTTATATTTCACTTCGATTTCTGATGGCAAACACTGAAATAAAAGGGAAAGATTTAAGTACAATGTTGCTTTAGGCAGGTAAAAGATCCAAACACAGCTTCCTCATTAAATGCTCACAGTATGTGGCACAAATCTCATGCAAGAACATGAATGGTGCCAGTATGAGTCTACTGCTGGCTCATACTGCTCCTGTCTTGGAATGAAAAACATGAACTACACATACAAAAAATATCTCATGTTTGAGACCATATTAAGTTTTGCATTAGAAAACACCACAATGGTGGTTTTGGAACAAATTAGCTTTAAATGTCACATTTATGTGACATAAATCCACAATCTAAGGTATTCAGGAGACCTGTAGATGTGGTGCTTAGGGACATGGTTTAGTAGTGGACTTGGTAGCGTCAAGTTAATGGTTGGACTTGATGATCTTGAGGGTCTTTTCCAACCAAAATGATTCTGTGGTTCTATGAATACTGAGTCAGACACATTAATCTAGGCAGCACATTAATTAGCTTTTAAATACCTGGCTCTGGGGAGTTGTTGCAGCATTCCCAGTAGAAGGTCTTACTTTTGAAGTTTTACTTAATGCTTTTTTCTGCTGCAAGGCCATTGTATACTTACTTACAGCATTCCTATATTCCTTATCATGGAAGAGAGAGTCTGCATGATACACAAGGAGCTGGTATTTCTGAGATGGTGAAAACAGCTCCCTACAAGAAAAGCAAACAGAAAGGCTGAGATCAGCTGCTGCATAAGAACCAAAACCTTACAGAACCAAAGTAGTCATAGTTCTGGCTTCAACTTCCAACTGTTGCTGCTCCTTTACTACACCTGAGTAACAGGTTTTATCTCCTCATAAAGTGATTATCTCACTAATTTACTTTATCTCTATACAAACAGAGGTAACAGCCGCCCCTAACACCTCATCAGCAACAACAGCTTATGTTCACCTGCTTGGCCACTGCTTTCCATAAGGGAGCACACCCCATCCTCCCCACAACAAACCACATTAAAGCACATTTTGCTTGAATGGACTCAAAAATGAAAGCAACCCAGCTCCTCTCATCCTAACCCCCATGTTCCCATACTTTACACACCCCCTTTATAACTCTCCCAGGATGTCTGCAGAAGAGTTAGGGTTTCAGAATGGGATGTGAGCTTCAATTAGAGCCTCCACCCCCATTCAAAACGGCAAATTGCACCTTATAGGAAGGTCCTGAAAAATAATGGGAACTACTTGAGTCGAGGGAAGAGCTGTGACCACTGGAAGCAGAAAACTGCTGCACTAGTAGGATATTCATGTTGTAACATGCACCCTGGGGGTACGGCCCTTGCCGCTCCTCCTGAACCCCGGGCAAGGCCGGGAGCAAGAGCCCGGCACCAGGATTAGCTCTAACATCAAACCCGCTTCCACCCCTGGCAGTGCTCAAGGCCAGGTTGGAGAGGGCTTGGAGCAACCCACTCCAGTGGAAGGCGCCCCTGCCCGTGGCGAGGGTTGGAACCGGAGGAGCTTTAAGGTCCCTTCCACCCCAACCCAGTCTACGGCTCCACGATTCCCTGCAGCGCCGTCCCCCGTGGCGGCTCCTTCAGCACCACCGGCCCCGCCAGCCCGCAGCCCCCCCCCCGCGGGAGGGCCACTCACGGGTTATTGCCGCTCATGGTGAGGAGCAAGCCACTGAGGAGCCGCACGTTGGAGTGGAGCCCGGCGGACGCCATGTCCCGTACGTGCTCCACCACGCTCATCCTGACCGCACACAATGCACACACGGCACCACAGCACCACAGCACCAACAGCACTCACAGCACCCCTCACACCACCAACAGCACTCACAGCACCCACAGCACCACAGCACCGCGCCCTCAGCCGCCGCTGCTCCAAAATGGCGCCACCGAGGGGGCCTCGCCCGCAAGAGCTGCCCGACAGGCGCGCGGAGGGCAGCCCCGGGCGGCTGCGCGCCTGCGCAGTGGCGAGGCGGGAAGAGGGGTGTGAGGGGACGGACGGGGCTCGGCTCCGTTGGCGTCGTTGTATGAAGGAGGCATGCCCTGTGTGTGCGCGGCTATTGAATCTGGCCCTTTTTCCTCTGACAGTGTGATCTGATGGCTGCGGCAGCTAAATGTGACTGCGGTCTGAGAGACAGCGAGGCTCCTGCCTATAAATACAGGTAACTGAGGAGAAAGGCCTGTCAAAATGTAGATTTCTTCTGGGACACAGCCAGGGGAAACGCCTTACTAGGGCCACTGTTAACTACAAGGCATAGACTGAAAGGAAGGGTACATCATAAACTATTCCCCTTTATTACAAAAAGAATGCAAAATATGGCTGTATTATATATTACATACATGTAACTGCTACAGGAAATCAAGTCAGTGGGAGCTTTCAATTTAACAGGCTGTCAGTGCTGTCTGGAGGGCAATACACCTCTCAACAGGTCAACATGCCAAGGACCAGTGCAAGTGTCAAAAGTGTGTTGGTGCTGTATGGTGACAGTGGAACGTGTATTGACACAAAGGAAAGAAACAACTCTGAATAAAGCAAACCTGGATTTGCAGCTCCTCAAGATGCATCTGACCGATTGGAACAGTCATAGCTCTCTCCAGTATCGTGTGATGGTTGTACTTGAATCTGCCACCACAAGGGAGCCTTCAGACTATGCTACAGCATAGATTGCATATCTACTATCTGCATGTGTTACCCTTTGAAGGCATTTTAATACCAAGGAGCACTGCCCTGCGAAGGCAGACCTGCTAAATAACCAGGTATGTTGCCACAAACTACAGCCCCTGTATTAATCCCATTTTCAGTAGGAATGATTCACTCCAACTGATGAGCATTACACAATAATGATGGACTTCTCACCAAAAAAGCCCACCTCTGATTTTGTCAAAGGCCATCCATAAGACATAAAGCAGTTACCACATTAATTACAAGCCAAGTTTATTGAAAACAAGGTAAAAACCACTGCACTTGACAACGCAGCATGAGAGGCGTGTTTTCCGTGGACACACAGTACTGAGACTCTAGCCAGTAGAGCAATCCCACAGCTCCCCCTACCCCACAGGCAAGCCCATTTCTTCTCTTAAATACAAGCCCCGTTTTAAATGCCAGCTGCAGCCACTGATAATGAAGCAGCTTGGATCTGAAACAATGTTAGAAATCACTTATTAAGCACCAGCTTAATAGTATTTGCTTACATTACTCAAGTTATCTTTTTGTTCCCTCTAATCCCTCATTGACCGGTTTGTGGTGGGGTTTTGTTTTTCTTTTTTTCTTCATAAGCACTTAATTCTTCCTTGGTTCAAAATGTATCCAAAACAAAGGCAAAATACCTAAACACCTTGCTGTGACAGCGTTTAATGTTGTTGTTACTTTGCCTCTTCACTGCCCAGGACCTGACAGACTCTTATTCATGAACTGTCTCTTCACAAAGCAGATCCACCACTGCAGAAGGAAGCACAAAGTCAGACAATACCCAAAAGTGCTTTCCAGGTGATAAAATGGTGACTTAAAAGTATTCAACCTCTAACAAGCAACAAATGTTAAGGCTCCAATTTTGCAAATAACAGTTTTCCACACTGGCTTCTACTGGAATTTAGGTGAAAAAGAGGACAGGAATAGACTCGATGAATTTATAATGCAGGGGGTTGGAACTAGATTATCTTTAAGGTCCCTTCCAACCCAAACCATCCTATGATTCAATAATATAGAATATAATCTGTAATGTATATAACATATTATATGTAATATATATAGAATATATATTATATACTATAGGTCCCTGAATTAAAGCAGGACATTCTATTCTCTTATTTGCTGTTTATTCCAATATAATTATGCAGGGATGCATCAGAAAGCTATGCCTTTGAAACTAAATTAGCCCAAATAATTTCAATACTAAATGCAGTCACATTTGCACATGAAACATATGAACAGTCAGGAGGACATTCATTCATTGATTAGCTATTTGTTTTTAATCTGGATATGAGACAAAAGGGTCTGTTTCAAAGAAGCTTTCAAATCAGAACTGCCCAGAAGATGAACAGCATCATTCCTGCCTGTGGATTTCCATTTGAAAACCTTGCCAAGAGCAGATGTGCAATACTTTGAAGAGTTGAACCAGACACTACTTATTACTGCCCTGCTTTTTAAAGTAACCCAAATTGGCATTCACTGTCTTGCTGCATTACACATTATATTCATTGATAACTTGCAGCCTGCTATTTCACTAGCCTTGTAAAAGCCAGGGAGCTGGTGCCAAAGTTATCCACACCTGATCCCTCCCCCATCATCTCACTTCTCTCCACAGCAAACCTCTCATTAGATCTGTGATGATCACATTAAACTCTTACCTTACTGGGCTTGTCACTCTGAGGATCAAATACTTTCTCACAAAGGCGAAGACCAGTTTCTTGCCTCAGCTGCTGCAGGTAGGCCCTCATCACCTCTGAAACACAGCACAGGAAAAAACAGTGGAAACTGAGGCAGCACCGAGTCGAACTGAACAGAGAAACAGCTATCACTGCTTACAGCATGAAGTGAGTTTTCACATCCGTAGGTACTCATCAGCTGGCTGAGTTGGTTTGCTCAATTTACAGCCATACCTGGGATTTTTATGGTATTTCTATTTTAAGGATCATACAAACTGTTTTCTTCTCTCAGTTACCTTTGCTCATTGTGGGCTTCCTATTCTGCCAGTGCAGCAGCTCGCTTGGGCTCTGTTACAGGGTTTATCTAGTGATTAATGCTGATGCAAAGGGCAGACTCAGATCCCTATTTGTTTTGTTGGATCTATGGATCCAGGGGAACCAATGCCCCCCCCGAGGTCAGAAAATCCAGCTCTGCTCCCCTCGTAAGACAGAACTACAGATTTCGAACATTCAGTTTTAACAGTAATATTTCTTATTGCAGTCAGTTTTAACAGTAATATTTCTTATTGCAGTCATGAAAACGCAGCTGGTAAAGTAAGAGCCCAAGGAAGCCTTCAGGGGTGCTGGATTAGCCTTACCTTCCTCCTGCTTGTTGGCAGGTTTGGCATAAATGGCATTAAGTGGAAAGCCAGGCTCCCCAGGGATTGGGAAGTTAGTGATTCCCAGTGTGTACATCTCTTTCTCTCCTTGGCCTTTGGAATTACACTGGAAGAACCAGGCAAACAATGGATTAAGTTACAAACAACAGCTGATGTAGTAATAGGACTGGCTATTTTATCTATAATGTATAAAAACTTATCAGGAAGAACACAACATTTCTTTGGAGATCCACAGACCTGGAGAATCAGTGGCTCTGACAGTAGAGAATGGGGTGAACAGGATTATTTGTGCCACTGGGAGAAGAATAGCAGCAAATCCTTTCCCAAGTATTCCCCCCAGAACAGACTCGGTTTCCCTCCTGCACAGAAATTCATTTTTCTTACCTTTTGCAGCTTTTTCAAGCACTCAGAAATGTAGAGGGTTACATAGATCAGTGTTCTGTCAGCCTCGTTCTGCAAAGCAAAAGCAACAAGAATGAGTTTAAGCCACTCTGGCCTACAATTTCCCCATGAGAGGGAAATGCAATTCATGGCATTTACCCAGCTTTAATTAAGTGGGAGGAAGGGAATTTATTGTTATCTAGTAGAACTATTTCATTGAAAATAAACATAATCACAGCACCAACCCACCAAAGAACATCCATATGCAAAGTATCTTTAAGGATTACCTTAATTTCATAATTTTTGAAGAAAACATTAGCTTTGAAGTAGTAGATGGCTTCATCTATAATATCTGTGTCCTTAGCTAGCAAAAAAGAAATACAGAGTTAAACAACGCACCGTTACAGTACATTTGGTCATAACTTTTACTCACTGAAATACATAAGTAAGGATTACTACAAAAGCAAAACCTTGGTATTTACAAAAAGCAGAAGCCAGAAAGCAGTTGCTGCTGTGTGAAACACCAGTGAGCTCAGACTGTTAACACTTAAGGTTCCTTGTCTTAGCAGGAGCTTGAACTCCTTTCTTCTCCCCCCACCCCGCTATGATTTCTCACTTCACAAATGGCAGCAGTTCAGCAGCTCCCCATTTTTCTACCAGTTGAATAACTCATCAGAGTTTTAACAGTGTAAAAGTCTTCTGAGGACACAAAAATGGCTTTGGAAAAGGATCACATAAAACTTTCATTATCTTCTTCAAAACATAAGGTGAGGAGCAGAACACAGTTCTGGATGCCAACCACCAACTGCTTAAATTCAATATTTCCTTTATATTTCCTTTCCCAAACTGAACCACCACATTCCTGGGGAATAGCAACTTAATGTGCTGAAGGGGAATCCTGACCAGGCTGCCTTTGGACCCTGTTAGGATGCTTGTAACTTCATCTCAATTTTACCCTAAAGTGCTGCCTAACCTACTCCCTGCCCTTCAGAGCAGCCGAGTGTCTTCAGCCACAGACCCAAAGCGCAAGCTCTCTGTAGCTAAACCTCCACTTCCTCTGACAGCAGAGGGTTCACACCACCATGTCCTCCTCAAAACTTACTGACGAGCACAAGAGGAAGCACGAGAATAGTAACCGTAGGCTTTAATTACTGAAGCAACTGATATAGCTGGAGCATACTTCTCTGTACGTAACTGTTTTCTATGATTGGAACAACTCAAGTATTTGAAAACTTTTCTTCCTTCTCTATAAAGTGCAGTTTATAGAAATATAAACTGGAAATAGCACTCCATTTCCAGCCCGTGGCTCCTCTCACCACTCTTGCTAGTGCTGGCTTGGAGCAAACTGAGAGATGATGATGAGCTATATACAGGCAGTGTTTTCAGAGATTCTTATAAACTTACTTTCCCGAGGTGCTGGGCCTTTGAACTGGCTTCTGATAGGTAACAGTGCCATGTTCCCAACTAGCTTGGTGTCAGAGTCCATTAAAGTGGAGTGGTAAGCCTAGGGATGGGGGGAACAGATGGTTATTACCGCTGCTGAAAATAGACATTTCCATGTCTGATCATGTGTCCCCTGTGTCTTCATCAGGTAGGAGTCAGTCTAGTTTGGTGTTGATGCTTCGGGTAATTTTTCCATGCACAAACAACGTCTGCTTTCTCTTTAGGCCCAGATCTCAGTGCCATTCTGGTGAAGACCATGGAAGTATCATCACTGGCACCGCTTCTGATCACAGTGGAGGGAGACAGGATAAAGCAGGTACGGGCAGGCTACAGCCTTTGCTTCACCAGGCTGATGGACCCCATTCTGCACAGCACCAAGGGAGCAGCAGCCCTGTTCTCCTGCCTGAGTTATGGGGCCATGCATAGTTCATTGAAAGTTAGTTGGCCATTAAAAATGATTATATGTTATTTGCACATCTAGCTAATAATATTAGATAAGAATAAAGCGAGGCTTAAAACATACCCACACAGCCAAAAAAATAGACCCTTCTGTGCACTGTAAAACTGGTCTAAGTGAAAAAAAAAAAAAAAAGACAAAGCCCTTTCTGCATGTGACAGATTCTCCCCGGAAAACCGATTTTTAACCACTGATGAGCCCAGCTTTAGGCACTTTGTAAGCATTCCCACCGAGAAGCCTTCACTTCCTCACAGCCTATGTTTTGTAGGGGGAGAAGGGGATGCAGCCAGGAGCGTCTGTGTGTAAGCAGCATCCCCTAGCAGAAAGAAGGGGTATGAACAACACCAGAGCACAGCACTGCTTTTACCACCTTCTTCCTCGCTGCAACCGGGGGATCCCTGGCGACAGGAGGAAGAGGAGGAGGAAGAGGAGGGCGTTGTCCTTGCAGCCTCCCATAAGCAGCAATTCCCCTCTCTCATTGGGGTTCCTTATAGCCCCTTTGGTCCCCCAGCAGGGGCCCACGCCCGGCAGAGTCCCCGTTCCAGCCCCGGGGGGAGTGCTCTGACCCCTCCGGCCCGGCCCCACCGCCCTGGCCGCTGCCCACCCCTCTCCCCGCCGCCGCGGGCAGGTTAAGTTCCGGGTGCGAAGCCCCCTCACCGGCATCTCGAAGGGCAGGACGCAGCTCAGCGGCGCCGGGCAGGGGGAAGAGCAGAGAGGAACTGGCAGCAAAGCTTCCTCCTCTGCCTGCGCTGCAGGAAATGAGGCAGCAGAGGCGGTGCGAGGAGGGGAAGCCGGAGCGGAGGCCTGTGGCGTGCACCGCCCCGAGAGGCGAGCGCTGCCGGCGTAGGGAAGGTGCTTGGAGGGACAGCCAGAGGGGGACTTGAATGCTTATTCCTTCCCTATGGAATTTCCCCCTTCCCTCTGCCTTTGCTGTGGCCAGCACTGCAAGTAATCCCTACTTAACCTCCCCCATGCCACCGTTTTCTTCTCCAGCCACCCTAGCACCTTGCTTCCTTGCTGGAAGAGGTGACCTCCTGTCCCTGGCAAGGGTCAGTGCTTGACACGAGTGCAGGAGAGGACGCTCTGCTTGCAACTGGTTTTCTCTCCTGCATTTGCAGCATTCTTGGCCATTGTGTGCTTTGCTCCAACATGCAACAGCCACAGCTAGCTGCTGGGCACTCAGTGTAAGGAAGCAGAGTGGGTCCAAACACATTGAATTTGGTGTGATGCAATATTTTAAGGTGCACATGCCTGTTACTATCAAGCCATAACGTCCCATATGACCCAGTATGCTGAATTTGTCACCTGGTAAATGACTCATGGCATGATTCTGGAAGAAAAACTTGGGAGATTTGGAAGTGCGTCAAGGTAATCTAACTGCAGAGCTGGGGTTCGTCCTTTTGACGTGTCACAGGCATCACTTGTCCTGAGGATACACCAGTCTGGAGATGAGGGAAGCCACCAAAGTTTTCCAAACATTTGCATGGTTTAATTCAGCCAAATCTGGTCCTGTTGTGAGTGATGTGATGAGCCTCTGAAGAGCTGATGTTTTTCCACAGCTCTTCCTGGTGAAAGAGCTGGTGAAAAGCTCTTCCTGGTGGCTGCAATGACTATCTTGAAACTGAACTCTCAGTGTTCACTAATTGTGCTGGGAGTAAGGTTTTAGAAATGCCAAGTATCACAAGGCTGGCAATGTTTGCAAACCTGGCTTTGAAAGACTTTTAATAGCTCTTAGGTGGCATCTTACTTCCCAGTTTTGCTTTGTTCCCGTTTAAAAGACTTCATGCAATCATCCATGACCTCCACGTAAGGATGCAGGGAAGCTCTTTTCCTCTAGACATGCAGCATTTGCTGATCTGTTGAACCTCCCTTCCTGTTTTAACTGTGCAGATGCTTATTTCAAAAATAAGCACCATAGCAGCATGACCTTAATCTATCATTTACATAGCAGCATGACCTAATAATTTACTTAAAGAGACATCAAGAACAACCCTACTGATGAATAAGAAGAAAAATTACACCTTCTGGACTAGAAGCAAGAAACTACAAAACTAAGCCCTGTGCCAAGTTGCTATCACAGCCCAGGTTTACGTAAGTGGAGTTGTCTTCATGTATTTAATCCTTGATTTGGTTTCCTTTAAGGGGTATCCTTGCTCTCAGACATCTGCTGACTGTTCCTACAAAATGACATCAATTATTCTACTGAAATATTTGGCTGCACATGTCTTGTGAGGATGGGGTTAATTTCTAATACATGGACTATATATAGATGATATGCCAACATCTAAGCATTCACTGATGTTAAGCATTTCACAGTTTAGTTAACATGACTGCACAAGACCATCACCAAGTTCTGGTTTTCTTTCTTTCAAGCGTTGTGCTGCGCTTAAGATGTTATCGATGTATAAACCACTTAAAGCCATGTGTAAGTCGTACAAAAACCAGCCTTAAAAAAGCTTAAAAACTGGGCTTTTCCAAAGTGAATGTAAAACACTCCTCTTCCTCAAGAGGCTGGGAGACCACTATTTACTAGATGCCCCTTTGCAGCTGCCAGTCAGCTCTTTGCCTAACTCAGGTTCAGTTATCAAGTACAATTCTTTCTCTCATCGCAACGAAACTAACTAATTTATCTCCGCTACCATTTATTACAACATATTGATATTCAGTGCTACCCCTATTGCAGATAATTGTTTTCAAGCATTCCCATGCTTAAATGAGATACATCAATATGTAAGGACCTTGTATAACCCAGGTGTTTTATAACACACATGCATAATAAAAATTGTTTATTAAAATAGTTACAAGGGCATATCGCTCACACGACATTATAAACAGTAGTTATCTTACAGATAAAACATTGAGTATGTTTGTGTAGGAGTGGATTTTCTTTTTCATTTTTTAACACAAACAAGGTACTTTCTCCTCCCATATTTGAACAGTCATTTTTTACTCATCCACATGATCTTGAAAGTATTCATCCACAAGAGCAGATTTATCTTCTTCACATTCCTGCCAAAAAGAAAACAGAAAAGGTAAAACCTGACTTTTCCCCTCGTGGCTGCTGCACCTAAGAAATTTTAGTGATCTTAATGGTCCCTTCTGACCTTCAAGCTTAAAAGACATTACTAATAACTATATTACAACCTATATTATGAATTCTTTTTAAGGATCCATAATACCAGCTTCTCATCAGAAGTACTTTACCTTTGGTTCTTTAAATTCAAGATCTTCTCCGTACTGAATGGTAAAGTCTATGTGCTGCAGGACTATGTTTATGCTTTCCTCATCAGAGCGATCAAAAGGGAGAAATCGAACCATACCATAGTCATCAATCTAGAGAAGGGATTCAAAGGATGTTAGTAAGAAAATGCAGCGAGTTCTCAATCACAGTACTCTAAGCTACTTCCTTAAATCACACTTAGGTCTTCCTTGTCTGAAAAATCTAATAATATAATCTGAAAAAAAACCCCAACAGTTAAAATAGGCAAAAAGTAAAATCCTCAGGTGCCTGAGAGTGTTTCCAATCCTGTCTTTGTTAATAGTCTGGTAGGTAAATACATATTTTTGGGGTGGGGAGAATGATTATGGAACATACAGTATCAATAACAGCAATGAAGTCAGCAACCACACAGTACGGTTTATATATACAGGAGTGAATTTAAGGGTACCAGTTAAAAAACAATATACCCACCAATCCACATATGGATTTAGTCAGCTTTTTAAACATTTTGCTTTTCAATATATTTGTAGAATCTTCAATCATAGAATACATATCTGGATCCAAGTACCTGGGAGAAACAAAGTCATTGTTAACATGGAAAGAATCCTTGGCCACAGAGCAAATGAGTCAATGTGCTTTCATATAGCTGCCAAAAACATTTGTGATCCAAACGAACTAACTCTGTATCAGAACTTAAAATGTTTAAAAACAGTTTTTGTAGGTATTTGAGTACCTCACAAATGTAGAAATAACACATAAGTAATTCAGTATGGTCAGTATCAAAAACCTGATATGATCAGCTCTGGTTTAGGTTTTGAAGTACAGCAGCCTGCAGTGTCATTCAGAATGACATAAGTTATTCAAGATAATTAGTTACGGAAAAATCCAGAGATAAGTACAAACATGGAGCTAGCTTTTTGATTCTGACTAAACTGTAAGCATCCTACCCAGGCATTTAAAGCCTATGTTTGATATCAAGCAAATGCATTATAGAATAGTGAGGGTTATAAAGGACCTTAAGATCATCTAGTTCCAACCCCCCTGCCATGGGCAGGGCATCTCCTATTCCAAAAGAGTATGGTTTAATTGTGGGAAGCATGAGATTGAATTTTGAATGGAGCTTGCCTGCTCATATTACACTACAAAAGTAGTTTTTTGGAACTTACTTTTCTATTTCCTTCTTGGCTTTCTTGCTCAGCAAATCCATTTTGGTCATAATGTTAATCTGTGGAATCTCTAAAGATATCATTGCACTGAGAGCTGCCAGAATTCCAGAGATAAACTGAAGGAGTATAAAAATGATGTAGTTAAGCACAGAAAAACACAGCAGCAATACACAGGACACTCAACCAGAGACCAAGTCTAGCTAATGAATACATGAAACTTGGACGCAAGCCATGTGAGGAATTATTCTTTGCTGGGAAAGGGAGGCGCTGAGTATCCCATCTGCCATCAAATCTGGATTTGCCACTGAAAAGGCCATTAAGAAAACCCAACGCCCATCTCTGGATTCTTACTGCTGGACGGGAAAGCAGCCTGCTCTCCCTCCAGATATGAGAAAGCTCTCATGGAACGAAGGAGAATTTTGGTTGGAAAGGACTTCTAGAGGCTATTTGGTTCATACAACTGCTAAAAGCAGAGGCAACTTCAACGTCAGATCAGGTTGCTCAGAGGTTTTGCTCGGTCAAGGCTTGAGTAGCTCCATGAACATTCACTACACATTCTCTCCATGCCCCTGTTCCAGACTGACCATTCTCACAGCACAGATATGCTTTACATCCAACTGGAATTTTTTTTGTTGTGACCTATGTCTGAGGCAACTGAAGAAAGCAATCACATCTCTCCAGCTTAGCGTTCTTCCCTCTGGACTAAACAAGCCCCACTCTGAAATTGCTCAGATTCTTTGCTTATTCTAAATATGAACTTTTACATCAGATTTCAAACGGATACCTTAAAAGATTCCACCATAAACTGAGAATCCACCAGAAAAACTCCACAGACACGGAATTCCCATTGCTGGAGCTGCTCCACCAGCTGTTTCATCACTGGCAGATGTGTGTAGAGCTCGATCTGACCTGGAGCACATGCAGAACATCAGGTACGCGGTGATGTGAAGCCAGGAGGAACAGTTATCTACGCTACACTATTGCATATGAAGGACACCCGAACGCTGATGTCTGCTTACCTGGGCAGTCAAACAGCACATAGTCATCCTCCACGTGCCCGAGGCTTTCCTCCAGCCAGTTGAAGTTATTGGCGAAGTATTCCATGCAGAACACGAGGCCGCCGTTGGGCCCGAACCGTAGGGAATCATCCTCCATCACATCATCCACCTCTATTAACTCGCGGATGTCTACAACACCGGGCCCGCAGGGCGGCCTCAGCTCGTTCGCTCGCAGCGCTGCCCGGTACCGGCCTCCCCCCCCGCCGCCCGCCGCTCACCTGCCGTGACCGGGTAGCTGAAGAGCTCCGCCGCCGGGTCCAGGTTCACCACCTGCACGGCGCGCCCCAGCGCCTCGCAGTGCTGCACCATGGTGGAGCAGTACGTGCTCTGCAAGGCACACACAGCCGCGGTCACCGACCGACCGCTCCATCACCTCCTCCCCTTCGCCCGTCCGACCGCCTCACCTTCCCGCTGCCGGCCGGACCCATCACCAGCTGCGCGTACCGGGGCATCGCGGCGGCGAATGTCCGCTCCAGCGCGCCGTAGCTCCCGCGATCGCGGACCGCTTGGGAACGGGGGCGGCCCCGCTCCGCTACGGCGAGCCGGCGGGGTCAAGCCGCGCCCCATCGCTCTCGCGAGACGGCGGCGGCGGCGGCGGCGCTGTGGAGGGCGCACGTGCGGCGCGGGGTGCGGGACCCACCGGAGGAGGACGCGGAGGAGCCGCCGCCGCCGCGGCCTGAGGGGCCGCCCGGGTAACGCCGCGCCCGCTGCCCCGGGGCTCCCCCACCCCTTCGTGCCCGCCGGCTGCCGGCATCCCTCCCTCCCTGCCCCTCGGTGCTGCGGCTCTGCCCGCCCTCCCTCCCTGTGATCCCTTTCGTCTCTGGTACCTCAGCGCCCTCCGTTCCCTCAGCTCTCCCCCACCTCGCCACGTCTCTGATCCCGTTTGGCGCACCAGCGCCCTTCCCCTTCTCCCCGACCTCTCACTTTTACCCCCTTCGTCCGTCATTTGGGATCTCCGTGGGTCCTCCCAGCATCCTTCCCCTCGTTACGACCGTCTGCTGCTTTTCCCTGGCGCCTCCCTATCCCCCATCACCTCTGGCACTTCCCCTTAGCTCTCTTCAAAGCCCAGGCACGGCTTGTGCAGCAGCTTGGCTCGGAGGCTTCCACGCATATATCTTGCTTGCTCCCAGTGATCTTAGGGCACTTATACATTGCAAACCCCTCTCCTTTTGGCCCCCATCTTCTAAACCCCTTGGCTGAAAAAGTGTGCCTGCAGACCACTGTTAAATATATCAGTTGGTTGAGTTTTGTTTGCCTGTTTTGTGGTGTTGGGGTTTTTCTTTGCCCAAACCTGCCCTAGGATTAGATTTTAACTCTTCAGGTACAGATTTAAATGACCCCTGTTCTTTGCCACTGTACTGGCAGGACCGTCCCCCCTCCCCTAGTGTCCCTGCTGTTCGTATACCACTGATTTAACATGATGCTTCACATTTTGCTTAACTCAGTGTGTTCTGTAATTCTATGTGGCGTTCTTGCAGCTCTTTCTTCATTTCACACTGTTTTGTGGCTCTTTGGGTTCCCTCCCCCCCTTATGTGCTAAAATTCCATGTTGCTTGATATCCTTTGCAGCCTTTTCCCACATACTTTTTCCTTATGTCTTGGCTCCTGTTTTTTCCTCCCTGATTTCTCCCCTTCTTAGGATTGTACCTGTTTTCTCTGGGATCCATCAGTCTCTGGGGTTCTTCTTAATTTGGGAAAGATGTGAATAACTGAAAGCAGGACCTAAGTTCTGGGTTAATTTGTTTTGTGATCTCCAGGTGTGTGACATGGCCACGGATGTAGCTGAGCCTGTAGTCCCTGACTGTAGAGGAGACATAAGGAGCGGTGCCAGGTCAGATGGCGACTACCCCCTTCGGGTTCTCTACTGCGGAGGCAAGTGCTCAAGGATCAGTTGTCCATGATTCTGACAATGTGCTGTTTGTGAAGGCAGCCTAGCAGAAACAGTGAGAGCATTGGAGATCCTCTTTTGGTCAGCTTTTATTGAGAAGCCAGACTATGGTCAGCTTGAGCTTTCTGATTGTCTTTCAGCAGTTTTGGGGTCTTCCCCTGAGAGATGGAGGGTACAAATAGCTTTCTATGCGTAAAAGAAGTGCTAGCTGTGCTCAGATTGTGACCTGTTGAACAGAGATCTCTTCCTGCAGAAAGCCTTTAGCACAGAGAACACCTTTAAGCATTAGTATGACAGTAAGAAATAAAGTTAAGAGTTCATGAAAGTAATTGCTACACTGTGTTTGAAATTATTCTTTACTCATGACATTTGTAGTTATGTGGATGAAAGTATGATTTTTAGATAAGGATGTTGTGTTCCTTTGGGCTTGAATGCAGTTGCAGGGGTTAGGAAAGAATCCCTGTGCTGCGTGAAAGTCTGGAGGGTTGGTTTGGGTTTGCGCTGGGGCCAAGCCCCTCTTCTGGACACTGACAGCTCTTGGTAAAAGGAAAGACAACCAATCACATGGTAATTTATTTGAGATATTTTTTGCCAGGTAAAACTGGTGTTTTTTTCTGTAGCCTTTCCCAAAGCTGTAGGCACCTCCTATAAAGTACTATTGCATCAATGTGTGATTATAACCATAAGTTATAAGAAGTCACCCCTAACTTTAAAATGCCTTTTTGAATTTAGCACTAAATGGAGAAGTTATTTTTGTAATCTATCTGTTTTCTCTCTCCTTTCTCCAGTCTGTTCATTGCCAACAGAGGTGAGTTAATTTTTTTGTTGTCCAAGTTTCTTTGTATCTTACGATTTCTGAGAATGAGGATTCTTCCTGATCTTTTCTGCTTTTTCTTAAGTGTGGCAGTTCTGTGCTTCAGCCCCTGTCATCTTCAGGATGACATGAGGTTTCCTGTGTGCTAGTAAAGTGTTTGTGTTCAGTCGTCTTAAGGAGAAATGGCTGAGCTGAATAGCCAGTGTATTTTGCTGTATTTGTGATGTATTTTGTAGTTATTCTACTAGTAACATTCATGTGACCTTTCTTCTCCAGTACTGCGAATACATGCCCGATGTGACTAAATGCAGACAATGGTTAGAAAAGAATTTTCCAGATGAGTTTGCAAAACTCACAGTAGGTAAGAATCTTCTGTTTTCTGACTGATTTGTACCCTTAGATGTATTGAGAAATCTCTGGGCAATTCTCATCTCTTTCCTTTTCCCCCTGTGTCAAGTATGAAGGTTAATAATTTTCTTAAGAGTCTACCATGCTTTTGGATGCTGTGAAAATCTGTTTGATAATGTCAGAAAACACTGAGTAAACAGTGTGCCATTTCAGCATTAATGTTTGAGCTTTCTTAAGGTTCCTCCTGTAAGCAGTCATCCACGCACTTGTTTCCCATCAGAGTTTTATGTCTGTCCAGTGTCTGTGGATGGCTGGAGGAAAGGTCATTAATACATGCAAACTTGCTGACTTGTATTTGGAATGTTAGTATTAACGCTATAAATAATTTCTGTATCTCTGCTGAAATGATGTGAAGAGACTGTATTGAAACTGTGACTGCACCTTTGAACTAAGGCTTTTCTGAAGTCTGATTTGCATAAGTACTGTAATAAAGATGTAACACACGTCAGTCAAGGGGCTGCTGCACAAGATATCACTCTATCTGTTCTGTAAGGCTGTGGTGGTCTGACCCTGCCTTTGTTCTCTTTCTTCTCCCTGCTCCTTTCTGATGTATTTCAGAAAATTCCCCTAAGCAGGAAACTGGGGTTGGAGAAGGCCAAGGAACTGCGGGGGAAGAAGAAGAGAAGAAGAAGCAAAAGAGAGGCAAGGTCTAAATAGTTGATTGCGGTACTGATTCATAAGCAGTTTGGGGCATCCCTTTCTCACCCCCTGGTCTGGACTCTGGCACAGATTCCTTGTGTGTTGTTTGTTAGCTGTGCTTTTACTTTACACAGAAGAGACCAAGTTTTCTTCTAGTGGTAACAGAGTTATTGCAGTGATAGATGCTGATGGAAGAAGTGGATAGGAGTAATAGCAAGTGAAAGACGACTTGCATCGTGTATCTTATTGTTCTGTTGTGCTTACTCAGGGAGCAATTCTTCTCAACCTAAAATCAGCTGGCATGCTTCCCAGAATACTTGTTTCTGCCCCATCTAACGACAGTTTATAGGTTGCTGGCAGAGCAGAACAAAGATTGCTTTCCTCTATTCGTGCCTCACGACACTGCTTTTGCCTTTTTACCTTCCACCCCTCCTCTGTGTTCAAGTAACAGGATTTGGTTTTATGCTTTTAATACTACCATCTATGTCTTTGTTAACAGCTGCGTCTCTTCCCAGCAATACTAATGAAAAACATCTTCAAAAAACCAAGTTTGGAAGATATATATGAAATAATCTAAACACATTTATCTTTTATCATTGAAGTTCTTTCTGTTTAATTAATTAACATACTTTCCACTCTAAATCCAAATGCTGAGGTTGTTATGCATTTATCTGTGGAGTGCCAGTTGTGTCTGTAGTGCTTCATTAATTATGGTTAATAGCCCAGTAAAGTTCAGATTTAAGCCACATCTCACTGCAGATGTTTTATTTTGGTGGCTTGGTAACCAGTTACGTTTATTTTGTCAGTAAGCTATGTGGGTAACAACAGTGATTTACGTTCTGTAGCTTGCATGCTGTTCCCGGAGACTTCAGGACATTTTATTTCCCGTTAATTTAGTGTGTGAGGTGGTATGGTTAGTCATCTGTCTGGCTTTTGTTTCTAAACTAATAGTGTTTAAAATATTTAGGGATTTTTCTCCTAGAATGAAAAGTTTAATGAAAATTTATGCTTTGGTACTAACTCTGGAGGTATAAGATTGACTGTAAGGGAGAGGGTGAAGAGAAACAAGCAAGAACTTAACTAGGACATTGCAGAAATTTACTGTCTTAAATTGTCTGATATCAATTTATAGTAAGGTGGAGTTGAAAGTACTGTATGTTAGAAGAAGAGCTAGTCACAAGGGGTTAGTTTGCTTGTCATAAATTCTTCATGTTTTCGTGCTGAGAATGCTCAAGGACATGAAACTCCGGTTACCCTGGAGTAACCTGATGAGTGTATACACTGTTAACAGATCTTTATCTGACTTAAAAATCTTAATGAGTGGAATAGATCTTTTGCATACTGAGACTAATAAGTGCCTGATAATGTGAAGTGTTCCCTTAGGCTGGCCTAGGCACAGACAGTAAGAAAGCTACTAAATCATGTGGAATTTCAGCAGTCAACTACTGTAGCTGGCTTCTGTTTCAGAGGCAGGGTGTTTTATGGTAGCTCGCATATAGAGACATGGCTCATGCTGGGGTCCTGCACGGATATCTGCTGTTTAACCCAGTGGCCTTAGCAGGCACATCCCCATGTAGGTGGACATGAGTAAGTTGCTTTGCCTTGGACACAAACCCTAGGGATGTTAAACTCATGAAAACATTAAAGTAACAATTTCTTTCTTGGATTACAACCAAAGAACAATTCCAGAAAGAGGGGTTAAATGTAGACCAAATGCAAAGATTAGTAAAGTGCAGGGAAATGCCCTCTTTGAATAATTGCAGTGGAGTTCTGCTGTGCAAGCTGTACTTGAACACACATTTGACATGCATTTATTGTTATCTGAGACCTTTCTTAGATAATCGTTAAAAAACCTTAATGTGAGACAATGTGCAAAATGTATTTTTGTTTACCAACACAGATGTGAGATAGCAGTGTCTTTGTTTAGGGGGGTGACATCTGATCTTACATGCTCTTTAATGAAGTATGACATCATGGAACCTTATACTCTCTTTTAAAGGTGGAAGAGGTCAGATAAAACAGAAAAAGAAGACTGTACCACAGAAAGTTACGATAGCTAAAATTCCTAGAGCAAAGAAAAAATATGTCACAAGAGTATGCGGCCTTGCAACGTTCGGTGAGTAGACTTTTGCAGCGTGATATTTCTTGGATTTAGATGTGCTTGCCTTTAATATCATCATGGTATTTCTTCTGATTGTGTTACATTGAGCGATCCGCTTCCATCTAAGTCCCAGGGTACTTCTAACAGTTCCAAAAGTACAGTGACTTCTCTTTGGGATGAATTATTCAAGTCCATATTTCCGTGGTGTTTTCAGATAGGCTTATGGGTTTTTTAACACATTTTGATGTTGTTTAACACAACAGCCACTTGGTGCTTAAAACAGCATCTTACTTCACACATTGATCACAAATTCTGTTAAAAAGGTAGGTTCTAACCTTGGTTGTATTAACAAGACACATTTCATATTTCCTGCGTGAGAGTAGCAATCCGTTGTCTTGAGGGATCAGTAACACACACTGGCTTCATGCGAACTGGGAATCTATCTTTGTGCTGGAAGCCAGTCTCAGAAATCGCTGGGATGTGTTTCTGAAAAGAGCATACTGAAGCACTTCTGAGGAAAAACTTGTTCAATAATGATGAGGTTATTCAGACCTGGAGGTGCTTTTTAAACAGTTCTCTGTGCTTTTCTGGAGAGCGCACACAGCCTCAACCTGCCTGAACGGGATGTGCAGAGGATATTCAGTGATTTTTGCCTTGAATAGTTTACTAGATTTGTGGAGTCAGTTGTTTGTATGTCAACAGCAGCCTTTTGCTTTCGATGGAAACTGTAGCAAAGCTGTAGCTGTAAATTGCCACTGTTTTTTCAACAGTTAAACCAAGATTTTGGTTTTAAACTTGAGAAAAGTATCTTTATGGCAATGTCTGTACTTGAACTGCCCATTTTCCCATCAACAGAAATTGATCTTAAGGAAGCACAAAGGTTTTTTGCTCAGAAATTTTCCTGCGGTGCCTCAGTAACAGGAGAAGACGAAATCATCATTCAGGGCGATTTTACAGATGACATTATTGATGTAATCCAGGAGAAGTGGCCTGAGGTAACAAACCCTTTCTTCTGTCAGAACTCCAGTTTTCCACAGTAGCGTGTGCCTTTCCAATGATTTTGAAAAAGGGTTTATTCTTTGGCAGCACAGATTGGTGTGCAAAATGCATAGTGGTTGTTGCATTCCCACCTGTGAATTACGAGGTTAAAGAGTGATTAAACTTGAACTCAAATGTTGTTTCCTCTGTTCAAGGAACAGCAGATCCCTATGCATGTAGTGCTGTTACTGTAGATAGGACAGTGAGAAAGGCATGTCAGAGTAAGTCCAGCTGTCAGATATCTGTGGCTTCTTTGTGACTGTTTCTTAATGGTCAATGCCTGAGTATTCTTACATTGCCACCCTATTTTTAAAAGTCTCTTAAAATAGTTCAGGATTCAACCAACCAAACAAACCCCCCCACACTTGTGCTTCAGCCGGAGAGATTAATTTGGGGTTTGACTGAAATGTTGATGGTTGAGAGGTTTGGTTGCGCTGATGCAACCATAAGTGTGTGCTCTGACCCTCCCTTGTTGTGCTATTTCCTGAGTGGAGGAGTTCTTTCTGAAATAACTCTCTAGGCCCATCCTTATTCAGAGCTCCAGAGGCTCAGCTGTGTCCCATAAGCATGTTATTTATGTCAAATTTACAGCAGGGAATCTCAGATGGTGCTGTATGCTTCTCCCACACTTCATTACATGTACAGGGGTGCATATTGAGTGAGACATCTAAGAAGAAAATAGACTTAATATACTGTGTTTTGGCCTTTTTTTCTTTAGGTGGATGATGATAGCATTGAAGATCTTGGAGAAGTCAAGAAGTGATAGTGGAAGACTACCTTTATTTAATTATATGGTTATAAATGATGTAGCCAAAGTGAGGCTTCTAAATCCCTCTGCTCTGCAGTGAAGCTGTGGGGAACCCATATCCTTGGCATTTTCACTGTTTCTGTATAGGCTGCTTGGTTACTTTTGTTGTGATACTTGCCAAAGTTCAATTGGGGTTTTATCATGCTTACGCATGAAGTAGATCTAAATAAAATTACTGTTCCTCACTGAATGCACTTTCTGTTTTCTTTACAGCTATTTTCCTCTAGTAAACTTACAGGAAAATAATAATCTCAGTCATTAGAAGGTTAGTTTCATCTGCTGCCCTTTCTGCTGAACTCAAGTAAATAAGGCCTGTGGTAATGTACAGACTCATACTTCTGATTTACCTGCATAAAACCTTAGAAATTGGAATGGGATGAATGTTCTAGAGGTGTGTAAGCACTTAAAGGAAAAGGAAAGTGGTCAGGCAGTTGGACCAGATCATTGTAGGTCTCTGCCAACCAAAGTATTCTAAGTGAAAACACTAAGGAAAATGCAGATACATCTGGAACATTCAACCTGTTATCATAATTGCAAATGATCTCCTAACCCCGCTGGTCTTCAAGATGAGGGAATTTTAGTGGCCTTATGTTTTTAACATACAGCTAGTTCCAGAGCAGTAGTAATTACACCTTCACAGTGACTGCTGTTGGTTTCCCAATGCCTTGCTCACGCAGGAGGTGAGATGGAGTGCTGGTTGTACCTCTCTGCTCTCCAGCTGTACAGCTCCACTCTCCTTACTCCCACGAATGGCCTTAGGCATGGATTTGGAGCTTTCTCTTTCACTGTTCTATTTAATAATGTTAAATGCTCCCTGGCAGCAGAGGCCTGGAGTAGACATGCTCCTGTTGCAGTCAAAACTAGATGCGTTGAAACCCAGGAGGGTGATGCGTTGTACACTACCAGTAAGGTTCCTTGTTGTGATTCTTGTTTATAAGCGGATTGGTTGAGTTGCGAATGGGGTGTCCAAAGAGTGAGTATCTGTGCAGCTGTTACCTGTGAACCCAGCGGTTCTCGCTGCTCTGCTGTTAACGCTGTTACCGAGCATCGTCGTCCTTCCTCTCACCAGGCGGGACTCGAACCCGCGGCTCCACCACTGCGCTGGGCGGGGCTTCTGCCTAACGGCTGGCGGGGGCGGGGCGCCGCCGAGACGTCAGAGCGAGGGCGCCGGTGGGTTTGGCGGGGGGCGCGGAGGAACGGGGGGGAGCGGCGGGGGGGCAGGCCCGGGCCCGCTGGGGACATGGGGGACCTGTGGCCAGCCCCGGCGGAGCAGGGTCCCGTTGGCCCCAGCTGGGGACGCCCCAGGGCCTCTCCGCAGGCTCGGCCCCCGTGGGAGGCCGCCGGGCCGGGCCCCCGCCTCGGTCGGTTCTCAACGGCTTGTGTGTGTGTTATTCCTGCGGCAGCAGCCCCGGCCGGTGACCATGTGCGTAGAGCGGAGGCAGCCTCCGTGCCGAGCGTTGCGGTCGTCAGCGGTTACCGGTGTCCACTAATGCCTGGTAGCGCTCAGGCCCACGGTCCCCTATGAATCCATCGCTGCCACGTTCTGCTTCGCCCCAGGTAAACAATGAAAGTGCAGTTAAAACCGGAGTGCTCTGCTTTTAGTGTGAGACTGCTCATTGTACTGCTAACAGTTTCAGTCAAGGACCGAAGGTGATACCAGAAGCATGAGGAAGTACTGAAACAGTCTGCTTATAATATGAAAATAGCTTAAATTAAAACCTCGAGTTTATAACCAGAGTTTTTTTCCCCTTCTTCTTCACGTCAAAATGTCTTCTGTGGGTTATCTTTTATAGAAAAGTGACCCAAGCCTTGAGAGCAGCACCATCGAGAAACAGAGGCGAGAGCTGCAGCTTTTAATTGCAGAACTGAAAGACCGTGATAAGGAACTCGATGACATGGTTGCAGTGCATCAGAGACAGCTTCTAGCCTGGGAAGATGATCGGCAGAAGATACTGACTTTAGCAGAACGGTGCAACTTACTAAGCAGTAAGTGTTGTGTGTATAAAGAATAAGACCCTTTTAAGCATGGTCAGGTGCTCAGACCCTGCAGTAACAGTTCTGCATCATATAAGGAACTATTTCCTACCCTTCGGCCTTAAATGTGGTTGTTTTGTTTCTGAAATCAAGACTTCCAAGATGGTACTAAAGTGATCTGACCTTGAAGGAGGTCTCATAATCCTAATTCTCATTTGAGTCCGTAAAAGTGATTCTGTGGATTCTTAAAAAAGATAATCTGATGAAATAAATGTGGGGGAAGAGAACAATTTGCAAACATGCTGTTGCACTGCAGAGCCCTGTGCCCTGAGGTGCTGCTGCACACCTCTGACATCAACTACCAGCCACCCAGCTAATCACCTGGCAGCTCTGAACAGTCTTGTTTGACAGCCATAGTAGAGAGGTCAGCATAGAGTTCACTATCCAACCTGGGTAGGCAGGGAATCCTGCTTCAGAGGATCCGTTTCCAAATCATGTGATTTTAAAACGCTGGATTCAGTTATTTCTGATGACAATATCTGAGCTGTTTTCTCACAGATCCCTTGTGTCTTTTCTTTTCAGATGAGCTGAACAAGAGAAATGAAATTATCAAATCACTGGCCAGAAGGTTGGAGTTCTTAGAATCTCAGCAGAGTGACAGTAAGACAACACTTGAAAGCACACAGCAGAAGTTCAGAGAGCTGTCACAGAAAGTGACAGATGCAACTGCTCACTGTCAGGCTCTGGAGGTAGGAGTGAAGTTAAGGCTCTGGTTTTGCAGACTCTGCATGTACAGAGTGCCAGTGGCATTTGTGAGTTTCACTAGTGAATAAATAGTTCATGTTAAGACTCCTGAGTTGCATTTGTCTGTTAGTACAATAATGTTAGATTAAGGTGTAACTCTGATTTGTTGGGGGAAATAAAGGAGGGGAGCTTTCCTAAGATATGATTTGAAGTTTGCTGTTTGTCTGCTTGGTTTTGGGGAACACTATTCAGAACCAGCTTGCTTCCAAAAATGTCTGTAACTGTAATTGCAAAAGGCAGTGCTGGCCCCAGAACAGTGCTGATACTCGGTTAGGAAGTTTTAGAAGGTTTTACTTGCAGCTTTGATTACTGTGATGAACTACAACATTCTGAAAATGGTTTAAGATGTGAAAATAATGGGTACTCAAGGGTTCTGGGGTTTATTAAGTGATTTGGCAGTGATGTGTTTATTGGGATTATTTTTCCCCTGTATGCAATAAAGTTTTATTCTGCATTTTCATCTGTCTTATTGGCTTGACCTAAGACATGCAGGATATTAAGACCAAATCAAGGGTTTTGTTATAATGAATTGGGGAACAGCTTTTTCCTCGAGTTCTCTTTTCTCCAGATCCTCACAGCTTGCCCAGAATCCCACATTCATGATGTTTAAATAAAGTTGTGCACACATTTACTGCACAAATAGTAACTCTGAATCACTGAAGCAGTAGCTGACACTCTTATTTCTGTTCACTAGGAGAAAAATCAAAGTCTTCACTGCTTGGTTTTGGAACTGTCTGCTAAAACAGGCCAGCTACAAGCGAGAGAACAGGAGCTACTTACTATGCTTAAGCTGAAGGTAACATCTGTCATCTCATCAGGTACTGAATGTGGTCAAACTGCAGCGCAGTTACTGATGACTGTACCACAGTGGCTTTCTCTCCCACTGCTTTTAAATTCATAGGCCTGTTTGAGAAGGAAAAATTGGTCAACGAACAATAAACTGGTTTATTTTCATACGCAGGCTTGTTTCCTGGCTTTGATTTTGGGTTTTTTTCCTCTAGAGCTCAGAAGTAGCTATAACTAGTGCAGTAAGATGTACTGTTGTTTTGTCAAAATCCATATGCAAAACAATGAAGAACACATTCTATTTCATGTTTCAGGACGAGGCTATACTTGAAACAACTGATCACATCACTGACTTTATATCTAAGTTCAAAAGGGTGGAAAGTGCATTGCGTGCAGCAAGGATGGAGCGATTCAGTCTCAACAAAGAAAAGCAAGACCTCAGAGTGAGACTAAAAGAGCTAGTACTTGAAACAAATAAGCTGAAAGGTAAATGTTTATACTGGGCACCTCATTTAGTGTAGACCAGCATGATTCCTTATCATTCTGGGGTATGCTGCATTTTGTTTTAAAGATGACCTCTGTGAAAAGGTGATAGAAAATCATAAGCAGCAGGAGGAAATAATTCACCTCAAACAGGAAAACAGCTGCTTGAGGAGCGAGCTAGCACTTGCTGGTAAGTGAGGGCAGTTGGCTTTTCATGCCTTAGCTTTTAATAGCTCAGAGACTTCTAGACAACAGTTCACCGCTATCTGTGAAGGAGGCAGCTTCTTATGTACCTTTCTTGCAGTTTAATAAATATATATGGCTTTGTGTGCCATTGCTCTATGAAAGCAATATCTAGGGCTTCTGCAGGGAGTTTATAAAAGCACGAAGTTCACCAGTGTGATTGCACACAGAGGAATAAATGGCTCAGAGGATTCTCTCTTGAAATTGTTGAGATTTTCATGTCTCCTGTGGTATTAATACAATAAGTGGGGATGGCATTCTCACTTCTGACATAGGCTGCATAGCAAATAGTGACCTACTGAATAGAAGCCACATACAAAACCTAAAGCTTAGGCCCTATGAAATTAGCAGCCCACCCACTCCCTCTGGTTTTTATATAGAAGCAGTATGTTTACCAATTCTCTTTTTCTCTTGCTTTTCTTCGAGTGCTGGGTTTGATTTAGTCTGGTTTAATACGCAGGACTTGGTAAAGTGCAGCCTGCTGTCTGGTGATAATCTTTGCTTTGGTTTTGGGTAGCGAGGAACTCTGCTGTGCTGCAGTGGATAAGAAAGGCAGGCTGGTGATTGCTGCAGTGTCATTACAGACAAGAAATACATACCCTGAAAGACAGGTGACCAAGGTTGTCCTCTGCTAGATATGATTTACTTGCCTGTGACTTCTTATCTGCCATTACCTTTGCCAAATATTGATCCTGTGTCTCATTATTTTAGAAACAATAGTAATGGGAAGTATTTCTCAGCGCTTTTCTGTACAAGGCATGAATTAGAATTAATTCTTGAATTGCCTTTCCATGAAAGAATGTGAACATGAAAAAGTAAAAGCAGGCGATGAATCAGGGTATTGCTGCTGGTAAAATAAAACTAAGTGCTGTGGAAAGTCTGAGGAAAATACTTAACCTGTTTAGTTGTCTTACGGCTTTTGTGCTCTTTGTCTGGAGGGGAAACGGATCCCACTGATCTTACGAAAATGCTTTTGTTTTGGTTAGGTACCTGTTTCTACTGCTTCAGACATGCATTAACAAATGTATTTGCCTTGTGTCTATTCACTGTAAGTAATGAGAAAAGTATCTGTGTTTTGAAACAGTTGAGAAAGCAAAGAGACAGGATCAACTTCTGCAGTTTGCAAAGTCTAAACAAGCGCGGACTGACACAGAGCTATCAGGTTTGCGAAAGGTACAGCCCTAATTGTGTTTCTGCTCTGAGACTGTGAAGGAATTTTTCAATACATCAGATCTGCATGGAACAGTAATAAAAAGTTAGATCTAGCTATGATTAATGAAGGAAAAGAAATCAAATTTGCTGTTTCTGCCTTGATGGGATTGCTATGGAACATTATTTTTCCTTTTTGGTTAAAATTAAAACCCCCATGCATGGTACAAATCCTTTTATTTACATGTCCTTTTAGCTGGTTTTGTATAATTGTATTTACTCAGTCCTACAATGAGTAAGTACCATCCTCATAGCCGTAAAGTGGGAGCACCCTGTTGAGATATGTTTGTCAGTGCATGTGTCTAAACAGGGAGTGCTAGGCTCAAGAAGTCACATGAAGGGCAGTGGGAGTGGGGTGTACTGCCTGACACACATACTCAAGGTGAACTCAGGCAGTGTAAAGGGGCATGGTGTACTGAAAGAGCTGTGTTTCAGCAGAGACTTAAGCCCAGTGTTTTCACCTGCACCCGTTTGAGGTTCTCAAGGCATGTTCAATTCTTCTTTTATTGCAAATCATTGATGGGTATGTTATCATCTACATCAGCTTTACAAAAACTTCCCTGTAGTGAATGCCAAATACCATGATCATCATTCATGTCCTGTAGTTCTGCATAGCTTTGAACAACGTAACAACATGTATTACATCTCACATATCAAATGGTCCTGTATTTATGATTGTGTGGTTCCATCTTAAAAGAACACTGCAGTCTTCTAATAGTTTATTGCTGCAAAGCTTTATTTTCTTAAATACATGTAGAGATGGCCCCTTAGATTTGGAAGGCTGTGACAATAGTTTGACTACAGGTATGGGTTTGTAAAAGTGTTTTGAGGATGTTTTTGGAAGACAAGCAATGTGTTAGTACCTGATGGCAATATTCCAGCACTCCAGACTTCCACTAATGTACATTACTATCTTTAAACAGATCTATGTAAAACAGCAGCGTGACTTGCAATTTCTTCATGTCAGTTTGGAGAGCTCTCAGGAATTAAGGCAAAAGCATGAAAAGGCAGCACATGAAAGGAGGTAAAGTAGTTTTTTAATGTAGTTTATTCACAAAGAGAGACTTCACTGTTCAGCCACAACTAACACCCTGAAAGAGATGCGTGCTGTGTCAACACAGCTTTGCTAGACTCAAACACATACTTCTGTCAGGTTCTGGCAGGATACAGCTGTCTGTAGTTGGTATATGAAATACCGCAGAGCCATGGCCACAGCCTCTGGTTAATGTCTACCTTAACCTTGAGTACAGTTTTACATGCTCTTTAAATGCAGTATATCTGACTGTTTTCTTTGTCATGCCATTGTAGCGTAGGTATGGCATTCTCTGCCTCTGAAAGTAACAGCAAGACAGACTCGGTTAGGACTGAGGGAACCCACGGGATATGCGAGGAGTGTGGAACTGCACAAGTTCCAAAAAGTAGGGTGAAACTCACCTCTGAGATGTGTGAAGGAGATAATGGACTGTTACAGAATGCATCAGACATGGAGGAAGCTACCTCAGCATACTTAAATGAGTGTCCGAAAGTTGTGAAAGTCTTGGCTGTCCTTATGGAAGAAGAAAAGCAGGATGTTGCATCAAGCTCTGATGAGCCAGGCAGCCAAGTATTTTGTGAGGCAAACAGCACAAGGCCATTGAGAAACAGGGAAATCTCTGAGAATGAAGTGGAAATCAGAGACCAGCAAACCTTTGAGTCATCTTCACCTGAGCATGAGCGTTGGCTTAATGTCAGTTCTCATGTAGATTTGCAAAGTACTTTTATCCAGAGCACCATCACATCTGACCAAACTACTAATGAAAATAAAACCTGGGAAGAGAGAACTGGAATTCTGTTGGACCAAAAATACAGAGAGACTCCTGGTGCAGTGCACAAGTCTGAATCTGATTCCTGTAGTAATAAGTTCTTCATCAAAAAAGATGCTTGGTGGAAGCCAGTATCGGATCCAGAATGGCTGGAGATTTTCAAACCCATAAAAGGAGATGGAAATGTATGGCATGGAAAGGATTGCAGCTGTCTCAGGTCTGCACAAGAGATGAAATGTGCCTGCTCAAAAAGGTTATGTGCTTGTTAGATTTAAGGAATAGAGAGGTATAATCTAGAGCTATGTAGAAACTTGGGTGTACAAGCTCTCAATAATTTCTGTTATCTCAAGTGATGGTTAAAGTAAGTGCTGTTCTAAAATTAGGCTCCCAATGTGAAAAGTAGTAAATTTAAAGTAAGATAAAATAGCTCTTAAGGTATCATGGTCCTATTTTTATGCATTTATTTTTTCTCAGCTCTTATCCCCAGGAGCTGTGTGGGCAGGAGAAGCTGCCATACCCCGGGACTTGCCAAATGAACTAATTGAGACAAATGCAGATTTAAAACATCTTAAGATATCTTTGAAATCCCAGATGTTGCTTGTAAATCTGGTGGTTAAAATAGAGCTGGACTCTACAGTGGTGTTCCTGTAAGGCAAGAAACAAACCTAGATTGTGTGTGATGCTTTAGTGACTGTGTTATTTCTGTTGAGAAGTCACACAGTGGCTGGGCAAGAATGTAGGACATGGCTGTTCCGCACAGGCTGCTTTCCTCACTCAGGGCAGGAAAACGAGATGGCAAGATTTAAAGGACAGCAATCTGTCTGCTCTCTAGTGAGTCCTTGTTCATGGAACTCTATCCCTGTGTTTATGTTGGGGGAGGAAAAAGGACATGTGGTTGGGGATGAGCAGAATGAGGCTTCTAATGCTGAGAAGTGTCAGAAAAATACTCAGGTGTCTTGGTGGTATTGGAAGGCATCCGAGGTACAAAAGCTGCTTTGCATTTATAGAAGTGTTTTTGTGCCTGCACAAGCAAGGGCATTCAGAGCTGGGACTTTCTGTGGATTTGTTGTGCTGGTTCCTCTATTTCCTCTCAAAGACTTGACTGACTTACAGCTCTGTTTTAGAAGGATGTCTGAAGTTCTACAGAGATTTCATAGCTGCCTTTTAGACAGAGGAGTAGCAGCTTTTCAACTGGTAGTTGACAAGTACAGTAAATGAACAGCTGTTTAGACCTGCTGAGAATTCCAGCCAGCAAGTGTGCCCAACGTCCAGACCAATTAATGCTATGGAATGGAGCTATCTGATGCACAGATGATTTCATTCTGTGTTGCTTTTAAAACAAAGCTATTACAGAAATTGTTACTGCAGTGGGACTGACCTGCTCAGAAACAAGGTGAATGGGCAGCCATTGAAAAAGAATGCTGTCCTGGCACATTCCCACACAGCTCAGCTGAGCTTCATGCTGTGTGTGGATTCCCTCTAGTTTCCAGTGGCCATAAATCATTAATAAGACTCCATTCCCCATATGTCTACCCTGACCTTTCTTACCTCCTCCCTCAGCAGCACAAATGACACACGCTGCCATCCCTCCAAACCTTTTTAATTGAATCATGAAAACTCTTTTCACTTTTTGTCTTGACCTTGAGGGAGTTTTAGGGGAGAAGGAACAAATTCAACCCAGGCAATGCAGATAGAGCAGATACCCTTCAGTAAGGGAGGGCAGCTCTGCCCATTTGGGATTTACTCTAAGCTGTCAGGTTTTGTTGATGCCCACATTTGGTCCTGGGGCTCTGCTAATTGGAGACATTGACTCAGTGCAAATCCCAAACTATCAGTTTTCCAGCCTCTGATTTGTCACTGAATAAATTCTCACCCCACAGATGGAAGGAAGGCAGTAGTAGTGCAATCTTCAATGTGGGCTTCTGTTAAGGCATTAATGGCAGAGAGCAAACACCACATTCCTTCTGGGACTTAAGTCTGGATCCTCCAGTTTTCCATTGCTGGCTTGGTAGAGCTGATGATGTATTTTGTGTGTAGAGGAGGGTGCTGGCACCTCCCTGTCAGCCCAGCAAATATTTTTGACATGAGTTCTTAAATTCAGGAGCAGCCAACAAGAAGGCTATTAACACAGTCAGATACCTTAACCAACTGCAAGAGTGATTGTGAAATACTGGAGCGCAGGATTCGTTCCTGTGCTCTTAGTGACTTCATTTATGTTGGACCAGCATTTGCTGCCTTTGGATTTTTATCTCAATTCTGGTTTTAAAGACAGAGTGTCAGCAGTTACCTGTTCAGTCTGCTTCCTTGAGCTGTTGCCCTGCCTCAAAATCAAACCTGTTTTTCCCCCTCCCTCCCAACCTGGGGATTTAGAATCATAGAATCATAGAATAGTTAGGGTTGGAAAGGACCTTAAGATCATCCGGTTCCAGCCCCCCTGCCATGGGCAGGGACACCTCACACTAAACCATGCCACCCAAGGCTCTGTCCAACCCAGCCTTGAACACCGCCAGTGATGGAGCATTCACAACTTCCCTGGGCAACCCATTCCAGTGCCTCACCACCCTTACAGGAAAGAACTTCTTCCTCATATCCAATCTAAACTTCCCCTGTTTAAGTTTGAACCCGTTACTCCTTGTCCTCTCACTACAGTCCCTGATGAAGAGTCCCTCCCCAGCATCCCTATAGGCCCCCTTCAGATACTGGAAGGCTGCTCTTTCTTCAAAATTGGCCATGCTCATTGCATCTCCTCACATCCCCTTTTCTAGGCTGCTACAGCTTATTCCCTTACATCTTTTCAGAGCCTTTCCTTGTCAGAAGCACGCCAACATGAGCTTTTCCCTCTAAAAGCCCATTCATCGTATCCCAGGGGTTTATGAGAGAAGTAAAACGAGACACAACAGACACTTGTGAGCTGGCAACTCTCACAAGGGCTTTTTCTTAGATTGAATGTCATCTAAAAATAACCTTTTTTTAACAGTCTTGCCTGGCCTGGAATGCGTTGTTCCACCAAAAGAAGTATCTAAAGAGTATTTAATGAAATGTTATAAATGTAAAGTAGCATTTTCTTTAAATCATGCATATTTTTGTGTTCACCCATTCCAGGCAGTGCTAGAACTGTGCTTCTGGTTTGTTCAGTGTGATGCAGAAATGTTGTCTTTTGGGAAGATGCTCACTGTTTGATTTACTTTTGTATGAAGTGGAAATGAGCAGTTGAAAATGAACACTGCAAAGCTTGAAACTGCTGACAGAAACCAGGGGATGTCTTTGTATGTGAAAACAGCACTGGGGACAGAGGGTTTAGGGTGCTGCTGGGTTCCTGTACTGCTATGGTAGATGATCAAGATCATTTCAAATGTGCTACAGCTTATATTTCTAGTCTTATTTTGTGATTAATTGGTGCTGGAGCCGAGTGAGGGATTTGGTAACGCTGTGATTTCAGGGATTGAAAGTGAGAAGTGTTTTTCTCTATGGTAGAGCGTAACTGAAACTCTTCTCTTACACCTTTGTTGCTTTTTTATTGTGGGAAAGGTGTAAAAGAGAAGTTTCAGTCATTCAGTATGCATATTAAGTGCTAAAGACCTTTTGTAATCGGACAAGCTTGGGATGGCTGCAAGCCAGTGTTCATACAGTAATAAGGTGCAGGGTATGATTTGTTGCTTTAACAGTCACTTAAATTGCTTTTCAGATATCCCTAAATGCACTCAGAAGCTAGGGGAAGATGTATGCTGATAGGTTGTCTGCTTCCAGCTCTGCACTGGAATGGCAGTCAGGCAACTGAGTCTTGGGTTTAATCACAGTTTGCTCCAACAGCACTTTACTGTTTGCTGCTGTGTTTAAAAATAGACAAAATAAAGCCTCTTTGGGGAAGCTCCCCTGTGGTCTCTGAAGTGAGATGATGACTTTAAAAGACTGTGAAATTCCCTTGCAAAGTACACCTACAAATATTAATTAGCCTAATGGTTGACTGAGAAAAAGGGAGAAGGAGTACCAGAGTATTTGGAGGAGGTAGAAGCTGCCTTTTATGTGCTCTTTGTGAGGTTAAATAGATACTCAAGCACATGGTAACTGTTCTTGAAACTGGCTGAATGTCAAACTGTTGTCCTCAGAGGTTGAAACTGATCTAATGAAGCTGTTAAACATGGGAACTGCTCTGAGGAGCAGAGTATTCTCGCATGCTCAATGGTTTTCTTGGGTTATTTATGTTGTCCCATGATTTTCCTTTGAAAGGTGAGAAAGGATGGTGATACTGTTTCTGGCAACGTCTTCATTTTTTTGACAGTGAAGAAAACATGGATCTGAATTCCTTCCACTTGGATTCTCCCTATTTGACATCCACCCAGAAAGGAGACAGGCCTCAAAGATGTGGGAAATTCTGTGATGAAGAATTCACTCTGGAGATCAATAGCTTTTCAGTGACTAAGCCAACAAACAGATGCTGCAATGCCACCGTGGACCGCGTCAGTATTTTATTGCAGAACATACTTCCATGATTGTAAGGGGAATTGTGATGGTAGGAAAGCAGTTGTGTGCCAGTGTGGCAGAACTAGGGTCTGGAATGATGGGACACCAGGCTTAAAACAACGGTGGTAAAATACTTTATCAAAATAATTCCTTTTTTGTCTCTGCCTTGGACAGCATAAGGAGTTCAAACCAATATTATAGATATTGTTTTATAGATATATCTAATTTATAAATTATAGATATATCTATGTCTAGAGATAGATATAAGCTTTTGAAATGCAAGGCTTTAGGATAATGAGCACTGGCTAATTGGAAATTCCATTAAAGCACGATATCTGAGTATGCTTGGATACAGTTATTTCAGGTTATTGGACAGTGGGGTTTTGTCTTGCCTGGTTTTCCCCTTTCTCACTGAAGTATTGCTGTTGTGTGCACTGTGTGTCCATGCATGTGAAGATCTGTTAAAAGCTGATACCAGAAAAGACCTCTGTGTTTATTACAAATAACACCACTTAGAGTCTGGAGCAGTGTAATGTAGTAGTATTACACTGGAGCAGTGTATTGCAGTAGTTTTTTGAACGGAGACATTTCAAAATGAAGGTGATGATTTTTGGTGGGTTACAATCCTTTGACATATTCCAAAATGACCGTTTCATAACTTTGGCTCCCTTTCTGTCTCCTCCAGGACACCAGTTCTCCCATAAGTAAGCTGCAGCATGTGCTGGCTGAGTCTCGACAGATGGTTGCTGATCTGGAGCTTAGCAGTCTCCTCCAGGCAAGCCCTCGCTGCAGTCCAAACAGCAGCAACATTAACACGGTATAGATTGCTCTCCCATGACTAGATTTAGGTGGTTGTTAAGAGTGATTGGGAACATCCTTTCCCTTGCACTACAATATTATGAATATCCTCCTCATGCTTTGCTGAAGGTAAAATTCCTGCATGCCTTAGCATGAAGTACTTGAATTTGATATAGGATTCTTTATGGCTCCTCAGGGTCATGGCAGGATTTGATTTTTGCCTATGTCTAAACAGATGGAAAGAAGAAGTCGTTTTGGAGCAAGCTGTAGGAAGGACATTCAGAACTGGTTTATTACATGAGGCATATTTGTGGAAAGGAGGACAGTAGAGGATATAAGTGACATACAGAGTAGCTTTGTGTATGGATTTAAACCCGACTTCCAGCTTCAATAACTTCCGAGGTTTTGTGGGCTTCATTGCAGGATCAGAGAACATACTCAGTGGTCAAAGAAAATAACCTGTACATAGCTGTCAGGGCAATTTATTTTATGAGCATGAACGCTGATCAGGAGTTTATCGTGAATATGTGGGCAATAATAGGAGTAATTGCAGGAAGGGTCATTTGTTTGTTTTCACAAATATCCTGAAGAATTTACCTTGTTTGATGAGGAGATTGTGCCATTTGTCACTAGAAAAGACTAAACGTGCGCAGAGAAATATCACCAAGGGAGAAATGAGGTTTTTGGTGTTAAAAGCAGACTTGATGAGAAGCTGTATGCTGAAACCTCAGCTTTCTCCTGGAAGATATTCCATCTCTCTAAAAAAGTTGCCCCCCTTTTATCCTTAGATGAACTTGACCAGAACAATGTTGCTGTAAGTAACAGACAAAGTGATTTTTACAACATTCAGAACCACAAAACCTTAGCTGTGCTGGGACTGACTGACAGAGTCTAAAGGTTGTGTGCCAGCGTTTGCATAAGCTGAAAGGATATTTTGTTCAGAACTTCATCTGCAGGGTTTCATTCAGCGTGAGAGACAGCAGCAGCGTAGTCGTTTGCAAAGGCTGTCGTGTAGGAGGGATTCCTGAAAAGCTCTCTACAGAACAGTGGCTGCTTGTGGCTCCTACCCAGCCCCATCAGCTGTCTGGCTCCTGCTTTCCTGGTTGGCACGTTACAGCTCAGCTAAACCGGCTGTCCTTTGGTAGTGAGCATGACTCTGCTTTATAACCTGATACTGCATTTTTCAGCCTGAAATTGGCTCCTCGTTCAGGGTGGTTGCTGTAGTGGATAGAAAATGAAGCCGGCTCGTGATTACTGCTGGGGGCAGCTTCTGCACCACATCTGTAGAACTTTGATCTACTTTTGGAGTGGTTCTGGGGAAAGACTTGTCAAGCGTGTTTTTAATTCCTCTGTGCAGGCCACATAACCTGTGCTTAAAGCCAGGTTTACCTGAGGCTGTTTTAAACTGCGCTTTAAAACATGTATCAAATATAACCCTTAGGATTAAATCAGTAAGAATTTGTACGTGTTGGATTCTGTGTCCTGCTTGGAGGAGGGAGAAGAGGGAATTAAAAAGTGTATCCCTGCTGCTCACCAGTTTGAACCTGGCAGCTCTGTAATTTGTGTTATCTCAGTTCTTTGATTTCCATGTAGTGTTTTTGCTTTACAATGTAGACAACAGAACTTGCAGAAGGTCTTCACAGAACCCGGTTGTCTGCTGCAGAAGAAAGAGATGCTAAGCTCCCATTCTTTTCTCTGTGATGTTCTGAGTATGAAGGTATTTTCATCTTGATCTTTTTAATTGGAGTTTTCTGTTCCTCTTTATAAATGCACCTGCAATATTAATATAAGTTGTGGACTTCTGAGATGAGCCTGGCACAAGATTCTCAGTGGTCTGCTCTAAATGCATTTCAAATAAAACTCCTGTGAGTTAACCGCAAGCAGATAGTAAGGCAACAAGTAATCCCTTTAGTCAAATAAACTTTCCTCAGTCACTTTCCTCATCCTCTGGGCAGTCAGATCTTGCAGCACAATTCCCAAGTACCTACACACTGCTTATTGTAGTTAAAAATCCTTCTGTGTGTTACAGATAACGGGATCAAGGATGTGAGCATTGTTGAAGGAGAGACTGGGAAGTGTTTTTCAGTGCCACGGCCAAGGGCTGTTTTAGCATATTGTTCCTGGGCTCAGAGCTCCAGAAGCAGAATGTATTGAATAGAGCTGCATACAAAAAGCAGCCTTGCCCGTAGCTGATTGTTTTTTCGTCTTGAATCAGGAAATTTCTCACTCTCTGATTATTTGTTTTACTGATATGAATTGGATCCTTGCAGTAGGCACTGTGTTGTCTGGTTCTGGGGACAAATGAGTAACCAGATACGGTTAAAATACTGAATACCACATGAAAATGAGTAAGAACTAGCAACAAAGGGGAGAAAACTGACAAAAAAATAAGTTTTCCAGTGCTGACACAACCCAAGCCAAGGGGAGTTACTGCACAACAAGCTGAGTATGCAGCTCTGTGACACTGGATTTCTTACACTGATCACCTTTAATCCCATGGAGAGCTGATGCTCAGTTCTCTCTTGGTACACTCAAAGTGCAGCCCCTGAGCTGTCTCTCTCCTATGGAGCCAAACCCTCTGTGTGCTGGCCTGTAGCACCCTGATGTTCTGCTGTTGCTGCAATAAGTCTGGAGACACTAAGTCTTCTTCCGAAATGAGTTGGGTCTGCTTAGTGCATGCTAATGGGGCTCTTGTGGGAAATGGATGCTGAGTAGCTGGAATGCTGTACCTTACTCTGCACAATGTTCCTATGTGGAGAGCTCTTCCTTTCCTGAAAAGAGCCCTCAGGTAAAAGAAGGTTTTATGGATCCAGGCCAGCACTGTGACTTGCATCCTGAAACTACTGCTGTTGGAAAGTTTCAGGAGCAAATCCCCCAAACCGCTGATGCAGCAGAGGGGGAGCAGACGCTGAGCCTACAGAAATGAGCTCATTTGCCTCAAGTGAGAGAGGTTTGATGCAACAAACGGACCCACAATTCACTGTGGGGCCAGGAAAAGAAGTCGTGACTCTGCAAGAAGTCACTGGCTGCTGCATAATTCTGGTTTCCTCCTTTTATTAAAAGGCACTGGATCACTGTGATTGGATTGGACTGAAGCATCTGTTACAGAGTTGATAGCAGGTCTAGAAATAACTAAATATTTGGCCATTTCACATAGGGAAGTGATTGAATTGATATGCACTGGGTTTGGGGGTGGTTTCTAATTGCTTTGCAATCATTTGAGTGCAGGTGCCCTGACATTGGGTTCATTTCCTGACTCCCTGGCAGTCATTTGGCCATTTCCATGAGTGGGTTGTTTTTCCTTTAGGGAAAGAGTGTTTGGGGGAGAGTTGAGCAACAAAGCAGTGAGTGAAAGGGGACATTCAGTTTTGGACAAGGTCGTGAGTGCCACTGCTCGGGGGTGGTAACTTGGTGGTTGACTGAGGCCACGAAGATTGATCCCTGTGCAAAACAAATGGGAAAGGTTTTCATTTCCCAACACTGCAGCAGTGTCCCAAGACCGCTGTCGTGAAATGCTTTGATTACCTTTCCTCCCCTGTAGATATACACTGGTTTTAGGTTGTTTACAGCATGAAATTTTCTATAGTAAATTGACAGATACGTGACCACTTCTTATACTTTAAAGGAAATGTGCCTGCAACTTAACAAAGCCCTTCCATTTTCTGCAGCAGATGAAAACCTTTCCAACACAGAATTAACTCGGAGACCTGAAGATCATCAACCCATCAGCTACGATGGAAAGTTACCTCATTATTTTTCCGTGCTGCTTTGGAGTGAAAGCCTCACAGAGAGATGTGGGGATATATTTTATCTTGAAATAAAACATAGACTAACGCCAAGCTCAACAAAACTCTTTTTATAGCTGAGAGCTCAGGTTAAACACTGGCTTGGGTTTGAAGAATCTCAAGTGCGTAATTGTTACAACACAGGAACTATTTTTCTTACTCTTTTTTTTATGGTGGCTCAGAAATATTTATAGCGTATGACACAGCCAAATGTTCCTTTTTTTTTTATAGCTGATTGTTTTAGTCCTGGACTTGTGGCCATGTAGAGGGAGATGAATAATGTTTATAGGAAGTGCCCAATTAGTGCTGTAGCCAGGAACTGCTCCTGCGTGGTTGAAACGGGAGAGTTGTCACCCACGAGGCAGGCACAGCAGCGCTTCCCTGTTGGGCACTGCTTGTTCCACCAGAAGCTTGTGACAAGCTGAGGTGTGTCCAGTGTGCTGGGACTGGGGTTTTAGCCTTAAACTGGTTTTTAATCCTTGGCTGTTGGGCAAGATGCATTCCATTACCACAGTATGAACTTGGTTTTTAACTAAACGATCAAATCAGCCAATAAAGGTGACACCTTTGCTGTATCTTTCTTGCCTATTTAACGTGCTGTTTGGCACATTTAGTACTTCATTTCTCTGGGATGTACACCACCAGCTGCTGAAGACATGAGCTGGGTGTACCAGCTCTGTCCCTGCGTGGGGGCAGCGAAGGGGTGGGAGTTTCTGGCTCTGTCTAACGCCAGGAGTTAATTGCAGCAAAATCCACCGTGGTTTCCCCTTGTTAACTCTTTCCTGTAATTTTCTGCTCTCTTTAATTACTCAAATGACAGGTAATGTGCTCATGGCCTCAAAATCGGTCAACTAATTCTGATCACAGCCGCATCCTCCCTGTCCCTCACCACCCGCTGGCGTTACCCACAAAGGGAGTCTCAACTTTTGAGTTTCCACGTGCATTTAAAGTGCATTTCATTCCTTTTCCTAAGAGAAACTTTCCAGGTTCCATCCTCAACTGCGCTGCTGTGCGTATGACAAAAATCCCCCTCGAAAAGCTGATGCTGGCAATGCCATGATGCTGATCCCAAAGCTGCCTCACAGCTGTCCCATATGCCAACTCCTGGAGAAATTGGTGCAGCTTCCCAGCAGGAGCTGGTTTAGATGTGTTGAGCAGCAGTGAGTGAATGCAACGAACTCCCTGTGCATTTTAAATGGCAGCTGTAAAGTCATATAGAAAACCAAGCTGAAGTGATGCAGTGAGGATCGTTGGAGCCGCAGGGTTGGGACTGCTCTCGGTTTGTGGAACGGGGAGAAGGGGAATATTGGAGGATAATTGGTTTAGGTACAAACCAGTTGTGTTCTCTACGACTCAGGTGGCCTCAAACTCTGCTGCCGTGTTTCTGGAAGCGTTGCAGATACTCCCGGCAGCGCCTTTGCTGCTGTGTTTTCATACTGAATTGCCAAAGAAAGCAAAGCTGCCGTGGGGCTCCAGCCCTGCCGCGGGGCCGGTGCCCTCGCTGCTGCGTGGCTCTTCCAACGGGGGAGCGCTGACCCTCCTGGACGTGTCTGGAGCGGGATGAGGGAGGGGCCTCCGCGCTACGAGCAGCGGGACGCGGCGTAGGGCGGCAGAGCGGGCGGAGCCATCCCCCCGCGGCCCCTTCCCCGCCCCATCGGCTGCTTCCCGGGGCGGGAGGACCCCGGCGGGCTCCGGCTCCCGGCTCGGGGGCGCGGGCCGGGCTCCACCTGCCGCGGGTGGGCGCGGCCTGGGGCGGCCGCTAGGGGCGCCCTTGTGCTCGGGAGCGGCGCGGCGCAGTGCGCGGCCGGGAGGAGCCGGTGGGGCCGGGCGCTGCCTGCCCGGAGCGCGGCTCCCGGTACCCGGTGCCCGGTGCCCGGACCGCGGCCATGAACAGCATCAAGAGCGTGCCGGCGCGGGTGCTGAGCCGCCGCGGCGGGCACAGCCTGGAGGCGGAGCGGGAGCAGTTCGACAAGAACCAGGCAAGGGCGGCGGAAAGGGGTGGTGGTGCCTCGGTACCGGCTCCGGTACCGTTCCCCACGTGGGGTGGGAGTGGTGGGGATCGGCCCCTCCGCCGGGCATCCCCTCGGGGGGCGCTGAAGGCGGGGGTTGGAGGGCAGGCTGCGTCCGGGGACCCCGCTGTGGGGCGGCGCGGCCGCTGTGTGTCCGTCCGTGCTACCGGTGCGGCGCACGCTCCCCCATCGCTTCCTCCCGCCGTGGCCCCGGCCCTGTCCCGCGTGGGTACCGGCCCCCCCGCTGTCTCTGGGCCGGGCGCTGGGGCCGGGTGCCATCGCCCCGGAGGGCAGCATAGCCCCGGGCAGGCGGTGTGTGTGTATGTGCCCCCCCCCCCCGCACCCCCGCGGCCTTATCGGCAGGTAAACACGGCCATGAGCAAACACGGGAAGTTTTATGGCCCCGGCGGGAGCGCGGCTGAGCCCGGTGCCCGCCGCACCGGTAACGGGCATCTCTGCATCCCTTCGGTGGCCTTCGGTCCCGGTCCGGGGCTGCCCAGCAGCACCGGGGGTTGTTTTGTACGGGGTCTGGGCCACGCGTGGAGTGGCCCTTTGGGACCGGGATGTCCGGTCCCAGGGAGGGTGGCAGAGCCAAAACAAGGCCTGAAGTTGTTTGTGTCCCGTGGCGTCTGGCTTGGACGGGGGCGCCCATAGCCCTTCCCACAGCCCCCATGGGGTGGGTGATGCTCAGGGTACCTGCAGGGCTGTCATCCCGCTTGTGGGACGTTGGTCACCCCAACGGCATGGGCAGGGATGGGCAGAGGGACGGGCTCACCAGCTGCCCCAGCGAAAACCATAGTGCCCTCTCAGCGCACATCCTCAGGCCGCTCTCGTTTTGCAGGCTGTGATTGCATAGCAGATATCTTTCCCCTTTGCCTTCCTGGTCCTTCCCTGGGCTGGTTTGTACCTGGAGAGCACCAGCGAAGGTGTCACAGTCCCCGGGGTCACGGTGCTGCTCGGCCGTGCCGGGTAGGAAACGAATCCTGTTGGGTTTGGGCAGCAACACGGGAAAACCGGCAATTCCGGTTCCTCCTGGACACGTCTCCTTCAGTCGTCCCACCGGGCACCGCTGATAAAGAACCCCAGTGGCAGCGCTGCCTCATGCGCCCAAGGGCAGCCTATGCCGGCAGGGCCGGAGCGTGTCCCTCCTCCCTCTGCCCTTCCGTGGTGTTTTGGGCTTGTTGGTGGGATTTGTGCCCTCACGTTCACAGGGATACCATGGGCAGAGCCGCGTACAGGGCAAGCGGCTGGTTGGTTTCCATTGGATCTAAACCCCGGGCTCGCTGGCTGATGGTCACATTCGCCACCCAAACCCGATCCATTGGATCTAAACCCCGGGCTCGCTGGCTGATGGTCACATTCGCCACCCAAACCCGATCCATTGGATCTAAACCCCGGGCTCGCTGGCTGATGGTCACATTCACCACCCAAACTCGATCCATCGGATCTAAACCCCGGGCTCGCTGGCTGATGGTCACATTCGCCACCCAAACCCGATCCATTGGATCTAAACCCCGGGCTTGCTGGCTGATGGTCACATTCACCACCCAAACTCGATCCATCGGATCTAAACCCCGGGCTTGCTGGCTGATGGTCACATTCACCACCCCCAAAACTGCTGAAAAACAGTCCTAAAGGAGCATTATCCTAATGCGGTTTCCTGTCGTAACGCTTCCTGTGAGAGCAGAACTCCTCCAATGTCAGTGTGTGGGTATTGATTTGCCTTTTACATCTAATTATAGCAGCTGCGGAGATGGCCGCTGGTCACCTTTGTGTGATGGGGACACCAGTGCCATGTCCCCTCCATGTGCCTTCACTGGCCATGGGTTCACCCCACCCTGGAGCACGATGCTGCCAAAGCCAGGAGCCCCATCTCCTTTCCCCAGCAAAGGCCAGGGTGATGCCCACGGGTGCAGGCAGGGGTTGCTGGCCCTGGTTGCGTGATCCCGGGTGCTGTGGGTGATGTGAAGGTCTTCCTTAAAATGCTTTTTGAGGTGTTGTGATGCTGACGTCCCCCTTGGAGCGGCTGCTGCGGGAGGTGGGCAGCTGCTGTCCTGCAGCAGGAAGCACCTCGCCCTTTTCTGCAGCCAGTTCCTGCTTTTCTTCAGCAAGGTGGTTAAAACTCCAGTGAGCTCCAGGAATACCGCGTGTGTGTGACTGCTTTCTGGTGTGATGTGGGAAGGAGAAGCGTTAGGAAGGGAACTCCGGAGCTGCTCTTTGCGGTTCAGCTGATCCAGCAGCCCTCGCACCGCCTCGCTGGGGGGGTTTCCAGCTCCATGTCCTGCTTCCAGAACGCTGTGCCAGGACCCGGCATCCACCTCCCAGGATTGTGTTCCTGCGGGATGCCAGGGCCCTGGGGAGCCGTGGGTGGGGAGGATCACGCTGTAATTAAAAGCAGCCTGGAAAGAAAGGGTGGATGTAAACCCTGCTCCTTCATTTGGGCGCTTTGATCCCGGCTTTAGTCACCAGCTTGGTACGTGAGGGCTGTGAGTAAGGCGTTGGGGCTGCACCCGTGTGCACCACGGCCCGTGGATGGGCAGGTTTTGGGGTCGGACCCCCCTGCATGAGAGCTTTGGCTGCGCTGATTGTGTCTGCAGGGGCAGCCAGGACCTGCCCACCTCCAGATGTGCTGCTGATGTGTGGTCCAGGGTGAATGTCCGTGTTTCAGAGCCATCCACAGCCCAGCCTCGCCAAGCAGCCGGCAGGGACATGCATGTCCCAGGCTGCAGCATCACCCCATGCCCATCCCTGATCCCACCGGTGCCTGTTCGTGGACCTTCTGGCCACCGTGGGATTTGGGGCCAGCAGCCCCAAGGGATTGGCATTGGTTTGGTGGCACCATGGTGTATTTGGGACCATGCTAGATGTGGTGTCTCTGTCATGGCAGTGCTGTGGGTGGGCTGGGGGCTGCCCCTGCACTGTGCTGGGTGTAAAATGGCCCAGTAGAAACCTCTGCTGCATCACCAAGGGTGAAACCAGCGCCTGCAGCAGCTCCCGGGCTGGATTTTGGCTGGTAATGACATTATGGGCCATAAATGCCGTGAAACCACCAGCACCAATGGGAATTACAGCCTGGTTTTGGGATAGGCCAGCTGGGTCCCAGCCCTAGTCCCATCCTACCAGGCAGTACCGGGTGGGAGAGCTCCTGTCCTAGGGATGAGGGACAGCATTCCCCTTCCCGGGGGCCTGGGAGCCTGGATCCTACTGATGTGTTGGGATGAGCCCATCGTGCTGCTCCCACACAAGGCAGGCAGTGCAAGGCCAGGTTTGGGATCTCAACAAGATGCAATAACCCCTTTGGCAGCTCTTTGCCTCAAGGTGCATCTCCAAGCCCTGTCTTGCAAAGCCATGGGCTTGTCGCTCTCTGGTGCGTGATGAGCTTTGCCTTCTGTCAGTAAACCATCCCTTTGGTTGCGCTGGGAGGTGCTGGCAGCCCTCAGGACCCCAGGCGCATCTCCTCTCTGTCCAAGGATCAGGGATGCAGCCTCTCCATCGGCTCCAGGCTTTCGGGTGGCTGCTCAGTGCCTTGGGGGAGAGGCGGCTGCGCTGCAAGTGCCTGTTCCCGGGCACTCCAGGCTCATTAACCTTTGGGGATAAGAGGATTACAGCAAGTCACCGGCTTAACTCCGCTGCTGCTGTGCAGCCCCACATGGTGGGGTGACACCGGGGCTTCCCTGCTGCGGGAAGGGCAAATCCAGCCCCTTTTCCTGGGCTCCTGGCTTTGGGACAGGCTCGCTTTTGGGGATCCATTCACTGTGGTTTTGTTGCTGTCGTGCTGAGCTTGTGGGTGCAGCTGTTTGGGGCTCCTTTGGGGCTGATTCGGTGCATGGACACCTTCGGCATCGCCCCTTCAGCGCAGCATCGGGTTCCTCCTGCATAAGTCAGGAGCACTCGATAGCTCGGCATCGGGTTCCTGTTCCCGCAGGAAAGTGCCTCAATTGGAAGGCATCCCGGCACAAGCTGCTGTGTGAGAGCAGGTGCCTTCCTGGGATGTATAGGGGATTGTGGCTTGCGGGGCTGCAGGGAGGGACCGGGTTTCCCTTCCGGCTTGTGCCGGCGGCGGAGCCGCTTCCTGCCTTTCCAGCTGGGACCTTTTCCCTCTGCCGGTGACCAAAGGCTGTGTAGGTGCAGGCACAGCTCCAGCGCTGGAGAGAGGGTGAAGCAGCTCAGTGGAGTCTGTAGGGACCCAGTGAGGAGGAGGAAGATCCTCATCAGTCACAGCAGCTCAGTAGAACCGACCCCTGTCTGCGTCATCCTATGGAATAAACTTGCACCTTCAGGTGTGCTGGGATCCAACACATTAAATATGGATAATCCTCTTCTGATGCTCCCATTGCTCTGCATTTTTGCTCCATCTAAACGGGCATTGTGGCTGCCAGGCCCTCCTTGCCTGGGCGCTGCGTTCGGATGAAGGAAGGTCCTCAAAAGCCTTCCCTCCTCCCCAGTTCAAAGGCTCCTTGTGATCAGACAAACAGCCCTGGAATTTGGCATCTCGCTGCTGCGCTTTGAAGCTGCCGAGGACAGAGTTGAGTTCAGGCTGCAGAAAGGCAGCAGTTTGTTTCCTGGGGCAGGGTCAACGAGGAGCATCACAGTGTGGTCAGCAGTGACCTGGCTCTGGTTTTAAACAGGTCATTTTATGGGTAAAAAAAGCCTATTTTGGTGTGTCACAAACGGCTTTGAGGTGACAAAGGTGCTATAAATGCAGGGTATTCCCCATAAGCACCGGCTGCAGGGGTCACGCCGCTCTCTCCTCTTGCAGGCTGTCAGCATCAGCAAAGCCATAAACACACAAGAAGCACCGGTGAAGGAGAAACATGCCCGACGTATCCTTTCCCTTGGCTCACCTGGAGGGTGCAGAGGAGATGCTGTGTGAGGTTTCACCCTGTGGGGCTGGAGCTATGGGAGGTTTGGGAGACGGGAGACCCGTGCAGAGCTTGCCTGGGGGTTGGCAGCTCGTAGGTTCGTCCATCAGTGAAAGTGCAGACAAGGGCAGTGCAAGAACATTGCATCTCTTGGGCAATAAAATGCAGAGGGCCCCTGCGTGCCCTGCAGCAGGGTAAGAAAAGAAATGGGGGTTTATCTGTGAGTGCAGCATTGTGTCAGTGATCCCTGTGCCTGCAGTACGCTGTGTGTGTCCCCTTTGTAATGAGTGCGAGCAGCAATAGGCCCCAGCCCAGCCTGTTCCCGGCTCCCATGTGTGTCCCATTGGCCTTGACTGAAGGGAAGGGATCATCCTGGGGACACACCATGAGAAGGGAGCGTTCACTTTCTGGTCCTACGCCATCGGGTTGCCACTGCCCAGCAGCGCCATCCTCAGCTGGAAGTTCTGCCATGTCCTACACAAGGTCCTGCGTGACGGCCACCCCAACGTGAGTGTCCCCTCGGTCATCCCTTCTGCTTCACTGGTGAGGTCCCTCTGCACAAAGGGTGGGTTTCCTTCCCTGTCCCGGCCACTTTGCCCAGGCCATGGGGCTGTGAAGCACTCTGTTGCCTCCCATCTTTGAAACCAACCCATGCAAAGCTCCAACCTCTGATTGCCTTTGAAAGGCTTGAACTTCTTCTTCCAAAGCTGGAGCAGCAAAAGGGGCTGGATCCATCCTTCTCCCCAGCTTCAGGGCAGGCGGGTGGGCACTTGCCCACCTCCATGCCAGCCCCACCATGCCACATCCCTCCTGTTTTTCATAGAATCCTAGAATGGTTTGGGTTGGAAGGGGCCTTAAAGCTCATCCAGTCCCAAGCCCCATCCAACGCTGCCAGGGATGGGGCAGCCACAGCTTCTCTGGGCACTCTGTGCCAGCGCCTCAGCACCCTCACAGGGAAGAGCTTCTGCCTAATGTCTTCCTAATGCTTTTGCCCTCAGGTCCTCCAGGATTGCCAGCGGTACCGCAGCAACATCCGAGAGACGGGGGACCTGTGGGTGAGTGGGGTGAAATGAGATCTGTGCCTTCTGGGGAGTTTGGATGTGGTGAAAACCACTGTGAACGCAGGGAGGGCAAAGTGCCTCCTGAAACAACGCCTCATCTGTGACCCTGCTGGGTGATGGGTATGCGCATGGTGAAGGGCAAGAGGGTGAGAGCCATAGGGCCACCGGCACATGTGGGATCTGCTGGATCTGGTTGTATCACTTCAGACTTGCCTCATTTCCCCTCGTGCCTCTGGCAGGGCCATTTACATGACAGGTATGGGCAGCTGGTGAGCATCTACACACGGCTCCTCCTCGTCAAGATCTCCTTCCACATCAAGGTGAGACCCTCTGCTGCCTCCATGCCCTGTCCTGCTGGGGGACGGGGCTTCACCAGGGGGTGCTTTACCCCGGCGAAAACATTGACAGCGATTGCTGTTTTCTCTTTCCTTTTACAAAGCATCCCGAGTTCCCCCCAGGCCTTGAAGTGCCGGATGAGGTGCTGGAAAAGACAGCAGGGACGGACGTGAACAACATGTGAGTGTCCTGATGGGAGCACAGCGCCCGGTGCGGGGTCACCAGCTCCGTGCTGGCAGCATCCTGCAACAAACCGGCTCCTGAGCCGGGCAACCATCAACCGGTTGGATGGGGGCTCATTCCTCCTGCACCTGCAGGGCAGTGAGGAATGGAAATGTGGGGAGCAAACCTGCTGGGGGTGCCCCATCCCTGACAGTGTTCAAGGCCAGGTTGGATGGGGCTTGGAGCAAGCTGCTCTAGTGGAAGGTGTCCCTGCGCGTGGCAGGGGTTGGAACTGGATGAGCTTTAAGGTCCCTTCAACCCAAATCCTTGTCACTCTGAGCCCTCACCGTCATGAGGACCTGCAGTGACCACGAGCAGCTGGAGCAAGGATGTCTCTGCCATCGGATGATGTGGGTTGGGGTCTCTTTGGCAGCTTCCAGCTGACGGTGGAGCTGTTTGACTACCTGGACTGGGAGCTGAAGCTGTCGGAGTCAGGTGAGGAGGCAGCAGGTCCCTCCCTGGGGCTCTTGAGCAATAGTTTCGCTCTTTGGTTGGGAATGGAGTTCCGGAGCCTGAGGTCAGAGGCTCAGCCCCTTCCTCCTCCTGCGAGGAGGTTTCTGAGCTCGTTCCTCAGCTGGATTCCCCTGTTGATGCTCTGTAGAGGTGGTTGTAGGAAAACACTTGAGGAGCGTGGTGGTTTTAGCCCACCTGAGCAGTGCAGAGTGTTGTTTTCAGAGCAGTGCTGCTCTGAAATGGGTTCTTCTTTGCTTTTGGTACAACCATGTTAATCATATGCATTACCCAAATCCTTTCTATCTCCCTGAAGCAGAGGATGAGGCTGTACCTCTTTCTAAATACTCATTTTCCCTTGCTGAAATTCCGTTGGGAATGTCTGATTCTCTTGGCTCCTTCTCCAGGAATTTTTAGATGACTTAAAAATGGGGCAGTTTCTTCCTGTGCTGCAAGTCAGGAGCACAGAGCTGCCCTGGAAAACAGGGCCCAGCGGGAGCCACCGTGCTCCCAGCTCCCACCGGCTCCTGCTTCTCCTCCTGACCCAGTTGTGCAGAGAATTTATATTCATAAATACTTTAAAGCTGAGCGGGGAAGAAGCCAGAGGGGATGTGCTGGTTGGATTCCTGCCAAGGGAAGGGATCTGTTTCCGAGCCGGGGCATGCGAGGCCACAGTGTCGGCAGGTCCATCCCCTGCCCTGGGATGCTCTCCCAGCTCCTTGCGTGATTAAATAGAGCAGAGCAAAACCCTTTGACTTCCCCAGCCTTTACATCGTTTCGGGGTTAGAGCCCTCCTTTTTGGGCTTGGGGTACCCAGGGCAGAGCTGAGCACCCTCTGCCACCACCGTGCCCTTGGGTGTTCGTGCCCGGAAGGGGGTTGTTCCCAGCGCAGAGGGACGGGGCAGGCAGCAGCCCCGGTGTTTACCCCATATCCTGGCACAGCCACATCCGCTGTAGTTAATGATCAAGCGGAGATGCGGGGCCAGCGCCTCACTGTGCTCACCCTCCAGTTTTCAGGCAGCTCAACACCTCGATGGCGGTGTCGCAGATGTCGGCGGTGCAGTGCCGCCTGGCCCCCCTCATCCAGGTCATCCAGGACTGCAGCCACCTCTACCACTACACCGTCAAGCTGATGTTCAAGCTGCACTCCTGTGAGTCCTGGGGATGTGCCCCCCGCTGGTCTTTTCCCGGGTTGGATGTGGGGATTAGGATTGTGTGGATGGAGGCATCCATCGCCATGTCCTCATATCCCAGCCAGGCCCTGAGGACCCGCTCCATCCCATGTAGCCATCCCAAATGAAGGAATGAGAAGGGCTTGTTCCTGATTGATTTAAACTGTGCCTTGGCCTGCCAGCCCCCTGCGTAGGATTGCTGGGCAGCACCGTACCAGGGGCCTCACATGGGTATTTTGGGGTTTCCACAGCCACCTTCCTGTGCTGTGCCCCTGGTCCCTATGCCAGGGATGGGGACACCCCACTCCCATCCTCATCCCTCACGTCCCGCTTCCTCCTGGCCTTTACCTGCTGCCTTTGGCAGCCAGAGGGATCCAGCTGCATGTGAATGTATTTGCAGCCCTGGATCAGCCATGTCTGTCCCCCCCATCACTGCAGGTCTGCCGGCGGACACGCTGCAAGGCCACCGAGACCGCTTCCATGAGCAGTTTCGCAGGTAACCCATGGCCGAGGTGGGATGCTGGGCTCCCCTCCTTGCTGCCATTCCCCCCCCACCTCCTCTACAAAGCAGTTCTTCTCTCTCTCCTCTCCAGCCTCAAAAACTTCTTTAAGAAGGCATCGGACATGCTGTATTTCAAGCGGCTCATCCAGATCCCGCGGCTGCCAGAGGTACGGCAGGGTTTCCGTGTGGTGCTTGCGTGTGATGCTTTGGAGAGCTTGCGGGTTCAGGGTGTCCCCATGGATGGGTTCAGTGTCTGAGGACACAGCAGCACAGGGATGGCTGCCTGCCTTCTATTGCTGTGCTGCTGCAGTGGTTCCCGAAACCCCAGGTGATGCCATCACAGCGTCTCGTCCCCATAGAGCCCTCCAAACTTCCTGCGGGCATCCGCGCTGGCCGAGCACGTGAAGCCTGTGGTTGTCATCCCGGAGGAAGCCCCTGAGGATGAGGAGCCAGAGAACCTCATTGAGATAAGCACAGCTTCCACCATGGAGCCACAGGTGGGGGCACGGGATGGGGACCCTGGGACAAGAGGACACCGGCACCCGCAGCCTGGCTCAGCTCAGCACCCTCTGTCTTCTCCAGGTCACCTCGGATATATTTGACCAAACCTTTGGGCCTCCCAATGGCATTCGGGATGACAGGTATGGGGGGTCCAGTGGTGATGCCGATGGGGTGGCCACTGCCACATGAGACCAACCTGCTCTTTCGCTACAGGGATGCACAGATCGAGAGCCTGAAGAAGGAGGTGGATGTACTCCGTGCAGAGATGGAGAAGATTAAACTGGAGGTAAGGCCCTGTTGGGAAACAGCCAGGGCGGGAGAGCGGGGTGCTTTTGGGTGCTGTAGTGTTGAAACTGCAATGGGATGCAGCAGGAGAAGGGTCCTGGCACCCAGCGCTGTGTTTTAAACCTCTCCCAGTGCCAGGACCCAGCTCCTGATGGGATGGGATGGAGGCACGTGAGACCTGTCCCATGTTGTCTGTTAGCAGCGGGGACAGAGCAGGAGGGCAGAGCTTTCCCATGCCTCTCGCAGCAGCTTTGCCCAAATCACAGCCAGGCGCTGGGATGGGGATGCCGGGAAGGGTGGTTGTCCCTGGCAGTGCCCAAGCGGTGCCGGTGCCCCGCAGGCGCAGCGGTACATCACGCAGCTCAAGGCGCAGGTGAACAGCCTGGAGGGAGAAGTGGAGGAGCAGCGCAAGCAGAAGCAGAAGGCGCTGGTGGACAACGAGCAGCTGCGGGATGAGCTGGAGAAGCTGCAGAGGGTGAAGCAGGACAGCGACAGATCCCAGCGGCTCTGCGCCGAAGCAGAAAGTAGGTGCCCTACAGCACCCATTGGCCACGGGGTGTCCTCAGCACCGGCGCTGATGCTTTCTCGCCCTGTTCAGAGAAAGCCACCGCCACTGAGATCCGCTACACGAAGCTGAAGGAGAAGCACAGTGAGCTCATCAACACGCACGCTGAGCTGCTCAGGAAGGTAACGCTGCTGCTCGTGCCTGGCAGGGGCTGACTGCTGCCTTCATCCCTCTGCCCAGCCCTATCCCATGTTGCTGCCATCATCCTGGGTCCAGGGACCTCTGAGCACTGGGTGGGAGGCCCCCCTTGAATTCATGTTCACAAGCAGCCAGCGTCTCAGATGCTGTGAGAGGCATCTCGAAGGTGTCCCTTGAGCCAGAATTTGATGGGAACAGACGCGGCTGTGGTGGGATCCCCGCTCTGATGCCCATTAAGCCCCATGTTCCCATGCAGAACGCTGACACTGCCAAGCAGCTGACGGTCACACAGCAGAGCCAGGAGGAGGTGGCACGTGTCAAGGAGCAGTTGGCCTTTCAGGTGGAGCAGGTCAAGAGAGAGGCCGAAATGAAGGTGAGCCAGCACAGGCCTGCATCCTTCCCTGCTCTGGGGCCCTTCCCAGCCTGGGAAATGCAGTTTGGGTGCGAGGGGTAGAGGTGGTGGTTGATGTCAGTCCCTGAGCCTGGAAGGAGTTGCCCTGGCTCCTCAGGAAGGTGTTATTTAATGCATGCTGCACTCCCTCTTGCCCAAAGCTGCCTTTTCTTCCCCCAAGAAAATGCCACGATGCAAATGAATGGGTCTGGGCGCTTTTATTTGCTGGGGGCTGCTCCCAAAATTCCTCCCCTGGGGAAAGAAGAAACCCCCCCAACAATACCCTGAAAACCCCTCCTGCAAAACACATCCGGATCCATTCCCACCGCGCTGGCTGCGTGCCGGCGCCAAGCGGGGCTGGAGCGCGTCTGCAGCTCCATGGCCATGCGGTTGCAGCTGGAGGACCAGAGCCTGCAGATGGAGCAGCTGCGGCAGGAGCTGGATGCCCGGCGGGAAGAGCTGGAGCAGGCGCAGCGCTCGCTCAGCCACGCCAAGCAGGTACGAGGCTGGGGTGCAGGATGTGCTCCCATCCCCATCATGCAGCGAACAGCAGCTCAAGGCAATGTCATTGGGGCTGAATGTGGGTCCACCCCATCAGTGTCAGGAGCTGGGCATGCCCTCGGCTCCCCCCTGTGTAGTTGTTGGGCTCATGACATGGTGACAGGGGTCTCCTGGTCCCCCTGGCAGGCAGGCACAGAGCTCAGTGCTCAGGTGGAGGCCCTGCATGCCGAGAAGGAGGTGCTGAGGCGGTCGGTGAGTGAGAAGGAGTGTGAGCTGCTCTCCGCACGTGGTCTCATTGAGGAGAAGGAGCTGCAGCTGAGCCAGGAGGTGGACAAGACCTCAAGGGAGATACGAGAGCTGCAGGGCAGGCTGCTGGAGAAGGTATGGAATGAGATGTCTTTGGGGGTGCTGAGCAGTTGGGGTGCTCAGATGAGCCATCGCTGGTGTAGCCAGTGGGATGTGACTTGCAGCAGCAATAATGGGATGCTCAGGTCTAATCCTGCAAAGCTGCTCTCAAGGGATGTGATGGTGATGGGGCAATGGCGATAGGGGTCCTGTGTCCCAAGTAGTGCAACTTGCTTGTTCCTCGCGCCCCACAGAGCAGCCAGGAGCAGAGCCTGCAGCAGAAGCTGCTGGACGAGCAGTTCATCATCCTGCAGCAGACGGTGCGGGAGGCAGAGGACATCCTCCGGGACGCCGTGGCCAAGCTGGATGATCCACTGCACATCCGCTGCACCAGCTCCCCAGGTACATCCCACTTGACCATGGGGCCTGCAACCCAGATAACATTGCCTCTCAGCTTCCCCCGGGCCTTTTTTTCCCTACCAAACACTGCATCCGAGGAGACGGGGGTCACGTTTCCCAGGAATGAATTTTTAGCTCCAACCTCAGCACTGTTTTGCTCAGATTTTAGCTCTGTTCCCAGGCCAGGGCCACAAGGACCTGAGCTGCCTTGGCTTCCACTCAATGGTGCCTCACGGAGTCAGCACTCGTGCTCATGCAGACACTAATGAAGCTAAACTCATTGCAGATTACCTGCTGAGCCGGGCGCAGGCAGCGCTGGAGTCCACGGATGCCCTGGAGAAGGGGCACGCGCAGTACGTGGCCTCCATGGCAGGTACCTGGGGCTGGGGACCGGTGGCATCGCTTGCACCTTGCTTCTATTATTGTCCATCCAGCAGCTCCCAGCTGCTTTGGGGCCATTGGCGAGCGTGCAATAGCCTGGTGATGGAGGCATGGAGCGGGTGGGTTCCTGTGTGCCCTCTCAAGGAGCAACCTGCAGGCTGATGGGGTCAATACCAACCTCTCCAAGCTCTTGTATTGACCCTTGAGTGTGTTGAGGGGCAGGTTGAAGCCCTCAGGACATGGCAAGTGGTGCCCTGGGCTGGCAGCATCTGACCACATCATCTCACCATCAGATGCTGCGGGGCTGGTGGGGGCTCTGGCCCTCTTTGCACACTTGACAGCCGATACCATTGTGAATGGCAGCGCCACGTCCCATCTGGCTCCCACTGACCACGCTGACCGTGAGTGCTGTGCATGGACACTTCATATTGGGGGTTCTTTATGCTTGTGGAGTTTTTTTGGGGGGCTGCTGGGACAAAGCATCCTCTGGTAGGGGTTGGTTATGGGGCAGATCATCCCTGAGGGCAGCATGGTCCTGTCTCCCCAACATTCCCTGTGTTCCAGTGCTCCTTCCTGGGCCAGGGTTGTTACTTCACTCATGGAAGCTGATTTATCCTCTTCTGCAATAAACTTCTGGATACCATTGATGTGTGGCATCATCCCCATAACTGAGGGGAGGAGGAAGATGAAGGTGGTGGGGATGGAATGGATGGAGGAGCCCACTGTTCATTGAGGAACCTGTCACCAACCCATCCTCTCCCCAGGGCTGACGGAGACGTGCCGGGACTGTGGGCAGCAGAGCCTGGATTACCTGGGCAAGCTGAAGGACAAGCAGACACTGGGATGTGCTGAGCTGGGGGACGTGCGGCGGGTGCTGCGAGGGGTCCTGCAGCTGGCCCAGGTAGGAGATGGTGCCAATGCACCCGTCGGGGCTGGCAGGGTGGGATCACTGGCATGGGTGTTTCCCAAAGGGAAGTCAAAGCAGGCAGTTAATGCAGAAGGACGTTGCCTCCATGTGTCAAGGTGGGAGTTTGCTCAAGCTGCACCTCGATGGACAGCTTCTTTTTACCGAAAGATACCCAAACCCATGGCTTTTATGGCATTTCCCGTAGTCCAGAGCTGAAACCTCTGAAGCAGCCCTGGGATGCTGGGTTGGGGCGAGCTTTTCGGGGTGGCTTGTGCCACATACCCATGGGTTATCCATTTGTCTTTTCCATTAACCCACTGTTAATTCAGAGGCTCTTAGTTCTCTGGAGCCCTCTGGAGCTCTGCCCTGTCAAAACTGCTCCTGTGATTGAGTTTTGTCACCTTGATTTGGGGCATTTCTCACCCTGTGCCGTGTTTGCTGCAAGTTGGTGGCACATGTGCCTTCACCCTTGTTGGTCTGCAGGATGCTGCTCCTGCAGCTTTATTTATTTAAGGGGATAAAAAAGGGGTTGGATACCTTGCTTTGGTGTTATTCCTCACCAATATTCCCTTCTCTTCCTCTGCCTAAAACCTCCTGGTGACTTCTGCCTCCTTCGGCAGGAGCTGAGGCCCAAGAGCTTGGACATCAAGCAAGAAGAGCTGGGGGACATGGTTGAGAAGGAGATGGCCTCCACCTCAGAGGCGATTGAGGATGCTGTCAGGAGGATAGAGGTGAGACGAAGCTGCAGGATGGACCGTTTTGGTGCCTTGGGGCAGCAAAGCGTCCATCTCTCCTCCACCCTGCAATGTAATAATCCAACTTTCCTCTTGTGTTTCCCGACAGGAGATGATGAGCCAGGCCAGAAACGAGAGCTCTGGTGTTAAGCTTGAAGTGAATGAGCGGTGAGTGTTGAGGGGTGACATGTGGCACCCATGGGCAGGTTTCTGTCCATGCCCATACCCTGCTGGGCTGTGCTCTGCTCCAAAGCCCCATTTGCGACCCAATCCCGCATCATCCTTATGCTGAGCACGACATTCTCTTTAGAAGCGTGGACCTTGGTCTCGCATGTCTAAGCCCATTGTTACAGCTGCTTTGTGGGCTGCTTAGAAGTAACCTGCAGGCTGGCTGGCCTCCAGAATAGACCCATTTTCTAACTGGGACACAGCATTGGAGGATGCTGAATGCTTCCTCTTGTTTCCCTACAGGATTCTGAACTCCTGCACAGACCTAATGAAGGTGAGTATGGCAGAAACCGAGCTGGGGCATCAAAGACTGTGCAAAACCGTAACTTCCCCCCATTGGCAGCATCAATCCAGTCCCTGTCAAACATCAGAACCTCTTTCTCCTCATTCCAGGCCATTAGACTTCTTGTAATGACATCTACAAACCTGCAGAAGGAGATAGTAGAAAGCGGCCGGGTAAGTTTCTCTGGAGATGGGCTGCTTGGCCCCGTGCTCCTTGCACACATCACTGTCACCTTTGCAAAGCCTTGTTTGTCTAAAGACAATGGCCTAAATCTGTGTGGTTTAAACCCAGCCCAAACCTGCAGGCTTGGAGCTCTAATGCTTGTTTCATTGATATGTCTTTAACCAGGCCGTCAAGCATTGCCTGAAGGGCGCAGAAATGCTGCCAGTCCCTTGATTTATGGCTTTATAGATGAATTTCTGTATTGTTATAGATGATATGGATATTTTATATGGATTTATGGCTCTAAGTATTGTTGTGTGTAAGAACCGAGTTAATGCAGGCCATAATGCTCTCTTAACAACAGGGGGCAGCAACAACTCAGGAGTTTTATGCCAAGAACTCGCGCTGGACCGAAGGGCTGATCTCTGCCTCCAAGGCGGTGGGATGGGGAGCCACGCAGCTCGTGTAGGTACCCCGGCACCTCTCCTATGGCCTCCCCAGGCACAGCTCCATGTCCTGGGGCTGGCCCATGCTTCTCCATCACCCAGTCACCCAAGTTGTCCCACGCTCCTGAGTCTGCATGGAGCATTACCGGTCATTCCTTACAGAGCATCCTGGGTCAGTGATAGGGCTGCCGGTTCCTGCTTGCAAAGTTGCTTCAATCAAATACTCCATGTCAAAGTTCCTGCTCAGATGGTTGTGGATGGGGGGGGGTTGGGATTGGTGCAGGGTATCCCTATGCCAGTGGGGGTGGTTTTGGATAAACCTTTAAAAATCTCACCCACTTCATCATGGCCACACAGTCCTGCCTCTGCTGGTGCTTTATACCTATCCAAAACATCCGCATTTGGGCTTTGAGTAATTGCGTTGTAAAGGAGCTTTAAATAATTACAGGCAAAGCTGCTGGTTCAGGGTCTGATGCTGTTTCTGGGGATAGAGCAGCAGATAAATGATCTGCAGCTGGTTTGTAGTGCATGGTGAGGATCTGACACAATCTCCTTTCTGACCCATGACACAGGGAGTCAGCAGACAGAGTTGTCCTGCACACGGGCAAATACGAAGAGCTCATCGTCTGCTCCCATGAAATCGCTGCCAGCACAGCCCAGCTCGTAGCTGCCTCCAAGGTGAGTATCCCAACACCATTCCCGCGTGCAGCTCCTCAAGCTTGAAGGCGTTTTGCTCCCACAGTGTTGTCCCATGGATGCTCTCAGGCAGTGGTTTGTTACCCACCAGTCCTGCAGCCTCCTCCCGGAGCAGGGACGAAGGGAAGCTCTTCCTATTTCAGAGTCAGTCTGTGATTTTAACCCATCTGTCTTCACCTGCATTACTATTCCCACACCTTGCCTTGGAAATGGAGATGTGTAAAACCTCCTGTCAAGCTGCTTATGTAAAGGAATGTTAATCGTTAATGAGAAACCCCAAATAAGCACCTGCACTGACAATGATGGAGTTTGGTCCTCGCCACCTTTCCTGGTGGGGTGGATGAAAGCGATGGGTGGAGGTTTCCATGAGCAAACCGGGGGGCAGGCTGGGGGAGGAGGACCCACATGGGGTTTTACAGCAGATGGCTTTAAAATGAAGAGCATGGTTAAAAAAAGAATAGCTCTGTTCTTCACTGATGCTGCTTATCCGTGTGTGCTCCGGTGGGAGCAGAGCTGGTTTGGTGCCCCAGGGCCTGCACGGGTCATGTTGCTTGGCCATGATGGGATCAGCAAGGATAAGCAGGTGTCCATCTGTCTGTCCATCCGTACCACCCGCAGGTGTTCACATCCAAGGTCCGTCCTGACGTGGTCTCTGCTCTTTGCAGGTTAAAGCTGAGAAGAGCAGCAGGAACCTGGGCAAGCTCCAGGAGTGCTCACGCAATGTCAATGAGATGGCGGCCAACGTGGTGGCTTCCACCAAATCAGGGCAAGAGCAGATTGAGGAGAAAGGTGAGGGTTTTGCAAGGAAAGGGGAGAATCCCCCTCAAAATCCCTTTCTGGCTGTGTTCAGCCAACTGTGCTTTGGCATATGAGGAGGGTGTGCTCAGCCAGGACCCTTGCTTTTCTCCACAGACACCATGGACTTTTCGGGCATGTCCCTCATCAAGCTGAAGAAGGAAGAGATGGAAACACAGGTACGGACGTGAAGGTGGATTTGGTGCTGCCAGCCTCAGGTCCTGATCTGGACCTGCACGTTGTGGGGAGGGTCCCTCCTTTACCACTTTCGTCGCGGTGCTGTTGCTGGTGGGGATCACACCCTTGGGATGCACAGGACCCAGGACTGCTCTTTGGCTGCAGGTGAAGGTGCTGGAGCTGGAGAAGTGCCTGGAGGGCGAGCGGGTGCGCCTGGGCGAGCTGAGGAAGCAGCACTATGCCCTGGCCGGGACCTACGGCACAGAAGAGGATGGGGAGGCAAAGCCAGCACCAGCCCCTAGGAGAGGCATCCTCAAGAAGCCACCCTTGGCTCAGAAACCCGGGCACGGGGAGGTAGGTGCTGGGGGGGGGGTAAATACCCATTGGGGAGGGTGCTCGCAGCACCAGGGACTGGTATTTTGGTGTCTCCCCTCTTCTCATTTCAGCCCCAGCGAGACGCCGGTCCGTCCCCACCTCACATCTAACGGGCTGGCTGGGTAGCCATCCACCAGCTCCCGTTGCCTTCGCGCGCGCGTGCCTTCCTGGGCCGGGCCCTCCTCCCGCCTGGAAAACTGGAGTTTTCTAAGGAATTCTTTATTTTTATTTGTATTTTTCTTCACTTGATTTTTATCGGGGGGGGGCTCCCCCCGGCCTCCTCCTCCTCCTCCAGGTTAATTTAATTTGGAGTTCGTTTGGGTTACGTTCTTTCCTAAGGACTCTATGGATCAGCACTAGAAGTAACTGTAGCTCTCTACTGTACTGCTCCGACCCTTTCCAAGAGCTCTTTTTAAAGTAGGAAACTTGGGCTTTTCTTGCAACCCTTTTTTAATTCCCCTTTCCCAGCCTGAGGAATAATGGGACTCTGTTTCGGCGTGGGATCGGCCCCTCTGTGGGGAGGGAGACCTTAGCCTTAACCGGCACAAGGAGCAGGGCTTCTGTAAAGGGAAGAAGCAGTTTCTGGCACACACTGGCAATAAGGATACAGCCGTTGGTTTTTCCTGGTCTATTTTTTAGTACCACAGCACTGTCGGGATCCGTTGCGTTCTGTTTTGTATTTAAAAGAAGTAGCAGAATTAAATCTAACCGTGTCCAATGGGAGCCAGGGGATGGAGAAGACTGCAGCAATAAGAAATTACTGATGTGGAGAGACACTGGAGGGGGGGCAGAAGAAGAGGTCCTGTCAGCTGTATCCTCCCTTGGAGCTACTACCACGATATAGATTATTAAAGAAGCAATATTTAAAGTAGATGTTGTGGTGCCTGGTCAGCTTGTTGGTGGGGAGGGGACCGATGCCAGGGCTATGGCATGGGGCTCTGCTGCTTGAAGCAAGCTGGCCCTGAATACTGGGGAGCAAAAGGCAATAAAGTGCCTTAAAGTAATTAGCTAAAGCACAGAGGCAGGTGCATCAGTGTGTGTACCTATATGTGTATAGATGTGCATAAATATATCTTTGTATTGAGTCATTCTGTATGTGTGGCTTGTATGTATCTGTGTATGGCTCTGTGTGTGCCTATGTATGTATTTATATATATATATGTATGTTTGCATATTTACAGATAGATGGATAGATAGATACACCCATGCATTTGAGCACATACACACACGTCTACAGCATATAGGTCTGTATGCAGGTGTATCCATCCATACAGCTGCAGCACTAAGGCAAGACCAGCCCCAAGTGAGCAGCTCCCCAGGTACAGCAGCAGCACCTTCATTTCATGGCTTTCGTTAAGTCATTAAATAACTAAGAAGCAGCTGCAGCAGCGTGGGTGCAGGATCAGTGCTGCAGGGCCAGGCCAGCCCTTACCTGCAGCCTCATGGCTGCGCATCGGGACCATCGGCACACACTGCAAGGAATGGGGGTTGTGTTTATTCTGGGAGTAACTGGGAGTGTTTGCAGGGCTGTGTCACTGCACTGCTGGGTGCGCCCATGAAAGGGGAAGGCTGAAGCAGTTGAGTTCAGCAAGAATGCCCGTGACAGGGTGAATGCAGCGTCCTTATATTTAAGAGCAGAGTTATGAGGGTCTAATACCGACGTTTTCCTCCTTGCGATCCCCCCAAACCAATTACAATCAAATTGCATACAAGCCACAATAAAAAACCCCATGACCCTTCATTGCTGTGATTAACAAGAGGCTATAAAGCAGTTACCTGGAATTTTAATGGCTGTATCTCAAGACAACACATTTCTAAGGTATTTGTCATTTATTTCAGTTCCGAAGCAGTCTCCTGCTACTTAAGATTACACATGTCACAAGCCAGACCTTTACACAGTTTTACGAGCAACAACCACGGGCAGCTTAGAAGCCTCACTTCCCAACCAATCGTATGTATAAAGTGCGTCCCACATGAAAAGGCTTTGGTGTTAATAGTGGTGTTACCGGATAAGGCAAACAGCTGATTTAATGCTGCACATTACATCGGCATCATCCCCAACCTGAAGCTTTACATCCTGCTCAGTCTTTCCATGAAGCGATGGAGAACTTCCTGCAATATTAAAAGAGAACTGGGAAAAGGATTACCCAGCAGTGTCCTTAGGATGACTGCTGTCACATCGGGTGACAATGGCTCCCGAGATAGAGCTGGCCACAGATGGGCTTGAGTTTGAGTTTCGTTTCTTTCAGAAGCCTTTTCTCTCGGTACAAGGAAGTGCTTCCCACAATAGCTCGTCAGCTATTTACAGATGGTGATGAACACGTGTTTGCTGGGAGACTGATGTCATTCTAACCGCTCTCATCATTACATTTCATAATGGAAAGATGATTAATCAAGACCTTGAGCTCTCAGAATCCAAGTAAAACGTGGCCTTAAGAATGATGCCATGGGTAAACGTAACTTGTTTAACCAACAGCCCTGCTCTTTCACTGTGGTTTACTGACGTGGACACTTAACAGAGGCAGCAGGTCAAATAACCCAGGCCAGAAGGTACAAAGTCTCAAAAAGTCTCACTAAAAATAAGCTGCAAAGGCCGCTTGAAGTGTGAGCCATGTGCTGAAGTAATTGTCATAGCAAAATTAAGCTTACTGTCCAGTCTGTGATTGTCTTAACTCCTTACGCGTTCCGGGAAGTATTTGCTATTTGTAGCAGGCAGCAAAAGTGAATCGCAACTGCAGACTGTGCATGCCCAGGTTTATTTTGAGACTCCATCAAGACATCCTGCTCTACAGGATCCAATTTGCTCATGGCTTTTAAATACCATTAGATGTTTAACTCGATGCGCTACTGACAACAAGTTTCACTCAGTTCCTGCAACACCAGCCGTGGAAAATAACCAAGCACAAGTTGTGAGATCCCACGTTCTGCTCCCTTCCACTGAGGTTAGTAAGTTCTGTTTGGTTCTCCTGAAGCAGCTTTCAAGCAGTGTGTTATCAAAGCCCTCCTTTCCCCACCCTTTGGCTCCTCAGCAGCCACATCTCCAGTAACCTGAAATGAGTTGGAACGCAAAGCGGCTCAAGTTCAGCAACAGCATTGCTATAGAGCAGCGTTTGCAAAACCCAAGCGTCTCTTGGATCACTGGGGGAAAACGAGCCCGTTGAAATCAAGCACAGGAACAGCAAACAGCCATTACATGCTCTGGGAAGGCAGGTAAAAAAGGCTTCTGTAAAAGCATGTTAAGAACCCCGAATTAAAGCAATGAACAGCACGTTTCAAACTAGAAAAATACAACTGTGTTATGTATCTATCATCTCCCTTACGACCCCTCTTACCATGTCTGGCAGGGCGAGATAACTAATACACCAGCCCCAAGGACATTATTTATGTGGATTATTTGATTCTCCACAATCACATAATCTTCCCAGTAAGGTGGTATTACTCCAGTGCTGAGAACTGCACCACTTTGCCCCCTCCTTTCCTGTACAGAATGGGGCCGGCTTCTTTCACCACTAATGAATCCCAGAAATTAGCCCTTTTGAGCAGTGGTTGCTCGAGTAACGTGCAGCTTTAAGCGCATGTAGCAAGGTGTGGAATTAGCTTATGTGGCGAGAGGAAACAAGTTTAGCTGTGAAGGAACCAGTAATTACTACATCCTCACCTACAAGAGCACAGAAAAAGCAGCCTCAAACAGGTTGAAGGAAATAAATACATTTAGCACTAAAATAATAATGGTACTAAATAGCTCTTAGCTTCCAGCAGGATCCAGGGGTCAAAGCACACCCTACTAAGACTTCCAGCCTCAGCTGCTGTTTGTCCTGCAGGTAGGGGGAAAAACGGAGATTTGAGTTCAAGAGGTTGAGAGCCCACCAGAGGATGCTCAGGGATGAGATGTCAACTGCAGCACCGCGGTCTCAATAAGGCTTCTCTGAAACTGGAGACAAAAATCTCTCAGAAGAGCTCAAAGCAACACATCTTGTATCCAGGGACAGGCTCGGAAGGATGAACAGTCACACCTGTAGAAGACTTGTATGAGGGTTGATTAACACAGAACTGAGGAGGACCCGGATTACAGGAGCTGTGTAGGCTTGCACGGCCTCCGAAGCCGCTTCCAAAGAGAAGGGACAAGTCACGACCACAGCACTTGCCTCTGTTGTGTTGCTTTGATTTTTGCTTCCCACTACACAACCAACCCAGCGAGGTCTGACCATCCAGGGTTACCTCTCCTTTGCACAGGGAACAATCCCACCCAGAACCACCTCCTGCTGCACAGGAGCCATGGGAAAGGGGCATCCGAACTCCAGGTTCGGAACTTTTGGCAGGCACCTTCTCCAAGCTGCAAAACACGGGCGTTGCTGCAAAGTGTCAGGAGAGCCGAGTTGAAGAACCGCACTTTTACATAACAGCATCTCCTTCCCTCGCCCACCTGCACTGAGTCAGCACAGCAAGTTCTCCTCAGCTGTACTTTCCCATTTCTGCACCAGCAGAAGGGTATCAGATCCCCGTAGCCACCACAAAAGAACACATCAAGAGACAGCTAAAAAAAGGATTTTCCTCCATATACTACCAGTTTTTCTGCAGTAGGAATTCTTTCTTATGTTGCTACTAAAGCAGATAACACAGAAAATTACATCAGGTCTTTTCTGCCCTCTGACTCATGTTCCTCAATAACTTTGGTTGACTCATTTCTCCTGACTTGGCTGGAATCTCAGGTTTTCCTCTTTTAACAAACAGAAACAACTTTCCCCATTCCTTGGGCTTTTCCAAGTGCAGATTCTGAACACTTCCAATATTCCCAACTGTAGGAAAGCAAAACAGAAGCAAAGGGATCCCACCTGCAAAAGACAGTCCCCCTACCACACTGCCACGATTACAATGTGCCGAACCTACTCTGAACCCACCTATCCTGCATCAGTGACACACTAAATGGACTCACTATTATCCAGCCACGAAAAGCATGGCCAACAGATTTACTACAGATAATTAAAGCTATTTTCTGGCAAATTTATGTCCTCCATTCGAACCACAACTGGTTTGAGATCACCTCATGAGAAGCATCATTAAATACTGGAAAACATGAACATGACTGCGATTAAATGAAGCCACAATGGGAACACGACACCAAGAGAGATATGCTATTTTATTTAAAATCAGACCACAGTAGATTACAGAAAGACTTCTTATGCAAACAAATCCACTGTATGTTTCACAACTTGCGAGGCATATAAAACAGCCCCTGTATGAATAGACTGTCCAGGATTACACAGAGGAACTGTTCAGGTGCAGGATGGCTCTACCTCCTCCGATCTCGATGTTTGGGAAGCAGCTCTATATTCAGGCCAACAGAATTGTTGATTTGAGCTCTGTAAGTCATTATTCCAGTTTGAGAGGGCAGAGAAGTCCCAAAAGAGGTCGAGACTAAGGTTGTGGAAGTTGGGGCACTAGACGTAATGGTTACCCATGACTGGACTGTGCCCAGGGCTCTGTCTCCTGGCATCACATGAAAGCTTATATTCTAAATAGTCTCTCCATGGTCACCGGTACAAAGGTGACCTGTGTGGATCAGCTGTGCCACAACAACTGACTCCTCTTCCTCTAGGCGACAGCACTGAAGCGCAGCAAAACTCATTCTCGAGTTAGCACCCTTCAGTGCTGATCATCAATCAAACAACTTAACCACACACAACTGAATTAGTCATAAGTTACAAAACTGCATACAAAAGACTGGCAAAAGGAATGCCATCCAAAGAGCATTTTCAACGCTACCATCACTCTACAGCCGTGTTACACATTGTATTTAAAAGGCTCTTCTCTGCTCCAATTGCTTTGGGAAAGTAGATGCTATTTGCAGCAGACATTAAAAATCCTCAAGACAACATTATAATATATATATATATATATATTTGGCAAGCGTACTGAGCCACCCCCTCTCAAGTCTCAGCTTGCCTATGGCATTTTAATCTCACTATCTTATAAACAGTGCAAATTAGTACGATTCTAACATCCTAGCCATAGCAGAATTTATTTATAAGCTATAACAAAACAGGAGAAGCTGTTGAAGGGCAACGGGTTGAAAGCACTGACACATCTCTTGCCCAGCTCCTTCAGGTTAGTGTTTTGTAGATCGGATTTTAACAGCTTTCCACAGTCATCCTTCTCCTTTATCCTTAAACATTACCAGCAGTCAAGTATTTCTTTACAGTTTGTGCGCACATATACACACAATTAATGGCAAAACGTTTTCCGTGAGCAGCTGGATTTCAGTTACGTGATTGCTATAACTGAAAGTATAACGTTAGTTACATTATCTATGTTCAAACTTACCCACCGGTGAAGGCAACTATAAGCTTACAAATAGCAGATACAGCCTTTGTTTCTTCTGAAGTATGAGGGTGAGTTTTCTGTAAAACAAAGTGCTCTTGAAGAGCCCTTGAATTAGAGTTAAGCAATGGCCATTCAAACGATAAAAATGCTATTATCCTAGTATTACAATCACAGGTGGTGATCCTAAGGCACATCAGCCACATGCATATGCAATAATGCATTGTTTTGCTTTCAGACAGAAAAATTGCATTAGCTTTGTCTGTATTTCGCTTGCACAAGAGTTTGTTTCTAGATAAAGTATCCCTGAAAGGTCACGTTATCACAAAAGGTACCAAAAAGAGAGAAAATTTAACAAGTAGTAAAAATATTTCTGGACTACTAATACCAATAAAGTTAGATACAGAAAACGCAGTGCAAATTCACAATACACTTATCTATCACCTCCATCACTTCTGAGGATGTTCAGCCCTCGGAAAAAAAGTTGGCACTTGATAAGTGTATAAAATATACCTGGTTGGTTTTATTAAGTGTTAGCAGAACTGATTTGAGAGTGTTTTAGTTGTTGTGTAGCAGGCTCAAAGTACGGGTTTCTGTACTCTGTCACCATCCCGGTAGCCCCCAGCCACTTTAATTCTTTCTAGGACACAAATCATTTCCACAGCAGACTTATGTTTAGCATCCAGATACAACAGTTGCCATCCAAATACCAGCACTAATAGCACAGCAAAATTACTTTGAAACGAGTCATAATTAACCATGCTGATACAAAGCTTCAGTGAGCAAATAATACCAAGAAAAGATATTAACACTAGGTTTTAAAAAAAACACATCCTGTACCATCACTAGAATACAGCAAAAACACACTTTGCAAACAAATCCAATGCACGTTGCTTCACAAAATTCCCCGTCTACAGAAGGTTTCCAGGCTTGCACTGGGGAATTGGTTCAGATGCCAGGAACGCTGACCAACCTTCTGCCCTTTGTGCTCAGAAGGCAAAACAAGCCAAATAACCATATTTTCAGAATAGAGAGTTTCCTGTTATGAACTTCATTTCAGATTAGTATTTGCTAGCAACCGCCACACTCCAGAGGAAATGATTAAAGGACAATCAAGGGCCTTACGTAAAGGAAAAAGAAGAGCTCTTCTATTTTGACTGATGCTGTTTGTGGGATAGACTGCCAAATACGAAGTGCATTCCAGAAGAATGGTATGAAAGTGGTTTAAAGTAATGCAGGGGCTATGACAGATTCTGGACTGATTGATAACAGACTTAGGGACACATTCTGTGCAAGCAACAAGTGTTAAGACCTGTCCGTCCCCCCCCAGTGCTCTATTAAACTACCAGCACATGTCTGTACCTTGGGTTTCAAGAGTCACATTGAGAGTGAAATCTGAGCTCCCCTGAAAAGCTTCTTCCTCCAGTGGCAGGAGTCAAGAATAGATTATGTAAGATGCAAACAGCCACCATGGAGTTCAAAAAGCTTCTCTGTTCTGCCTGCCTGCAGAGAAACATTAACTGCAAATTCCAGATAGATGGGCATGCCAAAGACTGCAAAACTAGAGGAAATGGGCAAGTTAAAAATAGTTCTGCCAAATGAGAGATTGAGGGATAAAATGAAACCCTGGAGCTTCAAGGGGGCAATCACCTGATATGAAAACACAGTATCTGATTAAGAAATACCCTGCTTGGATTCCTGGAATCACATGATATCAAAAGCTAAGCACCTGTGTAAAAAAATCACTTCTGAATTCAAGGTGTGGAGAAGAAAAAAAAATCAACATAAAAAAGAGAATCTTAATAGGCAAGGAAATAAAAATGCCTGGTAAAGTTTCTATAAAACCCTAAACTGGCTCTACAACCAGTTTAGTTTAATTTCAAGAGACCAGGCTATCAAGCTATTTAGGAGTGGGAAGAGTGCGTACTTTTGTTATGAAAAGTCTCAGGTAACAACTGAAATGTAGAAATGAAACTCTTGTACTGCCTAAAAACCATGCAACGCTTTCTGACAAGAGTTTCAGCTCAGCGAGCTCTGAAAATGTGTACCTGGCCACAGATGCCACTGTCTGGGCACACTGCAAAGGAAGCTGATGCGGTCCACTGCAACTCTTTGCCCAGTATTCAGATATGGTTGTTACTATCCAAACATCAGCACTGATCAATAATTCTTTAGAGGGACAAACAGCTCCCAGTTTGCCACACATACATCCAGCTGTGACGGGAATACATCAGAAGGGGATGCTGATTTCCCATCTCTAAAGAATTCAGAGCGTGATTCCATTTGTAACGTCAGGAAATCCACCATGCATCCTTTCACTACTTGATGGATTTACAAACTTCAGACCCTTTCACCTTCCCAGACAAACCTCGTTGTCAAATTGATCTTTAAAAACAAAAATAATCACATTTACCAAACACAATTGCAAACCTCTGAGCCACAGCTCAAATCTTGTACTCCATTGTGCAAAGAACAGAGGTTTTCCATTGCTTACATAAAGTCTCTGATGGGGACAAAAAGGAAATATAAGCACCAATACATCAGTTAGGCGCACCAAAATATTCACTGGAGGATAAAGCCAGGATGTGGTGGAAGGCGAGGTGGTCTTTGGGGAAGAGCTGGAGGATATTGTGGTACAAACTGAGATGGGTATCCCGGCTGTGGCATTTGACTTGCAGACTGAACTCCTGGTCGAGGTGGGAGAGGAGGATACGGAGCACCTGGATAAGAAAGAGCTGGTCCTGAACTCATGGCTGCAGTAAACGGAGTAGGAAAGCATCCTGCTGGGACTGAAGAAGGTGGAGGGGGTGGTATTCGTCGGGGCACGACTGAAGGAGTGTTTGCATCCGAAGTGTAGGAATCTTGAGGTGCTGGTGTTGTCTCAGGTGCTCTGGGCTGAGCCTGAGGCTGAACCTGTGGAAGTCTCTGTCCTTTGAGCACCATTTCTTGGAGCTTCTCAATTTTTACACGTCGCAGGTGAGCCAGTTTACGCTTGCTCTGGTACTCATCAATGAAGGAATCCAGTGGTATTTCACCATCAAGAAATTTTTCTGCCATATTCTGTCAAACATGGAACAATACCTTAGAAAATGGCATACTGCAAAGGAATCCGAATGGTTTATATCCTAAAAATAGCCTGTGATTTTCTAGCTTGCATATGGAAGATGACTGGCATACTAAAAATTCTGAGCAGCATTTTGAGTTACTTATTACTCAGAAGCACTGGGAGTTAAATATAATTTCTGCTTAAATTTATACTGAAGCAACAGCAGTAAGAACATCTGAATCTAGCTCTGAACATTCCCCTTATCATCAGAGGTGGGAACAGACCAAATTCAACAGCTTTCCAGATTGTCAGCTAAGCTGAGTTACAGCTCAGTACCGCTTGCAGTGCCAACAGAAAGACTCAGTACAGAGAAGCAGATTATTGCTAAGCCAGGTTTCATACTTGTGGCTTTAGGTAAATTATGTTTAATAATTAAGACAGGGGACCATACCTACAGTCACAAAGTTCAACTTGCCCTGGGAATGTCTTTTTGTGGTCACAACTCAAGCAGATTTTTTCCCCTGATACAGGTATAGAAAATGTCCTACAGGCAAATCCGCAAACAAAACCAAACACTTCCATTAGAATAAAATAGACCATTCTTCAAGCTCTTGTATCACAGCAAGCGGTGACCATTGGCCCTAGACAGATATGTTGAAATCATAATGGAATATTTCACCAGAAATGCTGGAGAAAAAAACCAGCTCGGGCACCGCGTTTCATTAGGTTACTGATATTTGTAATGGATTAATACATACACCAGGCAAACACCATTAAAGAAATATTCCATATTGATACACTGTGAATTTGAAGGCAATGCCAAGGAACTAAGACAGTTTGGCTTTCTTTTCTGAAAAGGAACATTTTCTCTCTTAAAGAGTAAAAAAATCACTTGGATAAAAAAATCTTGCTGAAACCAAACGTCTGTTCACTGAAGTTCAAAGTAAAGATCAGAACGTATTATTTAAAAGACCCCTTTTGCCTATTACATGTTCAACACCTCACTGCAGCTTTGTACATTGCAAGTCTTCAGTAATGTGTGTAAGTGGCAGAATTGAAGTGTACTGTCATTACCTCTGTGTCTTCCTCAATCTTAGCCCCCTCTGTCTGAAGCAGCGCTAGCAGTGTCTCCAGTGAAGCATTACTGGATTGTCTGTCTGCAATGGCACAAAAAGAACAGTAAATGTCAGCTGGCTCTAAGGGACTTTGAAGGGATACAGCCTCAGCAAACACAAAAATCTCTAAGGCATGTATGTACAACAGGCATACTCCATTTTCAAGACAGGATGTTCTACAGTAAGAAAATAGATTAAGTAGCTCAGGAATATTGTCAGAATGCTAAAGGCTGAAATGTAACTACAGTGATGTAATATCAAAAGGCAAAGCACTTGAGCAAGTGCAGCATCATAGAATCATAGAATAGTTAGGGTTGGAAAGGACCTTAAGATCATCTAGTTCCAACCCCCCTGCCATGGGCAGGGACAAGATGTACAACACTTCGTGATTCAGTTTGAAAAGAGAAAGTTAAATGCAATATTCTGTTTGATTTATGCTTAGTCACTGAAAATTCAAATTGTTTTGCTTCTTAGCAAGGGGAATGAATTTTATCCTAGAGAAGAGTAGGTCAACAACAGACAGGGAACCACACAGAAAGAATCTACGATACCTGTTACTAGATGTAACAGATACTAAATCATTAGAAGCATGATCTATTTCAAAACTACACAAGAATGACATTACCCTGATTCACACAGCTAAAAATGAGACACCAAAACCCAAAGAAAACATGCAACAGATTTACATTCACTTAGAAAACAGTGAATCAGAACTGTCAACAGAAAACATTACCTAGTTTTGTTTTCTTTATCTGGTATGCTTCAAAAAGAACTTGCAGCTCCCGATATTTTTCAGACAAGCTTGATTTCAAAGACTCCAACTTTGGCTGGTACAACAGATTGCCTTCTGCCAGACTGCGGTTGCTGGCAAGAGTCATGTCCTTGCTGTGTTGAACATTTTGGGCCTGGAAATGTAAAAAATAGTGCATGAAATGACAGTGAAAATATTAAGCATATAATAGTTATTCAGATAACATGACAATACCAAAATGACTAAATTAAACTCTCTGTAAAAATTAATACCATGGCATTGGACCTGCAAGTAATAACAATACTTTTGGGCTTTATGAACAGTGGGAATGTCTACTGTTTGGTGGGTACAGTCAGCTTCAGCTACGGCACTCTTTCCCATGACTTCTTTTTTCTGCTACACAAAATCCATTCTCACAAACTGTATTTTTTTGCCCTACGCTATTTCGCTAGCATATCTAGAAGGAATGAGAAGGTCTATGCTGCAAACAGCATGCTGAAATCATCCAAGATGACAATGTACTGTCAAAGCTCACAGAGGAAAGACTTTCACAGGAATTCCACTGTGAAGAAGGATCTCTTCTTTCAACTCTGAGCACCTGTAAATGAATCGCTTTCTGAACAGGAATTAATACTGACCTCAAGTCACTTTCCTGCACATTTATCTCCATGTGCAGCAGAGAGCTCATTAAACAGTTTTCTTCTCCAAGCTGGAAACAGTAATTACTTAAAGAGTTTGTGTTGTGGACAAGGACTCCTTAGAACCCTTCTCCTTTGAGCAGGGCAGAGATGCCCATGACTGCTCTGCAGGCAGAGCTGCTTTTGACTGACCAGAACAGGAACTGCATTCCTGCTACACTGAACTGTTCGTAAGAGGCAGGTTTTGATGCCACAGCAGTGTTACTGTGGAGAAACTAGTCTGGGCACTCATTTAGACACTTGTGCTAAGCTGCAACTTATGTCACCGGAGTTTCTTCTAATTCTTGTCACAGACTTCTACATTCACGCACTGCTACCTGAAGGTGCTCTGTAGGAATTTTTCGTCTTTATTTAACACAGATGCTGCTTCATCCCCACCTCACGCATCACTCTTACTATTCCCCATGGAGAATGTTGACAGATAGAGCAACAGTTGCTCTAAAAGGCCCCTTTGAATCCCAGCAGATGCAGTAAGACTGCAGAAGAATGTCATCCCTTATCTTACTAAAATGCGAAACACAAGGACTGCATCATTACTGTACCTTGTCCAGAATATTCCTCCCCAACTATGTTAAATCAATCCTGGATTGATACCAGAAGTTTGATTTTCAGTTTAATCATTCTGTTTGACATATCCTAGCCCAAAGACATTATTCCTAAGGAATAAATGACAATTCCTACAAAACCAAGATTCAGCAAGATTCCGAGTTTGCTCATACACCCATGCACGCAATTTTATCAAGACAGTCTTTATGAGCTTTGGGAAAGCTGAATGTTTAGGGAAGCCCATCCTGGATGTCACATCAGATTCATTAAAATATTCAGACATCAAAAGAACAAAAACCAAACAAAACCACAAACCACCAAAAGCCAGGGGATCTGATTTCAGATTTTCAATGTGAATCAACAAGTTGGGAAGTTTCCCCATGGCACAACAGACGGATTCCATTAAGTTGCCTTCAAAATCAATGATACTCTTGGTATGCTTTTCATGACCTCCTACACTAACATGTCACTTTTAGCACACATCATCCCTGGTTAGCTGTAACAGATCTTACTTATGGACAGTTATAGTTCAGTACAAACACAAAGGGTACAGTGCTTTCTTTCTGGCACACCCATGGGTGGATATACGAGAGCCACACCTCAGAAACAGGAAAAGAGGAAACCCAAATGAGCTATTTAAAAGCCCCAGAAAAGGACAGAATTCAGGTGGTTTTGTCAGCCTGAGCACAGAACTGGGTGCTCAGGAAAAAACACTTCCCAAGCATAGCAACCATGCCTTTGAAAGCTATTACTTCCTGTCAATGTATTTACACACCACTTTAATCTGCTAAATTCAAAACTGCCTCAACGTTAAACACATCTTTGTCCCCAGATGTTGCCCTTAAAATACCAAAGTTTTACCCTCTTTCACCCTGTTCTTGCTAAATCATTTAAAAAACTATCAAGGATAATGCTGACTCCTAAATTCTATATCAATCAAAATAGGATTCTCTTCCAAATTGTGAAAATCGGAGGAGCTGTACTTGTGATGCTGTTTTGTCTCCTCGAGATTCTCACATCAAGCCTAAACAAGCTTCCAGCTCTATGCTTGTGTTCAACATGAGTCCTTTGCAAGAATAAAAAGAAAATCCACTCTTCTCACTTTTAAATCCAGTGCGAAATCATTTAAATTAAACTGGTTGCTTCCATTTGTATCTTCTCATATGATCCAATACTATTAAGACTGTTGCTTCCAGAAAACATTTCTTTTTCTAACAATGATGAAGGGAACTAAAATACACGATTTAATAGCTTAATTACTGGCACCCAGCTCCTTCCAAATCACCTGCTATCACCACAAGCTTTGTTAACTGGCTGTCTTCTGAACTGCCAGCCAAAGAAGATTGCGTGCAGAAAGATTCATGCTTTCTGATGCCTCTCCTCTTTCACCATTTTAATGAGCAAACTACTTCCTTCGAGCGACTTCAGTTTGATTTGGTGATTGTATTTTCACTGCTTGTAAGGCTCATCCTTTCATTTCAAAGCAGTTGCACAGTCAGTCTGGGAAGACCAGTTTTATGAGTGACCTTTGATCCTTCTGCGGGATGAAGACCATGTATATTTCCTCTAGAGAGAAAAAAAGCCGGTGAACACAGACCTGGAAACCCTGGAAGAGCACAGACCCCTGGAGAAGGAACCCTCTACTAAAATCATATATAAGAAAGAGGAGAGGGAAGAACTCCAGATAAACAGAGAATAAGAGAAAAAGCTTCCTTAAGTCAGATGAGGCTTTTGCAGCATTTTAAAACATTACTTTCTAGATAATTCGCCCGCCTCAAGTATCATAATGTCTCTCAACAGGACTAAGGCATTGAGGAGGAAGCAAATGCCTAACTTTCTACACACGATTTTTTGAACACTTTCAAATCATTTCACATTTGTAAAGATGAATAAACATCAGCATATGATGTACTTCGACTTGTAAAAATAAGACAAAAATGAGTATTAGAACCTACCTATATTGAAAGCTGAGTGACGTCCTGTCTGTCCTTAGCACCTGATACCCAGCAATTATAGACTAGTGTAAACCTAAGTGAAAGTCTTCAAAACACTTGTTTCACAACTGAAAAAAATTAAGGTGTTCATAATCACACTTTAAGTTACAGTGCTTAAAATTATACAAGACTTAGTGATTCAGCTTTCTTCATATTATAGCACTTCTAAGGGCATGTTTTCCTAAGCTGAAGAAGAAGCACGACTGACATTTAATGATCAATTCAAGTGTCTTCACTTCCAGCATTAGCCTGTGTGAGGCTTCTTTTAAAAATAGACACTTGAAGAGATGAGAAACTTCAACTGAATCTTACTCAAAACCATGAGAACCAGTCTCTCAAATGAAACCTGAGGAGCTGGGGGAAACCCATCCACCTGTTCAGCGCCTTTAAATGCTTCATGTCACTGAAATAAGTTAGAAGTCTCTGGAATGAGTGAATTTATTTCACAACAGATAGAAGAGATATAACCTCAAACCAATGCAATCCAAATGCAGGCACGATTCCACAAACCAGAATAATCTCTGGCACTGATGTATGTCTGTGTAATAAACTTTTGTGCAACTGCTCCACTGGAAGTTAATTCAGGGAATCAGAAAAGCAAACACTGTGAAGCTTGCCTGAAAAGAGGAACACTTTCAACACTGACTAATTTAAAACAAAACGAGAAAGAAAACACTCCAAAGAGTTGCAAAATCATCTAAGGGTCAAAGATACCGCATGACCAGTCTATTAAGATTATCAACGCAGCACAAAGCATGCCTTCAGCATCCATTCACAGCTTTCCACAAGCCCAAGTCAATCGCCAAGCAAGGCATAAATCCAACAGAAGTTATTTTTTTGTCAGATGTGTTGTGCGACAACATTGTGTTATTAGCAGGGAGCTGGTACTGTATCAGATGTTGACCTGCCTACTGAAGCGCCGTGAAAAATAGAGCTCTTAAGAGACATAAGCAAACAGTATGAGGTTCTAGGAGAATTGCTAATGAAACTATTGAGGTCATGAGCACTTCAACAGGCAGGAAACATTAATCTGAGATGAGAAATACCAGTCAGAATCACGAGACATGAGGCAGGGCAATACTGAAAAGAGCATATGCTTTTTCTTTAACTGCTAAGCTCTCACTATGAATTCTGAATGGCACAAATGGAGCAATAACACTGAGCTGCTTATAACAGGATTTTAATGGCAGAAGGATTGCTCACCACTGAGCAGACCACTCAAACCAAATTATGTACATTGTAGAAAATTAAGCCATGGACATAGAGTGGTTATTAGACAAAAAAAAAAAAAAGTGGTTTCTGCAGCACTTCAAGCCTTAAGAAGCTTAAAAAGTGGGTTTCTTTAACAGAAATAATTTGAATAATTTTACTCAAGGATTGATTTAATAAGCACTTCCAAGAACAGGCAGCAGCAAGTGCTTTGGGAATTGAGATTCGACTGCTTCCATCAACTGTGTCTGTTTCATTCCACTTTTGCAAAAGGAAGAAAAATGCTGGATAAAATTAAAAGAGCTTAGCAACATCTTTCTGTTTAACATTTACTCCAAAATAATGGTTCGCAGCAAGTTATCTGTGCCAAATGTCTCCAAGTAGCGTCACTCCTCTTCATCCATAAGCATGTTCTCAGGAGAACTGCCTCCAGAGATGCAGCCTGAGCAAGCAAAATCCCAACTACCCACAGAGTCCATCAAGTGCTGCTATAATTATAAGCTTGCTTTGGCAAGCACCATGGCAAGTAGTCTCTCCCTAGTTTCAAGAAAAAGTCTTTTAAGGAGCTATAAATACAGTTTTGTGTGGCACCATTTTAATTACTTTATACATAGCATAAATCCACATTAGTTTTAGGTTTCTCCGGCCTTGCTCTAGCCTTTATTATGCTCGCATTTTCTCTTTCACTTACACGTATTTGTAAATCGGGAATGAATTATGCAATCACACTGGGGAAGCATACGGATACACGTTTGGAGCGTCAAATTTACCCCTGAAACAGGAGCTGACAGGTGCATAGCAGGGAAATAAAGACTTCTTTTACACAAGATTTAAGTGCACTTCTCATCAAGTGCTGGTGTACGATAACACACCCTCTAACAACATCTGTTTAGTAATAAATATTAATACATATTCCAAAGTCATTAGATATGTTAAACTTAGATCTTTTGATTATATAAGTACTAGCTTTAAAAGTGATAAAATAAAAGTTAAAAGGTAAGTTTCAATTCCTAAATGTTTACTGCAGAGGAAAGAGACACCCAGAACTGCACTCGTCAGGCACAGGCAGCTCACCCATTTCATGCTTAGCTGGAACAGAAAAATCTATAGTTGTCACCAAGTCTAATTCCTAACTTTGTAACTAAATTTCATGTTTGGGAGACAAGAACATAACCACTTGCACAATGTGGTTTTAGGGCAGGAGTGGGAATCCCAGGAAATCTGGGCATGAATTCACATACTTTTAACTTGGGCTTTCTGCACTGCCCGACCTTTTCAACCAGCTTTTGAGAAAAGGACTATGCTCAAAAACCCTGTTTGCGCTTTCCAGTGTGCTCTGAAATCCTGGAGTGAGAGGAAAGCAATACAATTCTGACTTCTCGATTTCCTATAATTAAGCTCTTGAAGAGCAAGTATTTCTTGCCAGTAGAACCTTAGCGGTCAGTAACATAATGTCACGCTGTCACTAAAGTGATGTTCCAGTAGATAAAAGGAAAACACATTACCACCAGCATCAGGTAACAAAGTCTCCCATTTATGCTGTTACACTAAAATTGACTTTTACAAACAACATACTTTTATTTCGTGACGATGATATAAAATCTAAGATCTGGAGATGTGCTGCAGAGATTAACCTCAAAGGATTATTAAAGAAAAACCCAACCCTCCTCAATTTTAAAAGACTAGGGAGTACCAGACAACTGGCTTCCTTCCTCTTTCTTCCAGACAAGATGGTCGTTGTTCAAGCCCACAGGCTTCGAAAACAACCTTCCAGACAGAAAAAGCAGCAGCTTAGCTCTCCGATGCCACATTCTTACACACCTGGGCATACAGTGTGAAGGACACTGTGTATGCACACTATCCCTGTGAAACACGAACGTGCATGCGAGCTCACACACACCGACACATACACACACCCCCACAGTGACACAGAAATCCTGCTCAAATGCCGCACAGGAATACATTCCCTTTAAGGTTGGAAGTGCCTATTTTCAGCTATTAGCAAGAGAGCCAAGTGGTTTTCCAAATCCTCCTCTTTGTGAACAGAACACTGGGTTTTGAGCTGCGTTTCCCTTGCGACAAGAACAAAGGTTTTTTCAATCGTGGAGTAATCAGCTTTAGCCAACTTTGTCATTGAAAATACAAGTGACCTCAGAGAAGTGACTCAGGAATCATGATTTATGTCAGCACGCCACAATAAAATTATTAATTTAAGGAGTTTGGAACAACTCTACAACCTAGATACATGCAGACTGACAACCAAACACCTACACAAGCAGCAGTGAAGGCACCACAGCTCCTTCTCAATGTTCAGGATTTCCCTCTCTGCCTCTTCCTGCCACATGCTTCACAATGAAAAATCAGGACCCAGCAGCACAAACTCAAGCAATGAACAATTCAGTGAAGGCAAAAACAGAATGAGGAAGTATTCAAGTATGGCCAATTCTTTTCAAGGTGGGTAAATGCATTTCTAGTTGGACAGACTCTAGTAAGAGCCTCTGTGCACAATAAAAGAGGATTATAGCAGACAGTAGCACAGCCATATTTCCACACAGCTTGAATACCTTCAAACCTAGCCACACTTTCCAAGCACCACAAAATATTCCCTCAGGCCCAGAGGAGTTTACTCTACAATTTAAAAGCCTTCTGTTGCCAACCGAAGAGGAAAACCAGAGGGTCAAATTGAGAATATGGTCTAGTTCTGCAGTGAAAGAGAACCTTTTCTACTAAGGTCATGAGGTTTTCTGTCACTTCTGACCTACAATCTTAAGTGCGTATTGACAAACAAATAATAAAAGGGACCACTGAGCTCACACACGTTGTCAGAGGTCACATGGAAAAGAGCAATACTGCACCCATTTACATCTTCACAAAGTTAAGACCATTTTAACCTACTGACTTCCCTTACTCAGTTTTTAACAGAAGGGTACTCCTGCCCTCCAGCAAACCACAGTGCTTCTAAGATCTCTGGGTGTTTCATTTATCACAGCGGTATCTGTTTCTTCAGCAGTTTAAGTTCCTAAAATACAAGCTCAAATGGAAGCTACGATGCCTGTCCCCTTTCAAATCTATGGACAAAATACAAATTGCTGCCCAATGCAGCAAGTAAATGCCATAAGGACACCTTACTACCTCGGCCTTCAAGTGGGCCTCTGCATCTGTAATACTTTGACAATTTGGTTTGAGGCAACCCAGAGCAACTCCCTTGGAAGTACCAAAAGGCAGGCATCTTAGAGGGAAAGCAATTATAACTGATTTTACTTAATAAACTAATCTTTCTCAAGAATATATTGCCACTTTTCCTGTTTTTTCTTAGGGCTTTTGTCCTCTAGCTTAAACCCAAACCCAACTCAATAAATACAAGACCCAGAGAAGTTCAGCACATTTCTTTCCTTAAAAGCTTTTATCTAAATGGTCTCATCTTATTTGCTGGTAGCTGACTACAGCCCTTCAGAAACATCTGCGGCCATATAACCTTCAACAGTCTTGTATCAGAACTGTTAACACAGTGTCCACTGGTACATAGAAAAGCCAGCAAAAGACAACCACAGCAGCAGGAAGAAAATGGGCTTCTGTTTCAATAACCGTAGATCCAAAAGCACGGCTTGGACTCCGATACACCGACAAAGGCGTTTCAAACGGGCAAAACAAGCACCAGAAAGCCTGACAGCCCTCGCTGCGCCCAGCATGCCAACTCGGGCGCACAGACATCTCTTTCATATTGTTCCGAACTAAAGTTGCGCCGAGATCGAGCCCACAGACAGGACCGACTTCACCCTGACAAAATCCTCCCTCATGGCCTAGGCACAGAACAAGGGCTGCATTAACGGAAAAACCGATCCCACCCCCGACCCGTCACTGTCTCCTAATTTAGCCCAAACCGAGCGGTTTCGGCTCGGCGAGCCCTCGGCCCTCCGGGACAAGTGCCCAGGATCGGACCCCCCCTCCGTGACCGAGGGCCAGCAAACAAAAGGCCGGGAGGGAAGGGGGGGCCGAGGGGCAGGCAGCGCCTCCCGCAGCACAGGGGCTCTCTATTCACCGTCCGCTGCGCGGCGGAGCCGGGACCGTCGGGCGGCGCAAGCAGGGCCCGGGGGGGAGCCACCTGAGCGGGGGAGGCGGTCATGAACACCCCGCAACCCGCGGGCACGGCGGGCTGAGGGCCGGGGGGGGGCACCGGCAAGAGGGGAGGCCGCAGCCCGGGCACGGCGCGACGCGGAGCGCCCCTCACCTCCTCCATCTCGCGGGCCATGTCCTGCAGCTGCTCCTCGTCGTCCAGCAGCGCGCTGAGCTCCTGCAGGCTCAGCGCCTCCAAGCGCCGCACGTCCACCGCCATCGCGGCCGCTGCCCCGACCCCGAGCCCCGGGCCCCGCTCCCGCTCCCACCGCCGCCACCGGCAACCGGAAGTGCCGCTGCCCCGGCCCCGCGCCCGGGGTGGGCACCGCCCTCGGCGCCCCCTGGTGGGAGGGCGGGGCGGGGCGTACCAAAGGGGCTGGGAGGAGGCGGTGGTGGACGGTACCAAAGGGCGATGGGGAGCGGGGGGAGCGTGCGGAGAGGAGGAGGGTGGCCGAGGCGACAGGGCTGAACACCTATCTAGGTTAAAAGTAGCCCAAAACCACATCTTGCCAAGCTTTGGTGCTGGGTCTTTTTGTCCATCATAAGCACTTTCTCCTCCAAGAGCAAAGGGCAAGAAATGATCTTTCCACCCATGTATGGTGAATGCAAAGAGTTCAGTCATGCAGCAAAAGCTCTGCATCAATTAAAACATCATAGCTATATCAATTAAAACATCATAGTTGCATTCTGTTCTTCTGATTCGTATCAGTTAAGTCACCAGCACTGTACTAGGCACTCTGTGGTAACACTCTGGAGCAGTAGTTTCCTGGTTTCCACTGGTGTTAGCATAGGTGATAAGGACAATCATGCCTAAAACAATTAATTGTGTTAACATAGCCTAAATGGTATGCATCTCTAGGCATGCACTGCCTTCCTGGTCTGCTTTTGTACCTAAGGGATCAGGGGTGTGCTGGTTTCCATGTGTGTGGCACCAGAGAGAACCAGTGGATCATGAGCCAAAGGAGCAGGGTAGGGAATGGCCATGCAGTTGCTGTCCTTTGCAGCTGACGTTTTATCTCAGTGGGGAAAAATCAATACAGTTGAACTGAATCAATCTCTGATGCAAGGCTATTAAACTGTGACAATGTTACAGTCATGTCCAAGAAGTGACCCAGTACTTCCTGGCAGGGCTGAATGAAGACACGACAGCTCTGGCTTGAATCTTTGGTGCTAGAACAAAAATCAGCTCTCCAGCCCAAAAGCCCTGTCTTTACTACCCATAGGCAATAAAGGCAAACACCATGACGCTGGTAGAGGAAGGCTTCCTGGCCTTGTGTCTGCCTAGTGCAGAACTACTGTACCCCCATGGTGCAAACTGAGTGTATTCAGAGGCAGGTAAGGGCAAGGTGTTCGTGCAGCAGGAAACTGAGCTGAGCTTGCTTAGGGTGGGGAGGTGGTGATTAGTGATAGGAGCATGTGTCCACTCATCCACGTCAACGCACCTTCCTGCTGCTGCGGTATGTGCTGAGCTCCTCCTTGTGTGGGGCACAGATGAGTCAGCACATGTACCCCTTGGCAGTGACATGGGTTTACGTGGCCACTGCAGCCCAGCCTTGGTATTTGAAACCAGCAGATAGCTGCCATTCCAACACAGTATCATATGCCGTATTTCCACATTGCCATCAAAAAGACGTAGTATTAAACCAGGCTGCAAATCTGCACATGCAAACACACCCATATATACACACACAAATAGAGGAATTAGTTGAGAGATTAAAAGAAACCCTGTCTTCCCAAGAACGTGAGTGATTTTAACTTCGTAGCACAGCTATGTAATTGGTATGGGGGGAGTGTGGTTTAGAAGAGCCTGACTCAGCTTCATGTTGTGAATCGAGTTTTACCACTGCGTTTCAGTGTGATCCTGAGTGGAGCTCTCAGCTTCCCTCCACTATAATGCCTTTTGCTTTAAAAGAGGAAGAATAAGAACCATTCAGTCCCAGGTGAGGGTGGAGAGGAAAAGGTCACACTGAATAATGCTTGTAGAGGTGCTCTGAGTGAGTACCTCTGGTGAAGAGCACTACAGTATGATAATAATTGCATTGTCAATGTGCTGTTAGGAAAAATGGCTTACCGTTATCTGAGGAGCTTTTCTGCAGCTAATTCTCGTTCTTTTTGCATGGGGCTGATGGAAGTTCACTGCTCTAGACATTAAGGAATGGATTATTTTAATGAGTGGCAATCAGTTTTAAAGTCAGAAGCAGAATAACGCAGAACAATGAAGTCATCCCAAAATGCACAGGGAGAACACGCTCATTTGTGCTCCAGTACAACACATATTGAAAATACCACTTCTCCCTGTGTAGCTACGCTTGGGCTCTGGTGCTGTTGGGGAGGAGTGTCTATATTAAACATTTGGCCTGCTTTTGAGTGCTTTGATCAACATCTGCATGTGATTGAGCTCTCCAGTTGGCCAGAAAAGCTGCTGAGGTCGACACACAAGATAGGGGTCATCTGCTTTTGTATAATTATGTATTCTATTTGGACAGGTACGAAGGTGCTTTTCCATTCAGCAGTCTTCAGGAAAAACAAAGGTCTTATGACAGCACATCTCTTGGACAGAATAGGGAGGATTGCAGACAAACCGGGATTTTAGGCTACAGGGATTATCAACTATTGCAGTGCTGCAGGCTGAGATTTATCAGCTACTCAGCCTTGGGTCTTCCGTGCCTTTGCCGGAATCCTTTCGGAGGGTGACAGCATTCACAGACATTAAAATTGCAAGGAGGCGAAGTACAGAAGTCAGGGGGCTTTGTTACAGGAGAAATGGAACAAAAAAATTGGGAAGATTACAGTGGAAACCATGTCACGGTGAATAAGGAGTCAGGCTTCAGTCTTGGGGAGAACTGGCATGCAGCCTAGTTTAAATCAGATGCCAGGTTTTTTCCCTTTTAAAACTTGATCTTGGGTTTCCTTCTGTCACCTCGCATCCTTTTACAGGCAATAGCGCTGCAGCCATGCATATTTATTACATTCAGACGTATTTTGCAAGTCACCTTCATAACTTCTTTTCTTTTCCTGGAAAAACTGGTTGGTTATGTAGAGACCGAATTTGCAAGTCTAATCTTCAGCGTTTATTAACCCTTATTAGCCTGGTTGCTCAATGGACAGATAAGATCCCAGCCGTATTTGCAGTCTAATTTCCTTCTATATATTAAATCAAAGTCCATTCTTCTGTTTGGATTTTGTAATCCGGATTCCTTCACACATGAGAGCAACCTGCACGTTCAGCATCCTGGGTGAGAACCTATGGTCCTCTTTGGGAGGGAACAGTGGTCTTGCTGTCTGAGAGAGAGGAAGAACTGATTGTTAGTACTATACGCCTTCCTTTCAGGGAGCCAAAGGCATGAGGAGCTGGTTTGCATACCTGCAAATACTTTCTTTGCCTTAAGCTCCTGGTGAAGCTACAGTAGAAAAGCAAACGCTATTTTTCCTCCCCAGACTTAAGACATCTCCGAGTCTGTGCTAGAAGCACTCACTCTATTTGCTTGTGGTATTTCCAGACCTGCTGAAGGCCTGGAAAGCACAGCCACCAATACAAACACAGTTGCTTATTGAGGCAGAGGTTGGTGCACCAGGAGACAAGTTGTTGGAATAAACACAGCTGTGTTTTTCCCATTACAGTGTTCTCATTTACTGGGTCAGTCAGCCACATTACCTTGTCTGTGCAAAGGTGCGGGGTAAATACATGTCCTTGGGAATAGCTAGGACTATAGGAGCTACTCTTGAACTTCATCTTGGATAGGGTTCTCCAATGTTTAAAACAAATACAGCTGTGGTTCTAGCTATTAGAGGGAATGGTCAGAGCTTATTAAGAGTGGGGAAAACAACCTGCTATGGGGTATACATACATATGGAGTATATGAAGTCAACCTTTGTAATCAGCTGTGCTTTCAATGCTTCCAATTCTACCATGATCGCCTTGTGCCCCCCATGTTCAGGTTTCAGACAAACCCCTTGGAGCTCCCTGTGGAGAAGACTTTTCCCTCTGAGGAGAAGAAACATTTCCTCTGCATCACCGCACTTGAGAAGCTCCTGAACAGATTCTGATTGCGTTCCCCTGCAAATGTCAACTCTGGGCAAACCCGCAGCCACAAAACGCTATGGTTGAGGGTTTCAGAGGGAACAGTGGCCTTGTGTCCAGGAGAATAGCCTGAAACACAGAGACTGCAGCAAGAAACACAGGCAGCAAGACCCAAGGGACCAGGCAGGACTAGGAAACAGCTCATGTTCCAGCACTGGAGCAACTCCCACTGCTGCAGCGAGTTAAGCTCATCTTCACCACCAGGCTTAGGTTGGCTGATGGGCATCTCTGACCCTCATTTTCACTTCAAAAAGAAGTTGGAATGATTCCAAAAAGTGGGATTTTCTGTACAGTCATAGGGTTTGTCCTGGGCCAGCAGAGATGTCTGCATTAGGTGAGTGCTGCTGGATCCCCCATGGTGTGTGGAGCTCCCACCAGGCTTCCAGGCTGTAAGAAAACCCTCATGGCTTTAGCATTGAGGCAGATTCATCTGCCACATGCCAAAAACATGATAAAAGGACTTGAAGCCATGAGAGTTGTAAGGCTCAGTGGAAAAGTAGCCTTGAGTTACCTGGATGCAAAAGAGAGAATTCAGCACCTGTGGCAACGAACAAAGTCAGGCCCTGTTATCGGCTTGGACCAGTGCCACCAGCAGGGATGATCTGCTGTTTCCAATGTGCCATTTCAGTTAAAGCTGGACCTGGCCTCGGAATACAGTGCTGGGATTATCACATGGGACTTGGGAAGCAAAGGCTCCCTTCCTGAAATTCACTGTAGTCTTGGCAGCAAAACTAATCCGATTGTACCCTCCATTCCCCTTTTTGCAGCATTGCCTGGGAGAGACACACGGGATGCGATCGAAGCGCCTTTTCTGGCATCTCATGTACAACCAACCATCCTACCAGCACTTCCCAGGGTGAGTTGCCTTCACTAGGTCCCAGCTTCCAATTTCCCCCCCCAGTTCTTCAATTAAGTAGACATTAATTCCACTTCCATCAACCACTGGCCGCATTCTGCTCCCAGGCACTGATAATAACGCAGAATGAATCACTTGCTGCCAGCGCTGGGCGGAACCCCCAACCTCATCACATCCACACAGTGCGAACTTTCATCAAGCAGGAATGCTTGATTTACAGGAGGGGTGAACTGCGGAGTTGGGAGCGTGACAGAGGTTTCCTAAGCGGAGGGAGATAAGACAAGGAGAGCTCTCATTCTTCCAAGGCACAGATTTTTATCATATCACAAAATCAAGCAGATGAAAAGATTCCAGTCACAAAGTGCTGTTCTTTGAGAACGGGTTAGGCTGCCTGCCCTTGTGTACAGACTGACTGCCACATGGCATCCAGGATGGGAACAAGTCCTTAAACAGGTTATTCCTATGGCTTATGGCCATTATCAGATCCTGAAGTCTTTTACATACCTAATCCTCCGTAGGTTGTTCTTGCCATTCCCTGCAAGGCAGCTAGAACATGGATAGTAGATACACACAGCCATCATCGGAGATGAACGTTACCTTGAAAACCCTGAACGCAAACAACACCCCCACTACATTGGCTCCATGTTGAGTGGCAGAGGTAGTATTTTATTTTCTGAGCATCCCTCCTCAAAGACACTAAAGTGGTTGTAAAACATCACTAAATGAAAACGAAACATCGCCAACAACAGAAATGCAAACCTGCTGAAAAGAGCAGCATTCAGATATCAGAAAACATGAGAGCTAAAGTGCTTGAGATAATGTCTTAAACTATGCACAGTCTGAAGTCTCTCTTCCCCATAGAAATGCTAGTTTTCAACAGCACCTGCCTGGCTGCATAGGTTTCTTCATCAGCCTATGGCAGGATAATACTACTAGGCCAGAGCCATTACCCAGAAGGGGTAGGAGCAACATATTTCTCTCTCTCCCTCATACTAAAAATAAGTTAATAAATAATATTCGAAGGAACACATTTTAAAGCTCAGGCAGCTCAAGGGGGACTTCAAGGGAAGTGACCATACGGATTTCCCATGCAGAAGTCCCCAGCATGGCCTGAAGCTGAACAAAGCTTTGGTGGGATTCATAAAGTGCTGTCTTTTAGTATTTTCTGCCTGCCTTTAGCAGTGTTTTCCCTCAAACCAGCACCAGGGTTTGTGAGTTAAAAAGATTCTGAAATAAAGAGACCAATTTTCAGTGGATGCTGGAGCCGATTGCACAATGCACACAGAGTCAAAAAAAAACCCCAAACCCAGCCCAAGCAAAAGAAAACCCCAAAGCTTCCCCAATGATGGTAAAACTTTTCATCCTTAGAAACAAGCACCCACCAAGCACCATGGGCAAATCTGAAAGTGACATCTGCCTCCTGGTCCCATGGCTCGCTCCAGCAAGGATGGTTACTACGTGGTACAAGCTCAGCAGCAAGGGTTGTGAGCCTGAGCCTGCAGGCACTCAGTGCAAAACTCTCCTGTGCTCAGCCCCATGGGAGTGATCCAGTTTTCACTGAAGCCAAAGGGAGCTCCCTAAAGACTTCAGCAGACTTTGGATGGGCCCCATAGACCGATAGTGGGAACAGAACCTTGGTTTATAGTCAGTTCTTCTATCCAGCCACAAAAGCCACCCCCTGAAATTCCTGAAGGGGCTTTCAATCTTCCCCTCCGTGCATGCATTGATATCCAGTACAGTTAATAGCAGTTACACATGCATATCGATGGGAGAAAAGTCCCAGTCGAGTGGAATTACTGGTAGTAAGAAAAGAAACCCAGTAGAAACGCTGGGAATTGCTAAAGACCCAACTCCCTCGAATTAATCCATTGCCCTGTTTAAACCAGCCGGCATCTGCCTGCTGGGCTGTAATGCAGGAAGCTCTATAGTGTGTGTTGGTGTGTGCACGGGTGTGTGAGCAAACGGGCGGCGTTCTGCAGCCTGTGGACAAGCCACCTCCTGTCCCAGCATCCCGGCAAGCATCCGGAGCGCCGGCCATCGCCGCTCTCACTTGTGAGCACTGTTGTTGTAATCGTCCTGTGCCACGGCCGGCAGGGAATGGTCTATCCTGAATTCCTCCTCCAGCCCACCAGGCACCTTGGCTGTATCCCCCCGGGCTGCAGGTTGGAGACTGTCTGAGCCGGCCCCCTCCAGTCCCAGGATCTGTCTCTGCACCAGCTTGGAATAAAGGCCTCCTTCTTCCATGAGCTGCTTGTGCGAGCCCTGCTGCACCACGCGGCCCTTGTCCAGCACAATGATGTTGTGTGCCTTCTCCACAGTGCTCAGCCTGTGAGCTATGACAAGCACTGTGTGGTTCTGCAAGTCGCCATAGATCGCCTGCTGAATCTGTGCAGGAGGAAAAGACATTAGTGCCTGAGCATCAATGGCGCTGCTTTGGAAGGAAGAACAGCAGCTTTGTAGTCTCTTTTAAGAAACCTCTGGACAAGGGATTTGCTCTCCTTTGGCTACACAGAGGACACAAGACTCCCTGCAGCACTACTAGCACCAGCATGTCTATTCCAGCTCTTGCTCTGCAACCAAAAGACTGTCTCAGTCCAGCCAGCCCTCAGGTATGCACACAGGTCTGATCCTGCAAACTGAGTTCTTGTTAGAGTTGGACCCCAGATTTGGAGGCCACGAGGTGTTGGCATGGGCTGCAGGAAGCCAATACTGCTATTTCCTCAGTGCATCAAGGCAAAGCAAGACAGAGTCATTTGCCAGCCAAGAGACAGACAATAGCACTAAGCAGCAGGCATGTGCCACATTGACACCCCTGGCTAGCCAAAACCAACTCCTGGCTGGCACTGGGTACCATGCACGTGGCTGAGGATCTGCAAGCCAACAGGCTGCTGCAAGATCGGATGCTCACACTGCTCTGCTCCATGGGCCAGGAGCGCTCATCCTCTGGGACTGGGAGACACATCCTCACACCTCAAGTTTGAACTATTCTCCTTCACATCATTAAACAAGCGAGGCCAAACTGCTACTGGCAGAGCTGTGACATCCCAGCCGCATAAACCAGCTCAGTTCACAGAAAGCTCAGCACCTTTCCTATAAGTGTGGCTTCTTTGGTGCCTTAGCTGGGATTTTAGCTCAGGCAGTCCTGCTCTCCCTACTGCAGTACCAATTTTAGGGTCTTCCTCAGGATTCCATCCTAAAAGGCTGCACAGAGTTGCTGCATGCCAGTTAACACTGCCTATATTTGAAAAGGTCAGGGACCCCCTCTTGTCAGGTTTATCATTCGCTGGCTGCTGTGACCATAGGATTTTCCCTCCTTGGTTGATTATTCTTGATTATTCCCTTCCAATGCTGCTGTAGCATTGGAAGCAAATTCCTGCTCAGGAATTAGCATCTCACCCAAACCTCTGATTGCACCATGTCAAGACTAAGCTTGTCCACAGGCTGAAAACTGAAGCTGCAGCCTTTCCTCCAAACCCAGATTGCCTCTTTGGCCCAAACACGAGTCACCTACTCACCGCATGTTCGCTCTCTGCATCCAGTGCACTTGTGGCTTCATCCAGGATCAGGATGGGGGGGGTTCGGATCAAGGCCCTGGCAATTGCCACTCTCTGCTTCTGGCCACCTGAGAGCTGGGCTCCTTTTTCACCTGCCTCTGTTGGGTCAAGGCAGAGAGGAAAGGGTCAAGTTAAAATCAAGAGCTGCCATCAAGTTCAGCTCCCAGTAGCATCAGGATGGTGTCACGCTTCGAAGCAAAGACCAGGTGAATGCTTCTGCTCACTTGGCAAAGCAACTTAAATGAGCTGAACATCCCTGGGCTGCTGTCCTTCCCTCCGGCAGCAAGTTCTCCACTGTTGTCCCAGGGTTTGAGGGACTGATGCTCGTGGAAACAACGCAGAAGTCCTTGACATCATCCAAACTCAAACTCCCCCTGCTCACCCATAAACACAAACCATTGTCAGCCTGAGCTGCCTCCTCTCAAAGCCCCACTGTCACAAATACCGCAGCTTTTATTACTCTGCATTTATCACAGGTTTATTTTCCTCCTCTGCAGGTGAGTTCTGAGCTTGTCTCCTGATCACTGCAATGAAGAGTGATGAGACTGCCAGTGCCACATCTCCATAACACTGCCAGCCACCAGGAGCTGGACTGGTCCGGATGGGATGGGGAATGCTCATCCCGCTGCCACAGAATGGCAGCAGAAGAGCTCTCCTGGAACGGGCTCAGAAATCCTGCAACAGCTCAGTCACCCCAAAAGGCATCCAGGGTGCTGCACCTCTCCCTGTAGCTGCCCTACACCACCACCAAGCTGCCAAGGATCCGGGTCCATCACTACCTGTCTGACTTTCCATCCAAGGGGAGAGTTTGTTTTCCCTAGGCAAGTGCAAGTCCAAACAGAGGGATTTTGGTACCTGTGTGGTATCCATCCTGTAACTCCGTGATGAAGGAGTGTGCATTGGCCTTCTGGGCAGCCTGGACCACTGACTCGAAGGAGGCTGAAGGTAAGCCATAAGAAATGTTATCTGCAATGGAGCGGGCAAACAGCACTGGCTCTTGGCTCACCAGGGAGATCTGCAGAGAGGAAGGGAAGAGCAGGGGGTTGGAAGCAGAAGATGCACTGGCCAGTATCACAGATCATCAGCTTTTGCTCCTGCTGGGTAAGACTCAAGCAGAGCCCCACCATTAAACCAAGATACAGAAATTCCCATCACCGTTTGCTCTTCCCGGAATGGGAACCAGTTGCAGGGACAAGGCAGGCTGGAAAAACCCTCTCCTAGGCTTTTGCTGATTTTCCCTTCAAGGCCAGTAATCACGCTTGGGCTTTCCTGCATCTTTCAATCCAAAATTAGCAAGTTAGGGACATAGCTGCTGCAATCCCTTAATTGCTTAGCAACAGCCTCCCTGTCCTACCTTCCAGCCACTGCTGCTCGCTCTCGCATTCAAGGCTTTGTCAAACCTTCAAGACTGGAATAAACTGAACCCTCCAAATTATTGCTCAGAACTGGGCATGGAGGGAGCCAGTGGGACGTGGTCATATTTTAATTGACTTCTTCCCATGCTCCTAATGCCACACCAGGCTTCCTGAACTGAAAGACTCGCTTGTCTTTTAATTTTCCCTCAGAACGGGCAGGGAATGTAAATTAGCCACAGTGGCTTTGGCTTTCTCGCCTATCTCTGATCAATTGTTTGCAGGTTTTCCTGCTGACTGGTGAGGCCATTTGCTCCGCAGGCAAACAAAGCAAGCAGTTACTTGCAGAGGAGATGAAGGCTCATCTGTGCTGACACACAGACGAGAGCCAAGGGGCCCAAACCCCTCTCTCAGGCAAACCATCCAGCCCATCTGGTGCTCCACTTGCTGCCAGGGTCCTGAGGTGTTTAACTCCCCATTATCTGAGATTTAGTTTAAGATCTTAAGGCAGAAAGTGCTGGAGGAATGCAAACTTCTTCTTGCCAACCTCATTTAGATGATGTTTAATCCAACAGCCACAAACATATTTCTACTGTGTCGGCCAAGAGATACAAAACAAAACATGGTTTTTGTTCTGATTTCGGATGGCTTCCCCCTCCCCATGAAACCACTCTCCATCCCTTACACCCGCACTAATTATCCGAATTAGTTTCTTGGACCACCTCCAGCTTTCTGGACATCTCAGAAGTTGCCAGACCAACTCCAAAGCAACATGCATCACTACCATCCATCCATCCATCCATCCCCTCCGCTCAGGCGATAGCTAGAATACACGTATCAGTCGCTCGTACCACTGAGTGCAGGTACTTGTGATCGTACATGTTAATGGGATGCCCGTCCAGCAGCACCTGCCCGTCTTGCAGAGGGTAGAAGTTCTCCAGGATGTTGACACAGGAGCTCTTCCCGCTCCCCGAAGGACCCACCAGTGCAGTCACTTTGCCGGGGTGCAGGGTGAAGGACACATTCTGCAACATGGATGGGAGAGCATGCTCAGGTCCTGGCTTTTCCCAAGGGAAAGCAGCTTGGACACTGCGCAAGAAAGGTAAACACAATCTGGCCACGGTGACCCTCCAGCATGGCATTGTGCTACATCAGCCATCTCCCCTGGCTCCGAAGAAGCAAGCAGCCTCCCAGATTGCTTCAAATCTGCCTATTGATGTAGCAGGACCTCTGAAACCAGCAGAGCAAACTAACCTCCCTGCTGCCTCCCCCTGCCTCATGACCTCAGCCCCTCTCCCATGGAAACAGTCCAAGGCAGCTTGGCACGCAGCCCTGTACCACGCTGATGTGTTAATGCTTGAGCCGGGAACAAAGGTTTTATTAATAAATCTCATTCCCTGTAAGGAAGGTCGGCCCTAAACACCCACTGTCCCTTGTAATCTGTTTTCCAGCATGCCACTGAGCCTGCCTTTATGCGTCTCCAAAAGGACAGCTGACACTTCCCATGGGATGGGGACGGGTTACTGTCGCGATGGACAAGTGGTGCGTGACGCCTCGTGGTGGGGAGCCCTCTGTGCCCACAGGGCTCACCTGCAGGACCTGTGTTGCAGAGCGAGTGCGGTAGGAGAAGGTCACGTTCCTGAACTCCACCTTCCCATCCACGTGGTCTGGGGCCAGGGACCCCTCATTCACCATCGTTGGCTTGCGGTCGATGAACTCAAACACCTTCTCCGCAGCTCCCACTCCCTGCATCAGGCCGCTGTACACGGAGCCAACGGACTGGAAGGGAAGAGGCAATGGTGAGACCCCCCCATGCGATGGAAAAGTCAGTCAGTGCCACTCATATAGAGAACGGCTGAAGCATTCCCAAGCCTTCTATCATCTGACATGAACTACAGTCATCAGACACAGGGAAAGAAAGGTCTTCCCCCTCTGCAGGGTATGGAAGGGGATATATGGATGCATCCAGGGAAAGGGTATCTAAGAGGATGTTGTGCATGGGTAGACTCAGAGGGGAACAGAAGGAGGAACACATGGATTGGGAAGAGATATGCGCCAGGAGATACATGACCCAAAGTTCCAACAAAATTCTTCACCCATTTCTTTGCTCAAGACCAGCAGCTCCCCAGCACAGTGGCTGAACAGAATCCATGTGCAGCACATCACTCCAGCCCCTAATGATGGCTGGCTCATTCCCTAACACACAGGCTCCAGGCTGGATCCTTTGGACAACTGTTTGGCAGCTGATAAGGCTGTTCCCTGCTGGGATATATTCCTAGTGGATTTACATTGCACTTTCACAACCACAGCTGCTGCGTGCTGACACTGGCTTCCCTGGAATAAACCCCGTCACGTCTGCTCTTTTCAGTATTAAACCTGAAGCTGCAGAACAGCTTATACTGCAACTGCCCTTCCCATCAGGAGAGGAAAAAAGACCCAAACCAAGCCAAACACCCCCAAAACCACAGCCTGGAAACACCACCAAAGCCTGCAGCCATCTGAACAGATGGTGAGAGCTGGGCAAGCGGCCTCCAGCTCTGCTCTGCCACTGCATAAAGGCTGAAGCGCCACCAAAACCACTCCTGGCTGTGAGGAAACCTCGACTTGATGGTTTCTGCCTTGATTAGCCAAGCTTACACCTTCACAAGGGAAAGGCAGCCCTGGGTGGGCTCCACCATCCCACCCACAATCCCATCGTGCTAATGCGCTGCCAACGCAGCAGCTTGCAGCCTATCCCAGGGAATAAAAAGGAAAGAAGGAAAGAAAAGAGAAAGTAATATAATTAAGTTTTTAATGAAGCCTGAAATTTAACAGGCAGCTTCGTAATCCCTGCATCCTTCACGCCAGGGAAGATGCTTGGGAGGCAGCCAGGACTCTGCCCTTCAGCAGGGCCAGCCTAATCCCTTTGGTCCCAATTGCCTTTTCAGGGGACAGGCAGCATATTCAGGTTGCAAGGAGGGGAGCAGGGAGCAGAGGGAAGAATCGATCCACTTGTGGGCAAAGCCACAGCATGAAGGAAATGCACTGCAGGAAAGCCAACACTGCTCTGGGACCTTCTAGAAGATGAACATCATCTTGATACAGGGTAGCCCAGAGGGATAAACCAGCCTTACCTCCATGCAGTCTCCTAAAACGAACTCATAAATGATGAAAGATATCAGGTTTCCACTTGTCATCTGCCCTGAGATCACAAGATGCCCACCGTAGTAAAGGATGCTGACTTGGACCACCAGGAGAGTCAGCTGAAAGCAAGAAAACACCCCCAAAATCAGCAAGGAGAAGTGGTATTTTGGTGCCTTTGCAATTACTCATACAACAGCCCACAGCAATTCGTGTGCTGACATTTATTCTGAGCCCCAAACTGAGGATCCCTGACAGCCCATAGCTGACAGCCCTGGCAGTGAGCATGGATATGGAAAAACAACTCAACATGGGCTGATTTAAGGAGCTGGGCTGGCATCTTTCAACAAAACACAAGTCCAGAGGGACAACAGCCAAGGAGGGAGGGTTTATCTGAAATAACAGAGCATCTCATGAACTTCTCTTGCGGACTAACATCCTCAAGCACAATAATGTGTACTCGAAGGATGCAGTCACCTCACCCCTAAAATAAACTTTCTGTATAAGACATTTCAATTTAGAACACAAAATCATGGCAACACAAAAAGTACTCCTTCTTTGTACAAGCCTCTGAAGCATAACCTCAGCTCCTACCTGAAATCAGTGTGGGGAGTACCACCTACTCTAGGAAGGAGACAGATGAGCTCCGATATGACAAATACCAGCCCCTGCCTTTACTCATCAGGTTCTGTTCCATGCTGCCCGAGTGCTCAGAACAGCAGTGATGCTCTGGTGCTCTGGGCGGTGTTTGTGGGACAGGCTGTAAGTTCACACAGAGGGAAAGAATTCCTCCTCTATTGCTCTGCCATGATCCGACCTTAAGATCCTGTGTTCCCTCCAAAACAGACTCTTCCTGGGCTGTGCTAAACCCTTTGATTTCTTTATGCGCGAGCCGTGCAGGAGCAGCTTTTAAGGGGCTCTGCCTCCTTTGTCTTGGCAGGATCTGCGCTGACCCAGTTCACATTCCAGCTCCACCTGGGAGCCCAGGAACAACGCTAAAAATGCTCCCATTTTGCTTCCAGCCTTAGGAAGCCATCAAGTCTCCCACAGCTGCACGAGAGCACCATAACTCGCAAACCCTTCGCCCGAGGGTGCTTAGAATGTGCAGAGATAAGGGCAGCCTCACACGAGGGTTTCGCACAGCCTTTGTTATCAGCTGATGCAGAAGGCCCAAACCATCTGGTTTCCAATGATGACAAGGAATTTGGGGAAAAAACCCAGAAGAAACAACCAAAAACCATCCCCAGACCCCATCAGCCTCCCCCTGCCACCACCCCCCCACAGAAAATCTGCTGCTGAGCAGAAGCTCAACCAACGCCGCGGCTGTTTCCCAGCCGGAGCCCCGGAGATGAGCTGGCACAGGCACGCAATGCAGCAACGCAGAGCACGGGGTTTTCCACGACCTTGAGCAGTTATCAAATCCATTATTATTTGCAAGAGAAAACAGGCTGTTCAGCGGCACGATGCAGCTGCCCTAAGGGGGAATGGAATATACTTTGAGGAGCAGGAAAGTAATAATGAAGGGACAGAGCATCACTGGCAGCGGATATTAAAGCTGGGCTCACCCCATAAAGCTCCTTGGCAGTGGAAAAGTGCCATTGCACCATGTGCGTTTTGGGATCCGAAGCAATTCCCTGCCCATTCCCAGCTCCACAGAGGGAGCCGCTTACCCCGCTGGACCAGACGTAGTAGGTGTAAGCCATGGCTTCCCTCTTGTTGAGCTTGTAAACCTGCTGCAGCTTCTGCCAGTACACGTTTGCCTCCGCTTCCTCGTTGGCAAAGCTGCGGATGGTCTTCATGGCAGAGAGGGTCTCCTCAGCGGTGTTGTTGGCCTTGGCCAGGGCGTTCTGCACATCCTTGGAGAGCTTCTGCAGGGAGCAGGGGGAGGCAGAGCGGGCTCAGCAGGCGCTGGGCTGCCCATGGAGCATCTCCCCACACACCCCCGGCTCTGCTGGGCTCAGGAAAAGAAGTCACGGTGACATCTCCCAGGCTGTGGGCAACAGGACTGAGCACTGGGATAGATCCCACACTTTGTGCCAGGAGGAGAATGGATTCACTGTGCTGTCCCCAGGGAGGGACTTGGCTTGCAGGAGGTGAAGTGCCCTGTCTGGGACCGCTTGGGAAGCCTGCGGCAGGGTTCCTGCTGATGGGATTGGGTCAGCCTGGCCCAGGAGCCCTTCCAAGAGTTTCCAAGTAAAAGAAGTCTGGAGACCAAGGGGAGCTCCTCGCACAAGCACCTGACCCACACGAGGAGCTGGCATTAGCGACGGTGAACAGCCTTCGGCCCACACTTGCCCCAGGTAGAGTGGGGAGCTCAGCACTGGGTTTAAGCCCCACTGAGTCACGGCAAAACGAGAGGAGAGACTGCCCAAGGACAGGAACATACAGGACATCCCATGGCCAAACTGCCTCTCCTGTCAGACCCAAGACGCTTCCACTCCCGAGGATGAAGCAAGGAAGAGCTGAGGCTACACTTGCCTGCCCATACATGTTTAATGCCGCCATCCTGCCCCCACTGCCAGCACCAAAGCACTCACACTTCAGTCCCACCACTTCCAAAGGCACCCACAACCTCCGCAATGGCTTCAGGAGGGGAACAGCTCAGCACTGCAGCACTCCACAGCCACGCCGGCTACTCCTGCCTACCTTGTAGTACTTCCCATAGACATCAGACACGAGCATGATGATGGGGAAGCCCATGAAAGTGACGAGCGAGAGCTTCCAGGAGAGGCTGAACATGAAGAAGATCACCCCGGTGGCCTTCACCACGTTGCGCAGGAAGATGTTGATGTTCTGGGAGACCAGGTCACTCACGATGGTCGTGTCCGACGTCAGGCGGGAGATGACGTCCCCTGCAGCAACAAGGGGTTGGGGAAGGGGAGAGCAGGGACATGTCACCACTGCCTAGCCACATTCCACGCCAGGGGCCAGATGGGGGTCCCCATTCAACCCAGCCCCTTTCTGGGGGCATAAAGGGTGGCATGGAAGGGGGGAGACTCCACCACTGTGGATGTGAAGCAAAACAGGAGCTTGGATTGCTGCATGCAGGAGGGACATCAAGGATGGCCCCAGGACAGCGAAGCGGACTGTGGCAGCATCCTATACTGGCGTGCACCCTGTAGGCACATAGGTGCATGCATGGAGTGTTTGTTGGACCACTGAATGCACCTCCAGAGCTGTTAACCAAATCCCAAGTTACATCCAATTGATGTCGGGAGCCCTCCAGGAGCTCACCAGGGGCTGCTGGCACTTTTCCTCAGCATCCCGGCAGGACCAGCCAGGGCTGTTTGTGTTTATCCATGTGCTCTGCAGCTCAGAGCTGCAAAGGACATGGGCCCAGCTACTAAGGACTGGAGCTGCTGTGGTGCCTATTGGTAGAGCGGAATGTTACAGCCAAACATCACCCTCAATTCCTAAATACTCCATATTGTTTGAGTCCAGCTGAATTCCCACGTTTTTGTTTAAGCCCAGGGTTACCCGTATCCCACTTCCAACATCATCTCTGATGTCCTCAGCTACCAGGGCACTGTGCAGCTATTGCTAAATACAGCAACAGCCTCAAAACTAAAAATACCACCAAGACTAAATTAAATGGGCAAAAAGTTACAGTGTGCTGGGACCACGCCAGAGCGGCATGGACTGGGACAGGATGAACTGCAAGCAGTGAGAGCGACAGGCACATCCAGCAAGCTTCACACATCTGAGGTTTCTGATGCCTGCAGCAGAACTGGAGAGTGGCCACCAGCAAGCACTGACAGGAGGGATGGGAGGAGGAAAGTGGGTGTCAGGGGATGAGTGGAGATGAGCATGTCAGCCCTGGGACTGCTGAATGCCAGGCTGATGGTGGCAATGGGACATCCTCAGGGTGCTGGGCAATCCCATCCCAGCCCCATAGTAGGGGGAAACCAAAGGGAAGAGCTTTCTGCTGCTATTTCTAAACACAAGCACTTGGGTGCTGTCTCTGGCTGTGAGCTGGTGGGGCAAGCCAAGGGAAAAACAATACTGGGATGGGACAGAGCAAATCCAGGAGGAAGAGGAACCAACCTGTGTGATTCTCATCAAAGAAGCTCATCTCCTGAGCCACCAGTGACCTGAAGAGGCAGTTGCGGAGGCGAATGTTCAGTCTTGCAAATATGAGTGTAAATACGCCGCCCCGGATACCTGCGGCAAATGAGCTAATTGCAGATAAGAAACGTTATAGACCAATGGACATGAAACCCAGCCCCAGCAACACAAACACCCCAATGGCCAAGGGCTTGGTACCACTTCCCAGCCTAGAAAGTGATGGCTAAACCAGCCCATACCTCTTCTGGGTGCTACCAGCATGGGGATGGCTGGTCCTAACCCCAATAGTGACAAACTTCCAGAGTTTGGGACAGCATTCCTTTGGAAACCTGTTCCCTGGGTGTGTTCCTGCTCTCCCCCCACCAGCAGACAGATGCGGGGGGCTACACAGCAGCCTCATGAGTGCCACCACATCCTCTCTGCACTGTGATAGCACAGAGAAATCAAAGCGCATCCCTGGAGTCTGGCAGGGCCTGGGCAGTGGGACAGCCCATGCCCACTGCCACTGTGAGCTCCTACGGGAAAACCCCAATTCCTCCTATTCAGAGCCAAAACCAGCCCCTGCGATTACCTTCCTATGGCGAGCAGCGACATGACCAGCACTGCCGTGGAGAAGCGGTCCATGCTCTTCTGCACCACGATGCCATCAATGGCCAGCCCCGTGTAGTAGGGGAGGAAGGTCTCTCCTGCCAGACAAGCACAGGACGTGGGGATTGAGCTCCATGGCATGGGAAAAGCACAGGATCGCTATTCCAACTGCAACAGCTTGTAGACAACCCCATCCCCACCACAGAGAGACTCGGCCATCGCACAAGATGTCACAGGAGGTGCAGCCCTCAGTGGCACACGGGGATGTTTCATTTCTCAGTGTATTTTATTCCTTATTCCCCTTTTTCTTTGCCCCATTGCATTTTTTATCTATCCAGTGCAGGACGTGCAACCCAGCATCCCCAAAATCCAATCCTGGGATGCTGTCAAGCCCCCCACTATGGCTCCATCCGGGTGAGGATGGGAGCACACCACAGCTCCCCATGTGCCTTCACTCACCCAGTGCAGCCACAAGGAGGAAGAAGGAGGCAATGCCCAGGAAGAAGGCATCTGGCTTAGTGTAGGAGAGCAGTTTATGGATGGTGGCACCCGCTGCCTCCTCCCGCTTGTCCCGTGGGGTTCCCCCATCACAGCTCTCCTCTGCCTCAGCACGGGATCCAGAGCCAGGCCCCAGCGCCTCGCGGGAAGAGGTGACACAAGCCAGAAGCTGCCACAGCCCGAAGGTGGCCGCCAGCGCCACGTAGGTCCAGGCAAAGAGCCCCCAGAACCAGGGGTCCCTGATGGTCCTCCGCACCTCCGAGTAGAGCAGCAGCTTCACCATCATGTAGATGCCCATGAGGAGGCAGACGATGGTGATGAAGGTCCGGGATGCCCTGAGGCGCCGGGGGCCATAGGCTGTGTTGGTGGCCACCCCGATGGCAGCCCCCAGCAGCACGCAGCTGCGGTAGAGGCAGCCCCCCCAGATGTCCAGCAGCGAGTTGAAGATGTTGAAGTGCCGCAGGTCCTGCAGCACATCCTGGCCACTGCGGCCATGGGTGTAGAGCAGCGTGGTGACCACCACATCGGTCCCGCTGAGCACCAGTGTGCTGGCCACTGCCTTCCAGGCACGCATCCTTGAGACTCGGCTGGGGCTCACCAAGGCAGTGAGGGGCAGCTCTAGCACAGGCAGGATGTGGTCATGTCAGCTTCTGCTGTGGGGCAAGAAGTGGGAGATGAGGTTGTTATTCATCCTGGGAAGATGGCAGGGAAAGGGAAGCAAGGTGGGAGGACAACCACACCAGCCCAACCTGATCCCAAACATCACTATCTACTCCTTCCTCCCCTCCTCTGCTGCATATGCTCCAAAACACTTCATAAAGCAAGAAACACAAATGAAGACACATTTCCCTCTCAGATGCCTCCATCCACCCTGAATCCCAAAGCAGATACCTGCACAGCTCAGTGGGAATCTGCACCCCTGCTTGCTGTGGTGGGGCCGGCCAGGAGGTCCCTAGCAGCTGGGTGATGCTGGGACATCTGCCCTGTGCTATGGAGCTGTGAATGCGTTAAACTCAGATACTCCGCCTTTCCCAGCACCCAGCTGAAGCCGAGCACTCAATCCAAACCACATGAGAGCAGAAGGGAGAGCAGCTTAGCTTCATAACAGACCCCGCCACCACCAGAAGGAGAACAATCACAGGTACAGCAGCCTGTCACATCTTGCCCTCTGGAATATTCACTTGGGATAACCCACTAAAGCCCCTGTGCTGGCAGCATGCAGTTCAGCCACACAACGAAAACCCCAATAGATTAAAAAGGGGTTGGAAATCCACAACCGCATCCCATGGGAGAGGGAGGCTCCGGAGTGGAATGCCACCGTTACTGCTGCCCATAGGTCTGGCTGGGGGCAGCGATCTGAACTGACACAGGGGAAGGCGAAAAGCTCGACTTGGTTTAAACCTCACCTGCTCCTGCACCATGCCCAGAGGTGCCACATGTGGGCACGAGGGAGGTACCTGATCCTTGGATTCCGCTCGCCACGCAGCCCGTGACGGTGCATGGTGCGGAAAGGACGGCACAAGGATGCCATGCGCTGGCCATGCTCCGGCCTCTGTGCCCGCAGCCACCTCCGCAGCCACCCAAAAGCAAACGGTGGGGAGAAGGGCACCTCCCAGCACAGCACCCACGGCCAAGAGCATGCTACGCGGTTGGGCAGGTGGGATAAAAGGGTAAAAGGTGGAGGAAAACGTGGCAGAGGCTGCAGGTTAGGGAATAACGAAGGTCTGGGGGGTGGGGGGGGGGGGAGGGACGGGGGCAAAGCGGAGCAGCGGTGTCAGGGAGGAGCTGGACACGCTTCCCAGGGTGCTCGCTGCCGCCATCCGCTGCAAAGCTGCGCGGATCCGGCCCGGTGAGGAGGAGGAGAAAGAGCAGGAGGACGAGAGGGAAGAGGAGGGGGCGGCCGCCGCAGCTCCCCGCCACCCGCAAAGGTATCCCCAGCTACGGAGATGGAGAGGCCGAAGACCACTGCCTCATCCCAGCTTCCTCCTGGACGAGATGCTTCTCCCGCGGGAGACGCCGGGGAAGGGCCGTGCCCGCCATAGGGAGGGACACACATCTCCCCCCCACCGCCTTCCCCCTCCGCAACGCAAAGGCAGCGCGGCCCCGGCCCGCCCGGACGGCTCTTACCGGCGGCGGGAATAGACGGGAATCGGCCGGGATGAGCCCGATCCTGCCCGGCGCAACCTGGCGGCGCCGGCGACTCCCGGGAACAAGGTCGGGAGGGGGCGTGGTCTATCCATGACCACGCCCCCCTGATCACGCCCCATCGCTGCGGCGCGCTCCTGGACCCGCCCGCGGTGCCGCCGGGGACCTGCTCTGGGGGTACCCGGACCCCCGTTATCGACCCCGATGAGCGCTGTCCTAAAGCGGGCAGCGCATTCCCCGGGGGTTCCCCATCTCAGGAAGCTTTCTCTTTGCGAAATTGAGTTATTTTCTGCATTATTTGATTGGGTTTATTTCATTTCTGCAGCTGGGGGGGACACAACAGAGGAGGTGGCTTTAAAGACAACCAGGACAAAGAGGCAGTATAGTTTCTTATATTAACCCCTAAACAGAGGTTTAAGTTAACCCCTGAACAGGGGCTTGACAGGGGTTTAAATGAACCTGACACAGAGACAGGTAATTTCCAACAATCCACTTTAATCATTATTTCCCCCCCTTCAAGTTCCCACACCAGTGCTCAGGCATCAGTGCATCCAGCTGGGCTACAGAGGTGACAAAAGGGCTGATCAATGTTATTATCCTGGTTTCTCTGTGGTTTTGGAGTACCTTGTAACCCTCACCAGTGCAGGGAGAGGCTATGGGATTCCCAGAACTCTCTCCATTTCTGGAGGGAACAGAACAATCATGTTACAAAGCAAAACTTCATTTTTCTCTGCCTCAACAACTGAAAACATCACGTGCTATTGTCAGCTTTATTTCTGCTAATTAGTGCTTAAAACCAGAAAGCCCACTTCAAGCCATTCCCATGTCCACCATCAGCCCCTGTGCGACTCTTCCCGGTTCAGGCTGACAGTGGGGAGGAGAGTTTAAAACCGTAGAAAAAACGTGTGACAACGTAGCTAGGGTGGCTTTAGCGTGTGGTTCTCTTCCACCCGCACCCAGATGCCTCCCCAGGCATTGATGTGATTGCTCCCAGCATGGTAAAGGTGGAGCTTTGTGGCCTCTTTTGCTATCAACATGCGATCAAGAACAGCGCCACTTCCTTGGACAGAGGGATGCTCCGAGGGCAAACCTGGACCGGGAAGGGACTGAACAGACACCCTTGACTGAACCTTCCCCTTCCTTTCTCCCCAGGACAGAGCAGGCACATCTGCACCCTGGACCCCCATGCAGCTGGGCCACAGACCTTGGGGACAGTGCGTGCTGCTGTCCCCAGCCCCGCAGGACCCCCCAGCAGCCCCAGAAGCTAACTGGTTTTCTTCACCCCAGCCACGCTCTGCTCGGGCGGCAGGACCGTCTCTATCTGGAAGGACACAAACTGGCCCTTCTTCAGCTTCTTCAGAGAGCTGGCAGCGTTGCTCCCGAACACGTTGTCTTCCACTTTGAAGGCAAGAGAAGGCAGGCCCCGGCTTTTCCTCTTCACACTCTTCCGCTCCCGCTTGTAGGCTGTGGTCATGTTGGCAATAACCTGGAACGCAGAATACTTGGGCTGGGCCTTGAGATGTTGCTTAAAAACCAATTCAACTCTGCCTCACACGAGCTCAGGGAAAGAAAACAGTGCTGCAGCATGTGGAGCTCGGCTTGCTAAGCCACGGCCGTGCCAGCACCAGCACTTGGGGCAAGGGAGGGACTAAGCACGGTCTCGGCAGCAGCCTTATTCTCACCAACCCTACACCAGCAGCCCTCACATGAAAAAGCTCTGATTTCATGGCTGCACTCAGAGGAGCTGATAGTTCTCCATCAGTAGAGGGCAGAAGGGGATCTAGGCTGGAGTAACACAGTGGCAGGGGAAGCTTTTATTGCTTCCTGTTAATTACAGCCCAAATCCTGGCCTGTCTGCAAGCAAGTGTTGGTGACCTAGACACCAGCAGTGCCCTTAGACAGGACAGATGCTTCAGTGTTACCCAGAGCAAGCTCTCACTGCCCTGTGCCATGATATGCATCTCTATTCACAAAAGGGGAGCTGAGCTAGTGAGCCTGAGCTGGGAATAGATCCCATGTTCAGCTCCTTGGCCTCCTCTCTCCCATCCTATTTTACTCCTATTTTATTCCTCAGCAAGAAGAATCGCAGTCCAGGGGATTAGAGAGGACCATATAACCCTGTCCAAGTGCAAGAAATGACAGAGCAAACAATGCACTTGAGCCTTGCCCATGACTTTTTGGCACACAGATTGCCAAGCACGTTACAGGGGACGCTGAGGTCATTTATCAAGTCAGAAAACCAAGGAATAGAGACAAAATGAGCTGCCCAAGGTCACCCAGCACATTAGAGACAGTCAGGAGCTGAATGCTGGCCTTTCTGCCCAAACCCAGCTGTTTACTGGGGCACAAGTCTCCATGGTAGCCCCAACTTCCTCAGTTTCTGTCCTATTTTGGAGCGTGGTTACTTTTAACCTCTTAGTTATGTACCACGTCCCTAAAGGCTTTTTGTCCCTGCCTAAAGACAGACTCCCTTGGCTGATCTGAGATGCAGATTACAAGGCAGGATGCTGGGCAGGCTGGGACACAGCTCTCATTAGCCTTGGTGGGGAAAGCCACCAAGCCAGTCCCTTGTATTTCATTAACCAGCTCTGAGCAGCACCACCACCAGCTTCCCTGTGGCATCAAATGGTGCTGGCTCAGAGGGTCCACCTCTACTCCTGCTGCCCTTAGTTCCACCGAGGTGCCACTTCCCCTCAGGCCAGGCCTGTGGAGTTTCAGGCAGTGCTGAACTGGCTTCTGCCTTGCTCCTTCAAGCTGGATGCACGGCCCCTCAACCTTGCTCAAGCCAGACAGCTCCCTGCTATGCCTGGTGACAGGAGAAAGCCTGCACGCAAAGGAGAGGCAGCATTTCTGGATAGGGCAGGGGCTCTTCTCTGAGCACGTGAGCAGGCACCGTTCTTGTACGGGCAAATCTCCTCCATGCAGCTCTTGTACAGCCTGGTGCAAGGGACCCTGGGGGATCTACTTAGCTCCAAAATGATTTCAAGGCACCCCAAGACTTACAATTTCTTTCACCACGTTCTGCTGCTCCTGAACCGCAGCTGTGAATGGCGGGAGGCTGTCTGCCTTTCCAGAGCCAGCCCCCTGCTCTTTAGAGTCCTTGACAAAATCCACCTACAAGGCACAGACATTTGGGTGTTACTCTGTAGGTGTACCAGAGGCAAACCTCCTACAAGACTCTCCTTTGTGGAGAAGTTACCTCGGACGACAGGCACACGTATCTGTTGAACATGAGGAAGAAGGGGGGGTACTTTGTGATGGAGTTGACTGAGGTGCGGAAATTGAAGAGCACAGGGTCGAGGTGGGTGTCCCATTCACTGGGCTTCTCATTCACCACGCTGCAGAGGGAGGATTTGAGCACCTCTGCGCTGCGGTCGTCCAGGCCTGCACAGTCTGCAGGGTCTGCAGGGGTGAGGATCTGAGAGATGTTCCAGCGCTCACACAAGTGCCGGCTGACCTGCAAAGAAGGGGTCATGCCCACAGCAGAACAAGGCAAGTCTGCACCCCAGGATCTTGCATGCTCCACAAGACACCACTATCCCCATGCCAGGAGATGCTGCTCAGCAGAGAAACCTCCCCAGAAAAGTTAGACCTGAGAGAACGTTTTGCAATGACTATTCCTGTGCTTGAGGCTTTCCACAGCAGCGGGAAGCTCGGTTAATCCTGTGGTAGGGCAGGAAGATCATGGACATGATCTCACAGGACGTTTCCCTCTGAGCAAAGAGGCTGCAGTGTGGCTGGAGGACTTGCATCACAGAACCACAACCTTAAATCCCTGACGGATTGAAAGCTGGCAAATTATCTACTGCTGGTAACAGGGATGGGGCAGGGAAAAGGCAGCATCAGTTCCTCAGCCCCCCTATACGCGGCATACTGCAGCTCTGCCCGAAAAAATCCCGTAACTGCTTTTCCTTGAACCACCCAGCACCTGACATACCTCCTCACAGAAGTCCCAGCTCTGACTGGCATAAATGTTCTTGGATGCTCCAAACCTGAACAAGAAGAGGATGCATAACTGGTTTTAATTCCATCAGCTGCAGGGCAGAGACAGAGGAGTTCGATCTGCACTGGTGATAACAGGGTATAAAAGGACAGAGACCCACCAGCAGAGTCTGTGCTAAGGAGGCTGGCATGGCCTCACCTCACCAAAAGCAGAGAGAGGTCTGTTGGCTCCATCTGTTCCAAAACAGCCAAGCCTGCTTGCTTTTGGATGATAAAGCAAAGTTTCCTGCTCTGAACGTAAACCTCTCCTGGCCACATGCATTTTCCACAAGGACAATGTCACCTGGTGACATGTACCACGTGAGTGCAAAATAAACACTTCCTAGGAGGGATCAGGGAATGGCTTTAAAACTTCTGCAGAGAACTGGGGCACCAGCTCTGTTGGCTTTGGGGCTACTCAGAGAACTACTTCTGCCTCTTTCTTCCTTCCCCTGATTAAGAAGAGGATAACAGGCTCTTCCCAAGTACTTTGTAAAGAGCAACTGAGAGGCACTGCATAGTGTCTCCTGTATAACGGAGCGTTCCTGCTCTTGTGGGGAACCAGCTCGTGGATGTTGGGTATTTTTGCAACACACATCCCAACACTTCCCATCTCACTGCAGAGGTGCAATGTAACCAATAACAGAGGAGCCCACCTGTAAAAAAGTGCAGCTAGGGCTTTAGCCACTGATAAAGGATCTTTCTTCTGCAGAGGAGCAGCCTCAACCCACTTTGTGAAATAGTCAGTCACAAGGAGGATGTGTGTATTGCTTTGGCTTGTCTCAGGAAAAGGTCCTGCATGAACAAGCATCAAGAAAAATCAACGTGATGCCATAATATCACCCGCATCAGGAAAGTCAAAAACCCAGCCCAGCAAAACAATCACTGCGAGAACAACCGCGACTCTGCTCTGCAATGTCATTTGGCCAATGCATTTCTGTGACCTTTGTCAGCAAAAATACACCCATCACAGGCTGAATTCTGGGAAGGAACGCACGCCCACAGCTCCCATTGTGTGTGGAGAGGGAGCAGAGCCAGTCACACGGATCAGGTTGCACCTTGGAAGGCTGCTGTGGCCTCCTTGGCACCTCCTCACACAGACGCAGCAGCTGTCACTCACGTGCCTGCGTGTGGCAGGCAGTGAGTCTGCCACGCTGCCTGGGAGCTGACGTGGAAGCCTTGAAAAGCCTGTCTGTCAGCCACAAACACCCTGTCAACCACACTCACCGTGAATGTCTAATCCCAGCACTTCCCAGGGTGATTCCACCTTGACAGGCCTCGCTTTCCGTGATACGTTCTTGTTGTGCTCTGCGTTCTGGCACGTTTCGCACATTTTGATCTGGGAAAGGAAACAGACGTGTCGAAGGAGTTTAAAATATGCTGATGGATTCCGTCAGGTTCGGACTGGACAGGTTGTGGAGGGATGAGGTGGGCAGCACATCTGAGCAGCTTCCTTCTACCCAATAAGAACAGTGAGGTGCAAGAAAAAGAGGACAAAACACAACAGGCCAGAGCTCACCTTTCATAGACTTACCTGACAGCTTTCTGTGACACAACAAACAGTTTTCACCATGTGGCCTATAGCTAAGACATTTCTTACCCTGGTTGTAGGCAAATACGTATTGTATTTATAACTTCTACTGCCAGCTAGAAAACTCATCAGCCCCAGGATGCAGGATGGGCTGCTCGGACCACGCAACGCAACCACACTTCTTCAAACCACACTATTGCAGGGCCCTGCTGCAGGGAGCTTTCAGCAATAAAACAGGTGAGGCAAGCAGCCAAGGAGAATTAGCAGGAGCGCTGAGCTCCTCCTGGTACTACAGTTTAGAGAACTGGGCAGCTCTGGGAGGAATCCAGACTGCTCAAAGGAAGACTCAGCAAGGCTGAAACCATCCCACCTTCCCACACTGGCCAAACCTGGCACGATGAGTCCTACCTGCATGGGTTTCCTGATGCTCGGGGGAAAGACATCCAATCTACCCAGCTGCTTCGGGATGTTCCAACAGTTTCACCTGCAGAGTGACCCAGTGCCTGTTTCAAAGCACCAGGCACTAGAAACAACACTGTCCCTGCAGCAGGGCTCTTCTAGCTGCTCACTGGGGACTGCCTGAATGTCTCGGTGTCACTGACACAGTCAATGCTCTCACTTACCCAGTCCACGACATCTTTCACAATCCCCAGCCAGTAGTACCGGCTCTGAATCCGGTGCACTGTCTTTTTCTGTCCCAGATGATTCCCAATGTCGGTGAAGTGGCTTTCCAGGAAGACCTGCCGCCTCCGTTCGGGATCCACGATCACCTCCCGCTTCTCTTCCTTCTTGGGTCCCACATAGTAGAGGCAGCCACCTGCAGATGGGAGGGGTTTATGTAAAACAAGATCCTCTCACAGCCATTCCAGTCCCAGTGGAAGGGTCATTTTCTACAGCGGGAAAACCAGGTGAGACCCAGCAAAGTGGGGCTGTTGCTTTGGGACCTTCTGCTGCACCGCTGGAGAAGCTGTTACAATGGGATCACCCCCACATAAGCCCAGGGACCTCTTTTCTGCACCCAGGACTGAGGAAAATCCTCTGCTGCCATCGTCTTCCCAAGCCAGCTACGGCTTATCCTATGGTGCTACCCCAGGTTGCCGCAATGCCCGTTCTGCACCGCACAAGTGATGCCAAGGCACAGAGATCGCACAGCTGTGGCTGCCCCATCCCCGGCAGTGCTCAAGGCCAGGTCGGACGGACTTGGAGCACCCTGCTCCAGGGGAAGGTGTCCCTGCCCGTGGCAGGGGTTGGATGCGCTTCAAGGCCCCTCCAACCCAAACCACTCCGGGGCTCCACGTCCCCCCCTTGCTCCGGGGGCCTTCACTCCGCCCTCACACCCCCCTGAGGCCACCCACGGCCCTCCCCGCGGCCGCGCTCTCCTCAGGGTCACACCAAGGCCGCTGTCGTGTGTATGTGTGTGTGTGTCCCCCCCACCCCGGGCTGTCCCGCGGTGCTCCCACCGTCAACGACGAACTTCTGCGCGTAGCGCTTGAGGTTCTTCCTCTTGATGGAGCAGAAGCTGGGCGGGAAGCAGCCCTCGGCCAGCAGCCGGTAGATGTCCTCGAACTTGCTGCCGCGGCCGCAGGGCTCGGCCGACACCACCACCTCCTCCTCCTCGGCCACCGCCAGCGCCGCCTCCATCGGCACCGTGGGCCGGGCCGGGCCCCGCCGCGCTCCACAGCGCCCCGCGGAGGGCGCGGGGTGGCGGTGCCTGGAAGGGACCGTCTGCAAATAGCAACCCCGAACCCCCCCAACCCCAACCCCGAGCGGGCTCAGCCCCGCGGCTCAGCGCGCACTCCGCTCCCCTTCTGCCGCTGTCCCCTGCGGTGCCCGCGCCGGTTGGGGCGGCTCTGCCACCGGGTGAACAGTGAGGGGGTGACGCGGTGTTGGAAGCGCGGTCCCGTCCCCAACAAGGAATGGGGGGTTGGGGGGGGGGGGTAACGCCACCGAAATGACACAAAAACCATCGTAAAAACGGAGAAAACGGTGAAATTCTCTCTCCTTCCGTTTATCCGCCGGGTCGGAATTTGCCGACGCGCCCTCCTCCCGCCCGGAAGCGGCGCTGCCCTCCGCACGGCGGAGCCGTTTGACGGCGGGACACCCGCCGGTGGGGAAACATGTCCGCGGGCCGCCCGTTCCTGGCCTGCGCCTGCTTCTTCTCCGACAACGTCTTCGTGGGGCGCTACGGGCTGCACGTGCGGTACCGGGACGAGCGGCAGCTCCGCCGCGACTACGGGCGGGTAACGGCGGGGCAGTGGGCACCGTTCCCCCGGGCGCGGCGGCCGAGGCCGGGCAGGGGGCTGACGGGCCGCGTGTGTTGCAGGCGCTGCGGGAGCGGGGCTGCCGGAGCGAGGAGGACTTCGGGGCCGCGCTGCGGGAGGTGAGCGCGGTTCGGCCCTAACCCCCCCCTAAAGCCTCGAGCGGGACGGGGCTCCTCCGCCTGCCCGAGCCGGGGGGCCCCGGGGCTTTGTCCGCGTCCAACCGCGATGGGCAGGCGCCGGACGGAGGACGTTCCCCCGCTGGCCTTTCCCTGAAGGGAAACGCTCAGCGCGTTACTGAAGCGCCCTCCCGGGTGCTCGTCTGGGTCCGGTTTGTTTTAACTCCGCCCGGCTTCTGTTAATTACTGTTAATGGGCGTCTGGAGATGGGATCAGTCGGGCTCCAACAGGGTTCATGCGAGGTCTGCTGGAGGAGGCTGCGGAAAGAACTCTTCCCCCGAGGCACTCTTTAGGGAGGAATCTTTCTTTCCAGGCCACACAACCAGCTCTAATTCCAGCGACGCTAAGGGGATAGGCATTTAGGGGTTCTTGGCGGAGTGATGATGGCACTAAGTCATAGTTGCAATTTAAGTGTTATTTTCTTAACAGGATGTTATGATTAGTAAAGACTTCGTAATTAGAACGGGATGGAATTCTTACAAACGGGATCAGTGTGGCGCAGTAACCCCAATTTATCGTACAGCTGAACTTGGGATTTCTGGATCATAAATGATCCTTTCTAATCACCTGATCCTCACTTCACTTTCTAACCACCCAGACCCTCTGCAGATCAGGTCAGACATGAATGCGTGGCTTTGTGTCTCACTATTACCATCATAACGTAGACTCAAATATCATATAAATGAATGCAAGTCACTCGGTCCTCAGAGGAAGCAGACAACGGAGGTATCCCTGGCCATGGAAAGGTCACAGCCCTCACCGTCCAGCAGCAGTTCCAACCCAGCTTCCCCATTTAGGACTTGTAGCTGCTGATTTATAGGCACTGCTGTGGGTGCTGTTAGACCTCCCTGTTCTGTGACGAGGTCAGCAGCGGCACATGGGTGCCTGGGACCCTCAAGGCCAATAAGGAATGGAGCAATCCTGGTGCCCAGGAACCTTAAGGCTGGTAGGGAGGGGAAGAAGAAATCTGGTTTGTCTGCTTGGTTCACAGGACCTTCAGGGGCTGGTAATGAGGGAAAGCGAATGAATACGTGACCCCCAGGTGACAGAGAATGGCTGCTTCCCTTATAAAATGGTGTTATTCTAACCACATTACCCGGGCTCTGGAGCACACCCTCCTTCCTTTCCCCCCCTCTCCCAAGGAACGTTATAAACTGATCTCACAGGGGATTATTAAATAGGAAGAACTGTCTGAATCAGCTGCTGCTACGGCTGTCTCCTCTGCAGTGACAGATCAGCGTGTCCATACAACACTTAGCAGTAATCCCTTCATGACAAGTCCTGTCTTCCTCCCAGCAAACGTCTTTGTTTTGGACAACGCTTGTATTGTCAGAACATAAGCCAAGTTCTTAAGCTGGCATTCCAGGAGGTATCCGAGTGCCTGAAACCTCGCAGCTCCATGTGACACATCCAGAGAAAGGCTTCAGTTATTTTTTTTAAGCCATCTGTAATGAGAACTTGTCTCAAATCCCTTTCGGCGTTTGGCTTTGCAGCTATTTATTGGCCTTGTCTTGACTACAGCAAAGCAAAGGCAAACACTTTGCCTCCCAGAGGTGCCCGGAACAAAACTAACTGGTTTAAAACAATGAGTAAATTCCTGGGACTGTTTTAGTTGTCCCTTTTGGTTTTCTAACTGTATCCTCTGGTGCCCACTTGTAGATCGAGGCAGAAGTGAACAGAAGAAAAGAGTTAATTCATCAGTCAGTGAAACGCAAAGCCATCATCTCAAAGTGCTACAAGAGAAAACACCCAGAAGTGTACACTCTGCAGGTAGGCAGCGCATTTGGAATCTGGTTTGCACCCAAGGGAGTTTATTTTTGCTGTAGGAAGCCCTCTCCTCAGCACTGCACACAGTGCTAAAGCAGGACTGAATTAAAGCTGAACTCTAGCATATTAAGACTGAATTTAAAGCTTTCATAGGACAGCATGTTCTCCAGGCAAGATGGCTATATCTATTGGGCTATAGCCAGATAAGGGTCATTCTGCACTGAAGCTGCACCAGCAGCTGGTACTGTACTCAGAATAGCATTAGTAATTTAAAGTGTCATTGCAGCAAAATGAGCCTTTATGTGCTGAACACACAGACACTTTACCTGTTACTGTCAGCTGAAGGGGGGCAGCAGCCTGCTTGCACGTATGCACCCACCACAAAGGCAGAATAGCCCAACTCTGCTTTGAATATCCTCATGTTTGCCAGACCCAAGGCTTCCCAGCTGGATAATTACCACAGATCAGTAGGAATGCACAGACAAGTCCGCCCAGATTTCCTGCCCCGTGATCCTTCAGTAACAAGTCCTGACATTGTCTGTTCTGCTGTTGTCTCTCATGATCTGTGTGGGGAAGTGCTTAACGCAGAGCAGTCACTCTCGTGCGCTGAGGCCATGACAAGATGCTAAATCTACTAGGAATGACTTTGCATTTACCTATTAGGAGTCCATAATGCGAGCCAGGCTCTTTCCTATCACACCAAGAATATATCTGATCAGTTACACTTCAAAACCCATGAGCTAGAGCAAGCAGCAACTTACCTAAAGCATCAAGAAAACCAGCAGTAACATCCTGCCACAGAAGTAACCCAAGTGTGACTCTCATCAGCCTTGCTCCCTAGACTCTACATATGTATGTGCCTGGAAGTCTGTTTCCCTGATGGGCTATAAAATACTCTGCAGACAATTGTGTTTCTGTGTATTTTCATCCTTCCCTTAATGCCAGGATTCATTCCTGTCCCCTGACTTTCTGGACATCGTGAGATACTGCACGGCACCGGATGCTCATCTCCATGGCCTCCTGCGCTACCTCGAGTCCTTCTCAGGTAAAGAAAACAACACAAAACCACCAAGATCCCCCTGTGTGACACTGCAGCTTCAGTGCTCGCAGCTGGTTTCAAGTCCTGTCTGTAATAGCTCAGATGTGGTACGCAGCCGAGACAAACAGGCTGTTAATTTCTGCTTGATAAGCGTCTCTGGAGAGGCAGTTTTGTGCATGGTTCTGCTCTGGATCTGCTTTTCCAGTCCCAGTCTGCTGATGTCTCATCAGAGGCAGGGCTGGGGTTCTGCTTGTACCACAAACTCACAGGGGAGCCTGCTGAAGGAACAGTTAGCGCCAGGAGCTTGGTTTTCCCTCCCCAAGTGCTTTACCATTTCAGACAATCCCTGTTGGTTAGTCTGAGCTGAAACTGTTTCTATCTAGATTTCATGCTTCTAGAAAGGGATCTGGGTTTTAAGCTTCCTTGGAGGCATCTGCGAAGCTCTCTCTGTACCAGAAAAGCTGACAAAATGTGGATGGAAGGTTGGAAAGCTGCAAAGTTTCCTCCTTTTCTCCATACAAAAAGAAAGACACACATGTTGTGTATGTGCAGGGCTGCTGGATTTGTCCAAGGCACGATTTCCAGACGCACAGCCTTTCCATGCTGTCCTTATCTCAGCTGCTGTATCCTCGATACCAAGTTCTCCTTACACAGACCTTTAGGGCTCTACCCTGAAAGGCAGATCAGAAAGCTTGGTTTTCCCAGAAGGCTGGCACTGGATGAGGGAATCCCACATCCCCCAAATGACCTTGAGCAGCCTCCTTCTTCCATGAGGCTGTGTTTGGGTGCCTGTGATGAGCCACTGATTCACTGCCCTCCCTCTAGACTCTCAAAGCATTTCTTGGCACACAGAGCAAGCATTTTGATCATCCTGGCTGGATGGGGAAGCCTGGAAACGAGGGCCCAACTTCAAAAGCCGGAAACACATCCCAGAGCTGATCGCAGGGAATGGTTGCAGCCCTTTGAGCAGCCTGAGCACAAAGCAAAGCGCATGGGTCCTGCGTTCTCCCTGTCAGGCCACACGACAGCCAAGAACACTCTTGCCTGTTATTTTGCCCAGCAACCTGTGTCTCCTTTCTCTTGGCAGAGAAGAGGATCTATCGGCTCCCAGTGTTCACAGAGGAGTTCTGCCAAGCCTTTGTGGATGAGCTGGAGAACTTTGAGCAGTCGGATATGCCGAAAGGCAGGCCCAACACTATGAATAACTATGGGGTAGGACTCACTGTCTCTTGTGCTTCTTTAGGGGGAGTGTTCACAAGCAGACTCTGTTCACCTCCTCACTTCATGCTCTTTTCCTTTCCAAATGCCTGTAATTAGAGCACAGTGCAGTTCGAGTACAGCCCCCTTGAAGTGGAGGGGTTGAGGGAATGTGTCAAACAGAGACAAGGACAGGGGTGTGCAGGGAAAGGGGATGGGAGTTGGTATTCAGAGCAAAGAGCACCTTGTATTAAAGCAATACACGTTTAAATCAAGGAGTCCATTTTTAAAGAACACTCAGCTTTTGATCTTACTCTGTCTTTTCCCCATCACTTTCCACCTTGATCCTCCTCCTTTTGCCTGTAGCTGGAGCCTTTGCTCTAAAGTTCTTTATCTGAGCAAGCAGCAGGGTTAGGAGAGAACAAGACTGGGATTGAGTGTGCCCTCAGCAAGTTTGCCGATGACGCCAAGCTGTGTGGTTCGGTTGATAGGTTGGAGGGAAGGAATGCCATCCAGAGGGACCTTGGGACACTTGTGAGGTGGGCTGATGCCAACCTGATGAAGTTTAACCATGCCAAGTGCAAGGTCCTACAGCTGGGTCGGAGCAATCCCAGGCACAGCTCCAGGTTGGGCAGAGAAGAGATTCAGAGCAGTGCTGCGGAGAAGGACTTGGGGTGTTGGTCAATGAGAAAATGAACATGAGCTGACAGTGTGCGCTCGCAGCCCAGAAAGCCAACCATATCCTGGGCAGCATCAAAAGGAGCGTGACCAGCAGGTCGAAGGAGGTGATCCTGCCCCTCTACTCTGCTCTTGTGAGACCTCATTTGGAGTATTGTGTGCAGTCCTGGTGTCCTCAACATAAAAAGGACATGGAACTGTTGGAACAAGTCCAGAGGAGGCCACGAGGATGATGAGGGGACTGGAGCACCTCCCGTATGAAGATAGGCTGAGAAAGCTGGGGCTGTTCAGCCTGGAGAAGAGAAGGCTGCATGGAGACCTCAGAGCAGCCTTCCAGTATCTGAAGGGGGCCTATAGAGATGCTGGGAAGGGACTCTTCATTGGGGACTGTAGTGATAAGACAAGGGGTAACGGGTTCAAACTTAAACAGGGGAAGTTTAGACTGGATATGAGGAAGAAATTCTTTACTGTAAGGGTGGTGAGGCACTGGAATGGGTTGCCCAGGGAAGTTGTGAATGCTCCATCGCTGGCAGTGTTCAAGGCTGGATTGGACATAGCCTTGGCTGGCATGGTTTAGTGTGAGGTGTCCCTGCCCATGGCAGGGGGGTTGGAACTGGATGAGCTTAAGGTCCTTTCCCACTGTAACTGTTCTGTGATTCTGTGATTCTAAGACAGCTCCGATGAAGCAGCAGATGTAGCTGATCAGCTCTTCCCATCTCCTCTCTTTGGGACAGGTTTTGCTAAATGAGCTTGGGATGGATGAAACCTTCATCACACCCCTGCGTGAGAAATACCTGCGGCCCATAACAGCACTGCTCTATCCCGACCTGGGGGGTGCCTGCCTGGACAGCCATAAGGCGTTTGTTGTCAAGTACTCACTACATGAAGATCTGGATTTGAGCTCTCACTATGACAATGCAGAAGTCACCTTAAACGTTTCACTGGGGAAAGACTTCACAGAAGGCAACTTGTACTTTGGGGAACTCAGCCAGGTACTGAGTGTATTCCTAACCTGGATCCTGGTTCTGTTTCCCTCTGTCTCCTCATCCCCCCAGTTTCAAGGCATTAAGTATGTGCTAAAAACCTGCCCTGTTCCTTCCCCCTGTTTAAAGACATGTTGGTTATACAGGAGCCCCTGTGCTCCTACAAGCACATTACCAGTATTCAAGCTCCAAAGAGAGGACAGACAGCAATTGTATAGAAACTGGGGTGGAACAAACCACTCCATCTCTTCCCAGCTGAAATAGTGAGCAGGAAGGTGCTGAGAGAGCAAGCAGGAATCTATTTCAGATGAGACTTCAACCTAAATCTGTAGCCCCTATTTCCAGAGGACTCCTGGCAATAGAGGGGTTAAAACTCCCATACACTGGTGAAACAGGTTTTTGGTTGAAACTCTCTAAATTCCCTCTGGAAAAACAACTGTATTAAACTGCTGCCAAGCCCCTTCTGAAGTGGCTGCGTTCCGGAGGCGCAGTGAGTCCTCTCCATGTTGCTCACTGGGTGCTGTGGGTGAAGGGGTCACAAGTACAAGTTCCAACTGTTTGAGCACTGTTTTGCGAGGGATTTCCTGGCATAATGCTGTATCCGGCTCCCTTTCCTGTTCCAGGATCCTACCCCAGTGCCAAAGTACATAGAGATCGAACACGTGGGAGCCCAGGGGCTGTTACACCGAGGAGGGCAGATCCATGGGGCGCTTCCCATTGCCTCCGGGGAACGCTGGAACCTCATTGTTTGGATGAGATCGTCTGCCATCCGCAACCAGCTCTGCCCCATGTGCAACAAGAAACCTGAGCTGGTGGAAGCAGAGGGGTTTGGAGATGGGTTCACAGCGGACCTTAAGGACGACGTGCTCGGAACTGTGGATCTCTGTTCCTTGTGGTAGCAAATGGTAGAGCCTCAATTCTTGAGGCCAAGTTGCCTAAAGCTCCTTTCTGACCTCTCAGACTTTGGTGGGTGCACAAGTCATGGAAAGAGCACTTACCACCTTGGGAAGTGGTGCAAACCCGGTCCTGCTGGGGTAGGGAAGCCAGCTGCTTGGAGAGCCGGAAGAGCTGGTGCTTGGCTCACACTCAGGCTGGAGGACTGCTTGAGAGACCCAGAAAGACTTGACCTGGATTCACTGCAGAGGCTCTGTAAATATTTCAGGTGTAAAGGGAGAGTACCCAAAGGGGTTTGGCCTCCGTGAAGACCTCAGTGCCAACAGCAGCATCGCGGGTCCCGCTGTAGGTGGGAAGGAGCAGTACAATAAAGCCCTGTCCTTACCATGTCCTTGCTGTTCCAGGGGAAGAGCTTTTAGTTGCTAAATGACAGCAAAGGAACTGCTCAGAAGCGAGACACAGGCGGCTCACAGTGAGCTGCTGGGAACAGCGTGGAATTCCCTTCACCAGGGTTTACCTGACCCAGACAGATCAATCCCTCAGGAGCCATACAGGGAGCACTGATCCCACAGTGTGACCAAGAGGATCTCTCAAAGCCTCCATGAGCTCTTTTGAACTGAAATTGCCCTTTCAAAGTCGATGTGAACCTTACTAAGGAAGCACGGATGGGCTTTGGAGACAGCTTTGGGAGCCACCTGCAGCACAGCAGAACTTCATAGGAAGGCAGGAGCACACGTTTAAATCTCTTGCTTCAGCTACATGAGCAAGTGGAGATGTTAAATAACTCAGCCTGGGTGCAGCCTGAGGCTTCTTTGGGATTGCGCCTCTCTGGCAGCTCTATGTTAGGAGGGCCAAGTGCTCTCCGTGTCTTACTGTTGAAATCACAGCCTCTACGGAGCGAATTAAAGGAGTCATATCTTTTGTTTCAGAGGCTGCATTTGGCTCTATGGAATGCATTCGCTATACCCCCCCCCGCTGCATGCAGAAGGGGCTTTTTCATTCATTCAGCTGCGATAGGTACAGCGCCCGGGCTTTGCACCGCTGACAACTGCCAGAGGCTGTATGTGAGCCCACACGGAGGGCGCTGATTCGAACCTTCGCGCTGTGTGTTTTAGGGGATGCTGTTAGCACGGAGCACCCGTGCGCTTTTCATGAGCAAACCCCATGGCGCTTGCATCGCGGGAAGGAAACCCGCTGGTGCGTCCGTGCACGGAACCAAAGGGCCGCCCTCATGAAGTCTGCGCTTCCCTCAGCGGAAAACGTTATCGGTTCCCATCCCGCACGAATTGGGCCCAAAAATGAAGCTGAGAGCCGGGACCCCGCGGGCCCCGGAACCAAAGAGCGCGGCCCGGCTGCCGGTCGGACCCGCGCACGGCGGCCGGCGGGGTGTGAGGGGAGGCGGCGGCGGCTCCGCTCGGTGCCGGTGGGGCCCGGCCCGGCCGCGGTGAGTCCGCGCTCCGTCCGCGCTCCCGTTCATCCTCCTCTTACCTGCGGCGGGGTCGGAGCGTCCAACGCTGCCGAGGGCAGCGGGGGAGGGGGTAACGAGCGGGAGAGCCGCCGGCGCGCTGCGGGGGCGCCCGATGGGGGGGGGGGGGGGGGCTGTTAAAGAGCTGCACTCTTAAAGGGGTCGCGCCTTGAGCCGGGTTCTTAAAGGGTCCGACCGCCTGGTGCTGAGCTCTTAAAGGGCCAGCACGCGGCAGGCTGCTAGTGCTGGAGCCGAAGGGAAGGGGCTGCTCCTCCCGTTCCCAGCCCCCAGCCCGGGGCCAGGCCTGGGGGGCAGCAGAGGCTGCTCGCCATGGCCACCTGGTGGAAGGGCGGAGGTAGGACCCCAGTTTCGGGCCCGTGCTGCTGCTCTGATGCATTTGGGGCTCATCCCTTCCCACGGCATCCCCCTGGGGTGCTCCATCTGCGCCCGGCTCCGCACCCGTTGTATAACAGCGGGTCCTGTGGCCATGGCCATGGTTAGAGCAGACCCAGAACCCAGACACCGTCCCACCAGCGAGGTCCTGGAGCGAGGGGCGGCTGCTGGCTGCGTGTCCATGCAGGACTCATCCTCAGACGCTTCCTTGCTTATCCTTAATTGTTTTGGCCTTCTGTTTTGTGATTGAGATTTCCCTTTGGGAATCAATCAAAGGCGTGAGTCGCTTGGGAGCACATCGCTCCTTGGGAATGTCGAGGTGGTAAACATGCAATCAATTAAGCGTGGTAGCATCTATCACACCATCTCTGGCCTGTGGCTGCTGGCATTGGGTGGGCTGATGGACGGGGGGGGGGGGGGGGCCGGCTCCGTGTGTAATGTGTTCTCTAAAGGCACATTGGGCTGTTGAAAATTCCTCCCTGCCCTTGGCTTGTGCCTCAAACAATGGGGGATTGGGTCTGTGTTCAGTGGGGAGGACGCGTTGTTCTCCTGCCTATCACCGCAGCATCCATCGCGCCTTGAGCTGCCCACCTGTGGGTGCTGAGTCCTCCCCACAGCTCCCATCCTGGTGGGGCAGCCGGTGGCTGCTGGGGGTCATCCATAGCGCACAGCACTGCAAACACTGGGCTCAGCCCCCTCGGTGGGACTCAGCCCTGTTCCTTCTTATTCATCACATCTAGGGACAAACATGAGACGTATGTGGAAAACCTGATGGGGGCTTGTCCTGGTGGGAAACCTGCGTGGGGATGGTTGTCCATCGAGGGCTGCCTGGGGATGTCAATGCTGCCCCTGCGCAGCCCCAGCTCTCTGTTGAAGGCTCTATTTTATGGATTGATGAAACTGAGTTTGGCCACAGCTGTGTGATGGGCAACCCCGACCTATTGCAGCCCAGCAGAGAGGGAGTGGAGCAGGACTTCAGGGCTGGTTGCTTCAGGGTTGGATTTTAAGGCGTGTGGGGCTGTCGTCGTGTTGCTGCTGAGCGAGGGTGGTCTCCCCATGGCACTGAATTACTCTGTTCCCCCAGGGGCTGGGGCACCATGGCTCACAGCCAGTCTCGGAAGCGATCACGGAGCAGGAGCAAAAGCAATTCCCGGAGCAGACAGGAGAGGAAGGAGAAGAAAAGGAGGAAGAGCAGCAGGGATGAGCAGCAGGGCAGCAGCTCCCCTCCGAGGAAGCGGACATCTGGGTGCCACAGGCACAAGTCGAGCTCAGCAGCAGCCAAGGAAGGTGGGGGAGAGGCCCATAACCCGCTGCTTTCACCCCATTTTCCGGGTGCAGAAAGGGCCTAGATGGGAAAAGAGGGTTTTGGTTTTAGCCGCATTGGTGTCTGCCACCTTGCTGTGCGCTTTGTGCCCGTTTTAGCCTGGTTCTGCCAAGTGCAGAGCCCTACAGCCCCTCATGTGCTGGTCTGGCAGTGTGGCACCACACGCTGTGATGTGATCAGGGTGTTTGGTGTTTGGGGGGGCTTTGCTGTTCAGGCAAGAGAGAAACCAGGCTGGGGGGGGGATAAGCAGCATCCCTGCTGCTGCGGGGCTGGGCTGCTCCACTCAACCTCTTCTTACATGCTGCAGAAAAGAAGAAGGAAGGAAAGGACAAAAAGAAGAGGAAGGCAAGTACCTCTTCGTCTGAGCCAGCATCTTCATCCACCAGCTCGTCCTCGTCTTCCTCTTCCTCCAGCTCCTCTTCTGATGACTCCAGTGACAGTGACTCCAAAACAAAGAAGAGTCGACACAGCAAAAAAAAGCGAGCCAAAGACAAAGACAAGAGGAGGAAGAAGAAGAAGAGAATAAAGAAGAAGGCAAAAAAGAAGTCAAAGGAAAAGGCTAAGGAGGAGAAAGCCAAGGGAGAAGCAATGCCCGGCCCCTCGCTGGAACAGTGGCAGAAGGAATCTCTGGTGGACTCCGGACCAGGTAATGATGGTGTTTCCCTCCTGCTGAAGCCAGTGCACCCAAGCATCGTGCTAGGGAAGGATGCTCACACAGTGCCCTTCCTGGGACCCACGTGGGGTGTCTGAGGAAAGCAGGGCTGTGCACAGGGAGGAGCTCAGGCTCTCCTCCTTCCTATGAACCGTGGCCACCTTCAAGCCACATCAAGCAAACATACAGAGCCACGTTCAGAGACTGATTTGTATGTAGGTGTCATTTATAGATGTGAGCGGGGGACAAAGGTGCCAAATGGAAGGGTACAGTCAGCACTAACACACTGGCTTTGGGGCTGGCTTCGGGAATTGCAGTGGCCCTTCCTTTGCATGGTTCATCACTGAACCCTGAGGACCACCAGGAAACTGGTGCATGTGTGACTGTTCAGGTGTGGTGCTGTGCCTGTCAGCAGGAGCTGGCCCCTACCAGGGCTCTAACTGATGTATTCCAGTTTTGACAGATGAACAAAAGTCCCGAATCCAGGCTATGAAGCCAATGACAAAGGAAGAATGGGATGCGAGGCAGAGCATCATAAGGAGAGTGGTGGATCCTGAAACAGGGAGAACCAGGTATGATCCCTGAGGAAAAGGAAGGTGGGTTCTCCATACACATCCATGTTCTGTGGGTTGAGTCCTGGAGGATGCCCGTCCATGGCACTGCAGTACCATGCATGGACCCAGGACCCCTTGAGCAGCAAAGGCTGATCCCTCACAGACCCCCTCCAGTCAGACCTGGTGTAACTTCCCCAAAAGTGACATGTTTGACACCAAATTGCACTGGGGCTCCATGCAAGGAGCACCAGGCTGTGTCCCGGCCAGGAGCTGTGGGATGCAGACACAGCACCCTGCTCCTGGAGGCAGGAGGTTTGCTCCTTGCACTGTGACAAGTTCAGCTTGTCCCTGTTAAACGGGACCGCATAACGGGGGCAGAACAGGAACCAGGGGGTGACTGACACCTCCTCACCCCACTGCGTCCTGCACTTGCCTTTCAGCTCCGAAGCACTTGGCCCCAGTTAGCAGCGAGGTGCAGGTGAGGAGGGAGTGCGTGCCCCTTGGGTTGCAGACAACAATGAACCAAAGTTCATTTGGCTGCCGAATAGAAATGACCCAGTTTTTAATAAACTGCGTCTCCCCAGCAAGCAGCAAACACCGCACTGAAGAAAATTGGGAATGACAAGTCCAGTCTTTAAATAGAAGGCAGCCTGCGGGGCTCAGGGAGGTGTGGAACAAAGGTCAGTTCCCTGTAAGGCGGTGTAATGAAGGCAATTAAGTTTCTGCTCATGGTTGGAGGTGTGAGCTGCTTGGGATTTGCTCGGCAAGATGCTCTCCGGTCAGGCCTGGCTGCCTTTCAGGCTCAGCCTGGCTCCTCGTTCTGAATGGCTCAGCACGTCCCTGGGGCAGCCAGGGCCAGACCTGAACCTGCGTGAGGGGCTGCTGGTGACAGTGAAGCCTGGGGCTGGGATGGGTGGCCTGTGCAGGGGGAGGCTGATTTCTATGGGACCACATCTGTCCTTGCTGCATGTGGTGACATCAGGCCCTCAAGAGCAGTGGAAAAGCCTGACATGCTATTTAATCAACAGAAGTCACATAATAGAGCTGCAGGGATAGCGCTTGCTCCCTGGCACGTACCTCTGTGAAGGAGCTGGTGGCAAAACACTGCCCGCAGGGGGTCAGCACCATCTGGGAAGCAGCGTGGCTGGCAGTGGTCCTCACGGTCCGTGGGCCTGTGCTTGTCTTCCAGGCTTATTAAGGGAGATGGAGAAGTACTGGAAGAAATCGTCAGCAAGGAGAGACACAAGGAGATTAACAAGGTAATGGCAACGTGCTGGCAGCACGAGCTGAGGGTCGGTGCAGCCGGGGGCTGCTGCACCCAGAGGTGGTGTCTTTCCTCCCGGCTCCACCAGGACAAACTTGAGCCCTGGCAACGGCTGGGTGCTGTTGGTCCTTCCTCCTGGGGCAGGCGATGCTGTGAGCACCCGTGTCTCTCCCTTTGCAGCAAGCCACCCGAGGGGACGGGCTGAACTTCCAGGCGAGGACGGGGATGCTGCAGTGAGCACACAAGCACCAGCCGTGCTGGGAGCCCGTCCTGCTGCCGGGGCCAGCCCCAGTGTGAGCCTCTGCCTCTGGACCATGCAGACAGCACCACGTCAAGATGCTTCCCCTCGGGCATTTCCAGCCGCTCTGTAAGTTACTGACTGGGAAGGAGAGCGACTTTAATGGTTCATCTCCCAGTAAACAGCTTCTCCCCTCCCTTTCCTGACTGAGGCCAGCGTGGCTGTAATGCCCTTAAGCTCTGCTTGCCCTTTTGATGCTGGAGCTCAGCAGCACCTAGGGGGTGGGCTCGCCGGTCCTGAGCACCTCGAGGTGCTGCTGCCCCTCAGCTCTGGGCTTTGGTGGGTGGGAGCCAATGCTGTGGCCAGGACAAGGTGTGCTCCAGGGCCACAAAACATGCGGCTGGCTGCTGCTTTTTACCTCCAGGGGCTGCTCATGGCTCCTCCCTTGCTGGATCTGCATGGCCTGTGCTTACCCGGTGCTGCAGGCTCGCAGGCACTCAACCAACCCTGCTCAGAGAGGAGCAGCCGCGCTGCTGCATGGCTCTGCTCAGGCATCTTCAAGTGCCACCCTTTGCTGTGTCCCCAAGGCTTTACTCAGCCTTTGCAGCTTCATCTGGGGTGCTCTGCAGGGGGGTGGCTTTGCCTTGCTGTCCCTGCATGCAACTTGTGTCCCTTCCCCACAGCACAGGACCTGGGCAGCACTGGGGCTTTGGGCTTCTTGAGGCCCATGAGCACTGTGAAGCAAACAGCCAGCCTTTCCCCCACTGTGAACCCCATAAACCCACACATTGTAAAACACCCAGAAAGGACAAAACGATTAAAGGACAAACGGGTCCTGCAGGACTGCTCTGCACAGTTTCCATGTTCTGTTCATGGCTGTAACCTCATTAAACTGGCGCCTGCTCACTTGGGTTCTGCGACTTGTCTGTTTCTAGAGTCTTCCCCCCCCCACCCCATTAAAAAAGCCGACAGAGAAGAGCCTTCCCATTTCTTTAATCTGTGTAACTCACAATGATACTGTACACAAAGCACACCCAGGCATTGGAACGATGCACTAACAGCGAGGAGGAGAAGGAAGTTGTACAGAAGGGTTTGTCACACACAGGCGAGTCATCGGCACGGTGCTGTACACCTGGGGCGTACCCAGCGCCCTCGGGCATGGCCTCCGGCGTTCCCCACGCGCCTCTGTTACCCCTAAAGCAAGTTTTTATAAAGAAAAATAGAACTAACATCCCTGGAATATAAAATCGACGGTCGAGGGGGTATCAACAGGCAGAGGGGGGGCTCCGGAGGACAGGGAAGGGGACCGTAAGGCTTCTAGAACTAATAGGAAATGCAGCAAACAGTGGCGATACCTGAAGAAGGGGCTGCTGCAGCAAGCACGGCGGTTGTAACCCTTTGGCTCGTTCCTGCTCTCGGCTCGCGTATCGGACACTGTAAACGTTTTTGGTATTAGGATTTCACCTCATCGTGACGGAGCGATGTGGAAGCCCAGCAGCCTGACTCAGAGGGGATGCACGGGCTCCTTTTATTCCTCGAAGACTTTAAAGGGACAGCGTCAGGTAGGAAGTCTGGCCCTACGGCGCAGTAATACAAAAAGCTGCTTTTCGTTATAAAACCTCTGAGCTCCGCAGCAAAGTTTCATTCCCATGGAAACAATGGAGAGGAGGGAAAGGCTGAGGCAGCCTGTGCGGTGCAGGCTGCGCTGTGCTCGTGTGCGAGAACACGACGTGGGCTGCGGCAGGAGCGTCGCTGGTGGCACCCAGGGCTGCCCAGACAACGGTGAAGGGAGGAAGGAGTACAAGAAACTTCAGATTCTTTTCATTGCAAACGAGTGGCTTGTAACAAAAGGTAAAATTAAGGTCTTTAACCTGACAGTGCCCCTTTAGCAAGGATGGAATATACAGTCATCTTCTCCCTCACTGCATCCAGACGGATCCTCTTCCATACAGGTGGAAAGGCATCGGGTCACATGCATTGCTCTCCAAAACAGCTCGGAACAAACAGGTTATAAACACAGAGTTAAACTATTGCTATTGTTCTTTGAGTGAGTAGCATGTTGATCTTTGCTTCAGTTAGATGGGTGCCAGATGGGGGCAGCTGAGGATAGATCAATGTAGACTGTGATGGACTGAATCGGTGGAGGAAAACTTACTGGCATGTTTCCTGGTAACTACACCCACCTCCTCTGGTATTATTGCAGCAATAAAGGTCCTGCTCTACAATTGCTTCTCCGTGTTGGATCCATACAATGGCAACGGATGGGGGGTCAGGGAAAGGACCCGGGCAAGTTTCAAGAAGCTCAACAAAGGATGAGGACGGAGGTGCTATGATTGTCAGTCTAACTGGTTAGTAGCCATTTAAAACATGGAGTGATGGAGAGGTGAGTATAATATTGCACTTCTGCATTCATTGACATTACATTAAACTTGGTCCATAAAATAATTGCTTTGTACATAATGCCTGAAACAAAAAAGCTACATTTTTAAATATTGATAAACCCTGGAGGTTCCATTCCCTCCAGACATTTGTGGTTTTTTTCCTCTACATAAATAAATAACTTTCCATTTTATATATCCACTTTTTATGTTGAACATTTACATTCGCCTCTGTTTTACACTATCTACACATAAGAAAATGTGAACATCTTGTAATGTACAGCTCATGCCTCGCTTGGGGGCTTGGAGGGAAGTTGAATTCTGCAAAGGCCATATCCAGATTTGCAGGAATTATTGTGTGATGTGGTTTGGTGGCTTCACAGGATGGATTGTGGCTTGGCTTCCTACTCAGATGGCATCTGTTGGATAGAACATTCGACTAGCAAAAAAGCTGGGACAACTCACGTTGGTTTTCAACCCAGTCAAGCTCTGGGCGTACATTTGGAGAGAGCTAAACCGAGTCGGCAGGAAGGGAAGTCAGTTTTCGGTAACAAAAGTCATCAGGTACATTCTGCACTTGAATCATTATCAAAGAGAAGTGGTTAAACAGTTTGCAGTCAAGGCTGCAAGACGTGGGAGCTGCACTGGGCAGTGGGGGGGCAGATGCGTTCCAGTGCTCCAGCAGCAGCTCAGCACTGTCCCTCCTCTGCCTCCGCTTTGACCCTGCAGCTCCACGATCACGAGATGTGCCTCGGGTGTCTGATGGGTTAAGATTTGCCCCCCGCGGCGCAGAGCCAGCGAGCAGAGCAGCGTTCACAGTGCTGTGTATCTCAGTGCGGCCGTCCTGCACTTCGCATTGAAACAGGTAACAAAATGAAGCAGCCAGTCTACAAAATTCTCTGGTACAAATAAGATCCTCAGAAGTAGAAAGTGATAGAAAGACAGGGAAGTGTGGAGGGGAAAGCGGGGTTACACGCAGTCGGGGGGCTCGGTAGGACTATAAAATCTCCATGGGAAGAGGCCAACTGGAGTCTGTAAATGGGCACCACGGGGTGAGCGTCCCTCTGCCCCGAGAGGTGTGTGCAAGGAGGGAACTGGACCCATCCCTGGGCCCAGGCTGACCTGGGAGGGACAGGACTAAGGGGCTCATGGTGAGCCCTCGCTCTAGGCACTGTTCTCCTCCACTCGCCCTGCACCCCCACAGCTCCCCTCTGCCGTATACCCAGCCCTGGCTCCAGCAGCACACAAACCATCAGCTCAGGCACGTCCGCTGAGAAACACACCAGGAAATTTTAAGATATGGCCTTTTCTTAAGGTTGCCTGACGTTGGCACGCTTCCTTACAGTCTCCTTACTGCTGGACAAACTCTGCACAGATTGGTTTTATCCTTTATAAATATATACATATGTATACGTGTGCGTGTGTGCATATGTATATGCACATTATGTATATATCCACACACACCCTGGCTTAGCGATAGTTCATTGTCATGCACTACAAACAGTTGGGTGTAGCTACATGAGATGGTAACAGGTTTCCATTCTAAAAATCATCAGTGCAAAAAACAATGAGGTTTTACAGTTCAGTAACTACAGGTAAAAGAAGCAGGTCTGGTTTCCCGTGAAAGCTGCTACTGAACTTGGAGAGAACCTGGGAAGAAGAAATCGTCTCAGAGGTGGGTGTTGAGAGTCAGACCCTGCATTTGGATGAGCAGAACTGCAATGCAATGGAGCTGCTGAGTGCCTTCAGCTGCTTCCCAATACGCGGTGCTTACTTTCGGAAAGGATATATAGCGAGAATATCTGGAGACTTTTAACAGCAAAGTAAGTGTCTGAGGTTTGTATCAGCTCAAACAAAATAGCTTGGATTCCTCTTTTAATAGGTCAATGCATTGAATTCCATCGGCTTCTAAAAGGTCTCTTTAAAAAATAACAGTAATAGCAGTAACGGCCCCACTTTTTTTGGGCAGGAATCTGCCGACATTCTGCCCCTACCAACAGCATCGACACATCTTTATGCTTTGCCACTGCACGTTCTCCTTGAGAAAGTGGCTGCACTTGAAGCTCTTTGTACAGGTAAAGCTCTCAGTTGCTCTGCCTGGCACAGCCCATGCGAAATGCCTTGTCTGTGCCAGGAAACAGCGTTATCAAACCCCAAGCCCACCCTGGGCTGGTACCAGCAGAGCAGTCTGACTCCTGGGACAACCAAGAAGTTCCCCAGCCTCATCCCCTGTTCCTGTGGCTCTGAGGACAGCACTTGGTCACGCGTATCGGAGCGATGGCTAACAAGGCGAGGAGGCACGTATTTACAGTCACTAAACCTGGATAAGAGAAGGAGGCAGGAGAGAGTGCGATCTTGACCTGGAGACTTTCCCCCCCCCCGATTTCCAGCTGTTCCTTGGGCTCATGCTGCACAAACCTGACGCTCCCGCTGTAAGGCCTGCACGTTCTGCGTGGGAAACATCCCATCTCTTCCCAGAATACCATGATGTTATTAGAGTAGCACCATATTTACCCTTCCAGCCCGTAACACCGGCCTCATCCCTCTTTTCCTTTTGTTTTCTCCTCCGGTGGCTGCAGCCGACAGTCGCTGGCTCCGGCCTGGCTACTTCTGCCCCAAGAGGCCAGACTCCAGCCGGGACGCTGCGCTCCGGCCCCAGCACCCCGTGGCGATGCTCATGCTTCTTTGGCTGCGTTCCCTGTCCCTCTCCCTGTCGCTGTCGGACTGGCTCTGGGTGCGCTCGGGGCGGTGGCCGGCGCTGGTGGCCGAAGGCTGGGAGGAGATGGTCCGCAGGAGGTGGTTCCTCTTGCGCAGGAACTCGGCCTGGCTGGGCAGCCCGAAGCTGCCCTTCCGCAGCGCCATGCGCGTGGTGTTCTTGGCAGGGCGCGCGCGGTGGTTGTACTCCAGCTGAGCCAAGTGGGCTGCGTACCCCTCCGTGATGAACTGTGGGACAGGAGGGATGAGGGCAGGCGTTAGGCACATCTCCACTGACAACCAAACACCTTTGCTATACCAGGTTCTCCAGCAAGGCGTGGAACCGCTCAGACAGATCTATGTGGCAGGCCCTGGTACGTGGGACAGTCCCACCCTCCTGACAAACACAACCTCAGTCACCAGAGATGACCAAATTCCCATCACCCTCCCATGGGAGACCCTTGGCAACTCGGACAAGCTGGCTCCTACCTGACACTGGCTCTGCAGCTTCTTGGTGGGTCGGCCAACGATGTAGATGTGGGTGGGCGGGAGGCTGATGGAGCTGTACACAGAGATGTCCTTAGTAGATCCATATGCTGCATGGATCCTCATGTGGAGCTGCGGGGAGAGAACGCAACACGTGGTCAGAACATGCGGGCGCCCCGCGCTGCTCGACAGGCAGGGCTTTGGTTTTTAATAGCATTTGTGGGAATCTCAGGTCAGGAACTTATGTAAGTTCCCAGCTGGAGAACGCACCACTGTGCAAAGCGCTAATTAACAGAGCTGGGAATGTTCACAGGCCAGAACAAGAGGAGTAACAGCGATACAAAAGCAGAGCTCTGCTTCCTGATCACAGCCTTCCCTTGATGTCTGTGGGGAACAGAGACACCGCACGCTTCACTGCTGACTTGTCAGGGGGGAGAGGAGCAGTCTGCAACCCCCGGCAGTACTCATCAGTGGGGAGTGTTCCCCTCCCCGGCCATGCTACTGCATGGACACTGCTGTTTAAGAAGGGACAGGCAGGAATATATGCTGCTTTCCAGGGATTTGCCTACCTCCACTCTGAGCAGAGAGCAGCTCCTAAGGTTTCCTTAGCGGGCTTAGGAGCTGGCAGGAAAAGCAGCCACTGGTGCCACCACGGACCAGCTGGCTCTGCCTCCAAAGCCACAGGCAGGCCAAGGAGATGGAAAGGAAATCTCTGACCCTGGTCACAGACTTGTTCTTCTGGAGGATAAGGGAGAGCAGGCAGCAAGTAAGGGCCGGCTTCTCCTACCACTGTGTCTCAGGCTGAAACAAGGGTCCAAGAGAGTTAACGAGGGGCTTTCCCTGCTATTCCAAGCCAGGCACAAGTGCTCAGGACACTGGCACTTCCTTCACTTGCCAGACAGAAAAACCCCTTGTTATATCTGGAGCTTGTCTGAGGCTCTGGGCTGAGTGATGTTAAGAACTCCCAGGGGTCAAACGCTTGGGAAGATGCTCTCTGGAGCCTCCCATCATGGCTACGTGGGGCAAGGCTGTGGCTGCAGCAGCTCCATGTGCTCTCGGAGCTGCTGGGTACACCATGGGCAGCCAGAAAGCCACCATACAGGTGAAAAAAGTGCACGCATGGGCAAAGGAGGCCCTGCAGCCTCTGTTCCATCAGACATTTGGCGTTGGAAGGACCGGTGGAGCATGAAATGGAGCAGTGCTGAGCAGAAATGACACAATTTGACAGCGCAGACACTTCTGTAGAGCAATAAAAGGCTGTAAATAAAACGAACAGATTAATCTTCTACTGTGGGTCACATCGCTGCCAAGAGACTGGTGCTGACAGGGCAATTGGATGAGGAGCAATCTAAACCCTGTGCTGTGATCACGTTTCAGCAGAGCCCGTCTGTGGCTTACGTCTGTGATGAGGGATTTCAGGAAGTTGGCCTTGTGCCGCAGCGGGTCGTGGACGAGCCCATCGCAGAAGGAGACGATGCCATGGGGGAAGTTGTGCTGTGCTAACCACGCTACCACCCTCTGCTTCTGCATGTCAGGGCGGCCCGTGACATAGATAATGAGGTAGCCGAGGTCTTGCCAGTGCCTAGAAGGAAAGGCACAAGTCAATGGGTTGCAAACCTTGAGTAAAGCCAGTGTAAACCACACTGACTGTCCCACAGCCCTGCTGCTGACCTTACAACGTCGACGGCTCCGGCGCGGACTTTGGGGTCGCTGCCCATGATGGATACACTGGCTGCAAAGGAGCCGTCGATGCTGAACACCACAAACTCTGTCCCCTTTGGCAGGACTGTGATGTAGCTGTCTGCGTACGTGTGGTCACCCCTGAGAGGGACAGAGGTACTTACAGGCATCAAGATATTCAGAAGGCATCGCCATGTCCTGCAGTGCACCACAAGGCCAAAGCGGCAACCAAATCTCGCGCAAGGGATCTGACAGCGATGCCACCACCAGTGATGGGCACTGCATGAAGCCTCTGGGTTAAAGTGGGGATGGAAATAGTACTCTGGAGCCATGGTGTCAATGACTCAAAAATACCTGCAGAAAACCACTGCTGGCTTCACCACTGCAAAGATGCTCCCTTTCTCCCCCTTCCAGAGCTCAACACCAGCAACTGGAGCTGAGCTGGAGCCCCTGGGCTGTGAATTATCACCAGTACAAAGTTCTGTCCTTCAAGGGCAGCTTTATGGTCTTTAAAATACACCCAGCTGTGCAGTTTTGCAGAAGACCATGAGGCCATAGATGTGTGGTGCAGAAGGCCTGCTCCTGCAATGGGAGCTCAGTCACCATGCTATTGATGATGCAGGAGCTGGAATAAAACACGGATCTTCCTCTTACAGCTGTGAAATACAAATGGCTTCATCCCTATTGCTGGCAAACCAGATTCTGAATCCACCCAAACAAGCAGAGCTGCCCTATAAGGAGGGACCATATTCTACAGTCATCAAGTTCCTCTTGCAAACTAAGCCCCAGCACCCCAAGGTACCTGACCACCATCTTGACGGGGTACACGCCGATGCCCAGGCGCCGGTTCTCAGGGATGACATAGGAAATCCTGCCACTGCTGTTGCTGATCTCGGTGTCAAAGTAAACCCACTCTCCTGACGGCGGCTGGGTCATGATGTGAATGTCCACCTGGGAAGGCAGCAAGGCTGGGTCAGCAACAGCATCAAAGACACAGACGAGTAGAGCAGGACAAGCATGGGGACCTTCACCCGAGCCCCTTTGGTCAGCAGCAGGGCTGGATCCTGCTTCCAGCCTCTGCACTTCACAGATCTGAGAAGCACCAAAACATCAGCTGTGATTTCATGCCATCAGGCTGGAATGAAACCCAGCCTCGGTGGTGAAGACCTCCCTGATGGAACACTGTTCCTGGGAGGAGGCACCACACAAGTCTGAGCAGGGGAACATGGCCAAAATGCAAAGGTAACAAACCCCATCAGGACCAAGGAAGCACTGACCAGCACCACTTCTGTCCCTGTCCCCCACATGGTGCACAATCCCATACCAGACACAGTACCTTTTCTCCTGTGAGTGTGACCATATCTAATGGACCATACATAAACCTTCCAGTTAAGGTCTGGGGCCCATCTTCATTAGCGATGGTGTCATTTATCCTGTGGTTGGCTGTGACGTTCTGCACAAGTCAAGAGGGAAAGAGGAACACAAACCAACAAAGAAAAAGGTCTGCAGTGATGGACAGCCTCGTAGGGAAATGCCAAATACAACCAGACAAATTGGAGTGTGGGTTTCTCTGTGCCTTTTTCCCTCTAACATAATAACAGCTCTCAGCTTTAGAGAGGAATTTGACCTGTGGCAGAGGGGAGTCTCCGTGCCCTGCACTGATGTGGTGGATTTGAGAGTACGTGGCTGAAGAGCCAATTTCAGTGGCAGTTTGTATATGCAATTCTCATACTGTCTATTAGCTCTTACACTTTGGGTTTAAGAGGCAATACAAACATCTGCCAGGGAAATCTGCTGACATTGTTTCAGCTCGAGCAGAGAATTGTCCTCTTGCAGGGATCAGAGGCTTTTACTGGGAGCGAAGGGCATTTACTGAGCGAAGAACTTGTACCATTGGTCTTGTGGAAAGACATTCCATCTCTTTCTCTGTCCCCAGACAATGCTTTCTGTGTTTTACACAGACTCAAGGCCAAGAGGAGACCTCGCTGCTACACATCTTTCAGGTCTCTCCTTCACAACTACGCAGCTAGGATATAATCACTAATCTATACCAGCAGTACAGCATGATCCTCTGTCCCTGCTGTGGGCAGACGCAGTCGTGCCCACACTCATCACCCTCAGTGCTTTCTTGCAGCTCAGATCAAACCCCCTCTACACCACAGCTCTCCCTCCTGCCATGGAAGCAACCCCAAACCCACCCTTACCCGGAGCTTCACGTGCGTCCTCTTGCGAAGCCACTTCTCACGGGGCTTGGAGGGGGTGAAGACGGACACCTCCGTCCCGTCCAGCTCCAGAACACTCGAGTTCTCGTGCCTCATCACCTGCAGGAGGACGGGTTCCATTGAGACATCAGCCCCTCGCGCAGTGAGCCCCTCCTCCTGCCCACACTGTCCTGCATGTCCCAAGCCAGCACTGATACAAGCAGTGCCTGGGTTTGTCTGCTGGGTGTTTGGCTTGTCCGCTTGCAGGGTTTACAGGCTGCTCCCTTAATTGCAACGACAAGGGCTTTCTTCTGAACTAGCAAAGCCTGTGGCCAGCACTGACTTAACCCCAGCTGGGATGCAGGTTATTTAGATTGTCAGAAGGTACAAAACTGACTCAAACACAGCAGGATGAGTTCTGCACTTAGATATCTGCTCTTCCTCCAGGCTGTCGTTAGTCCCTTCCCCTTGGTCTGCAAGGGACCGGTGTCCTTTGAACACGAGTTTTCTGCCATTCTCATAACAGACCAAGCACCAGCTGCTCTGCCCAGCCTCATGCTGACAGATGCTGTTCCTTCAGCTCATTTCTTATTTCTATTTAAACACATCTGGGACTGCTCTTGTCCAGAGATGACTTTCAAAGGCAATTAGAAACGAGTCCTTAATAGGGGAAGAAGTAGTGTGGTGCTCTGGAAGGACAGCAAGAAGACGGGATGAGAAAGACACTGGTCTCAAGGCAGAGATAAGTTAGTCACTGGAGAATGGGAGTGGGCCAGATTACTCAGACAGCCACCAGTAGGCTTTGAATGGATGGAGAGGTACCTCAAGCCACAAGATATGAAGCTACAGACCCAGCTTTGGGCTGAATCCTGAGTAATTGGCTATTTCTTGAGTGGAGCACTCTCTGTATGAGTTTGTTGTGACTCTTCCCACTCACGCACAATTTAGGTTGAGTTTGATGGGGGTTTGGGGCTTCACATCAAGGTCTGTGCAAGCACACAGATGTCTTGCTGGGCTAGATACTATTGGGAAGAGAGGGTCTCCCTGGATTATCACCACTGCTCAGCTGCCTTCAGCACTGACATCTCTGTTGGTCATGGTTCCCAAACTATTTGGAAGGCAGCACTGAAAGCAAGTGTGCCAACAGAATCATAAATAATTGAGAGCTGCAGTCGAGGAGGCTGGAAACGAGCAGGGAGGGCTCAACAGCTGAGCTAGCGCAAAGCAAACCCAAGCGCCAAAGTGGGCAACACAATCCACTGAGTTGCTTTTAGTTTTGTCTTTTCCATTTCCATGCTCAAAGTACCCTTCCCTGGAGGGGTTCATACTCTGTAAGGAAAATAACTCCTCATTCCCAAGGAACTAAAGGAAAAATATTCCTTTTAGGAAAACCTCATTTTAAACAGTAAATTCAAATCTCAGGCAAACGTAGATTGTAGCAATCCGAGGTATCAGACTCCAGACACCAGCAATCCCCATTTACCTATAGCCTCAGGAGAACTGTTTTGTACTGGAGGAATGAGGACTAAATCCCAATGCAGTGACAATGGCCTGAGCTCCCAGAGACCACAATAAGTTATAAGGCAAAAATGGAGACCCAAACTGTGCCGATCAACTCATGTCAAATTCATGCAAAACTTCTCTTTTGGTTTTATTGTATTTGGTGCTAACTTTATTTCTACATTGAGAAGTTTCCTTCAAGTTTCAGACCTGAGATCCAAACGTGCATACGCAGAGAACAGCTCACTTTAAGAAACAAGGGATGAGTGATGCCACTGTGATGCGATAGGAAACAGCCTTGGGCTCACTCCATGGCTCCCTGCTGAGCCCATCTGAAACCTGCTCTGAAGATAAAACCCAGGCCCAAACTAACCAGGTATAACAGCACATGTCCATGAGGTTTGCACGTGTGCAGCTCCACTAACAACACAGGTGAGGACCAAAAAGAAGGGGAAGAAAATGGATCTGCAGTTGCAAAGGGGTTTTGTTCATTTCTAAGCATCAATGAGAGTTATGGAAGGTGCAGTGGGAAAACCAGCCTAAAATATTGTTCAGCCCAATGGAGATCAGGGAGGGAGGAAAACTGTACCTGTCTCAGCAGGAAAGAGACAACGTCTGTGGACTCCCAGTAGCTCGCATGGAAGAGATGTGGCAAAGCGACTGTTGGGAAAGCCGTCAGAGCATCAGGACAGTAGAGAGCGTAGTCAATCCTCTTGGTTCCCCACCACTTGGCAGCAACTAGAAGCGAAAAAGCCTTGTTCAGACAAAGGGAGTTCACATGTGTGTGCACTCTCCATCACAAATGGCATTGCAAGGCTCTGGCTCCTCACTCCAGGTACGCCAGGAGGTTGCTCCCTGGCTGGTTGCACTGCTAAGAGGGAACAACCAACGCGGGGCTCAGTGTTTGGTCAAACCAAGGGAGGAACATAGAGGGGCACCAGCACTTGAGCTTTCCTTTATTTAAACAAATAGGAAGGCACTGGAGGGCAGGTATTAATTAGCTGTTAGTCCAGACCATGGGGAAGGGGTCGAAGGCTCGTGTGCAATGGGAATCCATATGGCGAAATGTAAGGCAGAAATGCATCTCCCCGGAGCTGTGGGAGGAAGGATGTATGTGCTCTGTCCACCACAAGGCATGCCCAGGCTATCTCCAGCCCCACTTTCCAACTCCTTTAGCTTTCACCAAGGAATAGCATCCAGATATTGGTCACACTAAAGAGGATCTGAATAGTGGGAGCCCATGTGAGATGCTAAAAGGCACCAAAAGGCAGGGTATATGGCACATGCTGCCAGGGCTGGCAGTGCCCAGCAAGTCCTTGTTACCATCCTGGGTTACCACACTGCAGGCAGCTGAGACATCCAGCCCAGCCTCAGCAGTGGCCAACAAGAAAAGGATCTGGGAGAGCCGAGACTTTATTCACTGGGATCTTGGAGGGGGAAGGTTATAGACAAGACAGAAGAGTTGCTCCCTCAGGGAGTCAATGACTCGCACAAAAGTGTCCAACAGCCACCGTTCACCCATGGGACACCAGCACACTTCAACTCTGCCCATGCACACATCCTATCCAACCTCCGAGCAATGAGCATGGCTCAGCCCAAAGCCTCACATCCCAAAGATAGGACTGCTTTCCCAGCAGCGAGGAGTCCTCAACCCCCACGCGCTCCAGCCCGGAAAAGCAGCCATGGAAAGAGAAGATGGCTCAGACCAAGAGAGTAAAGGAGGAGCTGTGTTTGCATGCAGGTTGCAAGACGAGGCTTTCGCAAGCTTGTTTTTTCACTGTGACAATGTTCCTTTTTACGGACTTCCAGGGAAGCTGCCAGGTATAAGGTATGATCCAACAAACCCCTCTTGTTAAGGGCAATGAGCTGGTGATGAGCACAGATGCTGAACTGAAACAATGGTCCCACCAGTTCTTTCCAGAGACCTGCACAAAGCTCCCACCACAGGAACACACAGAGGGTTATGGCACCAGCACATCCCCATGGCCCAGCCCAGGCCACCCTCATCCTATCAGCTCTTGTGCTTCCCAAGAGCCATGGGAAGGAGTAGGAAGGCATTGATGGATCAACATGGCTTTTCCAGAGCACATAGGCACCAGCGCCATTTTTGACTCCCTGTCTTCCAAACTGGCAGCTCCTGGTCACGTCCCAGCCTTTCATTTCTCATGCAAGTCCCCAGCTTAGGTAATTTCAGATTCTTCATAGGAAGCAAAGAGGATTTACTCTTCCATGCTCAAAAGACAGTGGTGGAGGCAGCAGCATTGTCCCCACAGCTGTGCCCGGAAGAAGTCCTGCTCTTGCCAAGTTGTTAGCTGTGTTATGATGGATCTTCAGAGCAAAGTGACAGAAATGCTTGTTAAACAGAAAATTGCAATCAGAAATTGCAAGTGCCTCAGTGAAAGCGCACAGATTTGCTGTGGAGTTCTGTGACTACTGAATGAGAGAGGAGGTCGACCAGAGCAGATGCCTCCAGAATACCTGTGTTGATGTCCAGGTCGGGTATCCGAAGAATGCAGTCTGCAGCCTGACTCCACGGCCCTTTGAGTTTTCGTTCCTTTGAAAGGGTTTCATGTTTATGCTGCCTATGTTTCTTGGATGAGGTTTGAGTAGGGGATTTGTGAGGGAGGGCAAGTTGGGACAGAAGGCTAAACCCCCTGCAATGATTAAGGTGGTGTTTGGTTTCTAAAAGGAATAAAATGAAAAGAAGTAGAAATCACACTTATTATTATAGCACACACATGATGCAGGCAACACATCTTTCATCCTGCAGAGATTCATAGTGGAAGGGAACTGCACTGAGAGGGAGCCATGGTTCTGTGGTGTCCCTCCGGACTTCCTCCGGCTCTCCCTGTGGGATAGCAGGGACCGCATCCAACCCTCAATGCCACGGCTTTGCATTACCACCGTGCTAATAAGGTCGAGTTCAAGAGCTGCAAAGCCAGAGCCCGGGCTCAGAGGACATGTCAGCACTCAGGAGGTGAAGGAAGGGGCTGTGGCAGCCTCTGGGTAGGCTGCACATGGGGTCAAGGCTGGACTCTTCCTCTCTGATCTCACAAACAGGTTTTCACGGCTGTGAAGTGCATGAAGGAATAAATTGCACAACCAGGAGCTAAACAATTGGTAAGAGTATGGGGAAAGCAGAGACACAAGCATCGTGTGGGCCTGATCCTGCCATCACCTGCCAGAGGCAGGATCCCTCCACTGCACCATGCAGGCCTTTAGGTATCACCCTGGTGTAAACACTTCATAAGGAACACACACCACACCCCCCCCCATTTCTCATTCTGGCCTCTCTCTGTAGGTGTGAAACAGCACAAAACAAACACCTTCTCCCCCAGGAGCCTTCTTCCCAAAGCAGATTAGTATTCAGCAAGCACTTGGTAAGATGTCTTACCGGGACGCACGTAAGAATGCACGCAGGGAGCGCAGCGTCAGCTCTTGGATGTGCTTTGGGAGAGAAAAACCTCATGTGTCAGGGTGCAGGGGGTTTATTCCTGCTGCCAAGTGTTGCCTCAAACAGGGCAAGAAGTTAGAGCAGCCTCTGACCAGCACCCACAGGAACTAACACTTGTCTCAGGGAGTGTTCTTAACCTCAGCGATTATGAAGTTAAGGCATTCATAGCCCTGTAGTCTAATGTGCCAGGTATGGAGTACCTCTGAATTTCTGCCACATTCTGGAACAAGAGTTGTTTGGGGTTTATTTAATTTGTTTGGTTTTCAGCAGTTATCAGAGGTCCCTGAAGACACAGACTGTTCATCTTGCACCTCAGCTGGAGTGAAGAAGGGGCTGAACTGTTAACAAAGGCTGTTGTTCTCCACTGTATCAGCTGGGAAGTTATACAGGTCTTGGGAAAAGGAACAATAAAACCCCTTCCTTTTATTCCTCATTTGGCACTGGGATATGGGTCATGACTGGCTGACTCTGAGCCTCGCTGCGGGCTGAATTTCTTATTCAGAGAAATAACCTAAGCCTGTTCTTGCCTTTCTTACTCATCCCCATTTCTACGAGCCACATTTAATGATCCACACCAAGCCACATGCCAGCCCCTGCATTATCGATCTGGCAGTGTTGATCCCAACCAGTTCTGCGTGACTTACCAACGGCAGCACGGAAACATCCCTTTGGATTAACCCTCATCACGCACAGCAGCCAAATGGTGCTCAGGGTTATCAATTATTACATCTCGTTGAATAACATCACCAGCACAGTCCAGCATGCATCCTTCCAGTATCTGAAGGGGGGCTACAAGGATGCTGGGGAGGGACTCTTCATGAGGGACTGTAGTGAGAGGACAAGGGGTAATGGGTTCAAACTTAAACAGGGGAAGTTTAGATTGGATATGAGGAAGAAGTTCTTTACTGTAAGGGTGGTGAGGCACTGGAATGGGTTGCCCAGGGAAGTTGTCAATGCTCCATCCCTGGTGGTGCTCAAGGCCAGGCTGGACAGAGCCTTGGGTGCTATGGTTTAGTGGGAGGTGTCCCTGCCCATGGCAGGGGGTTGGAACTGGGTAATCTTAAGGTCCTTTCCAGCCCTAACTATTCTATGATCCTATGTATAACACAGCGGTGGCACTTGTATTATTATCGAATACCTCATCTGTTCCTCCAGGAGAGATGATCACACATGGCACTGACTATGGCAAATCCAGGCGAAGGCGGAACAATTCCAACTCTTTGTTAATAATGGAAAGCATAACCCGGACAGACAGACAGACAGACAGAAGCTGTGTGGCTCTGGCCCGGTGCGTGGTGCTGCGGGAGCGATGCGGGAGTCTCGGAGGGGGTGAAACACTTACTGTTGGCTATGTTGGAAGCAGTGTAACTGTCTGCCATTCCTGAGACCTGGCTGGCAATGCTGATCTCACTGGCTCTCCGGAAGCCCCTGAACTGAGGGGCTGAAATGGGGGTGGACAGGGACGTGCTTTCCATGAAGACGGCACCATGAGACTGAACAACATCTGCTACAAAGTTGAAACAGGGAAATCAAAATATTAGACCAACAGACAGAGGCTGGGCAAGATGAACTCGAGGGGAGGAAGAAGGCAAACAAGGCTGGTAGGGGCAAAAACCCTTTCAGAACTGATTGGCATGAAAAAAAACCCCACAGAAAACATTTCATCAGAGCTCTGGTTTGGAAAGGAAGCAAACACCACAGCAGGCAGAGAGACGTGGCTGGAGGAGCAGTCTTTGATTGAGAGAAGCAAAACAAGGAGCTCAAAAAAGCAAAACCCCAAAGAAAAATCCAGGCAGACGTACCCAAGCAGCAATAACAAGCATGTGTCATACATACAGATGTGAATATACACAACTTGATATATTCACATTGAGACAAAATAACCGAGGTAAAAGGAGAACAACAAAAAACAGGAGAGGGGATATTTGTTTTCTTGAAGTGTTTAAACTTAAAGGAACATCTCCAAGATAGAAGCATTAATGCTAAAAAGGAAAAGTAAAATCAGGAAGACATTACCATGCCTGGCAGGAACTAAATTTGAACTCGGATTTTATTGCTAATGGATACAGCCAATACTCATTAAACTAAAGTAAGGGCTATTGAAAGAAAGGAGCCTGGTGCTGAGCACTTACATCTCCAATCAGTGCTGGTGGATTGGGCAGTGCTCGGTCTCTCTGAAAACAGAGCTTTTGTACAACGTGCAAGTCTGGATATATAGATCCCAATCTGAGGTTTACCAAGTGTGGCCTATCCCTTTAGTACATAAATACACAAAAGGAGTATCTGAAGTCACGCTCACGTAGGCCTTATATATGTACTGGAGGGAAATGGACCTCAAATGCTCAGGACTAGCAAACCGAGTTACTGGAAGTCATGTAAAATCTCTGCATTTCAGTCTTCTCCCTACACCAGTGGTAAGAGCATTCACTCCTCTGCAGATGCTGCGAGGCTGAATTAAGTGTCTCTGGGATATCCCAAGATCCTGCACTGCTGAGGGTTTGTAATGCCAATGCCAAGTACTGGACAGCAGGCAGCACCAGCATGACAGTAACAGGCAAAAGGCAAAGCTAACTATCTTTTAATGTTGCCCATCTCTGCTGTACCTGAGGAGCAGCATCTGAACTTTATTCCCAGGGATAAGCCAGGCCATAGATGCCACATGGAATGCAGGTACATTACTCCCACACCCCAACATCTGCCACCTATTTCAGCCAGTTTAGATATCCCTGGGTTTAATCCCAAGCATGCTGCTGACACAGGGTGTTGTTTTGGCAACTGGTTTATTTTAGCATCGATCTTTTTTGCTTGGGGCTACTGATTTGCTGCCTCTGATCTCTCGGTTTGCAGCAGCAGTGTGTGCCCACGTAAATACTGCTGCCACAGAGGGAAAGGGGACCTATGAAGCAGAACATTTGAGGCTGAAGTGTCAGTAAAAGAGATCTGTTCCCTGCAGGGAAAATCAGGCCACAAGCTGCTCTGTGTAAAAGCTTCATGGGCTGCAAGATCTGAGCCTTAGCAGGAGCCTGACTTGACCATGAGCTGCACACACGTTGTGCCTGAAAGGCCCTTACCAGGATCTCTTTCTCAGCACTTTCCTCCTCTTTTCACCTTCCCTTGAGCCGCTGGCTGTCAAGGCTGCTACCAGCATCCACAACCCAGCCAGGCCCACCAGGCCAGTACAGCTTTCTTGCTGCAGCAAGCACAAGCAAGAGGAGACAATTCAAGCAGAGGCTGTACTCTGAGAACAAGAGCCAAGCCAGGAGCTGCATTCAACCCCTCGAAGGTCTCAAAGGTAAAGGGTCTCATTCCCATTGCTATATGACCTGGGACAACCCTTTCATCTCTTCCTTAGTTATCCCTGCCTTTCCTTTACCTTGCCTGTATAGATGGTGAGATCCTTCTGCACTTATGGCACATCACATGGGTGCCCCAACACAGCTGTGATTCAGATAATGACCATCAGTTTCCCCGAACTTGGTCAGATGCAAGGAGAGGTTTGGATTTGTCCGTGTTAGGGAAAATTCCAGGTTCAGGTTTAACTAATACCAGTGAATCCTGAACTTCTTCCTCTCCCCTAAACATAAAATATCTGTGGCTCAAATGAGGAAGCAGCTGGAAGACACGCTAAAGACTGCTACAGCAATGCCACCCAGGAGAAAAGGATGGGCCAAATGCGGTGCTGCCTGGGATGATCATGGTTTCAGCTCCATTAGCATGTCTTAGCTCTGCCTGAATTTTACCTCCTGTTTCAAGATCCCAGAAAGTGGAAAGTGAATGAAGGACAAAACGGGCATTTGGGGCTTGCTCTTTTTAGCCAGTCTTGCTTTCCTGGGCCTGACTGGGGATTTTTGAGTACAATGAGTTTGAAGCAAAACCACCCAGCCTCAAGAGCCCTTCCAACACTATCATGGCTAATGCCACCAGAGGAGTAGTATTCACTCCTATAAAAGCCTAAACTGTTTTAGCCTTACTGAACTGTTCAGTTTAGTATTGCCCATGTTGGTGGCAGGAGTCTGCTCTGCAGGGGATGGAGTGTAACCTGACAGCAGCGCTCCCGTGCTCCAGCCCGCTGGGGTTACTCTCGCCTTTCTCCCTTCTCCCAAGCTACACACCCTCTATTCCTGGCAAAGGCCAGTTTCTAAGAAAACACGAGGGCCAGGAAAAGGCAGGGCAGGAAGTGCGGACAGACAACCTGGTTAATGCATTACTGCCCCTTCAGCCAAGCTTCCTCCACCCCAAAGCTGCAGAGTGAATTCAGGATAAAACCCCAGGACCTGACTTGCAGAAAAACCAGAACCCATACAACGCATTTCCTAAGCTCTGTGTATTCTTTGCACCAAATCCCTTGTGCAGCATTGCTCTTGCCATTTTGAGACCAAGGGGCTTTCCTGCAGAGTGCAGCCACCAGGGTGGGATGTCACAGATGCTGCCACATCGGCACAAACTGACCCCAGCACCTGCAACCTAAAGGCAACAAGTGTGAAATCCGCACAGCACAGATGACATCCCCAGCCCCAACTCACGTCCTGACAATCATGTGGAGGTTTTTCAGGCAGCACTTTGAGGCCAGGGTGAAGTCAGATGGCTGGACCAGACCCAGCAGCAGCAAGACTTTCCTTTATGTCACTAGCTAAGGACAGAGGTGCCCCCAGTTTACTGCACTGGCTGAAGCGTACTTTGGACTGTGTCTGCGGGCAGACTTTATCAGAACAAGGAAGCTTCAGGAAGAGGAGACCTGGCTTGAGGAGAGCCCTGAGCACCCCCTCTCCCAGCACAGGACCTGCCACTGCTCAGCAGCACACACAGGTCAGGCCAGTACAATGAGCTGAGATTGAACTGCACCTGCGGAAGAGGTGACATAAGAAGAAAAATCACTTCTTTTTTGCCTGCATATGCATCTTTAATACTCACTTCACTGCTGTGCCTTTTCATTTAGGGACTCATTTGTCCATATACTCTTACTAATTGTCTCCCACTAAGTGAATGACACCAGGCCATCCTCTTAATGTACTGCTGGCACTGCCTGAAGTCTTTGGGGTATCTGAATGGCAGATTTCAATATGTGCTATTTGGAGGCTGAGCTGTGGCACCAAAGCAGGAAATACTGAAAGCACCAAAAATGTGTCGGGTTCAATAAAAGTAAGAGAATAACAAACCAGAAGAGGCAGCCAGCTGCTCAGCACAGGCCAAACCCTGCTTGCGCTGGAGTCACTGCTCAGCACTGGAAGTTTCCCACAACTGGGATTCAGCACTAGCTACTGTCGAGCCAAGCGCTGCTTGGCCACACTGTGCTCGACGCACAAGGTAAAAAGGAGAGAAGCTTCTAAAAACTCCATCCTGACAGCACGAAAGTGTCAAATGACACTTAAATGGCATTTCATCAGGGACCTCCAAAGTGATTAATTAATAGTACCTGACGCTTTTCCTCTGCGTTGTTACAGAACATCACAGCACAGGCAACATGGCAACTGCATACCTAAAGAACATCTCCTTCTTCAAAAGACAAAGGGAGAGACTATCCAGAATAGTCAGCAATGTTGCCATCCTGTATGACCACATAACGTACCAGACTGCTCATGAGCAGTCAGCTTGTTAAGGACAACAAGGCAGCAGAACCAAGCTCTCAATGCAAAACACTGGAAAAGGGGTGAGAACAGGCAAGGAAGACAGACGGGGAAGAAGAAACTAAAATGAAGTCAAATCTCATCGAAATCACAGATGCAGCACCAGCCACAACCAGGATAAATGAGGCCATGCAGTAATTAGGGTGGAAAATAAGGCAAAACAAATGCACCAAACTTTGCTTTGAAGTCAAGAAATGAATTTTAAAGAGCCAACATGTAGAACCACCCTGGGGGCTGAAAGCCTCAGTCACTGTATTCAGCAGAGCCACAAGGATCTCCAAACATCAAACACTCAAATGGACAAAATCTGGTATGGACAAAATCTGGTGTGATAGTGATGTTAATTAGACTTCTGGCCATGGAGCAGTGTGGCTGACTGCTGGAGAGTCAACCCTTTCCCAGGGGGTCCTGCTGTATGTACCACACGAGCAAGGATACCCAAGGACTCTCTGTGCCAAAGCCTCTTTCCAGCAGCACAGCCACCACAAATGGAAGAAAGTAATTAAATGGCAGCAGTGTCCCCTTCTAGAAGGGGGCAGAGGTTTTAACCTCAACTTGTTTTCTACTCCCAGACCCAAGCATGATCCCAAGAGGTAATTTCATGTGGCACAGCCTGAGACACAGCATGAAGATTTCAACTCCAGGAGGCAAACAGTATGATCTCCAAAAACACCCCAAGTACCCAACACCACAGACAATACAAAAGTGTAGATTACACACACTCAGCAAAACCAGCACTTTTATTGGAAACATCTTGCCAATTCAGTACGGGAACAGGGATACTTGTTTCCATGAAGCTGTCCTGGTGCTGGAGAGCACCCAGAGGGCTACTTTCCATGAGGAGGATGGGATTGTTCTGGATTGTCTCAACTAGAAGTAGATGGGAAAAACAAAACAAAACAAAACCAGAAGGACAAAGAACAACAGACATGTGGCCACAACGTGTTAACATACAAACAGTTGCAACTGAGCACTTCAACTATGAGTCTTCAATGAAAAGACAACCTTCAAATAGCATGAAAGAAAAAAGACATGGGTGACTCTCCAAATAGACCCACATCAGAGATTAACTGGTAGCAGACAGCACAATGATGGCATTTCAACAAGAAAAGAAAAGGGAGTCCTCTTAACCAGCTTCTCCAATGAGTCGAATCCACAAACACCCAGCAGATCCAGAGAGATCTTTTTACTACGAGGGGAAAAAAAGTATGCTGTAAGGGGAGATTTACTTGACTCAGACTCACATCCCACACAGTGCAAAGCACAGGAGGAAGCAGGGATGTGAATTTCATTTTACTCTGCAAGTTGGTTGTAGTGAAACAGAGACCCAACATTTAGTACAGATGGGAAAATGAACATCTAAGAGGCTTTCTGAATCGTGGACTGTAAAAAGCCAGCTATCTGCATGAGGAAATATGCACAGACAGTGTTACAGAAGGCTTTATACATAACTAATTATAACTGAGCACCTGAATTTTACGTGATCATCAAATCATATAGCTTAATTATAGCAGCAATTAACTTTCCTGGTGCGCCCAGCAGTAGAGGCTTAGCAAATCGTGGTTAGAACAGTCCTTGTGGGTAATGTGGAAATGAACACTGAAGTTTTGGCTCTAATGGAAAGGAATAGCCTGTTACTTTAGAATAAGCAAATGAAGAGGTTTTGTCTTACATAAGAAGAGAGTGTAGACTTGCTTTTTTGCCAGTTTTATTCATGAAGCAGAGCAGCATCTCCTCTTAAAGTAACAGGGCTCAAATCTGGAGAGAGTTTTGAAATCACTCTACTCTTCTCGTAGTTGAGCTAACTGCTGTTTAACTCCACTACATAGCAAGTATCTCTCTACACGCAGACAACTCAAATGTCTGGGGAAGCACAGCAAACTAGTAAGATTCCTGCTGTTGCACAGGCTGATAACCAGAACACGGTGTCAACGGGGCTTCTACCTCTGGTTTCAGTGAGAACAGGGGCTTTGAAATGTATTTAAAAGGAAGAAGGTCAGATGTTTAGGATTATTTTTTTTGTATTTCTTTATTTTTAAGGAGCCACTTGCTGCTGATACCTAGAATACACCCAAAAAGCAAACTGCTTTTCCAGTTGCTATAGATTCCCTGAGCTGTTGTACAAATGTACTTGTGGGTGGTTCCATTTTTAAGAGGTGTTGCAGCAAGATCTTTGCTAAATTTGACTAGTGAGTGGGGCCTGCAGAAAGTATTTTATTCATTTTATTGAACATGGGGTTTAGTTTATGCCCATTTAACAAATCAGACCTCCAGATTCAGCAATCACAAGACAACCTTTAAAGATGCTGATACATAGGAGAGCACTGCTTTGGATTTTCAATTCTAAAATGGTGCAGAGCATCACCAGAATTATTCTGCTCTGGATATATATTCCTCTTCATTTAGTCCTGCATGATTCAAATATTAAACAAACGGAAAGCTACCAGAGCTCTGGGGAAAAAAACCAACCACCAAACCCCCATCTTTCTAGCTGGTGGCTTTGATACTCTGGTTTGCCAGCATGATTTCTTGTGTGTTGTAAGTCTAGTTTTATAGCAGTGACTCTCAGTTATAACGTTGACTTTAACTAGCCATTGACTAACAACCTCTAGCAAGGGAAAAATCACAGTGCAATTATTCTTCCTGCCTCACAGGCCTGACCCTGCAGGGAAGGAAAGCTTTAGGTGAAGCAGAAAGGTCAAATTTAGTTCTGCACAGTGGTGAGCTTCCCCGAGAGCCTCTTGCAATGACAGCCTGCACTGAAATGGCAACAGACCATGAGAGTCCAGGCACAGGAGTGAGGTGAAGATGGCAGGAAATAGAATTTAGTTTATTAGATCCACTGATGTAATGGGAGCTGAGGCAGGGCATGGTCAGGACACAGCTAACTGTTTCAAATGCAAAAAGGGCATGCACACAGCCATTTCAGACTTTGTTACTGCTGCAATTGGGGCAGAGCAAGTGAAGAGGCCACTGATGGGAGAGGAATCCTAGGTATCTTACAAGACAGCGTCTCATGGGCAAGGTGGCATGGGCAAGGCACTGACACCAGCCCACCAATCTGCAGTAGCCTGTCCAATGAAAAAGCACAGGTTGCAACCAAGTAAATCATCTCATCTCACCTCACTGTTGACTCTGCTGCTTCCAGTCTTCACTGGCCCTCCATTAAAGTCCTAAACTCTACCAAGTTAATCAGGTTTCATTCAGTCCCAATCACAAGTACTAGCTTGGGTGTAAAACTTCACAGAGAGGTCACCACATCATGACTCTCAGCAGCTGATGGCCTTTCTGTGACAAATGCAGGGCATATGGCTCACAGGGCACTGATTTTGTTGGAAGAAAACTACCTTTTCTCGTAACTCAGGAATAAGGCTAACATTATAGGGCCAATCCGCTTTCTTATCATTCCCAATTGCTTTGATAATTTCATATAGAATGTAGTTACAACCCTTTAGACAGCTAGTAAGAATCCAAAGTGACTTACCCAGCACAGCAGAATTGCCATCACCCAGCGGGAACCTCTGGTAACGGGGGATATTAAAGGGGGGCAAAAGGTAGAACTTCTTCTCCAACAGAGGCTCGAGGCGTGAAGCAGATGGGTCTGCAGGGTGGAAGAGGTTGTAGACCTGCTGACAAGCTGGTCTGAGCTGGAAGACTGAAAAGGTGAAGAAAAAAAGCCTTCAAGTACCAGTAGGTTATCTGTTAGAATATAGCAAATATTAGTCTGTAAAAAGGACAACTATTGGGTTGAAAAAACAGTGCGAAGGATTTATCATCTTCCAGTTTAGTCAATTTACTACAGTATTTATAGACTCAAGAACTGGCCGTTATTTGTAACATTTGGAAGTACTTTTTAGCTAAACTGTACGATCAGTACTGGCTAGGGCACTGTGTGATCTGCTTCCTTAAGGTGCAATAAATACCATACATAAAGTTCGGTCTTTACCAGTTTGTCTCATCAAATCCTGCATTTGTAGCAGGAGGTGCTTTCACCATCCACTACGTGAGCTCAGCAGTTTACATCAGGACTTACTGTCAAGAGCTGGAATGACAGTTTTTCGCAGTGCAAGAACCAGACCCAAGGGAGAACCAAAGAGGAAGAAATCGGTGATCTCAAATTCAAACTTTCCAATATTTCCTCCATCCAACATAGTAGAGCTACTGGATCGCCTGGATCCCGGGTCATTCCTCAGAACACTGGAATGTAAACTGGGACAAGAACAGGAAAGAAAGTCAACACTTTATTCAGGCTGTGGTTTCATAATTGAAGGCTGGATTAGTGATTGACAGTGAATATAATCTCTGTCTCTTCAGTGAAGGGACTGTGCCAAGCAACCCACCATGCCTCGGTACTGTAGTTTTACTGGTCAGTAAATTGTCCCCCCAATTACCCCATTACCCATTATGCCAGTGCATAATTCAGACTGTAAATCCAAGCTTCAAGTGGGTTCATTTCCACACTCCTATCGCCTCAAAATGTTTGTTCTTTGAGGAGTCAAAATCTCTAATCTTCTAGTCAGAATCTGCTACTAGCATAGCTATTTGCAAGATAAAATAACCAGCAAGCCAAAATAACTAGAGTAGCAGGGGAAAAAAGCAGGTTTACAGTGATTCACTCCATTACACACATTACTGCTATGCCTTCTGGTTGTCAACATTTGAGTTCCTTCCATCGCCTTATTCTCAAATGTTACGGAAAGCTGTGCTTACCCACTTCTCCTTTTGGAAGTCGTTGGACAAACGTTATGGGATTGAAAAGGAAGAAGAAAATAGAAAGGGAAAAAGATGAAAACCTGCAAGAGGGTTTCTCACATCTCTGTGCACCGAGTTTTCACCACAGCTTCTATGCATGTGTATGGCATTCACTGGGAATGGGAATTTGGGGTAATTAACACAGTTAATCAAAACATGTCTGGCTTTCCCCACCTCTTTCAGGTGTCAAATCTGTTGGCAACATTCAACCTGTGTGTTGTGCAGTTAAACACAGGTTTAACAAAGACTTAAGTTCACATATCCCTTGGACACTGAGGAAGAAGCAGCAGGAACTTAGGTGAAAATCCTGGGAATCCATCCCCACGTTAGGAAGAGGTGCTTCTTTGCAATCTAGATCCGGGATTAGGCAGCGAATGACAGATGTGTAACACTAATAACCTGCTTCACAAAAGGGTTTCTGTTACCACCCAAAAGCAATAAGCTGTAGTTTCATTTACTCGCCACGTTCTACAGATTCAGATGCAGCCTTGCTGGGTTCTTGCTATAATTAGAAGTGGGGAGCTGAAGGCAGAGTACCAGCAGTGCCTGAACAGGGTGTTTGGAAACACTTTTAAAAGCTTCTGAACAGGTCCTACAAAATACGTAGGATAAATGGATAGGACAGCAGTTGGGCTGCATAAAGGGCTTACTCGCCTGGAGTCAGGAATGATGCAAATGTGACAGCTCTGTGGGCCCACGTCACACTCCCCGGTGGTCACCAGCACTTGCCATGTCTCTGTGGGCAATAGCACTTGCTCATCAAGGCCACCTCTGAAGGCAGTGAAGTCCCAGCACTGCTGCGCTTATGGAAACAGGGCTGCTCAGTCCCTACAACGTGCAGCACTGGAGCAGTCGCTCGCACACACTCCTCTGGAATAGCCAGTCAATAAACGAGCAGCCGCAAATACTCACACATTTGAGAAGAAAAATGGGTTTCACTCCGAGTTTGTTTTCCTGCTTTGGCAAATAACGCATCATTCCCAGAGACAGCACCTCTGCTGAGCATCACTCCCAGCGGATGCTCAAACACTTTCTGCTCATGTGCACATGCACGGCACTATTCTCCCCATTACCGACCGCAGGGAAATGACAAGCTTACTTATGCCAGACACAGATATCAGGGAGAGTCAAAACAGTGATGTCAAAAGGGAGAGGAACAGGAGGTTACAGCAGTGACAGCTAAAACGAGCATGTTCCCATTTGTGTGATGTGAACGAGCTTCCCCGAGATCACACTCCCAAGACACCCAAAGCTGAAATACATTTAAAAACAAGCCACCTTCAGGGAAGCTACAATTATTTTAGCTGACAAGACTGCAATGCATTAAGTTTGCTGTGTCGAAGGCATACAAAGTTGTTTAGAACATGTTCCGTTTTGCCAAAGACAGTGCAACAACTGTGTGCTTCAAACGAAGGCACAAAAGGAAAGGCAGATGTGTGGTAGCAGGATGGATGCAAGGGGGGTTTGCAGTATTCCACACATCTTTCCATAGCATCTTTTCATGGGGAACGGAAAAGAACGAGAGCACTCATACTGCTAAGCACTTTGGACAGCTTCTCTCCTTTTACTGGGAGCTTGATGGTCTTTTTAAGCAATCAAAAGAAATGAGAGCCAAGGGGAACTCTGAATCTGTCATGCTCCAAGCAACCTAGAGCGCCCCGTTCTCCCTTTAAAAAGCAGCAGATGTACTGTGTGCATTAATTAAACAAGAGCTTATGGATTTCAGAAGCAAATCAACTCATTTACAGTGATACAAGTACAGCACAGCCAGAAATAATGGAGCTGTGGAGAAGGACTGAATTTAAAAATAAATGTGTGATTGTGATCCCCAGATGCTGCTCTGGCTTTTGGGCATTACCCCAGAGCAGCGGGTAGGTCTGATACAGGAATAAAACTGAGTGTCTTTGGCACAAGCTGAAATCTGCAATTGGTATGGACAGGAAGGCCCCTGTGTCTGAGCCCATTAGGAAAACCTGGCTCTGATCTGCCGGTCTCCTTCATGAAAGCATAGCACACCAGGGTTTGGGTTTTATATGGGAAAATCATTACTTGGTGACAGAGAGGTCAAAGGGGTGTTCTGCTGATGACTGTGCTGCCCAGTAATGATGGCTGGAAGCACAAGGTCCAGGGACAGGCCTGGGTGCAATGCTCTGCTATCATGCAGGAGGGGAAGAGGTGAATCACTGCACCCAAGCCTCCCCTGCACCACGGAGTGGAGGGGAAGAGATCCAGAGAGAGCTCGTACAGCAGCTGCAACCTGCCCCTTTCCCTGAGGGAACCTTGCTCTTGAGCTGTGGGAGGAGACTTATTTCTGACCCAAGATCTAAAGGTAGATTTAACAAGATACGAAACTCTAAAAGAAGATGAACCAATCCATCAGTGCACTGAACAGCACCAGGGACCCCCAAGTGCTGTTGGGAGCAGGCACAATCCTTTGGAGACAAAGCAGGAAGGACCAGGATAAAGCTATTTGAAATGACAAACTGAAATCCATCATCTGCGTCAGGACCGGTGCTGAACCAGCAGCAGCAATGGAAAGACTGCTATGAAAACTGCATCAGTTAACAAATATGTTTCCGAAAGTCCACCTGAAGAAGCTCAAGAAGGCGATACTGGGGGCTTTGATAGTAACAAATCTGAAACATGACCTTGGTGCAATGGAGCAGGAGACAGAATACAATTCCCCTCTCCCTGCTCTATACGGGGGACTTGGATTGCTTTGGCAAATAGTCACACAGACAGAACAATCCCCACACACAGTTGGAGGTTGCTCCATGAACCAGGTCAGGTTCAGGATGTCTCATCCAGAGCACCCTGCCACCTTGACAGCAGAAACCTGCTCCTGCAACAGGAAAAGGCACTGAGATTCAGTCTCACACTTGAAATAGGCCAAAATTAAAGGATATTCATCTTACACCTGCCTTTCCCAAGAACAGGCAGGCCAACTCAAAACTCAGCTTTCAGAGATGCTTTGGGATTAATACAACACTGGATTCCCAGCTCTGCTTCATCATCTTCCCTTGCATGATTTCTGCATCTGCTTTATGACCTCCATCCCACACTTGCAGCAAAAAAGCAGTTACCTGACTGCCTTAACTGTCAAGTAAGAGGATGAAGGGCTTCTTGCCATTGTAATACAGATGCAGGAGAGCAGCTGGAGTCTCTCACTGCCACTCAGCAAGGGAGCTGTTATTTTTATTTCTGCCTATACAACACACTGAAATCTATATCCCTCTAATCTCAACTGAACACTTCCCTCCACCTTGCTTATCACAGGATGACAAAGCAACATTTGGGTTTCACAGATGCACCAATCTCAGCTCCAGACTATTGCTGGCTCTGTTCCTTCAACATCTTACCTCGAAAGAAAGGCCTGATGCTGCTTTATCGTGTCCAGTTCATACGTTGATGAATCACTCCTTTTCCGTGGCAGCTGCTTCTTTGGATCTTCTCCGTTGCTACGGGGAATATCAATGTTGCTCCTACTGAGGTGTCTGCTGGCTTCCAGATTAGAGCCACTGGAACAATAGCTGTTATTCACCGTTATTCCAGGAGACAGGAGGTCGGTATCCTGGGATTTGAAATATACAGATTCAGCACTCCATCAGCTGAATCAGGAATACATCCACATTATAGAATCATAGAATAGTTAGGGTTGGAAAGGACCTTAAGATCATCTAGTTCTAACCCCCTTCTTCTTCTATCCTCCTTTCCCCACCTACCCCTAGATCCAGTTGGGGGCAATGCAGCATCTCAGACCAAACACTTCCTAAGAGTGTGGGTGAAGCAGGCATGAGTGATGCTTCACATCAGAGGGTGAAGCATCCCTGTTCAGAGCAAATGCACTCAAACTGAGACACATATGCACCTTAAGACATGTGTTTGCCATTAATAAGGAGTAGAGCCTTTGTTGAACCATGGAAGGATCCTTACAAAAATAGGGGCCACGGAGATGCTGTGGCCAGAAGACCTATTCCCAGTAGACATTGGGAGCCACCGTTACCTGAACACTCACAACGCTCCCTCGCCGGCTGCTGTTCTGGCTCTCAGACACAGTCTGATTGCTGTAGCATAAGGCATCAAATCCCAGGATTCCTCCAACACAGTCCCCGACCAAGCAGACCTGAGAAAGGCAACATAAGTCGGTCAGGGAAAGCAAAAAAGCTCCTTATGTTCAGTTCAGAGCTAACAGTTAAACAGCGATGGATTAGACCTAGGAAAGCTGCAGTAACAGGATGCCCAGTGCTTTCATCAGGAACACTATTCAGTCAATGAACATCCACACCAACCCTGCAGACTCTCGTTATCTAACACAGCTAATGTGTTCTGGCTGTCCCCACCAGCTGCCTGGAGTGCAGTGAAAGCAGCACAGAGCACTGATAACAGCACTAACTCCAGCCTCAGAAAACGAAGCTTGATTCCCTCCTTGCCAGCTCTCCATGCTACTTCAGGCAAGATTCCCTGTGCCTCTGTCCCCAGTCTGTACTCTGAGGAGGTAACACTGTCCTGATTCCGAGGGTATTGAGCAGATAGGCACAATAAAGCCCTGAGACCCCTGGGTAGGAGAAGGCTGTCTGGGTCTCCTGACATATGTAGCTGGCTGGGAAGAAGCTCAGGGTGAAATCATACTAGAGCAGTGCAATGTGGCAGCTAGTCCAATAGCTCAAACCTCGAGGGGCTAGAGAGTCACCTTGCCCACAATGTTATCAGGCTCAGTCATGGTCTTTTATGGGGTGCAGCACCTGCAGGGTCTCAAAAAAGAAACCCACTTCTGTGACAGCCCCAGCACGAGCTGCTGAAGGTACTTTAAAGGCAGGAATCCTTAAACAGCCTTGGTTTGCAACAGGAGGAGAGATTGTGTTTACTAACAAAGGTAGCATTCCCGATTTGGAAAGGTGTGTCATGCTGAAAACTGATTAACTTCACAGCTTTGTAGCTTCATTTCTGAACACAAGCTCAGGCTTTGCTTGGAATCCCAAAGGTTCAAGACAGAGCATAAGCAATAATCTCTTCCAGAAAGAAAGAAAGAAAGAAATGGAAGCACAACACTTTCTTATTGCAGCTCAACACTGTCATGTTTCCATCTCTCCTGAGAGATTAATGGAAAAGAAGCTTCAGAAGGAAATTGCTTCACTGGTTCTTCCTTTCACTGTGGCTATAAACAGCCTCTGGCTCACCTGGCCATTGAACGACATGCCCTCCTGGGATCTGATGAACTCGCTGTAGGCCTGATTGGCTCTGACAATGACTGTGGCCACTGCTTCTTGGTACTGTGGGGAGGATGTTGCTAGCAGAGGGAGTGCAGCGAGGGGAATGTGGTCCTGGCTGTTGGACAGGCAGCCTTCATCATAACTATATGGGCTGAGGCTGGAGAGAGCAAGAGACATTGGAAATATTCAGCCTTACATATAAAGTGGGAAAACCATCTGCAGAAGTACAGTCACTATTGTAGTTCATCAAAAGAAGCCTCAAGACAGAAAGGCCATTTATTCCAGTGAATGGGTGAGAGTTTAATAAATCTTTCCCTCACATCAAATGTAAATCTTCAAGGACAACATACTTACATTAACAGAACAACCCTCAGACAAGGAATTAAAGCCTTAGTATTTATTGGATTAATTAAAATAGATCAATCTCAGAACTCTTGCTGCATGATTACTGTATTCACTACAGCTAAGTATGAAATTGAGATTGAATGCCTCACTAGTACATTAGTAAGTGCATTCTCAAAGCACGGTCAGAGCTTTCAGTACGATATGCGGAGCATTTCAGGGAAGCAAATAAATAAATCAAATAAAACAAAGCCAAGATTGAAAAGAGCGTCTGTGATAAAGCAGCATCAACTTACCTGGACACCAATGAAAACGCTTCGGAGCAGATGGCTGGACAAGGGACTAGTCTGATGGCAATGTGTCCAAGAGCAGCTGGGTAATGTACCCTCATCACTGTGTCAAACACTGTCGTGATGGTGTTGACATCCCCTTGCTTAGAGCTCTGGTCACCGCTTCCTGAGTCCAGGATGTTCCCTCCGTGGAGTACCAAGAGCAGGACATGGATTTTACTTGGCTGCATTAATGGCTGCGCTGATTCATCCTAGGTGGGGATGAAAGAAAGCACAGCAGAAAGGCTTATATTCCAAAGAGGTTTTACTGGATCTAAGTGCATTTTAGGCAAATTTTATCACCTTTTCCTCCCCAGGCTCACACATGGTTGTACAATGCACAATCCACATCAAGTCCTGTCATGGATGAGGCAAAAACATGTGTGAAGCAATGTATTTCCAGGAGAAATAGTATTAGCCATGATACAAGGCCTTGGCAAGCCCACACCTAGAATGCCAAGCTCAATTTGGGCAATCTACACACAGAGGTGGTTGCAGTGTGAGGAGTACCAGTGCCAAAGGACCAGAAGCATGGAGCCCTTTTGAACAGACACTGAAAGAGTTCAGCTTGATTTGCTTTGCAAAGCTACCCTAGAATGAAATGCCGGCTTCCTAATGCAGTGGAGAGCAGTGAAGAAAGCCAAGGAGGGAAGAGAAGCACTTAAGGCAAAGGACAAGAGCCTAAACTGATCCTGAATGAACAGACTGAAAATCAGGTTTTTAAACACAGGAGAGATGAGGTTTTAGAGTAACACCTGCAGGTTTGTTGTCAAGAAGCTGAACTGTCTTCAAGAAGGAATGTGCTTAATTCAGGGAAATGGGCATTAGATACACCTGGACATAGCAGCTGAGAACCTGACTACTCCTTCATGCACAAAGGCACACACAGCTTCAGTGTAATGACTGTCCTAAGCAGAAGGAATGCTGAAAGGAAAACAAAACCTTGCATTAAACTGTAAGCAGGTGAAACGTGGCAGCACTAAAGACATGAGTTGTGAGTGTCAGGGGGGAAAAGGAAAGAAATAAAAGATGGGTGCTGCTCTCTGGTGGGGTGCTGAGCTCAGCTGCAGCAGTAAAACACATTTAGCAGAAGTGACAGGTCAGCAAGTGGCAAGTTGCTGGGGAAAGAAGTCATAGGAAGAGATCAGTCATTGCATTGGTCTGCCTATGGCAGAAGTTATAAATAAGAGTTCAGATTTGCTTATGCTGTTGCAAAAGAGGAACCGAAAAGCTTTTTCTACCCAGTTCCTCTGAGTTCAGTTCTTCAAGACCCTGTGACCCAAGGACTGGCCAACATCTGGTTGGGAAACTGCTGCATGGACACAGTAAAGGTTTATTTTGTCTCTCCAGGTCATGTGCTTATTATGTTGAGTCAATTTCTTGCCTAAACAGGCTACAGTATGGGGGAAAGAGGGAAATGCATCTGAACTCCAGAATGGGTTATCATTAGTGACCTGCCAGAACAGCTGTAAGCCCAATCCTGATGCCCCAGGAGCAGGCACAAGAGCATCCATTTATATTGGTTGCATATTACAACACAACAGAGCAATAACTGTTCTAAGTATCTATTCCCTACCAGGGCTTTCAGTGTTTACAGCTCCCATATGGACTCAAATCCCCCACCCAACACCTCTGAGATATGTGAAAGCAGGTACTGGTCTTTCCTCCCGCGCCCCATCCCTTGTGCTAGCAGAGACAACAGTTGAGAACACCACAAGCAACTCCCTGTTGAGGCAGAGAAACAGCCATAGGGAAGGGGTGTGGAAGGGGTGGAGGGCACCAGCACTTTTCATTTGGCAAACTCTTCTGATTTTAGATCTTTAGTCACCGGTTGTCCTTTGAGCAGTGACCGAGTCCCAGACAAACCTGCTGGTGGGAGGAAAGCATGCCCAGGCACACATCAGCAACCTAACAACTAGCTTACGTTTTTACCAGACACTGTTAAAGCACGTCTTAATACACAGCCCACCACAAGTATTAAAATTCACATTCAAGTCTGTAATAAAGATTTTCCAGACCTCCTGCATGAAAATGGCCTTTAATTATTTAGTACCATTACAGTGTATTAACGCCTGCTCTTTAAACCTCCTCTGATGTCAGTTTACAGTGCCTGCAGAGTGAACTTTTGCCCACCTGGAGGCATGGGAGGAGCACTCTCAGCATCTCAGCACCACTTTTGCTTTCAGAGACATGTTTTAAGTGCTCATGTGAAGAACAATGTGAGTCACCAAGCTCAGGTCATCCAGAAGTTTATCAGCAGTCATTTGGAGGCACCTGTCCATTCATTAACCTCTGCTATTGAAGGAAGTGGGGAATATGCAAGGAGCTGCTGATTAGTTCAGGGGTGGAGGTGGCCATTTAGAGCTTTCTTGTAACAGCTGTAGTCCCGTAAGACACCTGATTCCTGAACTACCCTGTGGTGATGGAGCCTCTCAACCTGAAAATCAGCGCAAGGGTGGCTAGGAATTTCATACTGGTTTAGCAGACTGAACAACTACAGATACTGTCTTTTTGTCTTTCTCACCTTAGTTGGAAGTCTGCTCTTTTTCGAAAATGAAGGCAGAAGGGGGTTGAGTTTGTACAGCCCTCTGAAGAAGACAAGTTCTCCACATCATCTTGAGCTCTAAGAGAAATCTTAGAGCTGTGACTTGCTTATCTTGAGGTGGCTACAGCTGTTCCCATCCCATCCTCTCCCCGTGGCCCTTGAGCTCTTAGTCTATTATGAAAAAGCCAATCCACCACAACCTTACAACCTGACACAGAGTAATACCAAAACCATGCTCTCTGCAAACAGCCGCATCATCTCCACAGCACAGACAGGCAGATACTTTAAGGGTAGGATGAGTACAGCCATTCCTAGATGCATTGTCTCACTAGGACAATGAATTGCAAAAGCCTTTATATGCAAGTCTAGAAAGCCAAGGCGGGTGGGTGTTATTATTTATTGTGTTACCCAGGGTGCTGATATAGGCTACGCTATAACTGGCTTCCAGACAAGAAACTGAGCAGCTCCAAAGAGAGGGCTACAGTCAAGCTATGTCACTTGGACCACTGCAGTCTGCACCTTGGTGTTGCAGTAACGTGGCTCTCCTGCTTCCACATCCATGCTAGCCCATTCAGCATTAGCAGGATAGCTCTTCCCAGCAATGCCTCAGCCTGCAGTTTATCCCCACAGGATTAGTCTTTTTTTTCCAGCTGATGCTGCCTGCAAACTACAGAGCATTTTCTATACGATGTTCAAAAGATGGGAAATAATCCCTTCAACCTAGCCATGAAGTACACAGCATGCTGGCGCAGCTCAGAATGACACACAAAGACAAGACAGGGCTCACAGCAAAGGGAGCCGTTTACCCCACACAGACATATTCCAGCAACAAAGGATCTCATTACAAGAAACTGAAGCACTTACTTCAATGATGCTGAGCCTCTCCACGCTGGAGGCAACGTGGTACTCTGCTGATGTCTCGTGATACAAGTCACCTGGAAGCACAGAGGATTAAAACATCAGCGCTGCAAGATGCTATTTGGCAGACACTCTTCTATAAAGACACTGTCTGTGCCAATGCCTCTCAGCCTCTTCTGCCTCACATCTCCCTAATTATTTCCTCAAATTGCCCTCCCCTCCTGCCTCCTTCCACCCAAGAAGCCTGGGCAATGATGGGTCACTTATTTTCCACAGTTTCTGATACACTTGGTAAGCACTGAGGACATTAGGGAGCTCTTCTCTCATCACAGCAACCCAGTATTATTGCTTTAATAAGGGTGGCAACAATGGGAAATCCCTGCACAGTTGTCAGAAGTGATTGGTTTGTGGGAAAATAAAAGGAATTGCTTGAACTATGCTGGGGGAGCAGAGATCTGATGCGCCCACATGTCTGTGCCTACACAGAAAGACTTTGTACCAGAAAGTGTCATCTTCCACCGTGTTGCTATACGCCTGAGGAGCTACCTTCCTTTCCAAATGTAGTAACAATGAGCAGAAAATAAACCCAAGGCAGATACAGACAAGAACAAAGGATGGAGCAAGAGGAAAGAAAAGTGAGGAGAAATTCGAGACAGAATATTTCATCATTATACGAGCGAGTCCTGGCTTTTGCACAAAGGAGGCTAACCAACACGAACAAGAAAAGAGAATCAAGAGCTATCCATCCCAATTCCAACTGAGCGATTCTTTTTCAGCAGCACTGGGCAGGCGTTTTTATGTTCTGTCTCAGCTTCTCCTTTTGTGAGATGAGGATAACAAGTTTTACCTTTGTCAGAATGTGGCTGTAACAATTGCTTGGAAACACTGTAAAACAGCACATGCAGTTTTGATGTAAAAAGAAAGTTACCCTGGACATCATCGCATTCGGGGGTTTCAATTTTATCCATCAGATCATTGGAACTCCACTTGGTTATTTCTTTCGGGAACATTTCCTCATTGTCAGACAAGTCCTCTTTAAAAAAGAACAGATTTTTTGGAGTCACGCACACAAATACACAGACAAGAGCACGGAAGAGGATTTTAAATAAAAGTAAGGCCCCGTAACTCTATGCGATCTCAGGAACATTTGGATGGCTCAGGTCATAATAAAACAGGTATCTTACCAGCTTTTGTGATAGAGGAACCAAAGCACCTTTTGCAGAGTACACAAAATGGTTTAGTTTAATTCTAACAAAGAAAACTCCTAAAGCATAAACAAATAACCTGGATTTTAATGCTACCATTTCAGGTACCAAGTTGGATGGTTTTCTTGCCAGATTTCCTGATGATGCTAATGCAGCCAGGATGCTCCTGGACAGGAGAGGACAAAGCACCATTTGCTGCTGGGATCCTCCCAGTCCCATTTGAAAGCTGTAGTATGTCTTTGGGGGAAGCAGTGACAAGAATCACTATTGTTAATAGGATGGAATACCTAAAAAGGCATGAGTAATAAAGGAAATGTGAACTCCCCAGGCTATCTTTAGCCTGATTTCCTTAGGAGATGAGACTTGTTTGAACACACTGAGTGCATGTGGCTGCCCTTTCCCTCCTACCTCAGGATCTTCTGAATCCCCTGGCTCAGTTCAACTACAGCTGATAAAGAATAAGGGTCCCAAAAATACTATGTTCCTAGAAGTGTAATTAAAGAGCCATATAAGGGAGAGACCCTATACAACACCCTACAGTAGTATCCAAACATAAGCATGATTAATAGCCTTGCTCTACAGCAGACATCAGAGGATTTGTGACAGGTTTATTTATTGTTCTGTGCTTAGTATTTCTCTCCTGAAAATTCCGGGCTTGTACAGTTAATGAAGAGCTATAAACATAATAGTAACAGCAGTAATTACTGATGTCTTGAAGATCTAAAAGCTACAATCTTCAGAGTCCCAGACTAGGATTCTCCCTTTCTTGTTGCTGTACAGTTGCTAAGAAAAGAATTGGTTGGAAGAACCCTAGGATGGGGAACAAAAAGATTATGAAATGTATCCATCTTTTCATCAGATATGAGCAATAGCTTTAAATATATATATATATATATATATATATGAAGGGGACTAACTTTATATCAGCATGCCATTTCCTTTTTCAGCTGCAGCAAAAACTGAGTCAATCCCCATTTCCCTGCACAAAGGAGCATGGACATACCTGTTCAGAGCAAGTTGAACGCACAAGCATACAACACACATGCTGGCAGAGAATTAAGAGGAAGATGGCACTCAAAGCTCCTCCAGCAACTTAATCTAAATATTAAACTTATTTCCTTGAGAGGTTTAATTACAGTCCTTATTGCTGCTCAAGGGATCACTGAACGGGATATTACTCCCGTTATTAGCATTTATTACAGGATAGATATTAGATATTACTGTATTTGTCACTCTTTTTACCAGAGTATGCCAGTGAATGAGGATGAGTGGGAAGCCAGTGACAAGACGTTCTCGGGCTCAGGTTACTCCCACTGCTCTGGGAGGAAATGTGTGTGTGTGTGTGTGTATGGGAAGCACTTCTGAGGAACTCTGCTTGGTGTTGACTCACATCCTGATCTGTGCCAGTTCCCATGGTACCGACCCCAGAAGCCTCTCCGGCAGGATGAGCGGCAAGCGGTGCCTTCATCCCTGCTCACAGACCTGGAGCTGGGACGTGTCATCTGCAGGTCAAGGGGCAACAAGAGGTCCTTCCCAAAGAAAGGGCTGTGTTAAACAGCACACACATCAAGGATTCAACTTGGAAGCCAAAATCCCATCAGGATAGGCAGATTTTCAAACCCAACCGTGTGGATTGCAGAGGACAATCTGTATGTAAATGGAGATGCTGTGTGCCACCAGAAGAGGAGCTGCTTTCTGTTAGCAAGCTCCCAGAAGTATTGCAACAGAGATGCTGATATGAACTGTGGCACAAGGCCCATTTGTGCTAATCCTCCTTCCTAGGCCTGTTAGGAACATGTCAGGGTTTCCCTGGATCCCAGGCAGAGCTGTCTCTTTCTCAATTTTATTACTGAGTAATTAAAAAGGCAAAAAAGCGGGTGGATAGAAATGATGCTGTTTTGATGACTCACTCCTCTTTTCTTGTGTATATACTGCAGCAATAAATCCCTTACACGGGTTTTGTAGATGCTGCGTAAGTTAATAGATAAGAGACACATAAACTAAGTTGGCCCTTCTCCCTTGCAGGCAAGAGACACGTTCATCCCCTGACTTGCACGCATCGCAGCCCTTTAAGCTGTTATTGTACAAATCACTACTCCACAACAGCACGCTGCTTTCTGCCCCACAATGCATACCTAAAACTGGATGCGAGAACTCTTCTAGAACACGATACTGTACATTTTCTGAGACTGAACTTTAGCTGAATGTCAGTGAAATTCTGCCTGGCAAAACTGGGGCGTCAGCTTCTAACAACTGCATTTCACAGAAAGGTCACCAACTTCATCAGCGCATGTTACGCATCTAACTTGGATTAGCATTACAAGCCGGGAGAAGAGTCCATCTGTTGTCAGTAGAGACAGAGCCCTTCAGGCTTAAGTACGCATTAAGGACAAGATATAAAATGAGTGCAGTGGAACACAGCTTCTTTTCACATACATGCACGGAGAAAGAAATTAAAACCAGAGCTTTCTCCTAACACAGATATTCAACATTGCTTCCAGAATTCTGGGGTCAACACTGATTAATATTGGTACCTTGTTACATTCGCTATTGCATAGCTTGGAACGGGAGAATAAGGAGTTAATAAAGGCCAACTTGGGTCTCTTCAGGCCCAGACAGGACAATTAATCACACGCCCTACTGATTAAGAAATAAATTAGAAAATTAACCAGTCATAATGAATCAGGCTCACAGGACACACCCACAGCACAATCAGTGTCACTGCATTTTACCCACATTCGCTTGCACCAAATAGAACGCAGCTCCAAAGGTTAAGACTGTTCACGATCACTTCAAACAGATCACACCGAATGTGAAATGTTGCTGTGTTACATGTAAGAATCTGCTGGGTGATGCTGAGGATGCCTGAAGAAGCTGCACTGACGCTGCACGTATCTTGGTTAGAAAGGAAAAGACTTCAAGCAAAGCAAAAAGGTCTCACTTCCTTCCCCTCTCACCCCCCACCCTCATGCCTTCCGTTCTCTTACCCTACCATGTCAGGAAACAAACGCTGGTTTAGGGTCCACATACCATGTGCATCAAAGAATTCATCATCGGAGCTGTCATCTGAATCTCTAGCAATGCTCTGCATCCTCCACTCCGAGATACTATGGCGTGAGGGACTTGCTGGAAAAAACAAACAAGCCTTATGCGATACGCGACATTGACAAGACGGAGAGTTCCCAACATGATCTTCGCTGGAGAAAGTCCTGTGCTCTCTATGAAAATTGGCTGCTGCAATGTTAAAAACACAGAACCCTGATGATGCTGGTGTGATGTCAGTGTGCTGCTTTACAGATCCTGCTTGTTTACTGTTGTGAGAACCTGACAGCGAGAAGCTACATTAAAGCAAGCTGTTTGTACCACTCTTATGCTATTCTGAATGGCAGCTATTTATAATTGTTAGGAGGACGTGCAAAAATCAGCTGGGTTTTAAAGTTTGCAATTAGGAAGGATGCAGGCTGGCTGGAAGCTTTCTCTGTGCCTCTGATCAGCACACAAACCATGCCTCGGCTTCGCTAACTTTCGGGTGGGGAGCTCAGCAGAGCAGCCTGGCTAGAAATAATCTGTTTTCTGGAAGGAAATTGCTTCCACACAAATTGGATTAGAGATCTATTTAAACTTTAAACTTGAATGATTTAAACAACATGCTATCCAACTACTTCATAGGGAGCTGTCAGAGCGGCTGTCCTGATGGAGAGAGGAGAGAACCCGAAGGTCCTTTCGATTCATGTTTGCCCTCCTGCTCTCACACCTACTTGCTCCTCCTCATTTTCCTCTCAAGAGTTCCCTGCACTAAATATAAACCTATTATGGCTTTTTGCTTTTTTCTCTTTTATTTCAGCTACTTTAGGAATGAGCCTGAACTCTTCTTGGCTGAACTTGGTACAGAACAGCCAAGTGCTGAAGGGAGCACTGCCCAGGGCACAATGAGAGTGACGGTTTCTCCCCTTGATCACACAGCACACACAAAGCACTTGCAGCAGCCACCAAACTGAAATACAGCAAAGCCCTGAAGAGACTGGCAAATTCCCCTTCAGCACATACAAAGATGCTGGAAGGCTCTGACCGCTGTGACAGCTGCATGAGCCATTTCATGCTATTGTTGAAACAGCATTAAGTATATTAAGTGAAATCCTTCTGATTTTGCCACCCAGCTGTCACACGGAAGAGGCTGGAGCCCCTTGTGCAGAGACATCTACGCGCAGCTCAGCAGCCCCCAACCACCCCAGCAGCCACCTCTGAGGGAGCAGCAAGCAAGGAGGTTGGCAGCGCAGAGCTCACTCACGCTGGAGTGACGTCAAGGCACTCGTATAATAGCTGCTAAAAATAGAGCATGGAATAACATATGGGACGGCGACAAGGGTCGGGCTGTCACCAGAGGTCTCATGTGGGATGGAAAGAACCAAGATCTTGGTCGCTGCTGTTTTCAGCTGGAGGTAGCGGCGAGCCGAGGCAGCCCTCTTTGCTTCCATGTGTTAATATGCTACCAGCATGAAGGAGGACTAAAATATCTGCGTGACGTACTTCCCAGCACATCACAATTAATTTCTTTCATTACTTCTTCTTGTAAAAACTGAGACATTTGAAAGGAAATTCATGCTTTGCTGCCAGTGAAAGCCTTCGAGCGAAATCCTAAGCGCTCGGAAAACGACAGCTTCCAATGAACCATCAGCACTGGAAGAGGGGGTTCATAACAAAAAGCATAATAAGAGATGGGCACATCAATATAAAATCCTGATGCAAGGGAAGGAGCCGGCATTTGTATCTTTATACACTGATTTATGAAGCATCTGGTAGGTTCTTCCCTGGGGCTCACTCCAGTGAGTCATTGCAAGGGAAAACTACTGCTCATCTCTCATTCACCCCGCCACGGAATCAGTAATGGAGTGGTAAATAAAAATGGAGTCTCAGCTCTCAGTATTTAGTGCGTATGAGAGATGGAGAAGCTTCAATCACCCAGGTGTCCTCCTCCACCAGCACTGGAGGAAATGCTGTCCCTTGGGGTCTTCAGAAAAGTCAAGATGGTTTTGCCCTCTTATTGGGAGAGCTGTTACCCTGCTAGAAGAGAAGGGGGAACTGCTGAGATTCAACCTTCTGCCTGTACCTCACTGGGGATTCACCCTTCGTACAGAATGGTCTGAGGAAGGGAAGAGTTTATACTAGCAAAAAAGGTAACTGACCGGGAGAGGTGAATGACAACATTCAGGAGTTAAAGCTGAGTCCTCACGGGGTATCCATAGAGGCAGCTTTAACAGCAAAATCCCAAAAGCTTCCTGAATGATGTTCAAAAGGAAATATAAACCTGATGCATGGTCCCACTTAATCCCAGGCTGTGAGGTTTGGTTTCTGAACAGCTCCGCACAGCAGCACCAGTGGAAGGCAGGTACCCCCATCCACTGTTTTGGGGGTACATGGCTTAATCTCCCCAGTAGCTAATGGGGGGGCTTTACTGTGTGAGCTACACCACAGCACTCCTGGAGCCAAGCGCTTGCATTTGAAATGAATGGCATGTAGTAGTGCACAAGCCTGGCCAAGGAGCACGGAATTCCTGTTGTAGCTGCCTCCTGGAAAACCAGGGCCCCACAGCCTGGCCAGTTCTGACACAGCAGACATCCAGTAAGGAACACCACTGAAGGACCAGGCATTATGAAAGCCACCAGTGGCTCTTGGGTAACAAGGACTAGCTCTCTTTGTGCCACTGTCTTCTGAGACCCAACGCTGCTAGCAAGCTGCTGCTTGCTCTTCTACTGCTTTTTATATAGTTCCTCTGCTTTTGAGATTAGCAAGAATGGTGTCATGGGTTCAGCAGCAGCGGTCATTTTTCTCCTTCTTGGTAGCTGGTGCAGTGCTGTGTTTCTAATTTTGGGCCTGGGAACAGCGCTGATAACACCAGTGTTTTCAGTTACTGCTTGGTAATGTTTTGGTCTGATCAAGGACTTTCTGAGCCTCATGCTCTGCCAGGGAGGAGGGGAAGCCGGGAGGAAGCAGAGACAGGACACCTGACCCAAACTGACCAAAGAGGTTATTCCATGCCACAGCACATCATGCCCAGGATGTAAAAACAGAGAGCAGAGACCCGGAAGGGTGGGGGGTGCACTGCGTGGTCGGGCTGGGTATGGGTGGTGAGCGATTGTATTCTTTTCACTTGTATTTGCCTTGCCATTATTATTACTGGTGGTAGCAGCAGTGGTTTGTGTTACACCTTAGTTACTAAACTGTTCTTATCTCAACCTGTGGGAGTTGCATTCTTTTGATTCTCCTTCCCATCCCTCAGGGAGTGGGGGGAAGAAAGAGGGGGGAGTGAGTGAACGGGCTGCGTGATTTACAGCTTAAACCACGACAATGGGATGACTAGAAACATTGCCAAACCTATAATGGGGTAACCTGAGAAGACTGAGCTTGCAACACCAGCAGAGAAGGCCTCGGAGTTAAAAGGACTCACAAGAGAAATATGCACTGTCCCAAAGGAGCCAGCCACACGGAGACATGGTCCTACTTCCCAAAGCCCAGCCTTTATGCAGTCAGAAAAGCAAGTCATCAGCAGCATCTTACCTCCTCTCTTTGAAGACCGTGAAGACTTGGAAGAGGTTGACCACTGCTTGGTGAGTGACCTCCCAGAGGCTGTTTCACTGTTACCAGCGGCATCCTCTGTGTCAGCAGGTGAAACTGTGTTGGCTTCAGCATCCTTCTCACCAGGACCTTCTTTGACACTGTGCTGCTCAGCATCGTTTTCACTGCAGAACTGGGCCATCTTCTGAGCCAGCATCAACTGTGCCTCCTTCTCCAGCTGCCGGATATCCTCAATGGTGAGCCCATACCACTCATCCTGCCAGCACCATGCCTGCCGATGGGCACGGACCATGACCTTCCGCAAGCCTGCAAAGCCAAAATGCCTGTCACCAGTGCTAGGAACTGCAGGAACTGATTTGCTCCTTCCCAAAACCTCAAGACATCGCCGCAAGGATCACAGTGGCATCAAAAACACAGCGCTATAAACTGCAGTATAGGACCTTCCTACAGCAAGTGCAAGGATGGCAAATCATTCACTTCATGTACTTTATCTCAATTCTTATTTTATTAATTCTTGTTTTTAATTCTTATTATCCAGAAGAGTTTCAAGTGTTCCTTGACAAACACTGCATAGTTCACTACAATTGTTACATGATGGAAGCACATCCCACATGAGGAGTGATAAGCCTAAAACTCCTTGGAAACCTGGTTTCTATATATCAGCAGAACAGCGTCACAAATATGAGCTTCTAAGATAATGGGATGGGAAGCAAAGTACGTGAGGGAATAGAGATGCTTTATTTTGCAGACAGCATCTGCCTTCTGCTGCTTGAGAAAAATGGAGCTGGCACAGCCAATTTAAAAACATTCAACGTTTCACATCTCTGAAAGGAAGAACTGTCTCAATATCAATATCCGATGCTCCTGACTGGGCATGGAAACTTTCCACCAAGACTTAAACTTATTGACTAACATCACCGTATGACCAAGGCTTTTCAGAGTAATCAACTTGGGATTTTCAACCAATATTATTGCTGAAAAGCACATGATAGGTCAAAGCTTCAAACTGGTATTTGTTACTGATGGGAGCACACAGCAGCAATGGTGCTTTCAAAAGCTTCTATAAACACTGACAAACTAATCCTCAGGAGCCCTTCTGGAAACAACAACAACAGAAATCACTATTGTCCCATCTTTAATGACTGGAAAACTGAGGCAGAGATGGGTTGAAGGTCGTGCCAAACACAGCGGTGGGATTATGGATCCTCTGATGCTAAGCCTGGAGCAGAAATACACTGCCAAAAAGCTGGCAGGCAGGGTACCCATCCTCCTGCTCTAATGAAGAGCCCAGCCAAAGACCACAGGTCACACCATCGCCACTGCTATTGCAAGACAGAGCAATAAACGGACTGCATTAACACCACTTAGGTGTTGGGAGCTGCAGATCAAGCTCTCTAGTGCAGCCAAAGCTGGATGGTCCCACTGCACACAGGGTTTCTAAGGTATTTCCAGCAACATGTGTTTCCCTGCTGTACAGAAACATTAGATCTCACCACTGTCATGGTTTCTATGACGTTCAGCCTAAATACCCCGTTTGTTTTCAGCATTCACCCTTTTTTTAAAACATACAAAAGCTTATTTTTATGCATTTATTTCCTTCCAGGTATGAGCACTGTACTGCCTGCTCTGCTCTTTGATGTGTTCTTAATGCCACCAGCCATCACAAGTCAACCTATCAGGAGGAAATAGCCATGGAGATCAGCAGCTAATGCAATGGACCAGCTGAACCTGAACTTCATTTGCACAGGAAGATTAAATCTATCAATACTTTATGCATTTCTCTGCCTGATTTTCAGAAGGGAGCTCCATGTAGGAGAGGCAAGTTTGAGCCAGCAGACTGTGACCTTCTGGGGGCAGAAGAAGGTGGCTCGTCAACTTACTTCTGCTCAAACTTAGTTGAGATTCAGAGTTATTTCCTCCACCAGATTACTTTTTGCAGAACTACAGGAAAATGTTTTAGCCTCTATCCTCCTGTTATGACAGACAATCAGCAGAGCTGAAAGACGAAGATTAAACTCCCATCACATTCAAACTGAAAGCCAAGAAAACATTTCCCTTGCTGTAATTCAGTGCCCAACACCACAACGATCTTTTGGGCTTCCACATAACCAATGCCCACTTCTACCTTGAAACAGCTTGAAAACAGTCTGTGATCACACACAGGAGCAAATGCTCCCCTTGCTCTCATCTCAAGGCTTCCTTCACTCCAAGGCTCAGCAGCCGCCGCTTGTGCTCCTGGATCCAGCCTTGACGTCTATCAATGCGCCAACTACTCCAAAATTCTCTGTGTAAAGGCACAGATGCCACTGACTGCACACCTTTGCTTCAATGGACTAAATCACAGGGAACATGAAAACCAGTTGAGGGTAAAACTATCCCGAAGTTCCCCTCTGCCTCCTTCCACTTAATCCAAAAAATCACCTGCATTGCTTCCTCCCAACCCTCAGACCTCCCCATCCGCACTGCTCACATCACTTGGATTACACATCCCAAATCACCTGTCCTTAAAGCCCTGTCCATTTGAAAACAGGATGGCATTGCAGGGCTGTTGTGCTTCTACCACTCCAGATCAGTTATGGAGTCAAAAAGACTGAGACTGTTTTCCTAGCCTCTGGCCTTCACCTGGGATGTGTTAGAAATGCTGCATCTCTCTTTAACACAGAGAGAAAACCTGGAAGAGAAAGAGGCTGTCCAGGTACAAAAGCAATTGAAAAATAAAAGTCATGGCTTGCAGAAAGAAACCCTTTACTGATAGGGATGGAAACTTGAGCAGTCCCTCAGTGCCCAGCAGTGAGTATAGCACTGAATTAATAACCTTCAGCCTGCAGTGCTGAAGCCTTCTGCTAGGCAGCAGAGACCCAAGAGGACACACTGAGTGCCCCCCCGCAGCTATATGGATTCAAGACCCTGCTACAAATGACTGACCTCACCCGTCCAGGCACTGCTTCCTCCCCTTGTGCAATGGAAAAAAAAAAAATGAAGTTTTACAGCATCTTTAAATCCAAAATGTTAAGAGGAAAACAAGCTTTTTATTCGAAAAGTGAAGAGGAGAAGGCGGATGAGACCCGGGAAACAGAGCGACTGGGAAAAAAATCTCTTTTTAACAGATTAGAGATGCCCACTGGGACAGCGCTGAAGGCATCTGTGGGCCAGTTCGCTTCCAATTTTCTCTCTGGAGTGAGCAGAGATGCAAATGTTTCCTGGTCAGCCCTATCCCACACTCAATCCCACACACTGTGCTTCTGAGCCATGCCTCACGGCTGGCTGCAGCCCATTCAGCTGTGGGAGCTGGCTGGGGAGGACAGGGTGGGTACAGCATCCCACCGATCACCTTATCCCAGGTTGGACCGAATGCAACAAGCCCAGTGAAGGTGAGGCTTGGGGCTCCATACCCCCTCTGCCACCTCCTGCAGTGGGATGGGTGCTCCCTTCTCACCCATGGAGCAAACCAACCCAGCAGTTTGGTCTCATAAAGAGGGATCTCTGGTGTGAAGGAGGAGACATCAGAGAGGATATTAGAGTAGGTTTTTTTGCCCTCCACACAGCCTGCACCATGCTCATCTGGGCCTCCTTTCCCAGACCTGGAGGATAACCGCACAGTCTCAGCAGGCAAGTCACCCACTGAGGTCAACCAGAAATAAAGAGAAGAGGTTTTTTATAAGGATGCAGGTACCAGCTGGTTTCAGTAATATCAGTAGTTAACAAGACCGTTATTTCTCTGGACTGCTCAATGCTTTGGCTTAAAAGAAGAAAGCCAAGGAAACCACACATGCACAGATGTGCATGTGCAGATTGAGTTCAGAAGTACCCTTGATTGTGGCACTGATTTAATTATCACATTCCCACTGCGTTGTGCAGAAGGATCACCCGAGGAGTCTAGCAGGGTGCAAACATTTAAATCACTTGCCTTCCAACTCAGCACCTCAACAACTTGGAGGGGTTGAAGCCGGGAGGTGATGACTCTTGTAACTAATTTGCTGCAGGCTGTGGTGTTGAACTTAATCTTCCAGAAGGAAGTGGAAGTGACCATGAGACAAACCAGGACAGAGAGCTGAATTCAAAAAGCTTTTGTCTATAGTTCTGGGTTTGTTTTTTCCACAAGAAGTAAACCCAGTAAATGTAACAAAAGCTTGATGCAAAAAAAGCCAAAACAAATCAACCCCCCCCAAGTCCTTCCCAAATCCCCTCAGCTATCCACATAAACCGTTACGATACCCATCAACTCTGTACCCAGTAGTAACATCCCAAAGCATTTTTTAACACACTCTTACAATTTCCTGGCAGATAAAGGATGCCTGCTTTTCCCGGTGCAACACTATTTCACTGATGGCTACTACAGACCTCATCAGTCACCCTGTCAGTACAGTTCTGGTTATCTGAGTACCTCTGATCAAAGACAACCTGCAGTTATATCTGCTTGCTTCCCTACCCTCCCTTGCTCAGACCACTCACAGAGAAAAGCCTGTGGTCACATCCACATCAAGCTAACTGCAACCTGCCTACCCTTGAAAAGACAAAACTCAACCTGCAGGCCCCAATGGGCAGTGCCCTTCTTGATGAACTTTTTCATCAGAGCTTTAGTGAAGCAAAAGTTCTGCAATAAAGCTTTCTGAATCCACTTCCACTTCATCCCTGTGCAACAGTTTGGGCATATTCAGCCCAAGACACAGTGGCTTAGACAAAGCTCCGGCTATTGGGATGGGAACACACTTTGCCATAGTATAGAATCAATAATCCATACGCAGTCAACACGCTTGTTTAACAAAAGAACCATAGCCCGCGTGCGCCATTAGGAAGCAAGTGGGAGCAGAACATTATGCAGTGCCAGTCCAATTAAACTTAAATTCTATGGGAAAGGAGTAAAAAAGCATACAAATATTACAGCCAAGCAGACTAATAGCCCACAATTTCAGTCTGTGTCTTAGGCTGTCACAGCACTGAGTAACTGTCCAATTAGTCATCAGAAAAAATGGCTCTTGCATTCAGTAAGACTGAGAACGCTTCAACACCATCCCCCAGAGTTACTCCCTATGTGCTCAGTAGCCTTTCTACGTATCACCATTCATCCATCACTTCACTCAGACGTGTTCTTCGTTCAACCCATTCTCTAATTTTAGTTTGTGCTGTAAGCACTGCTTCCCCGCCTTGGGCAGAGGCTGGAGCCTGCTCTTGGTTTCTGCCTTTGTTTTCTTGCTGGCTTAGTGACCCTGCACAGAGCGTGCTAATTCCCTAAGAAACAATTTGCAGGAGCTGGGAACAGAGGAACCAGGAGGAAAATGCCAAGGAGAGTCTGGGAATGCCAAGAACATCTCTGGCACCTGAGAGCCACTGGTGGCGCAATGCACAAAGTTTACCATCTGCTTTCAGCCACGAGTTGAAATCCCCAGACTTGGATCAGCATTGTAAGCCTGGGCAGTCATGTTGCAGCCCACATCTTTTCAACTCCAACATCCTCACACCTCGCTGCCTTTGGTATACGTGCTATGGCTCTTCTCCAACTCACTAATGGCTTTCCCATAGCTATCCCATTGCAGGGGGAAGCTACACATCTTCTGAAGATACCCAAAGCTTTGGCTTTCATTTTTCACTCGCTCAACTTTGTCTTGCCTTAAAGACTTTTCTGGTTTTATGCATCTTAACCACTTTGAAAAACAGTATTTGCCATCATTATAACGGAGTGGAAAGGCTTTTGAAAGGCAGACAATGAGCTGGCTCGAATCTCCGCACAGCCTCACTCAAGAGGAAAATGGCAGGCAATCTTTCATGAAATACAAAAGAAACATTTCTAAGGGACCACAGTTTAATCTATGCCAAACACCTCTGAACAACTGAAGAGTCACATGCTTCTTTTTAATTTAACAGATACAATGGCGTTGTTATTCTGCCCCCATGTTTTACAGTATACACGAAGTTAACCCATGCCACCGAAGCACCAAGGGAGTTCATTGCAGATAGCTAATTGTAACACAGTCTTTAAGAGGTAAAAACTTCCATCTGTAGGTAAAGTAAAACCAAGGGAGCTTTAAGAAAGCAACGTGCGTTTATTCAGTGGTGAACGCTGTTCTTTCTCTGCTGCTCTATCAGTGTTTTCCACATTAGGTCTCAGGAGCACGGTATGACTGAAAGGAGCTATAAAATTAGGTACACCAGCATCAGGCACTTCAAAGAAGATTTGTGTATAGAAAGGGCAGCCGTAGAGGTCATGTAGAAGGATTTACTGTGTACAGAAGGCAGGCAGTATCCTTTACACAACCTGTCTTTGACCTGTTCTTTGCCAGAGGACAGCACAGCTCTGCACTTTTCCTGAGATGGGAATGACTTTTAACTCATTCCTTAGGTTTTTCCACCGGCCACGGATCCTGTCTCTTGTGGCAAGGCTCAGAAACGACATCAGCTGTGTTACAGATTTTTCTGCAAAGAACAAACTGCTGTCAGCACTGCCACACCTGCACCGTCTCCACTGAGTTACTTCTGGGACACAAACAATACCTCCTGAAAAGCATTGACCCAAGGATGATGTCTCAAAGCAGCACATTTACTGAGAGCTGTCAGTGACCCACGGTGGGTCACAGCACAGTGAGGTGGGGAGCCCTGAACACTGCAGCCTGGGGGACAGAGAGGCATGGCCCCACCAGTCATGTCACAAGGCAGGTAGAAACTAGGGATGCTCCAGGGAGTGGTTTCTGGAACCACTCAGGACTCATAAGTGAAGCTTCTTTCTTCAAGCAGCCCTTCAGGATTTTGTTTAACATAAGGAAAACTGTCAGATTTTGAAAGAGATCTGGCAAAATTTAACAGACAAATCCTTATCTAGAAAGGATTCAGATAACAGATTTAGAGACTGCAAGATGTTGCCTACACGGTACTTGAAACCCTTTCAGTGGCTACGTGTGGTTTGGATTCACACATGCCACAAGTAATAGAATAACACGGTTTTTTTCTGAACTGACCCACAGCTCTGCAAAGGAGCTAAGAATCTCTTCACAGCCATCTCTCGGGATATGAGACACTGCACATACCTCACCTTTGTGTTTCAGGTCAGAAACAACATGAAGGAGTTGACAGCGAACTGTGCAAGACTACAAATGCTCACCGACATCATGGATGAACCGCTCGATTTTCGACTGCATCCCCCAGTATCTGAACTCGACTTTACACAGTTTATATGCACACATGATGGGGTATTTCCCAGGGTTGTTCTTGTACTCTTGAATCCAGTCTTCTGAGAGGGGGCCTCTTTTAGTCTTCACTGATTTATACAGCTTTGGATCCTCCTCGACTTTATATTCATGTGGAGGGATAGGATCTTTAACAATATCAATAGGGTCTATAGAAAGAGAAAAAACAGAGTTAGACATTTCTTTTTCCTGAACAAAATACCATTTTAAGGAGTTCCTTCTGTTTCAGTAAGCAGCAGAAGCATTGCAGCAACTTAGTTTCATTTTAATTACACTTGAACATCTGATATTTAAATTGTTTATACATTGCTGCTGGGCAATGATCAGCTCTACCAGAGGAACTAGTATGCAGTTAAAGCAAACAGAGGCTTTGCTCCTATTAAATGTGCTTGCCCACAGTGACAGCAGATCTCCCGCACCCTGACAGATCAGCACACTCCATCTTTCCAACTCCAAAAAGATCTTTTGCACATTCCATCTTTCAGCTTTCCTAATATCACTCACAGTGCTACAGCTCTGCCTCGGCTGGGACGGTTAAATAAACCTGCCCTGTCTTAGACCTGTTATAGAAAAGACATTCCCCAATGCACATCTTATCTTTGGAGTCCATCAAGTGAGGTTACTGATAACTCCTCACATGCCACTGTTAGACCAGATGTACTATGAGATTAACACTTCAATGATGGAGAAGTGGAAACTGCAATAGGAGCAGAGTGAATGAACACAGTTTAAAGACCTGCAACCTCCACCCCAGACCTCAGAAGAAGCATCTGAAGTTTGGATTGAAGGGCAGGATCACGCTTCCCAAGAAACAACAGCTCTTCTGACACTTCTCAGTGAGGCTGCATGACTCAAACCTATGTGTTCAGTACTGAAAGCCCAATCAGATAGGCTGAGGAACAAGGACAGTCAAACTGAAGTTCAGACCTAAGTTTAAATCACCTAACACTCAAGTAGGACTGCATGGGGTTACTGCCATATCCCACGCATCAACAGCGCTCGACAAGCCACAGCAGCCACTAGATGTCATTTCCCAGGGCTCTGGCACAGCACAGGACTGCCAGAAGCCAGCCTGAGCTCAACACTTCTCCAGCCTCAGCAGCTTCAGAGCAAGGGATGCTTTTAGTCCTGCGTGGCTGTCACTGCCATGCAGCCAGGTCTCCAGGGAATGCCACAGGCATGGACCACGATGGACAGCAAGAGAGAGGAAGAGCTGACTCTTGCCATTCTCTGCCTTTTTATGAGATGTTTCCTTTTGCCTTTTCTCATTAAATCCTTACATATATAAGGCTCATTAACTGAATCTTCTAAAAACAGCTGGGAGGCTGAACCGTTAACCTGCATGAGGGCAAGACTAAAAGGAGAGGAAGAAAAATGAAATACACCTTCATGTTTCATAAGCGCAGGTTGGAATGATTTTCATATAGGCAAAGGAGCTACACCATTATGCAGCAACATTTTCCTCTTCTGAGGTTATTTCTACTTATAATCTCCAAGATCATTAGATGACTTACTTCCCTCAGGAACTGCACAAATAAGACAGGAAAGCATCAGCTTCAATTTACAGATGGGGATTCAAATTATTTCCATGTGATTTACATCAAGTCTAGAAGAGAACTCAGGTGTCCTCACTCCACTTGATGTAACCCTACCCTGCAATCTGAGACCATCAGTGATGCAGATGTATGTTGAGGGCGGGGATGGATGGGACAAACCAAGCAAAAGAAGAGCAGAATAAAGGAAAACAGAAAAGAAAAAGGCTATTCACCCAGAATGGTTTGTCTTTTTTCTGCAGGAGAAAGGTTGAACACGTTGACGTGGTCTCCTGGATCAGTTTTGTAGTAGGTCTCAATATCAATAGAGAACTTCTCCACAAAAGGACACGTATACCTGAAAGCGAGAACAATGCAGCTTAGAGTAAATCCTGCTTGGCTTGGCAAGCAGAGAAAATGCTTTCCTAAGATGTACAAAATCAACCTCAAATCCAAGCCAGCCCTCGCTCATGTTTTACTTCTGATATGCTTAAAATACTGACTGCAGAGATGCAAGAGATTTTCTTTAATAACTTCTTTAAGACAGGAGCTCGCCTCAGACATGGGGCTTCACTGGAATAGCTCTGGCTTAGTACAACCCCAAGCCCACAGCAAAGGGGTGTGCTCCCCATGAGATGTTACATGGATTACAGGTGAGAAGATACCAATGTACCCCACACAGTTACTGCAGACTGGGCACCCTCACTGACCAAGAAAGAACTTGCCAGCTGGTAACAGGCAAGTAGAAAGCCCCAGGGGACCACCAAGTTGTGTCACTTTGCAGAGACACCGATTAAAGCCTGCAGTTTAACTTGGCAATGTCTCCTCCAGGATACTATACCAGGACAGATTGTTTTTAAAGGACCACTTTGCAGCAAGGAGATAACTTTTGGGTCTGTTATACTAACAAGTTATCTTATGACACAGCTACTAATACAAAGACACCCTGGAAATACACCTCTACCCAGAGGAAAGCAGAACTCTTGCTTGGAATCTATGGCACTGTTGCAGCGCCAGGTTTCCTGGCCAACTGATTGACTCCTGGGCATTTCCAGAGAATAGATAAAAAGCAGACTGGAAGTGGACTTTAATCACTTGAAAGTCAGACAGCTCCATTATATTAGTCACGAGCAACTGCCCATATACAGACACTGTCTCCCCACCCTTCCCCAGACTAACGTTACTGGTAGAGACCAGCTAAAACACAACTATGAAACCTGATGAAAACCAAAATATCCATGAAAGCCTTTTTATTATGCAAGTTGACAGCAATATGAGGCTTGTAAACCTAGAAAAGAGCAAATGCTCTAAACCACAGTAATTGGCATCAATGCTATTTATTCCATGGTATCTGAAGTCCTTCCAGGCAAAATCAGCTGAAACGAGCAAATCCCAGGGGACTCGCAGAGCCTCTGGCTCTCTTCCCTTCTCAGGGTGAAAACCATAAGATGTAGGTTTGTTATTTTCTAGCTAAATGACAGAAAAGACAGCTCCCAGAAAAGAAGCACCAAAGTTATTTATTAAGCCTTTTCTCTCACACTTTCCCCCCCTTGAGCAAATGAATCCTGTCTTTCTTGACCGTGTTCAACATGACAACTGCCCCATTACCATGTACATTTATAACTTCACTGAGCTAGCAGATATCTGCAGTGTTAAGGGGAACATGCAGGGCAGGATACAAGCCTAAATAAAAACCATTCAAGATTTCCCACGCTTTGATGGACAAAACAGCTCACATTTTAGAGCAACCAGCCACAGAGTCTCAAGCGCATGCGCAGTCAGCCCAGGGAACACTCACACTCCTGACATTAAGCACCGTGTAAGAATTTAGGACTTGAGCCCACTTTCTCTAAAGGACTTTACTGCAGATGGAAGACATGCCACTGCCACGCAGAGTGACATCAAATCTTCTCTCTAAAACAGGGTAACAGCTCTGGGCATTTTGCTAAGCTTACCTTGTCCTTGTATAAGGATATGCATTCCATGATTCCTCTTCGACTCGCAGAGCTGCCTTGGGCAATATTGACCGAAACCAGCTGGGTATGTGCATACCAATGTGGTACACTTTGTGAGTATACTGCCCATTGCCTCCAGGTCCATCCACATATGGCCTGTTCTCCAGGATCTCCACTCCACTGCCTTCCCCACATGTCTCCTCTCTGCTCTTTTTCTGAAAGGGAAAATATATCAGGAAGTTAATCCTTTCAGTGCATCTTAGGTACCAAGATTACAAAGCCCCTGAACGCTGGGGATGGTTTCTAGGACTCCTTTTGAGCAGAGCTTCACAGAGACAGCATAATTGTAGCGGCACCCTGGCTGTAAGACTACCAAACCTAGAGATTATAAAGGAAAAGATTCAAAAGCTCCTCTGGCCAACACAAGAACAGAGATTTGATTTATTATGGATCCTGTAAAGAAACTGGATTTGGACACAGAGAGACAGTTTGAATGGAGACCTAATGACGCATCAATTCCAGCTCCTGCAACAGATTACACATCGCTCTTCCCAAGAGAACACCAAACCTCAGCTCCAGATGTGAACCACCCAACAGCACAGAAACCTTTTGCATCAGCAGATGACATGGCAAAGGAGGGTTTGTCCAACCTGGCACACTCTTGCGGTGTGGTATCAGCATGAAGGATCACACGCACGCTTGATGCAACATCACGGTACAGAAGACTATTTCATGACCTAAACCCCCAGGATTTGGGGGCTTGTTGCTTGTGGTCTGGCACGGCAGCAGCTCTCCAAGAACAGCTTGGATGCTCTGCTCTGCTAATTAAGATGTTTAGAAGAAACAACCCAAGTTTGCCAGAATGCACACAGCACCCTCTGGCAGCCTCTAGACTTTGGCTTCTTTGTAGTATTGTCCCTCATTGAGAAAGCTGGCAAAAATTCCTTCAATAATAAATACTGATTTCAGTGCTTCTAAGAGGAGCTAGAGGCAAAGCAAACATTTCTTCGTTTCTAACACATCTCAGCAGACTGGATGATGTGGAACCTCCTCCCTTTCCAAACAACAGATTACCATTGTTAGTATTTTGAGTTTATTGTTTGTATTTGAGAGCACAGGACTTTCAAAATTCAGAACAAATCAAAGGGATTTGATGCAAGAAGCAACTGTGAAATAGAACACAATAACAGCTCCTCAATTTTGGCACGCAAACAATACAAAGGATAACATGGGTTAGCAGAAAACGATTAATAAGATGCAAGAGATCAGCTTCTCATCCTTTGAGCGCAGGCTGATAAACCAACACAGCTATTTAGAAGTAAACAGCCCTCTTTTTAAAGAGCTTTCAAGCAATTTGAAGTTTAAACAGCCATAACCAACAGATCTCAATAACTGACAACCTAAATAGTCATTTTTCCCACCCCACAAACTGCAACAGCCCTGCGAAAGATAAGCACTGGTTTTTACAGCTTATTTCTAGCATTCAGCTGGCACTTCATTAAAACACACATCCTCTTAAAACAATTTACTGCCTTTCAGTCCTTACATAAGCACTGACCAAGTCCTGTACAAATATTTATGACAATAACATTAAATAATCTTGATGACCCAAAAAATCTGGTTAATTCAAAGGTCTCGGCAAAGGCAGGAACCCAGCAGGCACAGCGAATGTGTCAGACGGAATAATAGCACAGCATCTGCTCTCAAGAGTTGATACAAATTATGGAGATCTAGAGCTTTATTACATGGCAGAAGCACGTGGAAATCATAACGAGAGGAAAGACGGGTTCTCTTCGTGCCAAGTTATCACATGGAGAGTCGTGCACCAGCTGGATGTAAAACTCCATTCCGGGTTGCACGGTTACCAGCAATTCCAGTCAAATCTGGAAGTCCTCATTTGGGACAAAAACCTATTGAGGAGGTTTTGCAAAAGAAATGCACAGCACCAAGAGGACTCAGCAACTCCCAGGGCTGTGCCAAGCAGGACCTACACAGAACTGGGGCCCCAGATTTAGAAACACTTGTACTGAATCAGAAAAGCAAAACACTGAAGATTTAATGGCTACAGTTGATATGAAAATAGACAAAAATACCCTCTAGGCTTTCTTTCTCAGAATGCAATTTTATACTCTTCTGTCGGAGCAACATCTGAGATATGCCTTATGCCTTGCCTTCCTCTTATAGCTCTCCACCTCTTGAAGCTCATCATGCAAGGGACCAGCACTTCCATAACCATAAGTTTGAAGGTTCAAGATCCTTTGCTGCTGATTCTGACTTCAGCTCCCATTAAACAGATAAGCAGCAGCCAGGGAGCTCTTCCACAATATGTTCCCTTTTATTGAAGCCCACCCTGCAATGCCGTGTCACCTTTGCTTAACACACTTCCCAAACCCCCTCTTTTCTTCTGTTACCTGATGCATTGAAGATGGATCAAAGCAAGAGGTTTCTCCCCAACTTGATCCATTTGAGAACACTAAAGACAAGGATTCAAAGCAAAGCCAGGCTCCCTCATTTAGCCAGCTGGGACAAAAATCTCTCTACATGAAGGTGGGTTCTCATCCTACAACCAGAACCCTGCCGAACCCAAAGGATCAGCCAATTTTCTCTTTACATGATGGAATACATCCATCAGCAGCTTTTCTACATGACCTGGCAATGCTAACACTCAGCTTCCCAGAGCTGCCTGATCGTGGGAGATGTGACGGGTGGCACGGTGTTATGGGCCCGACACTTTGTGAGGGAAGGAAGGAGGGAAAAACCCGAATTAACTGAGACTCTCTGTGGAAGTCAGTTTGTGTCCTACTTCTCATTTCTGGTTATTTTACTCACTTCTATACACCTGCAGGAGACCATGAACCCTATTCTGAGAGCAGGGCGTGCTTCCTCCTTCAGCCTTTCCAGATGACCAACTCCAGCCCTCAGCCTCTTTCACCCCGTTGAAAGCTTTAAGCAAATGATCTACGTAAGATACAACAAGGAACAGCAAGAACATTTAATTGATGAATGTGAAATAAGAGCTGCACCTTTGCATGACAGAGCCATTAGAGCTGCAAAGTTTATACCCAACCTATCTTTTGAGCCAGGACTTGTGAGTCAGGCCAATTTATACTCAAAACACAATATAACTTCTTGTGGGAAGAAGTGCATGAGCAAAGAAAAACTCCATACAATAAACCCACGCCAAGCTGTTTCCCAGCCCTGCCGGCTCTCATACTTACCAGTTAGCTTGCTGAGAAGGCAACAAGCCACAGTGAGGTCAGGAAGGACCAAAAAGTCAGGTTAGATGGTAAACAGTACAATTACTAACCAGACACAAAGACAATAAGAAGATACATTTCTCAGACAACAGAAATCAAGACATCAGCCACACACACTTGAGAGACCAGGATGATACTCTGTGTATAAGTGGTACCGTGAAAGTACACCACTTATGGAAGTGAAGAGCGATTTGCTTTCCAACCATACAGCCTCTTCATGTCTATTGTGACTCAGCTACAGCATGGAGAGAGCTTATTACAAGGAATTGGTCTGTAAACAACAATTAAAAAACAACCATCGATTAGGAAAGCATTTGGCTTGAGCAGTGCGTGCAAACCCTCTCCAAAGAGTATTTGTCTGCTGGGAGGGGCAATTGTGCAGGCATTTTAGAGTCAGGCTTGAACGTTTCAGCTTCATAGACCCATGCCCCTGTAAGAAATGCTTTATTTAGCAGATTACCCCTGCTGTTACTAGTTGCTGTTAACTGACAGCAGTATCTTCTCTCTCTATAAATACCTGAGGAACAGTCCCAAACAAAATCAAAGAGTAGCTAACAGCCTTTATATGCAACTTATGTACGCTGTAATCACAGTAAACCATCTTATATTGTATTACAACAGGAAATCCAGCCATCCCTTTAGAAGTCCCTCTCTTCTGCTGATGACACTCCGTGTTCTGCACAGCCCCATCAATAGCTTTCCAGGACAGATGGTGACACAGATCCCTTCCAGCTAAAGTAATAGCATTAAATCACTCATAACAGGGAACCCAGAGAAGCAGATGCACTGTGATTAGCAAGAATGCCAGTTACTTAAAGGCTTCTATTAAAATAAATCTCTTGGCACAGCAGCATAGCATGGGACACAGCACATGACCTCACCCTATCATAGATGAATAATTCCTGTGAATGGCATGTAAACAGTGGGCTAGCCTAACCCCATTTCTCATCTGCCCTTCACAACAGGAGACAAAAGGCTTCCGCTAGCAAAGGCAGGTTGAGCAGTTCACAGATTCCATCCCCTTTCCCAGTCAGAAATGAGACTCGCGATCAGTTAACAACATGGAGCACATCTTGCAAAGCCTTAGTCCAGCAAACTTCATCCGGCTCAGATGAACGGGACCAAGTGGCATGTGGGCAAAGCTCAGTAAAGGAATGATGGCTGATGGCAATAGAAAGCCCTATAACTTGAGGAGTCTCACTACAGCTGGAGCAACAGCATTCCCACACCAAGAAACACATAACGCTGGATAAAACAGCTAAGATGTGCCTTACTGTACCAGCTGGAGAAATACAGAAGTCAAGCTATGGAAACTAAACTTGTCTTGTAGTGTTTTGCGGCACTGCAAGTGGCTCTGGGGTTTAGTTTCTTTTAAAGTTTGGGGTTTTTTTATTGTAACTTGCTACTCTGAGCAGTGCATTGGTACTGCAGAGAACAGGGAAGAGAGGGTAGGTAGCACGGTGGTCACAGGCGATCCAGGCATTGTTCTAGCTTATCAAATAGACTGTAGCCAGAATCTCACCTTGTTTACCACTGATTATTGTTTACAGTACAACCCCTCAACCTAAGTAAGTTACAGAGTGATTACGAAAGGTTGACTTGCTTTAGCTTCATGATGAAGTTCACTGGTGCACGACAGCAATATATTTACACAACACCAGTGGCCGACATCGATGACCCATGTGAGCTTTGATTTGAGATTACTCAAATTATGAAGACTGACAGCATTATGCTTGGTAGACCTAATGTCCATGGATAACGAAGACACAAATCACTGTCCGTAAACAACAACCAGAAGATATGCAGATAGATAAATTTTCCCTCCAGCTCCCATTTGGCAACTGGGTATTTTGATAGCCCAGACAAATTCTTCTGGGAAAAGCTATTAAAATAACACTGAAGTCTTGGGATATTTTTTTATCCCATTTAGACACAGATATAGATACAAGTTTACAACCGGTTGATGGTTTCAGTTAATGATGACAGCAAACAAAGGCATCTGTGTAACCACTAAACAAGAACATGACAGCAAATATCCCCAGAGAATCCTGCTAACATACTTGCTCACGCTGCTGTGGCAAGAAAGGCCAAGGAAACAATTCTCTTTGGCCAATTACTACTTCTTTATATATTTGGATATTAAGGCTACCACAAATGCCAATTAAGTTCCCAGAAACAGACCCGTCCTTTGGGAACCAGAGAAAGCCTAAACTGCCTCACACAATCCCCCAGACAACAAAAATGCCTGAAGCTGCTTAGGATAGATGATTTCTGCCATCGTTGGATAGGTTATTAAGACCTGGTTGCACCATTCAGACCCATTTGAAAATCTTTTTATATCCAGTTTTAGAAAAGAAGTACAAAGGCACCTAAGAGGTAAAGATTGAGTTACAAAGTTTAGGCTTGGAGAGGAATAAACTACTTGTTTTCAAGCTCTTGCATGCATTAAGGGAAAACTATTCCCGGCTATCTCCAGTTGGACATTATTGACAGAGATTTCACTCTTTAATTCATTTTTCAAAGTGCTGCCTTCTTCCCATCACCAACTGCCGTCCTTGACGCGCTACAGGCAGCAGCCTGCCAGCCCCCATCTCCTACCTGCAGGCACTGTGCAAGAGCAGAAGCTGCATTACCAAGAAGGTACCAGTTAGATGATGACCTGAACCTTCTACAGAAATGCTGGAAGAGGTTATAAGCAAAGCAGCCCGTTCGCCTCAGCCATGTCTCTGGGCTTATTGTGGCGATACTAGCATTCAAACACCGCAAATAAACCAGCATGACAACAGATGCACAGTTTCAGCCATAGCTGCTGCAAGCCAGAATTAAACAGCACCTAAAAACCAGAAAGCCAGAGACAGAGATACTGGAAAACACCAAAAGGTTCTGAAACTAAAGCATGGTTTATTCTTAACACATTTTCTTGTGCAGGATTTTTGTAGATGGATAATATGTACAGTGATGATGTGCATGCACCTGGGTGTATCCTTTCTATCTTCAGCTGCCTCTTGCTGCGGTATGACTCAGCTCTGGGTTCTGTTAACCACTCCTTTTTGAGCATTCAAACTGACATCTAATTCATTATGAGCAATCTGCTTTCACCACTGGTAACCTTCTGCCTGCTGATAGAGATATCTGATAGACCAGGCACCATTCATGGTCAGTATTTACTGCAGGCAATCAAAAATCAGGTCTTTGCCAACAAAATGTCGCCTTGTCCTAAAAGTACCATGAAGTCCTACTTCCCAAGCTGGTTTTTATTGGTTTGATCTTTTAAAAATGTGCGTGTTAAAGACCTGAAACACTCAGTTAAAATCATATCACCATAATCAGGGTGATACCTAAGCGAGAAGCTTTTTTTAGTGTGAAAGATGGGAGCAGAGGGGATGGCACTATTCCACGTACAGAAGCCAAGAAGAACTTCTGATCAGATCCAAACCAACATAATTTAGTCAGTGCATAAGATGTTCTAAAAGCAAACAGGAAGTTACATGAATTAAATTAAACATAAAAACCAGGCTTACAGTTATTAATGCAGTAGAGAGCTGAAACGGAACATCACACACAACTTTGTGCTGTCAAAGGACACACTCAGAATAGCTGAGTCCTCTCACCTTAAAGATGATGGAATCAACAAGAGGTCACTATTCTGAAGGGGGAGAAAGTAACCTGAATACACAGAGCTGCTGGATGGGCAAGTCAAGTACCCAGATCTTTCAAGCTTCATTTCAGCATCCTAACCATGATGTGGCAGTCTTCTCCCACTGGGCTTGAGTAGGGACCTTTACCAAAATACAGCAAACCAGTCCTCAAACAGGAAAGACGAAGAACCTTCTCTACTCCAATTTTGCAGGACTTAAGCACAGTCCTAATGGTTATATTGGAAAGACAGCGTAAAAGGTAGCCAGGAGCTAGGAACCCTGCTACGCCAGGGGTGAGTTTTATAGTACTTTTGAGCCTGCTCTTTGGAAGGTACAAGTAAGAAATGATCCACATCAAGTTGGACTGACAGTGCTTCAAACAGCAAAATTGCTGGAGGACAGTAAAGGACTTTTGGGTTTTGTTCTTGTTAACTTAAAGCAAGGCTTTCCATATCTCATTGTGCACAACTAGGGTGGCACTACATTAACAGAGAACCAAGTCCAAATGCAACAGGGCTTCCCACTCTCTCCAGTAACACTTTTCCTGCCCTTTCAGGAGATGCGGACACCACAGGACCATGTTTCTATTTACACCATGTGTATCACATTGCAAACACAGGCAGCTTCAAACCAAAGCATCTGTTTCCATGGTGATGGGACTGCATCAGCAATCCACCGGGTTTAGTTTAGGCCACCTTCACCCAGGCTTGAACGCTGTGCACAAATTATTGCTCTTAACAGCAATGCAAGTGATGTCACTAGTAACCATGGTGCCCACAGCAGAGGTTTCCACATGCCCTTTGTGCTCCAACACACCTCCTTCACACATGACAATGATTTTAATCCAATTAATGCTGTTAAAGAAAAATAATACATGAAGGGCCAGTGTCAATACTTCTTTAGCAAAGGAAGGTTCATTTGAGTCAGTAAGATAACGATCAGAACATGAGGCTTTACAAAAGCACTTTGACTCCGAGCCTCATTGTGCTGTACACATCAGAATGACCTGAAACCCCAGGGAGAGAGGAAAGAAATCTGTTCCTCTTCAATGGCTTCATTAATAAAGGCAAAAAAGCAGCCATTCTAAACATCCTCCTTCTAGGTTTGAATAGTGTACAATGTGCAGTGTTTCATTCCATCTAGGCAATACTCCTTCCCCCAAACACTGGTGCTTCACCAGCAGAACATAAAACCCGGTCTTAAGTGATCCTAACATCTAGCTGAAAACAAACCAAAGGAGTCCTAAAATGAGAGAGTTGTAAAGTGTAGAGGGAAATTAGAAGAATCCCCATCCTAACAGAAACCTGGTCATAATGCTACGAAAAGACTGCCTCTTTCCAGGCTGCTGTATCAGGTGGCCAAGGAGCGCAGCTCAATCAATATAGAGATATTTAACATCTCTCAGAGACCTAAAACTTTGCTGACCATGAACACGGTCTCCTCCACATCCACTCACTTTACAGATCAAGGACCCACCTTCACATCCCTGCCTGACACTGTGTTTGGAAGGTCTGCAAGGAGCTGCCATCTGATCATCCCTCTGCCTGCAGCAGGGATATTATGGGGCTCTTCCCGCAAGTTTACCAAGCAAGAATTGGGACTATCACATAGGAATTGCTGACCTTTTGTTGCATGCTTATCCCATTATACAATCACTATGTAATTCTACCTTCAAGGAGATATTAAGCACACAAGGAGAAAGATGAAGATGTCACTCATGAAGGATCTTCTTGTCAGAGAGAAGCACACGTACAGCTGCTTTCTGATGGGAGGTACATTAGCGTCCAGAAGATAACAGGCCTGTTCCTGCCACCCCTTCACTCTCCCAAGAGCTGTTTGAGGTGAGGGTCACAGCTCTTTGCAGCAGCAAGAACCTCCTCCTTCTGGGTTTCCAGCCCCAAGTACTGCAAGACTCTCAGCCGGCAGCAGCAGAGCAAAGCTCAGCATGCAAAAGGCCCTGAAGAAGGGACAATTCTCAGTCAAGCAAGTGCAGGTTATCTTCATCCGCAGCACCATTATTCTTGACTGCTTTTCTTGTAATGTAAAACACATCCCTAAGAAAAAGCCCTAAAAGTTAAAGGCAGGACAGGTTGTCAGCAGCAGACTCGCAAAAGACAGAGCAGAAATATGGGCAGCATCAATCTGTACAGATGTTGTATGCACTGCGTTATTTAGAATCAGGTCTAGATATTAATGAAGCTGTTTGTATAAAACCAGGACATTTGGGGGACGATCAATTGTGCAGGACCATAAAAAATTTACAGCATTAAGAGAACCATTCCCATGGCCACTCATTAATCACTTTGTCTTACAAAGACACCCTTACAAAGTTACACTCCTACGGAGCCAGGACTGGATGTGCCAGAGGCACATGAATTAGGAATCACTTTATTATGGAGATACCTCAAACTTGTTTACCCCACATGCTCCATCTTTCAAAATGCCTACTACACTTCCAGCTCAGTGTTTCATCTTCCCTTGATTATTTCCTTCCCTGGCTTTAAACAGATTTCTCACTGTATTAACTATTCCACAGGCACTCTCTATGAGAATTACTGTCCCCAGCTTAAGGGAGGTAAAGCAAGTTGTCCATTATTGTACTGCAAGCCAGAGATGATATTTCAACTCAGGGTGTTTTGGATCAATTCTCTGGCTATATCCCTTAGATTTTAGGAACCCAGTGCAATTATTCACTAACAATAGGCTGCATGCTACAAGGCTGGAGGACTGGCTTAAAGAAATCCTCATGGTTTTCCTAATACTTAAATCATTATTTGCCTTCAGGTATTTGAAGAAGTGCGAACCTAATCTGCGTCAACAGCCAAGACTTTGTCCACATGCCAGAAATCTTTTTCCATAGGAATAAAAAAGGAAAAAGGATTTTTGACAGTCACAAGCTCAGGGGGATTATCAGTGCTGCATCCTCTATTCAAACTAGTACCGATCTGAGGTTTGAATTAATTGTTGTGTTATAACCTTTACAGCTTCACTCAGTTTTGCCAGAGAAAGAGAGCACGTGTGAAGTGTCAAGGCAACACAGTTCACAACTCTAAAATCAATCTCGTTTTCACCCGTAACAGCCAGTTGAAGAACTGTTCCAGGATAATGACTTCAAAATAAAGAAGCAAATGCAGAAAAGATGTTTGCTATTTTTGTCTGTTTTCCCAAAATGATAACCCGTCATTGTCACCTGCTCAAATCAGACTGCACTGAACGTACCAGCACCGCCCTTGTTCTCAAAGCTAAGCATCTCACTCTTCTTTCAGCGGGATCCAAGCCCTCATGATCACAAAGAAAAGGTTACGAAAACCAAAGGAAGGAAGGAGAACATAGAAGTCACAGCTTTTTAATACTGCAGCATAGAATTTGGCGGAAAAACTTCAAACCAGGCTTTTGCTTTCAGATTTGTGATTCCAGGGTCTCGTTAGCTGTCAGCAGTGTCACTTGCTTTTCAAATAAAAGCATATATGTCTATCTGTCCAGATGGCCAAGGCATCTGCAAATGAAACTAAAATAATCAGCCATCCAGTTCTTCGGTGTCCAGAGATGAAGGGTTAGTTTGTTTTCCCCCACTCAATCAATCTTTCACCATCTGCTGATCCTGCTGGCAGTTGCCAAGTGTAGCTAACAGTTTAAGGGATATGACTTTTGCACCCAGGTATCAGGACATGGCCTCAAGAATTACCACCACCAAGCACACATTTATGTCTATTCTCAGAGGTGGTACCTGACAGCTACATGCAAATGAAGGAGAAAACAGGACAGCGCAGGGGTATGGAAACTGAAATGACGGATAAACCATCATCCTTCAGCAAAGAGGGAAGTGACTCAGGGCACTCCATCAGCACCACAGCATCATCACGCCTGGAAACACGCTCTGATTTTTCAGGGAAGGCAATAAACACAAAGCCCTGAGGGAATGTAGAAGAGAGGCTCATGTTAAAAGATGAGAACCCTCAATTCCCAGGCTCCTGCCCGAGATCTGCAGACAGTGCTGAGCAGATGGGTTCTCTTTAATAGATTGCCTCAAACAGGGGCCAATCCTTCTTCAGCCATGGACCCCTGAAGTGCTGAATAACATATTAAGTGTTATTAGCTTATAAGGATGACACAGCACCTTAAAATAAGTCTCATCCTCAAAAGGCAATCACTAGGTCCAGAAGAAGACTTTTAAAGTACACCATCCTTGAAGGAAGATCACAAGTGCCTGGAGAAAACTGTGTGGAGAAAACGAGGACCGGAGTTATTTACAGCAGAGATAGCCAGCCATGGACACTGATACAAAAATAACATTTAATAACAAGAGGAATTCTCTCATCTTACATAAGGGTCAGAAGGGCAATAGTCTCTCGGAATCTTATGGCACGTGGAACCACAGTAATAACTGTTATTAAGATGGTAGATGGACTGACCTTTGGCTAATACCACACCGATCTCTCTGACAAGTGCATTCAGAACCTGGAATACAAGCCTCTGTGAGATAGGCTTTAAAGTGTGGGCTGTTTCTGGGTGAGGAGAGGTGCACCTAAAGGTAGGTTCCCTGAACACACAAGAAAAGGAAGCAAGTGTTACAGGAAGGAAAAGCTACTGAGACACAAATGTGCAACTCATTTAGAAGAGGAAGAATTAAAGGACTCTTTCATAAGATCTACTTAATGTATAATACAGAATGGTCCAATCCTTTGGGCATGACAGGCTTCAAAGTCCTCACAGAGACAGAAATATTGCACATGCCTTTGATGGGATTGCTGTGCAGAGACAGAGAAGACATCCTGGGCAGAGTCCTGGGTTCAGCATTCCTGCAGGAAGAAAGAAATCCCTACAGGTGTTTACTGTTGTCCCCTCCATAAACGGTTTGTGTTTCATGAAACTCCCTTCAGCGCTCACCTCCACTTGCTTTCTGCTTACATTAGGAGAGGAGCCTGCAGTTTCCCCAGGTCAAGCTGAAGCTCTCCCAGTCCTATGGGCAACTCTCAAGGTCAGGTATATCCAGAGATCTCTCACCCTTGGAAGCAGGACAGGATCTGAAATGTGTGTGCTGATTCTTAGGAAAGAGTTATACCACAAAACCATTGTCTAGAAAAGCAGTACAATGAATTCTTTCACTGTTTTGATATATGTTGCCCATTTTATGCACCAGAATAAAATGAGGTCACAGCAGGAAGGCAGATCACTGGTTCCAAGCTCAGATATGAAGATTGGTATCTTTTAATTTGGATAGAAAAAGAGACCACAACTCCTTTTCTATGAAGCAATATGGAAAAGCTAAGACCTAACTGCTGTGTGTTTAATGCAGCAAGGGCTCCCAACCTGAAGACACTGACAGCACTGTGTGAGAGGTTTCCCATCAAAATACAGATACTGATAGGCTAAAATTTAATAGAGAAAACGAATTCAGTTCAGATCTGCTGGGCTGCAAGTGAAGGGGACATTGAGTCCTTCACTTTAATGTAAGATTAACTTATTCATGGAAGAATTTAAGTGCTACTTAAAGTACTGAAACCACTGTCTTTGTAGATAGTATTTCAAAAGGTAGCAGAAAGCAACACTTAAGAGATTTGTTACTCCACTTCCCTCACCCTCAAATAATATTATTATTATTAATAATAATGATAATAACCATAATAATGATGCAAAGCAGCAGCCACTCACCTCAGTTTTCACAACTTTATACACCAGCCTGGAGAACTTAAGAGGAATGACAAAGCAACATGGGCACACACATCATGATTTATTGCGTGTCTGGCCTGCCTAGTGGTGCAGAGAACCAAGAGAGGCTGGACTGTACACTGCACAATGTTAATTCTCCCAGGCAATAAATGCAGTAAATATGAGTACAGCCTGTCCCAGTTTAATGGAAGGATCCTTTGCTGCTCGGGTGTGATCATCAAATTTGGTGGAAAATTTTTTTGAGACCTCTAAGGAGGGATTGTTCTCTTCTGAAAGGAGACAAAAGGACTTTCCACTGCAAAGACCTCAATGAAAACACCTTTGAACAATGACCATAGCACTGCAGCTTGAGACAGAACATCCCCGCCTGCATGGCTTTGAAGCACTACCTCCACAGAAAGGGTTCCCAGAGCAATTCCATGGGCTTCATCCCCCAGGTGAGAAGGTCCTTTGGGAAAACTTTCATTTGGAGGATGCTGAAATCTAGGAAAATTATTTGATTGCTCCTTAAAGAGCAACTTTATACCAACTGGTCTGGAGTTTAATGGGAGTCCTCACTCATGAGCTTGATGTTAAATCAACGACCACCTTCCTAGCACATGCTTAAGGCTCTCAGAGACCCTTGAGGAGTAATTGTGACATCTCCCTTTTACACTGTTGGAAAACTGCTTCTTACACAACCAGGCTGACGAGTGTCTCCAGCAGTAACGACACCATAAACAATGTCTTTGAAATGAACCTTTTGCTTTTAAGAATCGCTCCTCTCCCCAGGAGCTACTCTAAATCATCCTGTTCCATGTTTCAGTTAAAAGACTTAAGAAATGCCTCAACACCTCTGCTTTATACAGATCTCTCAGCTTGCTCCCCTAAGGGGGTTCAACATGCAGAACTTGCTTTTTCTGTGGCCCCCTTATGTGTTTCACAGGAAAAACAGAGACATGAAACCCTTCCTCATTCTCTGGTGAGAATGGAAGTCATACTCCCCACTGCTCTCGCCCCAGTGCCTGCCTCAAAGACAAGACCTCCACTTTTAAATCAAACTGAAGGAGAAGACATTTGATAATCACGGCCCAGGGAAAGCTCCCACTGAAGTCAGCAGGAACCTTTCCACCAATTTCAGGAAGAGCTGAAGCAGATTGCTGCCCAGCATTAACAAACAGAATAGAAACTCCACATTTTACTCCTAAGTGGGGTTTCTGGTTTTATTATTTCACCTTTTCAAATCTGAGACTAGTATTTTCAGTATAAAGCACACCTAACTTTTCCTCTTGCCCTACTTGTACACATAATGCAGCCAAGTCAACTGCTTGACATGCACTTCTCCAGCTCACCCAGATCTTGGGCTACATGCAATGCTCCTAGCTTAACCTGGAACTCTCTGAGAGAGATCTGAGACCTGCCTTGACACCAGCTATTGCACCTGGATCTAAGAGGAAACCTTACTTCGCTGCATATCAATGCACTAGAAAATTAGAGCAGGGCTGGACGGCTCCATTCAGAGGGGTAATTACTCAAGTAGTTTCCTGGGCCAGGGAACTTCCCCTTGAATGATGTCCTAATGGCTTATCACATCCTTTGACATTAAGATACAGCTAAAATCACTGTCAAGTGAACGAAGTGGAATCCAGTGTTCTGCATAAATGAAACAAAAAGAAGTATTTGAAGTCTGAAAGTGAACAGCAAATTAAGCCCTTGACCAAGTCCTCCCCAACTCACACTGCCCAGTTAAATACTCATCCTCCATTAAATCAGCCGGGCTCCTCCTTCTTAATCAGATCATTCCCCCGTAAGCTCTGCTGCTCGCCGACAGTTTCTGCATAGCTAACACACTGCTTCCATCAACCTGCTTTGTTCAAAGCAACTGAAGTGTCAGGGGAAAATAGCCACCTAAGAAAAATGTTCACTCATTTATGCTAACGTTTAGGTTAAATGCACAAAGATGATACATTCGTGTCAGAAAAACGAATTTCATTGTTATTACTGGAAAACACAGCCCATAGACTGTGTTAATAGTCAAGTCCAAGTGCATGAGTCCTTAAAGAAACACAGTTGGATGGTCAGGGATGAAATGGGGAAATGCTCTTGCACTAGTTTAGGGAGTTCGGTTTTTTCCCCTTTATTCATTTTAGGTTTTAAGCCGAAGTAGATCCTTCTACATCACTTCATCCTGCCACAGAAAGCACTTCTGCAAACTCACTAACAGATGTGTGTGCTGCTGGATGAGCAAAAGTCGATTTTATTTAAAGCGTGGGACAATGAAATACCACTTCAGATTCATTTCCTTTTACAAATGCTCCTCCTTGGATTTCAAACACCAAGAGAATGTGGGCACAGAGGATTTGAGTTACAGAAACCCCAACATTTTAATTAACTGCTTTATTGCAGACAGGGAATTCAACAGTTCCCACCGGTATTCAGAAGCCTATTAAAATAATCTCAGTTTTATGCCTAAACTGATTAGTATCTATTTCATAGTGGTACATAAGTGAAGAAATATTATATCTAAACACCACACACACTCCCCCCCAAATTCAAAACTATGCCTTCGGTTTACCCTCTCAAATTCACACTAGGCTGTTTCTTCCCAAGCCTTTAGTTTGCAGCTGGAACTGGGATGAGCAGTAACCATAGTCTAAGTGGGAAGCAGTAGCTGCTTAAGCCCTATAGCTTGGTGACTTCCAGGTAGGTACCCACACACACTTGGGCTCAGTGCATCCTTCCACAAGCCATTGTTTCCTCAGGTAGGACAAACAGAAGCTCTAATTTAAGGAGAAGAGGAGACACCATGAAGTTTGTATCACTTTCCCCCCTGCTCCTTTAAAAGCACACAGCAAACCTCAAATATAACACATCTAATCCTGCAGCAATGCCCCACTCTTCCACAAGGAGCCCTGTTTCCCCGGCACTTATCCACGCGGGCTGAAACGTTACTGACCTGTATCATGTAGAGCTGCGCGATTCGATATTCTTCCACGCTCATGGGCAGAGGAATACGATATTCCTTTATGAGCATTTTGAATACAAAAATCCTTTGTCGGCTCAGAAACACAATCCAGAAGTTTTTAGTAAAGGCTCCTTAAATAATGGCAAGGAAGTGCATTGAGGATCCCTGAAACAGAGTGAGAGGGGAAGGGGGGGAAGGAAAGAAGCAGTTATTTTCCATCCTTGTTGCAGAACATCCTATTAGGACAAAAAAAAAGAGAGCAAACAAGAGGCAAACATTAATTTTTGTAATAGCTATAAGCTTAACAGCAGAAAGGAGAATCCCTGGAGTGCTCCCATCCCCTTGGTATCAAATTGAGCAGAATCTTTTAGTATAATTCTTATTTGCTTCAGAGGATACCATCAAAGCTATTACCTTCCTGACCTCTGCCACTGTACCAATCAGACTTTCATATGCAATAGCCTCTCCATGGAAGAGATGGGACAAAAGCTCAAAATGAATAGGCAGACTTTCTGTTGCCAGACAATGAAGTATCTCTCCAATGTCAGCAACGCGCCAGAGTTGCATCCACTCAAAGGTATCAGGTTTTATCTTCTCGCATTCATTCATCAGCAAGAAAAGGCAATAATTAGACTTCCTCGGTCCTCAGAAACACCATGATGAATAAAGTAATCTGAATTCTAACAATAAAGACAGCAGAAATGTACTTTTCTTCCCTGCTTTATTCTGAATTACTGTCTTGGTAGGATCCCTTCTCTTTCACCTCCGTATTCCACAGGCAAAATCCTGCTGCCGCCGATGTCGATGCCAGACTCATTTTTGCCCTCCCGCTGCATAAGAATACAGCCAAAGATCAAACTGCAGCATCAAAAATCCCCCCATATCTCAGCTCAAAGCAACTTAATAGAATTATCACTTAAGAATATGGGAAATAGAGCACTTACACCAACAGTTAAAGCAGTAACCTTGCAAATATTCTAAAGGCTCCCGATGGGCCAGGGATAAAGACAATGCAATCATTAAGGAAGGGAGGTAGGGAGGAAGAAGGCTGATGAGGAAGAGAGGACACAAGAAGTAAAGCTGTCTGCCACCACACCAAATCAGCCCCCGCAGGATCTGATGACCTCTCCTGGCACACAAAGTGCTTGCCTGGTTCCTTCTCATCGCCAGAATCTACCTTTCTGCTGTGCCTGCTTATTGGAAGTCTTCAGATGCAACTGCTGGACTGAACACAGCCCCAGACCCTAAGCCTGGGGAAAGGAAAAGTAGAATACAACCAACCAATTTATCTAGTGGATTAAACCATGGTCTGGGAACCAGGGAGCCACTGCTCTCAACAGGACTCAGCAGTGCTCAGGGCTTCCACAGCACTTCACCAACCTTTAACAAGGTTTGGAGAGGTTAAAACACATGCCCATGGTCATGGACCAACCCTTCTCTGGCCCTGCTCCAGCACCTTGATGTCTCTCCTGTAATGCAGGGCCCAGAACTGAACACAGGATTTGAGGTGCAGCCTCACCAGTGCCCAGTGCAGGGGGTCAATCACTCCCTTAGTCCTGCTGTAAAGCCAATCCATCCCAGACTGACTCTTCCGGAACAGCAATTGCTCTGGTGCTACATCACTCTATTCCCAAATTCAATTCTGTTTCATTTTATGCTGTCGGAGCAATCTCTGTGTGTGACGGGGGGGGGGTTAAAGAAATTTTGCCATGGCAATCCCTGGCATAATGGCGGGAAGACTGCACTTCCCGACACTGCCATGCCTATGCGCATCCACACCCACGTGCAGGATTTCCTCCATCAAGCTAATTCTCCACAACAGGTAGAGTTAATGTCATTAGGTGGGTTTTAATTAGTGCCATGGCAAAGAACAACAGTAGCCACCAGAGAATGATCTCAAGCACTGGCCCCATATCTGCACTGATATGATGCTAGGATTCCAATTCCTGGAGGTAATGGCAGTGGGAGACGCAGCACGTGTCTTGAGCAGTTCGTTATGCTTTAGAGACCTTTGAAGATTAGATTTAAAAGCTCTGAAAGTGATTCTGCTCCCACCATAAGGACATCAGTCACATCTGCCTTTGCTGCTTGCTAAAAACAGGATATTCCTATCGATTGCAAGAGATGAATAAAACAAAAAATAGAACCTTAAAAGCAACAAAATGGCAGGAAACCAGTACCAAGATGGGAAAAAATGTGTTTATAATGAAGTGCCAGGCAGGCAGTAATTCAGACAGCCAACACAGAAGAGGGTTGCTTTTATTACAGACTCAAACCCCAACCATTTCAGCCCCAAGCAGGCACAGAGCAGCCTGGAAGCGCCTGGCATGCAGAGCTTGTCTGGCCACAGCTGTGGCTCCTGGTCCAGCTTCCTGCTTGGCTTTTACAGGAGCTGAGGTTTTGCTGTGAAGTTCCCCTTCAGGTTTCTACTTCCCTGTGGTCAATGTTTATGAGCAGTGTTGTGGCTCAGCCTGCGGGTCTCCAGGCAGGAGCAGATCCTAGTGATGTGCCCATTGGAAAGGCGATGCTCCCAAAAAACTCCAAGGGCAGCTGCCCACTACTGCAACCCCAAAAGCTGGGTAGAAAACAACCCTGGAAACACACTGGGCAATAGCAAGAACTAAATCACAACCTTAAACCAAATAGGACGGCAGGAAAAGGCACGTGGGATCAGCAGCTCTGACCCTGAAGGAGGGGCAAAGAGAATAAACCTTTCTAGGCTGGTTAAAAACAACCCAAGAATAATCAAGATAAACTTGCAGCTTGGGCTGCCATTGAGCTGAAATAACCTGCCCCAACCCTTCCAAGAGCAGTGGAACCCAGCTGGCAAACCATGAAAGATGAACACGGGGTTTCACCCCATTCAGATCGTAGGGAACACCATGTTAAGTGAGACGGAGGGGACAAACTCACCCCTTCAGACAACTCACAGAGGACAGTGACCTCCTTCCTCGGTCTTGGGTCCTGATGGAGGCTCAAAGCTCACTGAGGCTGTTTGCTGTACTGTTCAAACAAAACACGTTAAGTTTGCCTGCAGACATGATGGCTGCCACAGAGAGAAGAGAGAGCCCTTCCAAAGCAACGGAGCCATGACACAGCTTTGGAATATGGGTGTCAAAACACCAGCTGTATCCCTGGCACTTACCCGCATCCAGCCCATCGCTATAGGCAGCCAGAGGTGTTTGAACAGGGACACTCGACATGCCGGGATTAGCAAGCAGCCACCGTTTCGACAGGAGGCTGGATTTGGGGCTGGAAGCTCAGCTTGGGGCCCAACGGGTTTGCCAAACCCCTGCGGCCACACAACCAGGCCTGGGGGCAGCCCAGGGCTGTTTGCAAACCCCAGCATGCAGCCGGCTTCTCCCAGCAAGAGGAAAACAATGGTGACGCAGGACATTTCCAGACTCGCTGCTGCTCCTGCTACAGCCAAGTGGCACATTTGTAGGGGCCGTTATTCAATCTCTGCTCAGGGCTGTAGCAACTGCGAGAGCCAGGCGCAGGATTTTATACCTCAATTATCTCAAAATCAGGTTCTCAAAGCATCATAATTATGCTCCAGAGTCAATATCCTGCTGCGATGAGTCAGGTCCACCTCTGAGCTACCGCTTCAGGCTGTCTGAAGGCAAACACACAGCGTGCTGCACTTCTGATTTCAACAGTTTCCCTCGCAACAACTTTAAGAAAGTGCCTTTTCTTTAAGGGGGGGGGCTATCAGGAGCTGCAGAAACTGAACAGATCCAGAGACACAGCAAAGTCTCTCCATGAACTTGGTGGTTGGTTGGGTTCTCACTTTGGGAGCATCAGCGCCAGCCTCCCTGGTACCAAACCAGGTAGCAGAGGACTGATGACAACTGACAGCTTGTCACTGACAACTGAGAGTTAATCATCAAGGGTGTTTAAACTGTGCTACTGGAGTTCTGGAGGTCAACCCCTGGCCAGGCTTCACAGGCTGCCCCAGAAGAGTACTACAGCAACAATCCTGGCTCCTTGACACATCATTTGGGTCCTGTGCAGGAGAACCATTCACGCTGGTGGGTTCAGGCTACAGAAGAGCTGTTACCACCCTGTTCCATGCTCTGCTGTTATAGCTGTCACTTCAAAACCTCATTTCTGACCAGCTCACATTTCCTGTGTCCAGGCTGCTGAGCACAGGCTTTTTAAGGCTCTGAAATGAGCTGCACTGCAGCAGCAACCCACCCTGGGCCACAGCTGCTATTTTCCATTTTCAAGAGGGAAGAAAAGCCCTAGACACAGAGAGCAGCTATAATGAGCTTTTTCTAGCCTCACAGGAGGTTCATTTTACACCATTATAAAGTTAAAAGACTCACCCTAGGAAGGAAAAAAACCCATCATAGAGGTGGGGCAGAGCAGGCAGCAGCAGAGGCAGGTACCAGCCTCAGGTTTTTATCATCCACTACCTGTTCAAGGCTCTGCTGCCTTTTGAAGTTGAGGAAAATCTCCTCTATGAAAGATCAAACTCATGAGCTGAAGATCAATACCTTTGACTCAGCTTTTGAACAATCTTCCTTGCGATATTTTCACGTAAGTCAGAAATAAAAGATAATTAACAAGAACAACCCTAAGACAACCAAGTCAAACACGCAATGGCAGAAGGATGAGCACAGGCATTACTTGGAGACCTCACCTACCTCCCTACGCACTTTTCTTAGGTCCTTTACATCTCCTTTATCCCCCAAGAAGTTGCCTCCTTGAAGAAAGTGATATCAAAGAGACATGAGCATTGGTCCCAAGCGTATCAAACACTTGGGCTTTAGGAAGCAACACCAGGCTTAGCAGCCCAGCTGCCTTCCCTCTCCCCTGCACAATTCCCTGAAGGAGGATACGGGCCCCCCCCCAACTGGAAGCACCGCATACAGAGTGCGCTTGGACTTATTTATGCCATTGGAAGCAGCATCATAAGCGCGAAGCAGATTCCTGGGTCCTAAGTCAGCATTTCTAAAGGCAGCCTCGACACTCGCACCTTGATTAATGCGGCACTTCTGCTGGCCCAGAAGCCTTGCTCAGCTTTACCTCCCCAGAATATCCCTGCTGCAAAGACCATTTCCTTTCTCTGTCACTCAGATGCCATTGTCCAGAGTGCCCCCAGCTCTCAAGAGAGGCTTTCCATCAGCACATGCAAAACATCATTGCGGAACCCTCCTCAGCCCCTGCTCACCAGCAGTGCCTACCTGACCCTTGGCAAAGGCTGCAGCACACAGAGCCTGAGATCCGTCATATGGACCAGTGCGGCCTTGTAACTGTCCTGCCCACATCCTGCTGCTGCCTACACCGGGAAGCACCACGGAACAGAGAGGAGCTTCTTGTTTTGTGAATGCATGATGCTTAGCACAGTATCAGCTGGAGCACAAGTCTCCTCTGATCGCATGAATGACTGTCACTACATAAAGGTCAAGGGGAAAACCTAATTTGTAAGTATTTTCCAATCAGATGAATATTGAATGCTCGTATTTTACCATTCCCTTCTCTCCCCTCTCCTCCCAACCCCACCAAAGTGATCCTGTGCAGGCAGCGGGACTGTTTCAAGCAGTGTTCATGCTGAAAGGTTAAAAAACCCCAACATCCCTATTCAGTAACTTCGTGGCTACCATTATTTGCCATAACACTTGACACTGCACTCAAAACTGCCTCTCTCATACATGTGTGTGTGCAACAAGCTGAAGAGACAGAATGAGCTTTTAAACCCAGTAGTTTTCAGGGTCCTACTTTCTGGAATGGCAGCGGAACAGATTTATAAACTCATCAGGCTTGGCAAAACAAATAATCAAAACTCCTTAAAAGCACACAATTCACACACTCGCTACTCGCAGGCTCCTGTGTCAGTAAGTGATGTTCATTGTAACCGTACATCTCATTGTACATCTCATCTGTCCCACCTTTCTCAAATGGAAGCTTTCATGCAGACGCTTTCACACACCCAAGTTTCACAACTGAGCTTAGATGGCATCTGACAGTGAATCTCCCCTCCTTGCAAAGCCACAGAGCCCTCCCCATGCTGGAGTGGCTACGGCATGCAGCTGAGGCTGGCAGCCGAGCTGGGAGTCCCTGCGCATACCTACAGCCTGCTACATGACCAGGGATAAAGGAAGGGGAGCAAGAGGAAAACGCAACACGCATGGAAATCAGCTTTCTCGGGTGCAAACCTCAGGGCGAACTGAAGAGATCTCTCAGAGGCAGACAGCACTGCAACAGGCTGAGGATGAAACGCTGCCCGGTAAAGGAAGAGGCAGAGCGAACGAGGCGCATTTACAGTACTTGATCTTTTTCCATTATTAGACACAATTTGACGTCACTTATAGAATTGAAGAGCTCATTGTAAAGCAGACGTTTATTACAACAGAAGGATGGAATCAGTCCAAATGCAATATAGCTACACTGGAGCTATTAAATCTTGTTATAGTTCACTGGGCAGCCAAATACTAGCTTGAAGCAATGAGAGGGAAAGGGGGTGAGGAAGAGAAAAAGTAGCACCACACCAAAGCATGCAAACAATACACCACCTTTTTTCCTTAAAAATTCCATAGTTTTCCATACTTTCCTGTTACCCCTTTGACACCCAGGGAGAGAACTTTACTTCTTTCTGTTTTATACGGGATGCTGTGGTGCAAAGCAAGCCAGCCCTCTCTATCCACATGCTGACTTCATGGGGACCAGGTGAAGTCCCTCAGCTGAACTTTGGCTGGAAAATTAACATTTCAAGTCCTGCCATGCCTGGAGGTTATGCAATAATGAACTAATAAAGAAGCCATTAAAAGAACTAATATGCAGACTGAAGTCACTGATGAGTTCGGAGGGAAAGACGAGCCAGGCTCTAATCCTTTCCTGATGCTGGGGATCAAGCTGAATATTAAAAAGAACACCTCTGAAATGAAAGGTTAAACGTTTCCAAGTAGTCTGCACGAAAAGAGCAGCCACAAAACCCAGTGTCCTGTGGCCTTGCCACAGAGCCAGGCACCAATGCTGAGCTGAGATAGAGGAACTGGGCAGACCTGGCTTTTCACAGGTTCAAATCTCTCAGCATTACAGGCTGAAAATAGGCAGACATTACACACGCACACATATAAATATGTATAGATGTGTAATACATATTTTATAGACACGTATATGGACATATATATATACACATACACAGGGAAACAAAAATAAAAGCAGAATTGACAAAGTGCAGCACATTGGCTGAAAACAGACTGAAAACTGCTGGTGGCCGAGTGAAGACAAATCTATGTAATGCTGCAGCCTGCAGCAACGGACAGTGTTTTCCTTTCATTCCTGGCACATCCATTAGCTGAAGGCCACTGCCATACAGAAGCCTGCACACTGTGGGCAGCGGTGGCAGGGAGATGGGATGCTGGCCAAGTTTATAAAGCAAAACAAACGTACCCAATTTCCAGGGTTGCATTGACACTTCACATCTTTAACTGCTGCAATCGCCTTTCCTGGTGGGGTTCAGGAGGAGAGTGAGCAGAAGCACACTTAGTGCAGTCCCCCCCCCGTTAGCCAAGGCTTTGTTTGCATTAAGTAGCAAAAAGCCAACAACAAACACAACCACGTTGGGTTGTCCCAGTGTGGAAGAATCCTTTTACATAGCTCATAGCAAAAACACTGGCAGCAGCAAGGCATGGGAGAAAGACCAAGGGTGAACCAGAGTCAAGGATGACTTCACCTACGTAACTCAAGACTCTCTTCTCCATCCCTTCACACCATCCCTCTTCCCTGTCTCCTTTAGTTGCTGCACTGGAAATTAGTGGGTTTTATTACAACAAGAGCATGAAGTCATGAAAGCTCCACTCTTTAATCTTACCAGTAACTATGAGTGAAAAGAAGAGATTGAGGTGCAAGCGCACCCAGCTGAGCACAAATGCAGCCCAGACCTACCGTGCTCAGACTGACTTTGAAGACAAATGGCCTCAAAGCTAAAAACTGCTCAGGAAACAGGACTATTTGTTTTTCTTTTTAAAGAAAAACTTAGGAATGAAGACAAACCCTTCAAGCTGCAGGAACAAGGAATCCTGGAGCCTCCAGCTTGTTCGCAGACATAAAAGGCTTTTGCTGTCTAACCTCAGTTATCCTCACTACAGTTCAAACCCTGCTCTTCTTGTGCTAATCTCAGAAGAGGCAGAAAGTGGTTCATTAACTACTTGCTTCCACAATTCCTCTTTTTCATGTTCAAAGACACATGCGACGCCTCTCCCCCTTGTCTTTGTTCTTCACCCCTTCTCCCATTGATCCACATCTCTAAGGCTGGTGCGAGCCACAGCAGTCCTAGAGAACAAGGATAACTGCATTCCTACGGCTCTTGTTCATGTACCTCTCCATGATATAGGCAGCTGATGGCCACTCAGTCTGAAACACATTGCAGCTCCCACCAAATGGGGACCACACCAGTCACTCCCCATCTTACAGCTTATTCATGGCTCTCTGCACTCATCTCCAAATTACAGCCCACTGCAGACTACTTCTCAAGGTTATTTTGATTTTTTATCTCCAAATACTTGCAGATGCACTAAACCTGGTTTTGAGACAGAAAAATGCTATTTTGGGATTGCAGTCAACATTGGACAGACTCTGGATGGCTTCCTCAGTAACTCCCTATTCAAAACAAAAGGGGACATCAACAGCTACTCTACTTTTCAGTAGTTACATTCTAGATGGAAATAACATTTTATTACCTCATTTTTGCAAATACCACGTGGAAAAGGAAATGAACATTCTGAGCTGGATTAAAAAGACTATTTCAAGGAGGGAAACACTATGATTGTAAAGTCAGTGTTGTAGCACTGTAATACTTCATCGGTTTCATTAGGCTGAGATTCGCCTTACCCAAAGGCAAAATAGGGATAGAGAAAATAAGTCCTTCTGCAGCAGAAGAAACTTGTAATGACACCTAAAATTCTTGCATGGGAAGCAGCAGTGAAGGTTGATGAATAATACTGCAATTGAGACTGAAAGGAAGAGGCCATTTTGCACAAGAGCAGTAAATGTTTAATATCACTGTTCCGTCTTCCATCCGTAACGCCAACAGATTAAACAGGTTTGTGTGGCTGGGCAATTTCTTTGGAGTTTTGATCCTGGAAATGATTACACTAAATATTTTATAAGTGCCTTTGAAAGTTTTGCTTCCTTTTTAATAAAGGAAAAAGAATGGCTCTTGGACTGCAGCAGGATTATGAAAGTGCACAGATAATCAATAACAATTTTCAGTTCATTATTCAGCACATTTGGGGTTGCTCTTATTCCTTCCCCTCTACCGTTCTGCATCCTGTATGCAGAGTGATGTAGCATTTTTAAACCAGCAGATCTCTTGCTTCTGCAAATCACCCTTAATGGCAACCACAACGTGAACACACAGCCTCTAATAACACCTCCAGAATTCATAGGTTCCAGAGGGGTTCAGCTGAGCACACTGCACGCTGAGCAGAGGAGGCTGAACTGAACTTACATGGAGCTGGCACTGCTGATGGGGCCAGGACCTTTGCTTTGCCCCCCATCCAGCTGCTGCACCTCTAAATCTCAGGGCCACTGCAGGTTTTCCAGGACCTGAGGCAATGTATTCATGCCATTGTCTTGCTAGTGGTAAAGGACTAAACAGTGCTGTGGTGGTTCTGACCAAGGACAGAAACATTTCCATGTGCTGCTAGAATAGGAGGCACCATTCAGTCATATGACAATTAAATCAGGAACCTTCTGGAAGCAGGAGAGTCCTCCCTGGATGAGGATAACATCTGCCTCTGCCTTCCCACTGGAGAAAACACATTTGCAAAACAACTGGGGCTGAAGTGGTTTTAAAGCCCTGGAGGGGAGTAGCTTTTCTCAAGAACTATACAATATTGCTTCATGTAACTACCAAAACCCAAAAGTGGCTCTCAAGCAGCTGAACCTCAATGCTAGAAGAGCTATTTTTCCATTATGCATCCAGTAGGGATATACATCTTGGCACATTTCCCACAGGGTTTGTATAATGACAAAGACAATTCCTGGTGGTAATTCTTCCTCTAACAATGTAGTGACTCACTGGAGCATGCCTGCCAATGTTTTCCTATGCTACTGCCCAGTCATCCCCAGGGGTGACATGTCCAGGACCAGCACCATCATCCTGGAAGCTGCTGTCACCGCCGTGCTTGGCAAGATGAGAAGCCCTAAAGCAAGATGAAAGCCTGAAGCTCCATTTTTACTTCTCTGCACCAAGTTAAAGAGCCCTTTTGCAGCTGAGGGGGATCTCACATGCTTCTTCCAAACTAGGACGCAATGGTCAGTTCGGGCAATGAGATATCCCATGGATGCTCCCAAGTGTTAATCCACATCCCCAATTCCCACCTCCCCTGGGAAAATACATACACTCCCCAAAAAGCCTTAAAGGACAGACTATGATTACTTAAAACATAGCCAAAGCTGGAAACTGAATCCAGGACTTGGGAAGGAGAAAGGCAAATGGATGAATCCATCAGACCACGCTCATTCCAAGAGCACAAGCAGAGGAAAAGCAGCTACTGCATAGAGGCAATTCCCTCTCAGAAAATCAAACCCTTTCAATTACAGAGTGGAGTTGAATTGGAATCTGCCCAAGAAATCAGAATCCCCACTGTTATCCCCAAACTCCCTTAAGATCTTGACTTTAATCCAGCTAGAAACTTGGAAAAAACACAGTATCCACTGATGCCTTCTTTTTTTTTCTAAATAACCAAGTTTTCAAGGCAAAGGAATGGAGCTGAATGCTCTGGTACATAGGCACAATGAAGGAGGCAAAGTGAACGTGTATTTTGCAGTTAGGTACAGGCTGGAGAGACAAAAAGGCACAAAACTTAGGATTCCCTGCCATACGGTATCGGAAGAGAAACAGAAGTCAAATCATAGCCACACCTTCAATGCAAGCGAACCCCAGAAATGAAGTTTCAAAAGCATCCACAACAGATAACTGCAAAGCATTTAAAGTGCCATTAAATAAAACCCCAAAATAACAAACAGAAACCCCCCACACATTTGGCTTCACCTTCCTGCTATTTTGTGTCTCTCTTAATCACTTCTTCAATTCCTCCTCCGAATATACCAGCCACCTTCTCAACAGCCCTGGTGCTGCTCTCCCACCACAGTCACCCATCTCTGGATTTCCCACAACACAAAGAAACCTTCAGAAACCTCAAGGCAGAGGAGACCTGCAGTAAAATCAATCATCATAAGACACAACAGGCAGGTGCTGAGACAGAATCCCACTGGAGGAGGTTGATGACACCGCAGACAGTGGCACTGGCACTCCCAGGAGGGAAGCTGCACCTTTGTATATTTAACTTCTCTACAAGCTTTTCCGAACACAAGTACAGCGTGTTTGCACGTAGCACTCATAAACCCTTCTCTGAATTAAAGTCAGGGCCAACTGTATAGTCTTGCATTTGTTTGGTTTTCTTGACAAGCAATTCAATTGCCATCTCCATCATTTTGTGGCGGAACAAGATGTGGTAGAACTGGGAAAGAAAACGGCACTGTGAAAGGAACATGAGCACCTCCTGGACACCCTCACTCAAAACCTGCAAGTCCCACCAGGGCAGGCTCTGAATAAAATAGTAGTAAACAATGAATTCACCACAAGCCAAGGACAGGAGCAGTGTCTGGCAAGAAAAGAGGAAACAACGCTACTGAAGTGAGTCACCCAACCTGGGTAAGCACACACAGGGTGGCTGCTCCAGACCTGCAACAGCAGTGGTGCCCAGCTGGTGCCCAGCAGCACTCATTCCAGCCACCTCATTGATGCTCTTGGTAGATACATTAAAGCTCTGGCCGGGCCTCAGGAGCTGGGGCAACTACCGTTATCCCTCATCTGCAGGGAAACAGAGGTACAGAGAAAGGAATTAATCTGGTCCAAATTCCAAGAGGGAATTAGTGACAGCGCAGATTCAGGAATTTCTGGGTCCAACTTCTCCTGCAGGAAAAGATGTAGAAGCTCCAGGAACTCTGTCGTGTTGTTTAAGTCTGGGTAGAGCTGGGTTTGCCTGGCTCAGTAACTTGAATGAAGAATGGCAGAGCTGCTCAGGCAGCCTGCCACCATGGGCAGCTTCACAACACTTGGGATAAGCACAGCCACAACCAAATCCTCAGCCCTCCCTCTTCTCGAGGGGGTACACATCTCCTGACCGTTTCCATAAATGACTGGAAGAAACCAGTCAAGAACAAAAGATGCTCAAACCCTCACTTCAAGCAGTATCCTCAAAGCCCTGTGCAAATAATCCTTGCTGTGGATTACATTATTAAATGTAATTAAGTTGTGCTGTGAACCCAATAGTGCCATTAATATCTTTGGAATCACAAAACAAACTCATTTTTCAGCTGTCAAATCCACATGACAAAACTCTGAAGCAATTACTTCGGTCTTTTATTTCAACTCATTTTGCTGTTGAACCCCTCCCATAGCCTCTCCCCACTGGGTTCAAAATGCCAGGATCCGGCTCCACTCCACTCCTATCCAGGAAACTACTCTTTATCCTGTAGAGCATTTCTGGATGTAACAAAGCATTCAAGAGCCATAGATCACATACTGTGGTTTCAGCCCAACAAGCAAGCAGAGAGCATCCCCAAGGGCAGATTTCTCATGTTGCTTGAGGACTAGTGTGAATTCTGTGTATTTATATTCCTCAAATTAAATGGGATTTCAACTGTCTTCAACTACAAATCAAACTTCCCAAGTCAATCAGGGTGTCCTACAACAAGGTGTCCTTCTGCACATACGGGATGAAAGAAAAGCAATTCAATAAGGATCAAAACAAAAGAAACAAAATGGTTTGTGACATCCAAGGCCCATTCAAATAACCTTTTCTCCTCTGTTGCCATCAAATATCCAAACTGTACCTTTCTTGAAGTGCCCTTTATAAAGAGTGTCACAAAAGCAAGCCCACAAAGGGTTATAGCACAACATTTTCCTTTCATAAGATGCGCCATTGAATGGAAATCCTGTTCCAGCCTGACAACAGCTGAGGAAGCAAACCATGGAGCAGAAAGCATCAAACCCCATCAGTTCAGGTTTCAGGGGCAGCTCTCAAGGCCTTGACCAAGTGGTGCAGTTTCCTGGCCTGGCTTTACGATTCTCACTATGGTCTGCCTAGCTGTTCCACACCTTGAGAGCTTCTCCATCCTCACTGTTCTGGCTTCATCTGTCAGCTATAAGATAACAGCAGCGCTGCACAGCCTTAGCAGGAGCTGCACATGCCCTTCGGTAAAGGGCATTACAGCTGTATTTGTATCTGACATAAATCTGCTTTGTAAACAGTGACCTGATTCAGGATCTGCACTTTCTTGGACGGCAACATCAAGAGCACAGGTGTGTGCTGGCCCCTAATGGCAGCACCAGACCCACCTGATCACGAGAGGAGATGCCCAGTCTGCTGCATGAAAGCTTCTAGAACTGGCAGGTAGAAAGCCCGAAACCACCAAAAGCTGCAGGCTTTGGCATATCCAGAAAGTGGTAGGTAAAGGAGCCAAAAGGCTTGAACATTTCAAACCTGACCGCAACACAACACGAAGAAAAGGACAATTATTCCAAGTGATAAAAGTTACCTGCATCCTACAGGGAATACAAGTGTCTGAGGGACAGTTAAGTTTGGACAGTTTGAGTCCAAAACTCCCTGCAAAAGCTGGCTCAGAGTCGTACCAGAAATCAGCAGCTGAACTGAAATGAACATCCAAGTTCCCACTCCAGGCACCAGACCCTGTTTTCTCATCTCATTTCTATTTTTCTATTTGCTGCCAATTCAAAATGCTGCAACAAAAAGTCAGCCCATTAGACTTGTTCTTAGAAGTCTTCAGCTCTTACAGATGAAGCTCGTATTATCAACGGAGTCCATAAATTGCAGCTGAAGTACGTAAAGGAAGCAGCGATGACATAGCCCCAGTTGAATCTGAGTCAGGTCACGGCAGTCAAAGCAGTGTTTTTCAGCACGTTAATTAATTCTTAAGAGAATGGATTAAGGGGGGTTCTCAGTTAATGGAATGCTTTAAGGAGACAAGCTAAAGGGGATTGTCCATTTTATTAATACAGCAGCTGAACAGCTATTCAACATCTAATAACTTCTCATTATAAGTCAGCTTTCCCCCTTTTCCAGCAGATTAGTTGCCCATTTATCAGACACAATACAGCTTCATTAGCCTAAAGTTCAGTCCCTGCTTTTCCACAGCTTTGTTTTTATTTTGTTTGTATCACTAAGCTAAAATCCGGAATGAGAGCAAAGTCCAGAAATCAATAACACAAATAGTGCAGTAGTCTTTCACAAGCTCCAGATGGGATTTGGATGCAGCATTCCCAGCAACGCCAACTGCAGCAGCACATACAGTCCATCGCTGTAGGAGCCACACAGGAAACCTTTGGGTCTACCTACACAAAGCTCCCAAACACACAAGGCAAAGGCTTGTCCATGAGCTGCACATCATCAAGAAGAGCACACAAATGACGCCTTTTCCCAACAGCTTTTCCACCCAAGCACTACTCAGCAGCTCATAGTCCACCTGGAATTGGAGGGTGTCCTTGAAAAGAAGATAAACAGGAATTTCTACTCTTACCAGAAGGTCCCCACCTGAAAACTCAAGGTCTTTCAGGTTAAGCATGATCTTCACAAGCAGACATGTTGTTTTGTGGCTAAATTCAACCCATACTGATGAACCCATGCAGACCTCAGAGTGAGACCAGCTGACCACGAGATAGCTACTGCAGCTCAGGGCAGAGGCAGGACAGAAGGGGCAAGCTCTGGGGTAGGGCACCAGCAACATGCAGTCCTCAACACCTCTGATGAAACATCTACCTAAGAAGCCTTATGAAGACAGGAGACACTTAGAAGATAAAAGCTCCTTAAGGGCAACCCGAAAATAAGTGAATAAACGCAGGAAAGCCCTGTGACTTCAATAGGAAAGGCTGAGCATTACCAAGCAGAGACACCACACGAGAGCAGTATGGCAGCAGTGTCTGGCCTCACTGGAGCAACCTCAGACCTCAGCACAGAAGGACTGTATCTACATGGATTTCAGTGCAGGATCAGAGCTCTAAGAAGTCCATAGAAAAGATAACAGAAACTGAAAGAGGTTACAACTAAAGCTAATACCACACAAAAGCTAAAGCAAACAAAAACATTCCAGCCCATCAGCTCTATCTGCAAAGAGCTATTCAGGCTCCTCACAAGACCGTAACAGCCGTACGCACAGGCTTTAATCAAAAGGGACACCTTTCCTCCAAATCCTGCTATTACAACTGTAAGGAATGAATGCAAGCATCAGCAGAAATCGAAGTTCAGGATATATACAGATCAGTTTCCACCAGAATATCTGTCACGTCACGCGACATCAACCTTTTTGGCCAAGTTGGCAGAAATCAGACAAGCTGCAAATCTACCCAAAAATACCAGTCATGATAATTAACAGAAGGAAAAGCAGAGCCTAAGCAATCGCAGCAGTAACAATCCAGCCTTGCAGTGACATCCTGCTCACATCTTTTATTACATACACCACTGCTAAAGATTGACTGCGTTGCTCAGTTGTACGATTTGTGTGTTCAGTTTCATGTCATGCAATTAAGATACAAGCCAAGCTTGTTCCACACTGATGCCTTATGGCTCCATCCATGTGATTTACTAAATGTATTTATCACCCTTCACCTCTTCAGCACAGTACTATGGAGAGTCCAAACTGTGGAAGTCCACTGCACTCAACAAACACATTCACAACACTCACAGTGCAAGCAGGGCACAAACCCACGATGGGATGAAGAAATCCTGGAGAGAGATTAGGGAAACAAAGACAAATTGCCATTGTGCATCAGCTCCATGGTCCATCTCATCTGGTGTGGTATCTGGGAGCTGTGACACAAGTGCTTCAAAGGATGCCCATAACTCTCACAAGCAGTTAGTTATATCATACCTGTCCATGTAGGAAGCATCCAAACCCCAACCTGCTAGAGGCAGGCTTATGTTATCTCAGCACAACACATGACATAAAGCTCTGTTTCTTACCAGGAGTAGGAATGTTACCCAAGGAACAGCAAGGCCGCTAGAAGGAAAGTGAATCAGAGCATCATTATTTGGGAACCGAAGGATTTTGGATCTGAGGGCAGGCCATCAGCTCTCCCAGACTGACAGCTCCACTGGGATGAAGCTTACATCAGAAGCTGGCCAACGTCCCTGACCTCTATTGGAGGCAGTTCCTTGCAAAACCAAGGCAAGAAGGAGCAGAAAAAGGTAATCTGAAACGTGAGGTTCACAAAGTAAGCGGCCCTTAACCACTCTCCTAGTTGCTTTTCCCTTGAAGATGACTGCCGTATACCACAACCTATCTGCCCTGCTGATGTCTTCCACTCATTCACCACTACCTTTTACTGCAATTATACAGACAAGAGACCAGAGCAGAGAAACCACCCCCTATAGCATCAATAATTATGTAACTCCAGGACCTTATCCTCTGTTCTCCCACTAAAATACAAGCTCTGCTAAGAACCCAGCTACCCCTCCTTGCTCAGGACAGCACTATTCAGCTTCAGCATTTTAATACCATTTATAAAGATCAAAACCACCCAACAGCTAGTAAAAAACTTAACCTCACTCCATGCTAGAGGCGGAGAGGTGGGAAACTGGCTGACTGCTGGGATGAGATGCTTCCATGGGCCAGTGGTTCTTCCCGTGGTACGAGCCAGAACACAAACCAGCTCCTGCTCCCGCGGTGAGTGAGTAACTGCAGTGGTCCCAGGAGTCAACAGTTGTAAAAGAGAACTTATTTGTGCGACTAAAATGAGCCCGGGTGACTCACAATGGGCTTGGGGAGCCTCGCTGATGAGTTATGCAGTCACTTTCCACCCTTGGTTTTCAAAAATACCCTGACTGACAATAATGACAATAGAGCATAATAGCCATAATTAGCTAATGGGAGAGAAACCATCCAAGCTCCAAACTAACCCGAATCGCTGCTTCTAAAAATACAGCACGAGTGATTGATGCAGTTGATCCCTGTTGACCACTGAAATTAGAAGAGAAAAATCTTACGGAGATGGATCATTCTCTTCTGCAAATTCAGCAACAAGATCCCAATAGCCCTGTCAGAAGAAAGAACATGAGCAAAGCACTGCTCAGGGGGCTGGCTTTCAAGATGATTTACTGCTAAATACATTAGAAGCATCTCCCACTCACACAATAAATAGGTCTACTGCATCAAACCAAGCAAATCATTGCCTTCTCAAGCACAGGTTAATGCATTTTTTCTCCCCAGTGGAACTACAGAGGAAAAAAGGAGAATGGCAAGCTTTGGAAAATGACTGGTCAGTGAAGCCATGGCTCGACGCATACAATGTGGAAAGTTTTCCTTACCTTTTACACAACTGAAACCATTCAAAGTGCTTGAAAGCACCAGCAACACCGAGAAGCCCGTGCGAGGCTTGCTCCACTGACTTGGTCAATGCAGACTTGTTAAGCCAGCGGTCAAATTTAGGACAACAGCTACTGCTTCTAAAAGCACTAATGTCGGCTGGAATCTTTATTTAGGACTTAAGTCCAGTAGCTTTCCTCCGAGTAAGGGATAACATGGAAACTATTCCCCTTGCGGAGTTTATTTTGAGCTGAAAATATTTTCCAGTTTCATGCTGACAGACAGGATTGTAACTACACTGTGTTACAGCATAATGACTGCGCTTCCAACGCCTGTCACAGGGGAAAGCAGAGAAAGCAGAATCTTCCTCTTTACACTATTTGTCCCTGGAAGTTTTTACACTTCCATAATGAGGTCCCATGCTCCTTTAGCACAAAAGGACCCAAAGAAGCAGAGCACTGTTATCTATCCCATCTGTCATCCCAGGCAAGGTGCGATAACCAGATTAGCTAAACCGTAATAAAGTGACCATATCAGAAGGAGAAGGAATTAATTTTCTCATATTCCTCTGCCTAGCAATCACCTCTAAGATTTTCCACATAATGGCGTCAGCCTCCCAGACACAGTACTGAGCTCCTCTGGGATTCAGGGACAAATTCCTTCAGCCTCTCTGGAAACCCTGAATTAACCCATCACATTTACTGGAGAATATGATCTGCTAAAATGACATGGTAAATGCATGCATTAATACCCCTACTTTCATCCCCACCTTCGCTGTAGTTCCAAAGAGCATTCTTGTGAATAGCCACAGAAAGTCCCCAGGGAGAGGCTCTTCCACTCTCCTCACCCAAGCCCATACTCATTGTGTGCAGCACAACGGGGGATTACAAGTGCAAAGAGGATGATTTGCTGGTGTTCCACTCGCATCTTTCACCCTGAGAGGCTCAGCACCTCTTACTTCAGGAATTCTGCCAGACCAAGGGCAACAGAAGCATCCAGGAATGAAGCTAATGAACACGAGGAGGTCGTAAAGGTCCCACTCAAGAGAAGAGAGTGAACTACAAAGTGCATTATTTGCACCAAAGGCTGAAATCCCACCTCAGAGCCTTGTCTATGGTTTGAGGTGCCTTAGAACCAATGCTTATCCCTTGAAAGTCCTACTCAAAGTGGAAGGGGATTAGATAACTAAATGCATTTATACCTTTAGAGTTCAGTTCTTGTACCCAAAGACACAGCATCTGCCATCTGGACTGAACACTTCTTTGGAAGCAGGTCTCTAAGCCTCTATGGCAGATGAGCACACACGAAGTTATGGTAACAAGCAGCACAACCCACTTAAAGCTCTTCAGCTCTGAAGGTGATTGACAGGATTTCCAGACTAAAAGCCTTGTTCGACACAGAACCATCAGCAAGACAATACCACATGCTTTTTTATATTGTGAATGGCAAGATGCTGGCTTGCTGGAACACAAGGTGCCCCTTAAGACACCACTAATCTTAAATGCAGTGCTGAAATCTCTCTGCTGCCCAGCCTGGTATTCTCAGAGCTGAGAAATACTGGGAAACAGAGGGCTTTGATTCACAGTAAGGACAGCTAGAAGAAGTGTCAGCAGTTTTTATCTTACAATGCATGCAGCTTTGTGCACAGAGCTAGGAACAGGCCCAGTCTCTTTAGGGGTTTTAGCATGGTACCTGTTTTTCTGAACAAGGTGGCAGAACAGACCTTTCACTCAACAGAAGAGTCCTCCTTGGGGTCAACCACAGAAGCTCCTCTCCTTTCTCCATTTCCCAAACCAACAGCCTCATCCCTAGGGCTGCTCTTGCCACACACGCACCAGGAACTGGTGACTGTAAGGTCCATCCTCAAACCTGCCTGGTAATGTCAGCTTCTGGCTTGATCATCTCAACTCCAGGGGATGGAGAAGGCATCTCTTGGACCGCAGTTTCTATAAGTGGCCCCCCTCATGTCAAACACCCTCTGCCCCTTCCCGCAGCACAAACCAGACACAAAATTAGCACAAGCTAAGCAATAGCGAGTGACTGTGCTGCAGTCAGGAGGGTTACTACACACCACCCCTGACATTTCCATAGAAACCACAGTGGGAAAGAGAAAAGCCTCAAGAAGCTGACAAGTTAAAACACACATGGTGAAATAAGTAACTCTGGTGGGAAAGAGAGACATGCAAGATCCTCCCCAGTTTTCCAGCAGCTTGGGCATTCAGAGGTAACACAGTTCACACCAAAGCGATGCCAACAAAACTCTCTGTCAGATCCCTCCGGCTGCCTGATAGGAGCATCCATACTTTCCCAGCAGTGCTATTTCAGAGGACAAACCTGTTTGGCATTATAAGCAGCTTGCTTCCCTGTTACTTACGGGGGTGTTCTTGCTGTTGGTGTCACTAAACAGAAAAGGAACTTTCTTAACTTTTCCTTAGCCTTCCAGAACAGCACACTGTCCTCATTAGCAGGCTCATTGCAACAAATCAAGAGTGGAATGTGCAAGAGAAGCAATTCTTTTGGTTAAACAAACCTCCCTTTAGAGAAAAAACACCCAACAAAGAAAACACATTACCACCAGTAGCACACATTTTCCACTGTAAACTAATAAGCCACCCCCAGGAAAAGAAGAGCTTAAATGTGTTCCATTACACACTTGCCTACTCCAGAGATGTGGTTTTGTGTGACAGCAAAGAAAGACAAAAGAAGATAAGCAAGAATGCTAAGCAACAGCTTTCCAGTAATTTGGGATGCTCTGCTCTTGTTCGGGGAAACTGGTCTTATTCCAGAGCTTGGCAGAGGCACAAACACGCACGGAAGGAGGCTGTTTGCTACAAACTGAATCATTCAGCGAGATGCCCGATCTCCAAACCTTTCCAGATAGAGGAATAGCATCCACAGCTTGCCCAGTGCTAAGCTCAATTGACTACACACTACAGCACCTCTCTAAAAACACCAGAAATAAAAGCCAAGCCAAATTCCAGAGGTTTGGAAGCAAATCTGGACACGAACACTTTTCAAAAGGTCAGAGATGCTTGGCTCAGGTTCACGGCTCAAAGAACAACAACTTTTAGTGCGACTGTCACCGGGGCTGCACAGAAACTCCCATGACCAATGCTGTCTTCACACAATGAAAAGCAAACTTGCACACAGCGGCACAACAGGAAGCTGCTGCAGCACTTAGAAGCTGTTCTGCCCAAACAGCCCACCACAAAACAGCTCCAGGAACACACACACTCAAAGCATGTGGAAGTTACACCCAGCAGCTCACACTGCTGAATCTCTGCTGTTCCCTCTGCTCAGCTTATCCCAGTCTACAAATGGTGCTGACAGTCAAATCGGGAGCTACAGGAGCGAGAATGCAACGTGTGCATCTTGCTCTCCTATTATGGTTGTGGTTTTATGAGCTGATTGCCCCTGTTTTTCCCTTTGGTAAGCCAGACTTTCACCACTGGCATCTTTCATCCCCAGCACATGACTTTCTGCTCAGGAGAAAAACAGCCACGATTGCTTTTTGGGTCTTGAAAAATCCTTTAGTCTGATGGATATGTTTTTGCTGGAATTAGTTTCCAAATATATATTCTACCTACCACTCCATCAAAAGCAGAGCTAAAGACACTAACAAGTCAATACATTAAATGGTTTATCTCATTCGGGGTTTTACAGCTACTTAATCCTGAGTTCTGGTAACTGCTGCCTGAATATGTTTATTATTGTAAGTCTCTAAATAAAATAAGATCTGTGTAATTGCATAACTTTTCCTTTCAGATGCATAAAAATGCCACGCTCCAACCAACAGCATCATTAGCAAGGAACTAAAAAAAGACCAGCAGAAGCTAAAAAATACAGTAAATGACATTCTCAGAACAGCTTTACTGCTACCGTATCTTATAGAAATCCTACTAAATATTCACATGGGGGGGAAAAAAGACATACACAAAAAAGCAAATCTGGACAGGAGAGAGCAAATACGGTGTGTTCTCTGACAAGCAGGGTAATAAAGAGCAATGGTAGGCTAGAATCCAACCTTTAAGAATCAGTCCCATTCTCCATGTGCTGGAGCAGAAGCAGGGAGGGAGGAGAATCAGTTCACAAAACCCCATCAGTGTTCACATGAGTGACCAGTGAGAAACGGCTCTTTTATGATTCTCACATTCCTTATCTGGACCAGAAGAAAGTTTTGCATCACTTTGTTGATATTTTGGCATTTAAAGGTTCTGCACATCTGGGAGTTAAGGCTCTGAAAACAGACGGGCACTTCCCTTGCACAGAATAACACACATTCCTCCCTCTCTGGGTACACTGAAGGGCACAGCAGCTCAGTTCACACAGGAGCGTAAGCATTTCTATAGCCAGTAACAACAAAATGCAAAACAAAGCCACAGATATAAAGCCAACCTGGACTGGGAGCCCGCTGTGGAGGGAACAACCTGTTTGTCCTTTAGCTTTGCTTCCCCTCCTGAACAAGAAGTCATTAAAAGATGCTGAGATGCAGAATCAAAGTTGCTGCCACGTTGGTACCTGGAGTAAGGAGCTCATAGCGCACCCCTTCATCATCCCCAACCAGGAAGGAATCCAACATTTATTAATATGTGGTCATTAGGATTCCATGTTAAGCAGAACCAAACAAGTTGCAAATTTAGATAAACTTACAGCTTAAGTAAATAAATGACTAAAAAGGAGCAAGTGCCACTGCTTTTTCGGCTCGCTCGTTTCCCTTGGAAAGCTTGGAACATCCACCGGACCTGCCTCAGTATATCCCAGAGCATACTTATTGTTTATCGCAGGCAAACTTCAAACACCACCCTTTGCCAGAGCTGGCTGGGAACATCACCCTGTGGCTGCCCACCTTCAGGCTGAAAACCCAGGCGAGGACAGCACCATGTGGGGCAGCAAACACGGGTCCTGTGCCGGGTGCTGGGCACTGGCTGCCCTCCTCTAAAATGCTGCTCCTCTCCCCTGCAGCAAAGATTTCCTTCATTCAGCTCTTCTGGTCTGAGGCTACTTTCTATGGGACTTGGAAAGATGAAAGGAAAGGAGATAGAGAGGCATGGATACAAGCAGAAGTAGTGAAAATGCCAGAAATCAAATCAAAACAGAAGACAGAGGTTTTAAGGAATCCACCTCAGTCTGAGAGGACAGTAAAAATGTTTCTCTTCTAATGATGACCTCTGAAGAAAAAGCTCAGTACAGGGAAAATAAAACCAACTCTCAACCAAGCAAGCATTGCTTCCATCTATTTCCATTTCCTTAGCCACGCCAGGTGGGATCACCTTCAGCGCATGTTTCCACACGACTCCAAAATCAGAAATACCCCTATAATGTAAATCTAAAAGAGGGATTTGAGACACTGTAGCCAGAAGATGCTCCCCTTGAAGAGCAAATGCAGCAATACTGTAATTGTCGTTGACAAGCTGGGGGTTTCGGGTTGGCTTTTTCCAGGGATTTCTGTTTAATGGCACACTTCTGCTTTCCACCTTTTGCCAGCTTCCCTAGAAGAACACAAAACCAGGCTCTGTGACTAATGCTTAGCTTTGCCAGCTGACAAAAACCACTGCATTACCACACCATGGTTAAAATAAAGAGACAATTACAATTTATCTTTGGGGGAGGAGAAAATGTGAAGAACACACTGATCCCTCTGCCTTCCCCCTCATCCCTGAGCATCACTCTGCATCAACATCCTTCCTGACCCACGGCTGGTGCTGCTCCCTTTGCTTTGGGGCAGCCTCTACAGTGCAGGGATGCCCATGGACTGGGAAAGCCACATTGAGGCAGAAAGAAAGAGAACTGCCTCTCTGCCATACAAGAACCACTGTGAGAAGTTGCCATGGAGAAAAGGGAACTGCTGAAGTGCCTTGAGGAACATGGTGCCGAGAGACATGACAGCAAAGCCAGAGGGAATACAGAAGCAAATGGATTTAAGTGCTCCCACAAACTTGAAGCTTCCAGACAAGAAATTACCAGTAATTACTAATAATATAATTTTCATGCAGCACTCATCAGCATGAACCAGCTCTGTCCTCACAACAAAGAGGAACAACAAAAGCAACAAACAGTTACCAAATCAGCTTATTGAGATCTCTGGGATTTTGTTGAACCTTCATAACCACCAAAATTGGTCTGAACGCACAAACATGATTATAATAAAGAGGCCCAGATACCTTCTGGACACGGCAGCATCAGATCCAGCATCATACTGCAGAAAGCACGCTCCAAGGAAGCTGTTGTCCAAGGGAGCAAGGGATGATTCCCGGGAGTCACCAATGCTGCTTCTTTTCTGGAAGAACTGCTGCAGAAGAGGAATTTAGGAAGCTCTTCCTCCAGTTTCCAACACTCTCCTCTCTGACAGAGCACACACCACATGGCAGAACTGGTTAAGCAGACTGTCCCAACCACAGCCCATGCAAAGGAAAAACCACCTCCAAACCAAAAGAAACACCTACAGCACAGTTAAGAGGTGCTGAGAGCTCATTTTCCTCCTGCGTCTATCCGTATTTCCCAACAAAGTACAGACCCATAAGGCAAAAAGCCCAACCACGATCAGAGCTCAGCCACCCTCTTTGTTAAGACGCAGGCACAGGCAATATTGCCTATGAACCAAAGCAGCTTCATCTCTCCAGCAGAACCTGTGCATGTCAGAAATTTAACCTCCAGGAGGAAAAGATCACAAGGCCCCTACGGATGGTCAGTGGAGAACCTGGAATTGTTTCATCAGGAAGGTGAAGCAGGTCCTGAAGATAAGAGAGGTGCAGCAGGACAGAGCTGGAAGCTGCTGTCCCCAGCTGACAAGAGCAGCAGCCAGACCAGGACACAGCTCACTCCAGAGACATTTTTAGCCCTCAGAAGCAGAGAGCAGCAGCTATCCTCTAGGACTGCATCCACTCCGTTTGCAGAATTTCAAGCTCTATAATGATACGGTTCCTGGAAGAGCACTTCTAACTGAATTAGGGACATCTTGTGAGCACGCCCTTGGCAGCAAGAGGACTGCGATGTGGGAAGACTCCCGACTGCATGATCCAGGCCCTCTGTAATTCAGCTACATGCCCCTTGCAGCAGAGGTGAGGGGCAGGTGTTTTAAAAGCAGATTGCTCGTAAGTTTGTGTTTTATATATGTGGGGTTTGGGCTGGTTTTTTGCTTCACACACACTCTTATTTCTTTTCAGTAATAAAATGAATTGCTGTTCTTTCTCCTTCACCAACAGTGGTTTTGCTGCCGAGAAAGCCTGTGTACCACAGCAATACTCAAAGAACCAGCATGGACTCAGTTTTCCTTTGAACAGGAAGCACAGAGGTTCTGAAGAAGCTTCACCCTACATTAACCAGGTTTGGCATTGCCCAGACACGCTTGCTTAAGGAATTTTTATGCAGTGGAAGAAGAGGTTTTCCACAGCGACAACACTTTACACAGTTGTCCAAACTAAAACACCCATTTGACAGTAGATTCTGCTCATTCTTGGATTCATTCGGGCTCTGAAACACGCCCTTAAAAGGAGGGTTTGTTGTTCTTTTGCATGAAGCAAAGCTGTGTTAAAGTGTTTGTTTCTGATGGAACAGGGAGGCAGACATCGGGAGGAAGCAAGCTGTGTCTGAAGAGCAGAATTCCTGGCAGATGGGTCAAGAGCAGCAGCTGTGTTCACAGAAAACACAGGAATCTTTACATACTTGGGGCTCTCATTCGGAAAACATGGCAAGAGACAGTGTATGACAAGGGGAAAAAGGGCTGGTTATGGCAACAGGCATCAGGGTAATGTTCTCCTGAACCTTTCCAGGGGGTGCTGCAGATGAATGCCTCACTGGGCAGGGAAAAGGTCAAGGTTCATAATGAAGCTTTACTCATTCCTGACAGTACCAGAGATACCAGGGAGAAATACAGATCTTTACTACAGTGTGATCGCCATATGTATTAGAACAGCCCACACTTACCCAGTCCAAACCGAGCCGCTGCTGTTCCCAATCAGTCTTTAATTTCCTTGGCAGCACGGTGGCCCTGTGCCATGCTTCCTGTGCACACCATCAGCACATTTCTCTTCTCCCAGAGAGAGGATAGAGTGCATCTACACAATACCCAAGGGATGTAAAAGGGAAGAACCAAAAAGGCCCATGTCCTTGATGTGGGGCGGGTGCATCGCGCAGGGATGACCAAAGAGGACCGAACCTGAGCAGCCAGAGCCCAACAAGCCTGAAATGACGGAGTTCATGCTTCATACACCATCGACCAGGTTTACTGTGCTCATTACACACCACTTTCTGCAGCCAAGGCAAAAAGCAGCTCAACAGCTTCTCTGCAAGCTTGGTAAAGGCAAAGGGCTGCTGCTGGATTTACTAAACTGTGTCACGGAAAGAGCTACAGATACCTTATCATCACTGAAATGTTACAGAGATAACGTGTGGTGTTTGCTGCCTCCTGGAAACACAGCTAAGGGCACTTTCGTGCTTATTCTGCACCGAAACCACTGCATCAAATGTTTTATGCTACCAGAAGTCCCAAACACCCATCAGAAACAAGAGCATCATGTATTTTGAATTGCCTGGCCTTAGCAAGCTCTCTCCAGCCCTTTTTGCACACCACTGTAAATGGATTATTTTCCCCGGGTAGAGCCAGGGAGACCCAGGAATTATTACAAGCAGCGCAAGTAATGAGTTTACCAAAACCCTTATGCCAGTTACACTTAAAATGCTGCCCTAAATACACTACCTAGTAACAGTAATTAAATAAGCAACAACATCATGCTCTCAGGAATTTTTCATTGTTGAAGGACTGGAACGCACTTTTGTCATGCAATGATGTAGGTGCAGCTTTGCTCTTTCCTCTTGGTGAGGATAGGGAGGCAGCACTCCATTTCCAGAGGAGCACTCCATAGGGGAACAAGCACTCTTGTTTTTTCCCTTATAGCTCAGATGTACAGAGGAACATGAAGTGTGATGTGAACATCTGGCCTAGCGAGCACACACAGGAGTGCTGCAATAAGAGGAGGAAGAGCATTAGAAATAATCGTATCAAAGACAGAGCCAGTCCTATGAGCCTTTTGCAAGAGAGCGAGCTAAAGATTACTCCTGAAACACCAGCCTGTTGTAGGGAAGAAAGCAGGGCAGCAGAAGGATAACTCAGTCAGCAACATTGATTATAAAGGAAAATAAATCATCATTCCTATTGCATTACATAAGATTTCCCTACTGAAAGCACCTCTTCAGGCTGGTAGGAAGAGCAGGGCTCAGGATGAGGAGACCACCTCTTAGTGCCTTGATGAACTTCATCCTGCCCAGCAAGCTCTGCAACAGAAATACACTCACCTGGACCAGCAAGCGAGGAGCTGACAAGCAGGAGAGCTGTTTGCTTCATCACATATTCAATACGGTCATCTCTCCTCAATTGCTATTCCGAGGACTCGGCCCTTCAACTATTTGCTATTTATGCACATTGTTCATCCCAGCCCGCCTCGCACTTGTAAGCATTCACAAGCCTTCAGATAAGACTTGCTCTATTCATAAATAGCAGGGCTCAAACAGAGAAAGATCCCAGCATTAGTCAGAGCTATTGAGAGAAGGGAAATTAGATGGAAGGTACAGAGAGAAAGCCTGAGCATGAGTGCTACATATTTAAATGACATTGACATTTCTTCAAAGCCTCATTGGGTTTTTTATGGCTTGGGGGGGTTTCTTTGGTTAATTATTTAAGGCTACAGTTGCAAAGGTAAAATTCTTACCAAAAATGATCAAGCAGCCGTTGTTAGCACAGTGGGAGAGGAAAAGGGTAGGGAGAGGCTGAATACCATATAATTAATATCCAAGCTTAGTGTGGAACAAGAAAAGTATGGCTAAAAGGAGCAGAAAAGTCAAACTCAAAAAAGAACCCCACGCAACAAGACCCCATGCACCCGATCCATGGAGTTGAGATACTCAACATATCGTCACGAGAGACAGATTGCCCAGAACAAAGTGCACAGAGCTGAGAAGGGACCCGTGCAGCGTGCTCACACCAAGGAGCAATGCCCATTTCACTTTGTACTCCGGTGCACCCAAAGAGAAGGGGTGGAAGACACACAGCTTCTGCTAATAAATCCCTTTATGAAGAGAACTTATCATAGGAAAGAAGCTCTACCCACTGGAAAGCAAACGTAGTGAACACAGCAACTAATAAATACCAAGACAACTCAAGACATGTATGTTGTTCTATCTTAATTCGTTACCTCATCAGCTAAGCTATGAACTAGGAGGTTTATTCTTAAGATTCCCCCCCAAACTGGCATATAGCACTATTGCTTCATTGCTGTTTCAAGGATTCCCCCCCACTCACAGGCTAAGAATTAACTTGCCACTGTAAGCCCCAAACCTGTGAAAACACACACGAACAGACAGCTTTCCTGTACTTGAGGCTACAAACGTAGGTAGGGAGCACAATCCTATTCCGTGCTGCTTAAGGAGAAGAAAAACAAGAGTGAAAACCAAGCACCAGACCTTTAGAGAAATCTCTTCTTGCTCCACCAACCACTTGGACTGAAACCAGCTTCTCAGAACCAGGCTTTGGCAATCCTTCTTTTACATGAAGCAAACAGATCCACCTGCAGCGTTGCACTGCACCACGGCCACTTTTCATCCCGAAGTGCCCACTCTCAGTTTCATCCTTTGCTGTACATGGACAAGCTAACCTCTCCTGAGGCTAAAAACTGTACAGAATAGTTACAGGTTGAAGAACATGCAGGAAGAGCAAAGTAAACCCAGCATTTCTGACATTGCTGCGCTGGTGAGTCATCAATTAATGCCTGTTTGTCAGCTCCTGTAACAGCCAAGATCTTCAAATGCAGCTGAGGCCAGCAGACCCTTGACGGAGATGAAGCCAGGCTTGGACCAGGATGCCCAGAGCCAGAAATGCCTTTTCCCTCCCCTTTAACTGTTAGCCACCAACAAAAGCAGGAAGGCATCAGAGAGGAACTTCAAGCGACAACATCCTTCCCTCCCGCTTCTCTCCCAACTGCAGACTCCATGATGAGATGCTCAGTACACAAACCCCAGCAGTATTTTAGCCAAACCCAACCCTGCCAGTCAGTTCTGTCCCGAGGAAACAGCTTTTCCATCACAAAAACCCAGGGTTTATTATGGTCCCTGGTGCAGTTTTACTCCAGATTCATCAAATGTCAACCATGGCTCAGCCAGAAGCCCTTCACTACTGGTCGCAGGTCTAGCAGATGCCCAGACCTCAAGTAACAAGAGCAGTAGATCAGAAAAGCCCATTGCACTGACATGGAACAACAGAAGTGACACAAACCTCTTGAAGTGGTTCAGGGGATTTGTCTGTGCTTCATTAAGATCCTATTGGCTGGGATGCAGAGGGGAAAACTCAGGGATGTATCTGCATTTAATGGCAGGGACCATGTAATAATTTGCAGTCTCTATGCCCAAGTGTCACAAATATCACCTGTAATGAATACATGCTTTATTTCCTTTATTCTCACTTTCCAGTTTTGCTCTCCTATTGTGACCCACTGTGCCCTTCCTATACTTTCACATTCTCCCCTACCAAGAGCTCTGCTGGAATGAAGTTTCGCAGAACAATCAAATCTGTTCCCTGCTGAAGCCACCCAGATCAGACTCTTTTGTCAGCATTTAACTATAACAGTAACCATCCACAGCTCAGAGCGAGGATAGCTGACAAGACCAAAAAACTCAAGTCAGCAGGGACCAAGAGACAAGTTTCTTATCCCTAAAAACAGCTTCTACACACCCCCGTTGCCTCGCAAATTTAGAACAGCTAAAAAAGAACCCCCACAAGGGAAGTGGAGCTTGTTCAGTGGCCAACACTGCTCTCTCCAAGTGGGATCAGAGGTAAAGCGTTCAAAAGTCACATTAACAAAGCAGCAGCCTTTTGATGCTTAAGGGACTTAATGCTTTTGGAAAACAGGAGCTGGGCACATCATATGCTATCGGAAAACTGTTTCTGCTGCTTAAAGGCTTGTGGCTCGAGGAAACTTCAAGTGACACGATAGGTTTTGAGCAATAAAACCTCACACTGAGCAGCTTGAGTTTTCCTTTGCTAATTATCAAAAAGCCAGTGTTGGCAAGGAATACGAGATGCTTATCCAATGGACTCAATAGAGGATTGCTCACTTGTGCGCATTTTGAAAGGGCAACCCCTTCTGCCTCTCCTCTCTCATTGTTATATTTAAATACATTAATATTTTAATCTTCTAAAAGCACAAGCGATTTCTCTCTTCTTTAAAAATAAATAAGGTGGGGAATGGGATCATTTTGAGGAAGCAGAATCTAGAGAAACATTTTAATGTAGCTCCAAACATATTTCAATACCTTTAAAGCATAGAGAAGGTCCATCCCAGGTCATAAAGGACGAGCGATTTTGGATGACCAAAGCAACACCTTTTAAAGGGAACACAGTTTAAGGGGATAAACCTGCAACCACCTATCAACCTCTGAAAAGACAGAAGAGCAAACAGACTTCCATCACTTCAGGGAAATATTTCCTTCCATGTTGTGCAATAAAAGGATAAATAATAATGATAAAAATAATAATAACAAAGAGACAGAAGGAGACAGACAGACATCTGGGTTATGTTCTAAATGCGATTAGAAATGCCTGACAACAGGACAGAATAATGTCAAACAAATTACAAGCAATGTGTTTTCATTCACAGGGTGACAAGTCAACAGGCAGTCAGTTAATTTTAAGACTGATTATGTACCGACTCCTTAAATAAAACAAACACACTCACATACACGTATAAGCAACGGGGAGGCCAAACACACAATCGATTTCCCTTCGGGCTGAACGTCTCAGCTGTATCTGAGAAACAGCAGCTGTATTTTAAGGGGGATGGTTGGTTTGTTTTACAAGCAGCTGCCATTCCTTTCCAGGTGCTCAAGCCAACAAGCCTTATACCTCAGTCTTGGAGCTGCTGAGCATCCTCAGTCATCACCAAACACTGACACAAGCATAATGAAGTGCATATATCATGACACTATGGAGCGCAACTCCCGCTCCTAGTCCATACTGGAACATCCCCTTCCCGCACAGGGGCTCTTAGGCATCTGGTTTGGGGTAGGTTTGGTCAGGGCAGGGAGGTGCAACCCCACAAGCAGAACTGTACACTCCTAATGAAGGGAACTGTGAAAGGAGGGAAGCCTTCTTTCCACCAAGTGAGATGGCTCTGCCAAAAAGCTTTTCAGAGTAGACCAAGCCTCAAAGTGTTGCCTAAAACAGGTTACAGATTGATCAGGGATAAAAGCAGCTACAAAACGCTCCACAATATTCCCAATCCTGAGCTTTCAAGTCCCACAGGAGGGACCTTAAAGTCCTGCTGCATGCAAAAGGACCTTAAGATGACTGACAGCAATCCCTGGGCAAACTAGAGCGTGTCCTTACAGGCAAGCAGTGGCTCTCCCCACCATGTCCAGGCAGCGGGTTTCCCAGCATGGAGCTGCATCCCTGCTCTAAAAGACCCATTCTGCTTCCCACATCAGAACCTTGCAGGGACCAATTTACACAAAGCTTCAACTTTCCACTTCCAAAGCAATTAAAAAAAGAACTAAAAATTATCTTAACCTCCCGAATAGCAGAGGGGACGATGTGCAGCCTGAGGAGAGAGTGGCTGCAGAGGGCAGCTCCTCCTCTTCTTGCAGCAGTAAGAACCACCTATTTGTTTGAATGATGGTGGCCTCATGGGAACACCACTGCGGAGCCAAAAAGATGACAGCTATGATGTAAATAGAGGGGAAAAACAAACAGACTCAGTGCAAAGTGTTAAGGCAGCAACGGGACATGGTGATGGAGACGCCAGGCTGCAAGGAGAAACAATGCAGCAAGACAGAATGACAGATGAAGAAAGAAAGGTTACAAAAGCAGAACATACTAGAAAGGCACTTAAAGGATAATAAACCTTTCCTGTGTTTCTAATTATATCCGTAAGACTTGAAGCTGAAAGGATTTTAGAAGGCCCATTTACTTTTCGTCCTCTGTGCCATTTTCTGCCAGCATTTGCCTCAAATGCCTGAAGACAAATGGTTGGTTTCAGTATCTAATGTGTGTAGCTGTGGTGAATCTCTGCAAGGGACTGAGCTGAAGTGGCTAAAACCCCTGCAGTGGGGCAGGGACAAGCTGGGCAGCCCCCACATACCCGTCCTCAAACCTACCAGTGGAAATGCAAATCCAGCAGCAGCACTGCAGTCACTCCAGGCACCTCCTGGGGAAGGCCTTAATGAAGCAGAAAGCCGTGGAACAGCACCAGACTACAAGTTAGACATCAACTCCAAATCCGTTGAATAAAGAAATACACTCGCAGTTTTGGATGGGCTGCGCTGGAGGCTGGCGAGACCAGTTGCAATGATGACAGCCCAACAGAACTGTGGCTGGGCAGGAACAGATGTGGAAAGCAGGGAGTCAGCTCGTTCAATTTCTCTGGACTCTTCAAGCAGTTCTTCAGAGCTTCATGTTAACCGAATAATACATCGACAAGCTCACAGCTGTGAACAGCTTCATTTAAATTAGATCTCTGAAGCATGAACTGGCCCAAATGGCTCAAATTTGGAACAAAGTGGAAATAACAGGCAGCAGACCAACCAAATAAAGATATATCAATTCTAATTGTAGAGCTATTCAGAGGAGAGTACTCTGGAGAGGAAAAAAGACGTACCCTATCTCCCTGGGAGCAGCAGTGCTAAGGTTTAATCTGGAGTGCTGTCACTCTGCAGAGATGTAGCACTCTGAGAATTCTAATGGCAGACTTCAAGTCAACCCAAACTTCAGCACACGGAAGCCTGGAACAGTCAGTCAGGACAGACATCACAACTGGAAGCATTTTAAGTTTGGAATCACACAAACATGATGAAAACCGCAGCACAGCTATCAGTGCACTCTGAGGATTAATGTTCCCCTTCCCTTCAGATGGCAACGCCTCAGCACTTGCTATGCGCTGCGTGATTCAAGAGCCTGGCATGTTTGCTGACACCTGAATCTCTGCTAATACGTGTCTTCTACCCAGAAATAGGGGGAAGGGAAAGGCTTTTGGAAAAGCAAAACTACACCAGAGATGTTGTTATAACAGTTCAGAGTATTTCCAGTAATGCTTCCGATGCTGCAGTGAGAGATCTTACCCAACAGCTTTCGGCAACAAGGCGGTAATATTTATCATCATCACCTTCCCCAGCTCAGTATGCTGAAAGCATGCAGAGAATGAAAACCACACAGCCTTGGAATAGTTAAGTGTTTCAGGGTACGTGTGTTTGGTTTGGGAGCTTTTTTGCTGCTTTATTTAGTTACTGATAATTGAATCAAAGCAGAAAAGCCCTCCAAGAGCACAGCCTTTGTAAATGACACCAGGCTTTGGGGAGAAGGAGCAAGGAGCAACACACTTTTACAGGAGGACAAAACTGCTCCAACATATTAAGCAGACATTCCTGAGATCTCTAAAATTGCCTTTCTGAGTGTCAGCTGAAGAGGCTGAATCCCAGACTCAATATGAACAACTTGGGCCAATGCTCAGACACTCCATGATGTAAGCCATGAAGTCCCTAAGCCCACCACCCCCCCCAGCCTGGCTGCTCTGGGAGCTTTGGCACACCAAGAACGCATCTACTCTTGGGAAGGGCTCTTTCAGCTTATGTTTTCTTAACCAAAAGCTTATAAGCAAAGGGCGTTGGGGCTTCCAGAAACAGCCAAGGGTCAGAGCCCAGCTGAGGACAAGCAAGAGCCAGCTTAAACCCTGTATGGAAGTGAAGTGGCCAGCGGTAGCCAACAGCACTGTAATGGGTCCGGAACCAACCAGCCACTTCCCGCAGCTGCTGTAAAAAGCATCAATGTTCCCATGCTGCACCTGCAATTGCTTTAAGCAATCAGCCTTAGAAAAACACTAATAATAAGTGAGGTTCTTTCTTCCTTTCTCATAACAGGACAAATTCTACTTAACCTTCCTGTCACTAAAGACATATTCCATTTGAGAAAGCAGCACAGTATCAATTTAGCAACTGAGCAAACAATGCCTTCACGTTGCCATGCCTGTTAACCTTTGATTTACAATGGTGGTTGTGTCAGTTTTGGTTTTTAAATTAAGACACTTACATCCTGAAGGGTAACAAAGTTCACTCTATTAAATTAACATCTGGTATAAATAATGCACTGCCAGAGAGTCAAGAGAACATTCACAAAGCGCTACAACCAGGTGACTGAGCATCAAACAGCCTTCCTCTGGAAAAGATAAAAGGGGTAATAAACGCCTGAAAACTAAACTCTTTCTTTGCAAACATTTGTGGTATAAGAATACCCAGCTCCAAATCATTTGTTGTGGTTGCTGTCAAGAGAGACCTGAGCAAGATGGTGCAGGCTCTTTGCTGTGCTGCTGATGTGGAACGCTGAGGCTTCCATGGGCAGACAGTGTGTTGACCCCGTGTGTAGGTTAGAACACTTACTCAGCTCCCCAGGCAATTTGCATTAATAAAAGGCCTCCAAGACCAAAGCTTCCTCAGCCCCAGAGGAAGCTTTACGCAAGACCCATGGAGACCAAATTCTGCCCTCTCTTTCCCCCTTTTTTAAGATGAGAGGATCAAGTTCAGCAATTTCTTATGCTCTATGGGCAAGGCTAACGAGACAACAGTGAGCAGATCAAATGGCATTGGCTTCCCTGCCAATGGGAGCTGTACATGCTCAGTGTAAAGGTTGTGTTTCTTTATTCACATGAACCCACAGAGCTCACAGTTATTACATTCACTTCCACATCATTTTAAAAAGGCAAAGGAAATAAAAGGCAGAAATTGTCTTCTAAAACAAGCACTTTTATTTTGTGCTAAAGTCTCTGGTGAAGAAATATAAAACACAACTGCAACAAGAGCTCAGATTGCTGCTTTAGACTCTAATGGCTTCATAACAGTAATTAAGGCTTCTTCCTGACTTCATAACTATGCTGTAATGCATTTATCAAAAGCACATTACCACAATGGACACATTCACTCTTTCTGCAGTGTTCTGACAGCTCCCTTTGGACACTATATCAGAAAATAAAATCTTATGTGGTCCAATTAAAGAAAGCATAAATCCAGATCATTTCTCTGTGGCTGTCTTGTGTTGAATGCACTGCTCTGTCAACGTTTTAAATGGAAAAATAGGTAAGTGCTTTGGATGCAGTAAAAAACTTCCTTCCCAGAACAGCTCCGGGATGCTGAGTCTTTCTTAAGAGCCACAGGAAAGAAGGAGTGTTCCTTGGGAGCTTTGTTTTTATCACAGAAGGAGGAGAGGTTTTGACAGCAGAGAGATTATTGTCAAGTGCATTTGGACTCCCGTCAAGTTTCTGCCTTGACAAATTGGACTGCGAGTCCTTTCACAGCGGCAGCGCATGAGAAAACGTAGCATGCAACGCAGTGCCGTTTCTCCGCTTCGGCGCAAAGCAGGAGGGAATTACAGAGCTCTCTCCCTCCCATCCAATTGCCTACAACAGGCTGCAACAAGCACAGCCCAGCAGCGCTCCGCAGGGATGCGTTCACAGATGAGCATCTTCCCACTGGTCCCTCTCCCACACAAACCTCACTACTTGATTGGGAATACAAATTGCTGCTGCCAGCTGAGCTCCAGGAGGAGCGGCACATGTGTGAAGCTCACACTGTGTAATGACTCTACCAGAAGTGCAAATGCAAGTGGGTGAGTATTGGCATGAACACTGCAGAGCGTAGCTAAAATTAGGGCCAGCAATATGGAGAGCCCATAATATCCTCCGCACCTGGGTAGCTCGGTGCACTCCAGCCCAAACATGCTTTTACTGGAAGAACAGTGAAAGGGGGAAGATGCAAAATACACATGACCTTCCTCACCATTTGTTCCACCAAGAGAGGTTTTGCCATTAGCCATCCTGCAGCACCAGCTCTGAAGGTTTCAGGGTGGAGATAACTTGGAATACATCACCCTTTCTTGAGCACATGGAAGCTTATTTTAAACCAGATAGGTTCTCCGCTCTAGCAATGATCGTCAGTCTTTGCCATATTCTGCTTTTGCTATACACTTCTCCCTCCTATCTTTTAGCCCCTACCACGGGGAAAAGTTGCCAGTTTAAGTATAGAATTATTAGTATTTGATCAGTATTCAAGCCAAAAGTAACAAAACCCACTCCACATAAAGGATGCAGAGTGCTTAACATCCCTTACCAGCGAGCCTGTGTTTACTCCTTGTGTGGAAGGTTTCGCACTGAGTTCTGACTGCTCCTTAGTACAAGGAGAGCTGTGGGCAATAACCTGATCAGGACTCTTTACAGCACAGTTCTCCCCCACCAGGTTCAGTTTTCTTTCCAAAATCACAGCATTTCTCTAATAGCATCTAACAGAGAGACAGGCAAAGCACCAGGCAGCATTCAAAGGAGCTCTTGGGTTTTTGTGTCTGGGTTGCAGGGGGTGAGGAGGAAGAGATGTCGAGAAACCTTCCAGAAACCCTGGGGATGAAAGGAGAGCACTAGAATTGGTTACAGCAAAGGAAAAGCATAATTCAAATGCTGACAAAGCTTCACAAAGCTGTTGTTCAAACTACATGGGAGAGAGCTGCCCCAACCTCCATTTAAAGAAGCAAAAAGGAGAGGGGAAAGAAAAAACCTTAGGTACAGTATTATCCAAGAGCTGTTCCTGAGGCCCCCGTCCAGAAACAGGCTACCAAGCCTTCATTCAATAAGGAACTGCTACAGTGAAATTACTTCCTGGGTGCTAATGGGCTCTTAGTTATAAACAACCTCTTTAAAGGGGGGGGGGGGGGGGGGGGGGGGAAGAGTGTGTTATAAAGGAATTTGCCACACGTTACCCTCCATAAATCCTTCTTCCATTCAGTGCTTCCCAACAGGAGCTGGGCTGCCAACTATTATCACCAGCAATTCTCTCCCACCAGGCAAAAAGTAAAGTAAAGAATTCAGACCATAAAAATATCTCTTTTATCATAGAAGAAAGTTACTGTGAGCCTTCATGTGCCTGGCTGAGATCTGTGCACACTGATGGTCCCCTCTTTCTCCATCAATTGCCTGCAGAGGGAGAAAGGAACAAATGCTGACCATGTAGTATGTACCCAGAGACTCGAGAGAATCATACTCATTCAGTTTTATTTATAGGAACGAGTATTCTATTTATTTGATTTTATTTACACCAAGAAGAATAGGTCCAAAGGCTCCTGCCAAAAGCATCCCATCAGGGCAGCTGGGTAAGCTGCCATCACGCTGTGCCAGCTATTCCTCTTCCGAAACCCCTACTCTTGGCATATGCCAGAAAAAGGAAAGGAAAAAGAAGAAAAATTCCCTGCTAATTTCCAGAGCTCCTGACAGTTCCTACCTGCTTGGTTTGTCCTCTGCCAGCTCCATGTCACTGCCAGCCCCCTATTTCTTGCCCAGTGCCCTACTCCAAAGCCTGGCTCGCTCTGGGGAAGCCAACTTGCTTTCTAGTTGGGTCAGAGCAGAGAGACTGGCTACAGAACCCCAGGAAGTGGCACTGCGCAAGGAGTGCACCCAAGAGGCTGCTACCCAGAGCTCAATAGTACTGGACACAGCCTTGATTTCCAGCCTTTGCCTGCCCAGCACACACGCCAGAGACAAGAGAGGATGGGCCAGCTCCCCCCACGACTGCTCACACGTTCCAAGTACAGGTGTTGACAGAGCAGGACCACATGTCACATACCCTGGCACTGTATTTGCAGCAGGGCAAGCACATGCCAGCATGAAAAGCCCCTCAGCTGTAAGAGCCCACAGCCAGAACTGCTCACAGTGACGAGCCTGAGGGAACAGGAACTGCCCAAACCACTGTTCCCCCCTTTGCAGGGCTCTTGCACCACATTCCTGAACAGGGAACACCAGGAGGTCAACTTGATCTGCAGAGAAGTGGCTTGGACTAAGCTGCACTGGTCAAAACATCCTCCACAGGGCTGGGCAAAGAGCTGCTAAGGCAGGGAGCAAGATGCATTTTCCTTAAGGAAAGCCCAGCCAGAGAGAGGAGATGCTTTTGTCCTCCAAATGCACAAGCTTATTCCTCATAAGAAGTTTACATAAAGGAACTAACACTAATAAAGTTTTGTCCCTTCCTATACCCCATCTTCAAGGGATGTCCCAGCAAAGCTCTGCAGGCAGCTGCAGCAGGAGCCTGGGATTGCGCTGCATCCCATTTTAGGGGGAAAAAAAATCCCTGCTGGCAATCTAAAGCGTCAGATGGACACTCAGGACACATCCAGCTCCGAGACAGGAAAAGCCATCCGTGCCTGTAAGCTGCTCACACCCTTAAGCTCTCCAGAGAAGTCTTACAGCTTGTAAAACCCTCATGATTCATTTGCAAAGAAACCACAGCCTGCGCTGCAGCCACACCAGCGTCAGGTTTCCCATGGAAGAAAGGATGCCTGTGTAAACCGGACTTTGAGGGGATATGTAAAGAGCACTTACATGTTTTAGGGCTCGGCTACAACACAAAAGAGGAGAAAATAGAAGGTTTTCTGCCTTACAAGACCCTTTACGCAGAGAAAAGCACACTGCTTGATTTATACAGAGGCTTTCTTTCCAGCGTGCACCGCTTAGCTGGCCATTATCAGCCCAAAACCAACAGGGCACAGGAGGCTAATGAACAGCATGAGCAGGAAATACAAAGATGTGGAGCAAGATTTAAAGGACAAATGGTTCAGGCAGTCTTGTATTTTACGGACGGTCATTCACTGTGTCTTTATACTTCATTTATCAAATTATATCTGAATTGGTGCAGTCATCCTGATCTGAGAAATCATCACGCATCTTTTCCCTTCAAAAGGGGAAATAAATACTTCATCTGTAAAGCATTTTGCATCAGAGGATCTCGAGTCCTCCCCTGGCACTTTGCCTCATAAAACCACCCAGGCAGATAGCTGCTTACCCTACAGATGGCCTTCAGAGGTGCACAGAAGTGAAGTGGTTTGCCCATAATGGCTTGGCCAGTCCCACAGCCAGATCTCAGCTCTACAGCTCCTCTCCCGAGACGCACCTGAGCCAACTGCTACCCGTAACGAGTGGGATTTCATGGCCTGTTTTTCTAGTGCTTTCCTTGTCACCATAAACAGCCCCATGTTTGCTCACAAGTTGTTCCATTAAAAACAAATACGCTGCCACTCCAGGGCAGTGGAATTCGCTGCGGAAAACCATCATGAGAACAGCACTGCCTCGCCAGCCACCTGCACCACCTCCCCCTTTAATTCAAACCCAGAGGCACGTTACAACTGCATTATTTCAACGCAATAGAATTATTTCCCCCTGTTCCAAGACATAAACCAGCCATGTTATTATGGCCATAGCCACCGTGATTTAATAATTAAAACAAAAGACACATACACACAGTGACAGGAACATAGGAACTAGCACAGCACTTCATTACAGCTGGCACCAGTATTTATGATCCTTGGAACCAAAGATGGGCCTGAAAATTACATGGCCAAACGCGTCACTTCAAAATTACAACTTAATCATCCAATGTTCGACACAGAGCTTTAAAAAACACTGATCATCTCTTGCTTTTTTCCAGGGTGAAGAAAAGCTCTGAGAGATAATAAATCATTTATCGCATCGGTGGAAACAGCTGACGAAGCAGGATTTGCAATGCAAAACGTGAATCATGAAGCATCACCTTCACCCCTCCTCATGCAGTGCTGTTGAACACCGTCTCCCCAGCTCACCCACTGCCTCCTACAGCAGGTCAGTGACAGGGACAGTCACCCATTTCTCCATCACCAGGCTGTAGGAAAGGCTTCCTGGTGCTCTCTGAGCTATGTGAGGAATGAGCTCATATGCAAGGCAGCCACCCAAGAGCTACAAGTGCTTTGAAAGCTCCAGACCACGCTGTACGGAGAAGTTAATCTAGTAAAAATGCTTTGGACACGCAGCCACAGCCCAAGTCGAGCTCTTTGCCAAGACTGACGACAATGTGTTATTAACTGAAGTTTAATTACATCCACAAACATACGTTTCTAGCTGAGGCACACAACCACGTCCCTCTAGATTTGTTTGTTCTTCTAGTGGTCCCATTAAGGAATTAGTTTTGTGTTCACTTTCATAGCCCAGACCACGCATTTATCTGCTATTAAATTTGCTCCTGTTTTGTTTCCATAGGAATTTGACCGGTTCCATATTAATTAATTTATGGCAGAAACAGACAACACTTCACAAAGGACCCTCTAATCAGTGGCTAATAAGGGCAGCTGCAGCACTGCATTTATCTAACACTGGTGAGATCATTTTGAGGCAAAGCACAATTTCAAAGAACAAGCTATTGCTTCCCCACCGATCAAGTGTGAGCATTAAGTACATCTTAATCTTATATTTGTAATGCTTTGCATTAGGTGACATCAACTTCCAACAAGGATCATTCCCTTTGGAAAGGAGAATATGGCTATTTGCAATACAGACGATGTATTTTTCTTCTCAGAGGTACTTTGCAGGAAGAATGAGTCAGCAGCAGACACCTAGCCACATCTCTACAGCCAATCAACAACTACATAAGCTTCAGAGGGGAAACCTCCCCACTCTCCAAGACCCAAGTATTAGACAGTCACATTGAAAGGCTGCCCACTCTCCCCAAACAACCCGGTAACCTGACTGCCACAGCAGCAAGGCAAGCAGCTCTGAATATCTTAGCTCTTCCCACACTCTTTCAAGTGCACCAACCATATGTGCAAGTGAAGAGCACGCTCTCCATTCTAATGGAAGAGGCAAAAGTCAATTCATGACACCAACCTTTAGAAGTCAGCAGAGACTGCAGAAATGGCTCAGTCGGGAAAGTCTTCTTTCTGAAATCTTCCATGCGCTATAATAAAGCAACTATTGCAAGCATTTATTTATTAATACAGAAAGATTTATTTATGAGAGATCTGCAATCAGCTTAACCTCTGAAAGCACAGCTTGATGTAGCTTAGCCCCTGGCCAGAGTTTCTCATCTGTTTTTACGTCAGGAAGCAGCATCCATTAGCCCAGGGGTTAGTGGAGAATAGCCCAGGCGACACCTCAGCACTCACTCGGACTCCAGGCTGCCAAAACCCAACCCCACTTCTATGCCATGCTTCAATATGACAGAGGGAAAGAGGCAGATCTGCAGGCAAGGAAAGCTGGTAAGAAGCACAGTGCAGGGTGTGCATGGTGGCATTCCTGACAGGAGCTGGGGAATGGACACTTTCTTTCAAATCAGCATGGCATGCAGAGTTATGAAGGGCTGTTATTGTGAGGTAAGTTACCCAAATCCTGCTTTTCTACGAGAGGAAGATGAGTGGCTGATGGTTGCAGCACAGAAGATGCAACATCAGCACATCGACAGGTCTCTGATGGGCAGAGCGTCTCCCCGAGCTACCAGCAACAGGAGGTTTGGCAGCAGCAGAGCCACCTGATGTAAAGCAACTACACTATAAAGTTAGAATACTTATCCATAATATAGGCTAGCGCATATTTAAAAGCAATGCAATGTCCCAGGCAGCTATTTTAATTTGCAAGCAGCAGCTATTAAGACAACACTAAGAAGTGGGGAGGGGAAGCTTTCCCAATGGATTTGCTACATTCTTCCATCATGATTTCACAAAACCCGAGCAGTCAATAAAAGCATATTTTAGGTCTTCAAGGAAGCAGATGCACGTACTGCCTCTACTCTCCCTGTTACAAGAGACAAACCCAAATGGAAGTGTTGCACAGTTCCCAAGTATCAGGATCCCAGCCCTCTTCATCTTGTCCATCATCACTAGCCATGGTGACAACAGTAAGACTAAATACAGCTGTCTATAGAGATGGCAGGTACTGCACTGAATATATCCCAAAAACATGAGCCTCACCAACACAGAACAACAGATTTAAAAGCTAGGGCAGTTTTTCCACCAGCAGTAGTTGGGATCATGCGACTGCTTCCTGCTGACGCACCTTATGAACTTCCCGTCATCCTGTCCAGGGAATACGCCTTTGTCCCTGAGCACGACCTGCAGAAAACATCCCCTGGCTGCTGCTGATAGGCCAAGGGGTAATGGGTTCAAACTTAAACAGAGGAAGTTTAGATTGGATATAAGGAGGAAGTTCTTTACTGTAAGGGTGGTGAGGCACTGGCATGGGTTGCCCAGGGAAGCTGTGAATGCTCCATCCCTGGCAGTGTTCAAGCCTGGGTTGAACAGAGCCTTGGGTGGCATGGTTTAGTGGGAGGTGTCCCTGCCACGGCAGGGGGGGTGGAACTGGATGATCTTAAGGTCCTTTCCAACGCAAACTGTACTATGATTCTATGATGTGGCCACAAAAGAGACAAGAGCACTCACAGAACCCTTGAGAGGACACCTGTGGGGCAGGAACCTCCTTGGGGTGCTGGGGAGCACCTCGACCACTCAGGAGCATCTCAGCCCACATCCTCCCCTTCCATTCCATGTGGTAGTTTCTCGCCAACACAGCTCCTGATTAAAGCTTTGCACTGACATCTGAAGACTCAAAGCCAAATAAAAAAAGAGCCCTACAGTTCTTAGTCTGATTCATGCTTTTTTAATGCCTGGAGTTCCTATCATGTGGAAAGCATCGTTTGCAGGATACTACTTTGACCACTGCTGTTCATAAATGTAAAAAAGACTCCCTAATGCTCTGCTAAACTTCTCACAGAAGTATTTATATCGGCACCCCTCTATTTTTTTCCAACAATAATCTAATTCATGGGCCTCTTATCTTAGCTATGGAACAGCATGTTAAATCCAAGATCACAGCTCATTTAGATAAATGGAATTGGGCACATCCAGCGAGTCATTCCTGCTGTGACATTTCTACTATTGACAGAGTTATTTCCAGGCCCAGCGTGGGCAGGGAACTGGGAGGACTCAGAGACTTCAGCACAGGCACTGCCCCTTGCTGAGGATGCCCAGAGCAGCCAAATTCTCAAAAGGGACTCTACCTGGGCCTCCTCACATATTAATAAGCATTCTGGCAGCATTTCTCAGAAATAACCTTCAACAGATACTCGGAAGCATAATCCACCAAAATAAACCTCAAAATAGGAAGAAAAGGAACAACTTTTCTGGGTAGGTTGTGTTCTAGCTACGCACAGAAGAATGAGGAGACAAACCAGCCACTGATCAAGAGGACACCTCAAATTATTTATTTCAAGGTTATTTGCTTAGTTCTTCCATAAGCACAAACACAGCTATCAGAAAGTTTCCCTTTCTTAATTCCTTGTTACTCTCTATGAGCTCTTGAGAATACAGCTGAACCGTATGGGCCTCTCTAGGACTTAAGAGCACCCAGTGGAACCTAAGCACTTAGTACGCAATGAGCTGAAGTGAGCCTGCTACTGTAGAGCTTAACAGTTAAATCATCCAGAATAGATTAAAATTTCCAATCACATAAATTGAAAGTTCTCCTTCAGGAAAGAACAGTTTCCATTTTCTCCAGGGCTCTATCCCCACATTCCTTCCTAATCTGAATAAATACGGTATTTGCATCCCCCCCCCCCCCCCCCCCCTTTTGGTTTTTCTTGCTTAATAAATGCAACCACTGGGACGATGCAGAAACAGCAAAGTATTATCTTTAGATACTCCTGATCTGCATATTGATTTCAGCTCATGATTCTTCACAAACAAAACAGATACACAAGAGAGTCTGTCAATACATCCGCTGGGGCACCTTTCTCTGCTCCCAGCCAGCGAGCCCATGCACAGCTATTAACACAGACTTGTCCTGCAGAACATCCTGCCTCAGTGAGGAGTGGTACTTTTTGGACAGTTTCCACTTGAAGCTGTGAAGCTGAGATGCAACCAGAAGTGGTCACGACCAGGCAGCTGCACCCATCACAACAATTTTAGTGCTAGGGCTGAGCCGAGGTTATCTCACTGATAACCCCTAGGCACCCTGGGGACATCTGTGCAATGTGCATAGCCACACATGGATGTTCCAAAGGACATAAACCAAGACTTGGCTGGAGCACGTAATTCCCCAGCACTGCCTCAGAGCGCTGCGTGAGCTGTGCTCTGCTCAGCCTGCAGAAGGGAAGCTGCCCTCCATTTAGAGGGATGTATGTGCTTTGTGTAAGTGCATACATAACAGCGTGCTACTGCCCGTTAACAACTGTACGTCTTCCTGAAAAATCGTATTTTCAGCCAAAAGAAACACTTCTGATTGTTAAGACAAGAATCTCTACACCATATACCCCAGAAATTAATCATTCCCATACTCTACTACACCCATCGTAGCATATTGATGTGCTACATAGCCTGTCTCTGGAAAATTAACTGCTTGGATCAGTCAAAAAGGTATACAATTTCAGATCCTTTTACTCAGGCAGAATCCTCTCTTCAACCCCTCCCTCCAACAACAAAGCATTTACTGGATCTGTCATAACTATTCAACCCATGCTGCTCGTCAGTCTGGTTGGAGAGGGATGGTGAGGGTTCCACCTTTAGTCCTATAGGTCCTATGGGAAAGAGAATCTCAGAGCAGGATAGTTTCATCAGATAAGGGTGCATTCTATGCAATAAAAAGAAGCTAACATCACCCTTACCTGCATTACATCAAATACCTCTTGCTTCCAAAAGCCCTTAAGGCTGCAGAGCTTTCAGTTACCTTTTCTCCCTCTATTTCCACTGGCATTAATGCTCTTCCTCAGAAGTCTGCTGCCAGCCCCTGCACGGTCTCTCTGGATATCACGAAGTCTTGGGTTTGCTGACTTTTTCCACTGTTAGAAGGACATTTATCAGGCTAAGCCCAGATTTCTCACCAGCAGAGTTTTGGATGACTAATCCAAAGACTGAATATATTCTAAAGATCCAATTCTCCCTTCACTATTTATACTAGTGAATGTCACTTTGACACTACTCTGGCTTCTGCCGGCAGGAAACCTTCCAACTTCAATTCTCTTAAAACGAACATGCTCTCATGAGCAGACAACAGTGCTGTTTGCTCCATCTTTCCTTCTCCCAAGTTAGCTTCAGCTGTCACCGAAAACACAGTAAGCATTTTCCTTCTGAAGAACTGTGTGTTCTTGCACTTATATTCAGTGGACCAGAAGAGTCTGGCATAGGAAAAAGAACTATCGGATTTCTTGGACTCACCGCAAGAGAACCTGTCTTGGGCAGATACAGTTATTACCACCAAGAACTCAGTTAAATTAAAGATGCTCTAGGCAATGAATATTGGCTGTACAAATGGTGATCAAGCATTTACCCACCACACACGGAGCTTTGGGGCTTTGCTCTTTAAAGGTGTTTCTTCCTGCAGTTATAAATAACTGCAAGGAAGACACTTTGTGAGTTAGCATAAAGGTTTTCAGAACTGCCATCCACGAATCACCACCACTATTTTAGTAAATGGAAAGTCAACAGCTTTTGAGAACCTTTCGCATTTGCCTCTGTTTTCAGCTTGTTCAGATCTGAAAGTACATTTCAGCTTAATTCAGGCTGAGTCAAGGTCAAATCTTCTATTTTCACCATGATTTCCACTGCCTTCTTTCACCTATATTCCCTGTAATTTCTATTTCTATGCCACGTTATAAAAAGGGCAATATGGCCTGCAAAAGCAGCTCCACCTTAGACCTACTTTGAGATACTGAACCCAGGAGTGCCCCTTTTATGTGAGGGAAGAGAGAGTTGCCGTGTTCAGATGGCTAATCCTTGTATGACAATACTTTGACATTGCAGAGAGCACTACCTCTGGGGAGCAGCTAGAGAAAAGCACAAAGAGACAAAACAGATACGGTCTTCCTAAAAATATGCTCAAGGCAACCGAATAGCTCTACCGTGATTCCCATCTTTTGACGCTCAGTCCTCGGACAGAGAAAACATCTCTAACAACTTCCAAGCAAGCGTCTCCATCCAGATCTGCCTTTAAGTGGCCTCCTCTCACTTCGTCAGTTGCCCTTTTCCATCCCACCACTGAGGTATGGTAAAAGCAGGCGCACAAGAACAAGCCTTGTGGTCTCCTCCAGGAAGGGTGAAATTCCCATTTCACAGGAAGGGCACCAATGGGAACCTTATTGAATGTCACAGCGGACTGCACAGCATCTGCTCTATGCTCTGCTCAGGACAACCTTCTCAACAGAGCTTTTCCAGAAGGGGTTGCTCATCAGGTCTTATTTTTAAAGAATCTGGGCCAAGTCATCCCTGCTGTAGCTTTAATGACGTCAATGAGCTACAGCAGGGGTGAAATTGGGCCATTATGTTTTATGGCCATATGTCATGTGCCCATTAAAGGAAAAAAAATGCAAAAGAAGATCAAGGAAGGAAAGTTATTGAACTGAAGACTATCCTGTGCAGAGATTAACATCTAGATGTGGAATGTTACTCTCTTGTTCCTGTTGTACACTTATAAATATAACAGTTTATGGAAAAAGAAATGCTTCTGCAGTGTCAAAGTACAAGGAGAGTTCTGCAGTGACAAATTACATCCACTTTTTGTATCCTGTTTTGATAACAAATAACCAAGAAGTCTTTACCAGGAAAAGGCCTCTTCAAAACTCAGAAGTAAGAGACACAGTTGCCAGTACCTGTTAGTTTCTCCCCTGCAAACCAGTATTAATCATACTCTGCATATCACCACCCAGTAGTAAAGCCCAATGGACCTTGTTCTGAGCTCATTTCTTAGTGAATCCAAACCAGGATTATACAAATATCAGAGTATGAAATCTAAGTTTAAACCTAAGCAGGGTTTGCTGTGAACAGTCAAAGCCCCATACTCCAACACGGAAAGGGACGTAGCTGAGACCAAACCTGCCAGATGTAGGACACCAGCTGTGAACAGCAGCAGTAAAAGCCACCACAACACACTGTGATCCTGTGCTGATTTCCAGAACCCTATCACTTATCTTGAATGCCCCAGACCATGAGGTGCTGCCCTGGGCTGCAGGCAGCGACTACAGCCAAAGGACAAGATACATCACAGCCACTGACATCTACAGCCAGAGCATCTCAACACTGCCCTTAAAAGCCCACTTAACTGACATTTAAGCATCTGAGTAACTGTATTCGCATGAACATAGGTAAAACCACTCATCAATATGCTTGTAGAGTCATGCCAATATGCCTTTGAAGCTAGGCAGCAGGGTTCTCAGAGCGGTCCAGATCGCAGGAGTTTGCTGTTCAGGGCCTCTCTTCTGTACGTAACTTTGATTTCAAAGCTTAATGGAAGAGTCCTTTGAAATCTTCAACCCCAGTTCTCCAAGTCTCAGCTTTAGCCACAGACTGAGTCTCCTTGTAAAGGCTTTTTTTCACAACGGGCTTTCCCTTTGCATTAATGGGTTCTGTTTCCCACAACAAGCCAGAACAGTTCGGGTTTGTTGCCTTATTTTTATTTCTCTCCTCCCTCCCCCCCATTCCAGCCCTGGAATCAAAATAACTTGAGATGGAAAACGTGTGACCTCCCGAGCCTTTATTTACAGTATCACAAACCACAAGGGAAGGATCTGTCCAAGCTTTCCAGCTGGAATGGGAACAGCGGGGAAAAAACGTGCCCTCGTTTTTGCAGCCGTGATATTTAACACGCCACAGAGAAGAGGGAATGGGGAGGAGGCGGGAGAGGTACAAGCAAGTAATGATGGCGTGGAAATATCAGCTATGCAGGTAGGTTCATGTGATTAGGTCTTTTCTCCCGAGAAATAAACAGAGGTACATGCAAATGGAATTGCAAAACCAGCCTGACACATATTTAATGGGGTTTCCTTCTTGACTTTTGCATTATACAAGACTGTAAAATAGAGCAGCTTCCTGGCCTTTCACCTGAATTTGTATCAGTGCTGTAATGATCTCTCTTCGTGCCACCATCCCCCAAATTACAACAGACTGTCAAAAACAAGCGGCCAGAAGCAGTGGAATCTTCCTCAGACATTTAAACAGCACAGAGGAACACAAACGAGCAAGGTTCAGATCTATAGAAAGCTACTTGCAGCAGGAAACTGTCAGTTAGTTTGTGGTTACAACCACACCAGTGTCGCAGCTCTTTTCCTCCCAGTTAAATATATATGACCAAACAGTTCCCCATGTCTAGTGTTTCTACGGCATGAGGAGGAAAACAGTAGAAAGAAAAACCTGCCCATACTTCCACTAGAAATTCCATAGGGCCAGACTATACTGGAGACTCTCTTTCAGAAAGGGATCCTTCCGTACCTTTCCAAACACATGCCCTAGACTGTCAGGTCTAACTCAGTTTACCTGTAACTATCTCCTACATTTACAAGACCCCATTTCCCTTCCCTTATCTATTAGCAGCTTCCCCTTCTCCCTGCCTGGCACTGTCACAAGTGTCACAGTAACCCACAACCTTTACCCATCAAGATAGGGGAAAGCCACAATTCTACTGCTCCATTACGCTACCAAACAGGGTTCCTCTCCTCGCCAGTACAAATGCAGCCATCACCCAGCTCTCTAAAGTGTTATCAACCTGATCTAACTCACTGTAAAGCATTCTGCTATACAGGCTCTGAAGGAGCCAACATGAGGATAGATTCCTCTGCATTCAGTCTGCTTCTATAGATTTACCCACACAAGGGGTACAATTCTCACATCATGGGGTCACACAGCAAGTCCCCTGATAAGCACAGGACACAGAAAATTAAGAGTCAGCCACAATTTGTGTCCATATAAAAGGACACAAGGCTCTGGAAGAGGAAAAGCTCGTCACATTACACAGCCAGGGGTGGAAAATCACAGCACGGCATGACACAGGCTCAAAGTCAGGTGCTACAGGCAAGGCAGGGAGTGCTGGAAGGGCATTAGACGGACCCAGATGCAAAGCAAACCTGTGCTTCCTTGTGACAAGACACCACACATTCCTTCAGTGAGGAGCACAACTTGTTTAGAGGGGACAGCACAAGAGCTCTGTCCCCAGCCTGCCTCATATCTTACCTAAGGCACCCTGTAATTCCACCTGCTTTCACCTCATCTACTTTCCCTTCTCACATATACTAGCCTCCTGCCCAACGTCAGTCTCTGACTCTTCTTACAGAAACACTCACTCCTCATCCCATCCAGATTCCTGCAGTTGCAGGACTGGTGGAAACACACAAAAGCAGTGCAGTGCCTTGGGCAGCTGGAAATGAGGATGCTCAAGGGCCGAGCAGCAGGTACCTCCTCATTCTGCATCCCCCATCTCCCCCATCACAGTACTTCTCCCAGTGGCTTTTGGCCAAGGTCCCCCGCTGCAAACATCACAGGCACTCAGGGCTTGTACACACACGTCCCTCACATTCTGCTCCCAGCAGAGACTGAGAACCCTTCCCTAGATTTTGAAATGATTCTATGCAAAACACTGCCAGGTATGACTTGCAGAGGACCCTCCTCCTATCATTTTTCACTCTGTCCAGCAGTTTGGATTCAAACCCTGCAGGTTTGCAAAAGCAAAGGGCTGCACAAGGATGCTGCTAGAACAAAGGGGAAAATTACCCTGTGCCTACAGCTTTTTCCTGGACATTGCTTTCATGAAGGCTGCATTCCCTGACAAGGCTTCAACCCCATTTTTTCTCCCTCCATTCCTTACCTGTCAATCCACAGACATTAGCGGCTCTCCAGTGACGCAAGCTGCACAGATTCATTTGTGTGAATACAATTCTGAAGGCAGTTTTCCTTCACCAGCTCAGGAAATTAATGACCACTCGGGCACCTCTCTTACTGAGATCTCAGCCCTGTTAAGTCCTTCAGGCAAGTGAAATGAGCAGAGCCACAGCCTGGGGGCAAAGCACACCCTAAATATTGCTAAGGATTGCATTTCTTCTTTGCTGTTACCACTAATTCAGAGAAACACACTCTCCTCTGTAACAGCTTACGGGGGGAGCAAAGAGGGAGTGCGTGACCTAAAGCAAGGGAGGCAAAGCTCTTGGGACATAGATGTTCTCCCTCAGCACAGGAGCACAAATCCACATGGCAATTAATGCCTCTCCTCTGTCAAAGCCGCTGACAGCAGCTTTTGTTCCCAGAGAGACCTGTCCACATCTCCTTCAGAGAGCTGCAGGGGGCAGAAGCTGTCAGGCTCTCCCCTGAAGAAATCAAGTGTCCCACAGAGGGACAAGCTGCAGCACAGGGAGCAGCCTACCCAGGATGGCTTTTGGCTCTGCTAACCCTGAAGCAAGAGGCTTCAGGAAGGGAATCGACATGGGGAATGGCAATGTATTCACTGGGAGCCAATTTCCTGACACGAAGTTATTGAGGTATTCAAATCACCCCTAGTTTTCAAGGATTTTTGGTCAAGATACTGCATGTTAATACAGCGCTGGTGTCATTGCAGCTTCAGTGTAACTGCTGTGACCCCGAGCTATAAACCCAGAGAAACTGAAAAGATGTTTCAGTCTGATAAGAGAACAGCCTTGGATCCAAACTCATCTATGCTTTCTGTTCTTCCCACAAATCTGTTGCTCTTAAAGCAAAAACCAGCAATAGGAGTTTCAGCATCCAGCAGGAGAAATGCAAAGCTGCTATACCACAGCATCACCACAAAGAGAAACATTTGGTGGAGTTAAAAGTTAAACACACCCTTTCTGATATAGGAAAAAACATGGGAATGGTGAGGGATGTACTGGGGGAAATAAGATGATGCAAACCTACACATCCAGCCTGAAGCTGACACCCCATCTACTGAAAACCCCTGCTCAGCCAGTAATTTTGGAGGCAGGTTTGACACTATGCCGTACATTCCTAGAACCCACACAGAAGAGGTTTGATGAGAGCTGGGCACGTACACAATGAATCCACAAGCAACACTCCACAGGTGACGGCATAACAGAGTAGCAGGTACATACATTCAGTAGGAGCATAAAAATCTCTTCAAATCTACTTGTTAAAGACCACCACAGGGTACTCGCTTCATCAGCTACATTCTGTATTGCATGTCAATCCTTTTGGCAACGTAAAGCAAATTAAAAGTTCAGAGGGAGGAAAAAAGGTAGAAATTAACCACAATTTCATGGTAGCCCCAGAGGCTGCACACTGCTTAATTCAACACAAATAACATGCAACAAGGTTAAGATTTTTGGGGGGAAAAGGCCCACATTAGATTTAAATAGACACAAAGAATTTATGTTAATTGCACATCTGCGCAGCCATTCTCCCTTTTAACTGATTTATTTGAAAGATTTCAGATAAGCAAGGGTGCTGACTACGCAGGAGCAAGCAAAGAGCTTGGGTTTTCGTTATAAAGAGGGCTGTTACCAACACACACATCCGTGCAATTTAAGCAAGCCATGTCCTTTGATTGCCAAGCCTCATACAGCCATTCTTCCAGACTCCATTTTATCATGTTTTCCCCTGAGCATCTATTCACGTGGAACCCAAGGTAAGGTTAATCCCTTCTCTCACCAGCAGCAGCATCCATCAGTCTCATTACCATTCTCCCTAGTAACATCTAAATGTTTTTTCCCTATCATAGAAGAAAAAGAACAGCCACCCAGCTGAAATGCCAGGACCTACCTTCTGCAAAATATCTCTCTAGATGCTTCCGAAAGCAGGAGGGAGTAAAGACAGCATTGCTGGAAAAGGATGTCACTGTTGGTCCACATGTGTCAACATCCTAGAGGAAGATAAAACACAGTTACTTAACTGCCATGGGAAATCAACAGCAAGAATAAAGCTGCATTCTTTTCGCAGTTATACCATGCTAATGGCTCCTATGCAAACAACATAAAGCTACAACGCTTTCTAATTGCACATCAGAGTTTCTCTGCAGACATCCCTCCGGTATGTCAGAAATTCAATACGTGATAGTAGGCGGCAGTGAGCACCTCGGGGATTTAAAGTGCGTTCCAAGCCCTGAGTCATCGGCATCTCCAACTCGTGGAAATTAAAACAAAACCAAAACAAAGCAAAAAAGAGAAAGAAGAAACCCCACTCGCACGCGTTGCACTGACCACCCTCATCTGCTCTCTGTAAACACCGTAACCCTCCCCTGAAGTATTTCCCTCATCACACACAAAAACCATCACATCGCAGCATTCCTCCAGTTAGCTCCCGGGAGACCACGCAGGAACCCACACTGGAGGGTGGAAACAAACTGGAGCTGCCTTTATAAACCCCCCAAGTCCTTCCACACCTGGAGGAGGAGTGAAGAGAAGGCACCTCCCATGGCTGCTGCAGAGGATGGAGCAGCCAGGCCTGAGGGATGGCAGAGATGGGCTGGGGAACCAGCAGCACCCAGGAGGACAGACCCAGCTCCCTTCCCACAGAGCTCAGGAAATGTCAACCCCAGGCAGCCCATTTGCAGTTCATTTCCCAGCCAGCAGATACCTGCTTTCCTCCAAGGCTGATTTTTGCCAGGAGGGCTGAGAGCAGAAGGAACTGAGAGCAGGCAACACAGTGCTACCTGCCAAGCAGCTTACGTGGTTTGCTTTGTTATGCCAAGCAGCACATTGCCTTTCTAAGAGATTCCTTCAGGCACAGGCTCATCATTACCTCCAATCTCTGGAAACTGTTTTTAATGCCACCTTAAAGCACCTGGTTTGCACTTCAGGGCACACACATGTGCTATATCCCCCAGCCCAGCCATCACTCCACTCTTCTTGATATGCTTACGGTTGAATGGGGCTTTGAGCAACCAGGTCTAGTGGAAGCCCTATGGCAGGGGCTTGGAACTAGATGAGCTTTAACCCAAACTAGTCTATGTTTCCTAGACCTCCCTAAGTATATTTGAGTTCCTTTAAGTCTTCCTTAATTTCTTGGCTTATCCTCTGTTTGTCTGCCCCTGCTGTCCTCCGACCAACAGCCAGAACAGAACAACAGCTCTCAGCAGCGCAAAGTCTGACCGAGCGGATAGAGAAGGGAAAGCTGGATGGAGTATCTGCAGCCCTTCCCCTGCCAAGTCACCCAGGGCAGGCAGCACGGCTTCAGGAAGTCAACAGAGATCAGCAGATAACTTGGCCACACGTGCGTGCAAGGGGGACGGGCCTCAGCAGCTCCCACACACTCCAGAGAGCCACCCGCTCAGAGTAAAGCTGCCTTTAACTCACTGAACTCTATGGCTGCAGAAATATTCCCTTCCCCTTCAGGTCAGGAAAGGAGCTGTGTTTTGCACCGGAACATGCAAATTTGGGTCCGCATCCGCACCAGAAAAAGCATCTCCTCAACTGGGACCTGCATCCAAGCCTTAAGACCAGCATCCACAAGCAAAGGGTTATAAGAATACACCAATATACTCTGCTCCACGCTTGGAAAAACCACTGATATCTTCAGCTGTGATACACTGCTTCAGTTAACAGAGATTTATGTCTGACCAACAGTTGAATGAAGTGACCACTCTACTTCTGTACGTTCTTGCACAGCCGTTTAAAACAATAAGAGTGCTTGCACAGGTCAGATTGATCCTGGAGGAAGAGCAAACGTGAGTAACATTTCAGGACCATTAATCTCAGAGACCTCACCAGGAGCAAGCAGCCGGACAGCTTAAAAATATATTTAGTCCGCAAATGCTTCTTAACGTCAGCGGCTGATTCAGAGCTGAGCCACTTGCATGGAGCGCAAATGTCACTTCTGCTTTCCCAGCCTGGGTTTACAACAAGCCTTGGGTATCAAGTTGCTCAACGTACCTCAAAGCCTCCTGTGATGCCACTATGAGATGTGGAGCTGAGCTGAGCTGGAAAGCACAGGTCCAGTCTGCAGTCCTATGGAGTCTGAGCTGAGTTTTAAAGAGGAGGGATTCCCACGTGCCAGATCTGGCTCGCGTCCAGCTTTCCACTGTGGTCTCACAGCAGCCACCACAAGCCTGCATCCTCACGTGCACCACGCAGAGGAAACACTCGAGCCAGACAATGGTATTAGACCATTTCCTTAGCTTGCTGGGCACTTTGAGAGGTGAAAGCCTCATGTATGAAGAGCCAACCTGATCCAGCTATCCAGGATGAGCTACAAACCAGTATTTGCAACACACATCATAGATGCAGTTGTCTTTCGTATTCACTAGACGCCATTCCTTAATGTCACCCAAATGACTGTCATGTGCTACAAAGCTGAAGCTTAGATTTCTTTTCATTTAGTGACTCTCACTCTTGTTCCAACTATTAATACAGTCAAGACCACATCATAAATAAAATGGACACTGCAAGCTCACAACAAAATTAACAGTGAAAATCATCACTGCTTTTAAAATTACATCCTGACATCAGCCAAAGGAAAATATCGGATTATCTCAGAGACACAAACCTGGATCAAGGATTTGGGTGCGTGCTTTGGGGCAGAATTAACCCACTACATTCCTAAGGAATCCTTTAAGAAAATATTCCAGAAAGGGAAATGTAAAGCACTTCTTCCCCTGCTGTTCTACACAATGCAATGATTTGAAGCCCAAAGGATTTTCTCTCTAAATCACCTATTCAAATCTGTACGATGGAAATACATTCAAATAGAACATTTTAATCTTGCTTTGCATTTCAACTTTTAAAGGCTTTTCCAGGAAGGCCTCATTAGTCTTTCAGCCATTCTACCACACTGAGCTCCCAGTAAACAAGAGCCCTCACATTACATTTCTTTTTCTAAGGATTATATATACGTATGTTTTTAACCCAATATAGAGATGGTCTGCTTAAGCCTTACTATTTTTTACATGCCTTACAAAAATTCACTCATCAAGGCACTGGGATTTGTCACTATCCAGTCTACATTTGTTGTCACGAGCTAGACAAGTTTCTTCTGTAGATGCTGGACAATATCCTCCCACAAGGAACATCCACCATAACCTAAGCGCATAAATACAGGCTGACTCCATTCCTTTGCTTTTGAGGAGCAGAACGCAGTTCCCAGAATTAGCAGGGCTGGCCCCATAAAGCGTTTCGGTGCTTGGTTGACCCATTGTGGGAGCGATCTCAAAAGCCTCACTGGGCAGCTGCGCAAACCCAGGGAGCAGACACAAAGCCTCTTCAGTTTAAGAAGAGCAACCTTCAGCCTTCCTACCAGCTTTCTGCTTTTCTGTTTCAGGGTTAGGGTTTTTCTCCCCGTGTCTCTAGGCTGGGGAAGGGTGACAAAACAACTTCTCTTCAGCGACAGCAAATGTGAAACAACTACTCCAAACAGACAGAGCTCTCTACACGCTTGCTAACAGTACTGAAAGCCAAAGTGGTTAAAAGCAAAAGCACTTCTGAACAACAGAAACTGAAAGTATTGCTTTGGGAAATGTAAACACCAGTATCTTCCCTAACTGGAAGTAACAGGTCATTAATGGAGCCTAGGACACCCTGACATATTTCTCTGGCATAATCGTACACAATTCACCTCAACTGCATTCCCAAGTCAGAGCTTTCGAAAATCGCTGCAGTTTGCAGAGGCCTCACTGATGCTATTCTTAATTTACTTATTTTTAAGGTGTGAGAACAGATTACCAATGCAAAATTCAAGCTCAAAACTTGTCAGTTTTAAGCCTCTTTTAGATTGGTAATAATTAACCCTGTCTGCATTTCAGAAACATTTTGTGATAAGTGATAATCAAATACACAGTTAAAACTGCTTCTATTTTAAATTTACACTACTGAAATGCAGGAGCCTTCAGCATTATTCATCAAGGGACACATTTGTCCAAACCAAACCACCAGGAAAACGCCACCCAACAAAACAGGGGTTAATTCAAGAGCTCCCAAAAGGCTAAAAGAACGTTTTTATTAGGGGTGATTTGCAAAGATGAACGTTACAAACTTGCTTCCCTCAAAGCCCTTCGAGGAAGGTGGGATCTCTCCAAAGAGATCTCTGGGCATCGGAGCAGCTCAGAAACCCACGCAAAGACCACTTTTGGCTTTGGAGCAGCAGCCAGCTCATCACACAAGGCACACAGCAGCACCCCACAGTTATTACCACACAGACTGACATGCAAATAGACTTTGCAAGGAGGAAGAGGTGCCACCCTGCAAGTGGAAAGTGGCTCACATTCAGCACACTGAAAACACTACTTTACACTTACAGAACTACCAGTTACCTTTCCATGCAGGATGATTAATCACAAGACGCTTTCTGCTGGCTTATGAAGGCTTCCCTGCATAACTCGTGTTACACTCCACTTTTCACTCCTTGCTCCTAAGAGGTATCATCACTGCCAACACTAAAACACTTTGCTGGGACAACAGAGCTCCAAACGCACCATTACCTGAACACACACTTGGTGGCAACTGCAGACCAGAACACACACTGGTGAGTGTTCTGCTCTCTCACACCCAAGATCAGAGTCCTGCCAAGCAAAGGCAATAGAAAGCAAGACTCACACACTGCTTCTGCAGAGTCAGAGACACTCACAGCCCTACCTTGCAGGGATAAATGAACTGGCAAAACCGCTGCTGAAGAACACCACAGCTGCTTTAGCTCAGCCTACTGCTTTTGCACAATCTGCATTAATAAATACTGAGCCTGAATGAGCATCAGCTGTGGTCAAACACTGCATGCTCGTGGTTTGGAAGCATCAGCTTCAGACCACAAATAGCCACAGGAGTCCTTTATCCTCAGAGAAGGTGTTTTCTGTTCTGTTCTCTGTTAGCCACCCGAAAACATAAAGGGAATTTAAGTGAGCAACTGAAAAGCAACAAACCAGAGAGAAATAAATTCAAAACCCTGCAGAACTGTGTAATCAGAGGAACAGGCTCTGGAACGTGCCAGGAAATTAATCAACATGCAAAATACATGCAGCAGTTAACTAGAAAATAAGAGCGGCCCGCAAAGGCACCTACACCATTTTCCTCTGTCTGATGCCTGTAGCATCTGGGCTCTCCCAAGTGCCTCTGGGGTTTCATTCCCCGAGGAGCACAGCGTCCTGAACTCACTGGAAGCAGCCAGACCCGGGGGGAAGGGAGAGAAAGCAAATAGCAAAATGTTTCCGCAAAGCTGCCTGGGCTCTGGAGCTTGCTGCACCAATAATGAGCTCTTCATTTGCAAAGCACTCTCCCTCCTTTCTTAAGTCATTGTTCCCTTGTATGAAATGGGGGACTGGGGTGTGAGGTGTTCCAACCCATCGCTCTCATTAGGCTGTGAGACAAATACATTTAGAAAACCACATATGCACCCTTAATGTTCCTGGGTGTTATATATATATATATATATCTTATAACACCCATGATTGTTATGACCCTCACAACAGCCTATGTAAAGAGCTAAGAGTTTAACATCACGCACCGACAGTGGCAATGTTCCCTACAGCCTCCAGGACACCTCACTTCCCCAGACAGAGCATCCTGCCTCCACGGTGGGATCCCAGGAACTGCACCCAGCAGCATCTGCTCCACGCTGGCATGGTATTGGTTTGAGGTAGGCAGTTATGTTTTGTATAAGTAAGTTTGAGGTCCAGACCTCAAAAAGCAGCTTTTATAACACCTATTTAGAGGCAAGTTCCAACTGCCCTCTGAGAGAAGTAAAACCTACACGATGCTTTCTTCCAGGAGCACAAAAGTGGAGGAGGAGAGGGACAAAAATAGCAAAAGCCTCTTGGTGGGTTCAGCACCTGTGTGTGCTAAAGGCACTTCATGTTTTATGCATGAGAGTGTTATCACCCCTGTGAAGATTCCTAAGTGAATCAGCCCCATGAGGTCCCTATAGCCTGCTTGTAGGAGCACCTTTTTCCCAATTTTCACTTTAATTCACCCATTTGATTTCTCTTCCTTTCCAGCCATTTATAACCAGGCGTATTTCAAGCAGAGAACAACACATCACTTCCACCTTGCCCCTTCCCATATAAATGTGGCAATTAGCAGAGAAGAATTACTCAACTATGCAGCGATTTCACCTTAAATAAAGCTCAAGAAACAATACAACAATTACATGGTGCTTGACAGCCAGGGAAGAAACACAGTGTGTCAGTAACATGCTTAAAGTGGGTTTGAAATCCATCCATAGCCCTCAATGGAAGCCTGTTCTTGTCAACAAAACCCACAATCCATAATAATGCTCAGTATTGGGCTTTTATCTTCTGCTCTATCCGAGCTCATCTGCTGATCAATGAGGAGTCCCATGGAATAGCACTCGGAATTTCAATGTCAACACAGCAGTACTGTGGTAATGATTGAAAATATTTACATATTGCCTCATTGATCGTGGGGTGTTCCTTTCCCAACCATCTGCCTACTGGGCACTCTTCAATTTTCTTCTGGTTTTAGGGCTTTAAATAGCTGTAGAGCAGGTTATTTGAATATCTTCATGGCTAACATCCAGCATTCCACCTGAAACAGGCTCTCCTATTTACTTCTCATCCACAATATCAGCTGTAGCATTAATCAATTTCATCCCATTTCAGGGAGAGGAAAACAGGCGTTTTCTTAGGAAGGACAAAACCAAAAAGCCAACACACAGCTGCTCCCTGCTCACCAGAACCAAGAGCCAAGTCACCTACAAGGTCTCATTTTTAATGTGACTCACGGGTATCATCATTTTGACAACAGATGAGTCAAACGGAAATATGTCACTCACTCTGCACTCGTTGGCAGCCTTGAAGTAAAGAAACCCAAAAGGGCTTTTTTTCCACCTCCAGATGGAATATCTTATGATAACAGCAATGCTAAGCCCCTGGGCTCTGCAGCACGTGCCTGTGTTTATATTGCCTTCAGTAACTACTCCAGTTATGATACTGTCAGACTGGTTTGGGTTGGAAGGGACCTTAAAGCTCATCCAGTTCCAACCCCCTGCCACGGGCAGGGACACCTTCTACTGGAGCAGCTTGCTTCAAGCTCCTGTGTCCAGCCTGGCCTTGAACACTGCCAGGGATGGGGCAGCCACAGCTTCTCTGGGCACCCTGTGCCAGTGCCTCAGCACTCTCACAGGGAAGGACTTTTTCATAGTATCTAGTCTAAACCTCCCCTCTGTAGGTTTAAAGCCATTCCCCCCTTGTCCTGTTACTACATGCCCTCATTAAAAGGCCCTTTCCAGGTTTCTTGTAGCCCCTTTGGGCACTGGAAGCTGCTCTAAGGTCTCCCCGGAGCCTTCTCCTCTCCAGACTGAACCAGCCCAGCGTCCAGCCTGTCTCCATAGGAGGAGAGGTGCACTGCTCAAGTAACCCACATCGGGCAGTTCAGGTCAGCTGCTGCCCTACAGACTGCGAGGATAAAGCTTAAATAAGCGTCAGTGCACCGAGAGACTCACCCAGCCATCACTCACAGCAGGTTCACCTCACCTGCCTGAACCTCGGACATTCAGCAGGCCCTGAGGTACCCACCTGGGCCGAGAAACAGGGATTTAACCTCCAGAAACCCCAAACAACAGCAAAAAGCACCCCTCTGCGAGCTGCTTCTGAGCACCAACATGCTGCACTCCCCCAGCACAAGCAGTTCCAGATAACGTTTGCATCCTTGATCCCACGTTTCCACATAAAACCAAATCATTAAAAAGCTTTGAGAAGCTGATCTGCATGCATCCTTCTAGGAAGTTTAAGTTAAATAAAATATACAGGAAAGACTGGCATCCACACAATCTACAAGTTTGCTGCAAGAGATCTTTGCGGAACACTTGATAGGAATATTAGAAAGGTAGTTCTCAGAGAAAGGGGCTTTTTTAGTGGCTCCAAACCTGTTTATAATCAGAAACTTCCCCTCCTAGCTGCTATTGCTATTAACGTGACTTAGGAAGAACAGGAGGTCTAAGAGTCAAATTATTCCCAGGTTTTAAACCAGGAATAAGAATACTCTCAACACAGTTTCGCTGATTTTGGTAACAATGTTTAAGATAAATCATCGCCTCATTTTTCAGTTCTACTCCGATAAGGAACAAAACATAAGTTCTGTCAGCAAAATGACTTACAGACGACACAGTACAGAGTGGAGGGGGGAAAAGAAGTGCTCCAACATATCCATCTTTGATAACACAGAGGCTCCATTATACAATGAAATCTCCCCTTTATGTCAAGCTCATTTTTCTGCTTGGGCAACTCTATGAAGGAGAGAAGGACAGAAGGATAACAGAAGGTGGCTCTTCCCCTCCACCCTCTTCACACAGATGTGTCTGTAGATGTGATCTGGCTCTTGACCTGATGAGGTCCACTGAGGGGCAGGCGCAGAAAGAAAAGCGCCTACGAAACTTAAGGAGCAGCTTTCCTTACAGCTTTGCATAAATAGTTATTGCTCTTAGAAAACATTCATAAGAATCTGCAACTCTGAGAAGTTTCTTCATCCAGAGTCTTCCCACCCCAACACAGTGATGCTGCATTTCCAGTACTACTATTTCTCCAAGCAGAGCATCAGGCAGAGGTATCAGAGCGCGCACCCTCAGCAATCACGTCAAACCATCTCCTGCTCTCCTAAACATAATGACAGATTAAAACCTGGAAGCCAGAACACCACACAGAAGCTGCAGTAAAAAAGTTTGCTCTGTCAGGTAGCTTGCCCGAATCTGCTCTTCCCTCTCACAGAGGTAACGTGTTAGATAAATGTGCCTTTCTGAAAAGCCTATTTATAGGCATTAAATGTGACCACAAGACAGCATTAAGAATTATTGTGTCCTCCCCAAACAGACAAAAGACACACTGCGTCCATGCTAAACATATCTCTGGGGGTATTTGATGGAAGATGTTTACCATCTGTTGAAGTTAAAACTTGGAACAATATTTTACACTCCAGATGCAGGTTAGACAAATAATGGGTCCTGAGAGTCTGGTAAACAACACTTCCGAATAAAGAGAGGGAAAACAAAAGCTGTACGCTCTGCTTCCCCATCAGTTTGCTTTGGTGGATCTAAAGTCTAAGAGCACCACGGTCAAAAAACTAACAGCCCACCTGGAGATAAAGAAGACAGAGCAAAACTGGAGGCAGAAAACTCCTGGATTTTCACCGTCTCTTCTACAGAGCCGTAATCTGCAACATTTCAGGTGCCTGCTACTGGCTTACCCTTGTTTAAACCAGATGCAATCCTCCGCCTTTGCTTGTAAAGAGCACTGAAAGTCAGCCACGGCGAGTGCTACTGAAGAGATGAGGATGGCAGAGAAAAAGCAAGCGAGAGGCCTTCCTCCCCCTTCTGCTCTTGTTCACAAAATATCTCTGAGCTATTTACATACTCGCATCCTGAACTCCCCCTCCGGTTTCACAGTTTGCAGTTAACTCTGCATTCTGCTGCAGATAACACATGTTTCGCTTCCAGCATGTTTAGGCTAGAACACCCTCTGAACGTAAGGCCAGGTCTCCAAAGCCACAGGGGGAAGTCCTTCCAGAGGCAGAGCCTGAAGAGAAGATAACAGACAGAAATATGAGGCTCCATCTCCCCACTGCCCTGAAGAAATCAACCTACCCAGTGAAGCAGACAACGAAACAGCTTGGCAACGCCTACAGCTGGTGCTCAACCTCAGATCCAGTGAAAAGATGTAAATATTTAGATTTCCATTTCATCTGAGATGATAAATATAAAACGTCTATTTCCTTCTTTAAGGAAAAAACCCCATAACATTAAAATAGGTAAGCCACCCACATAAAGAAAGTGATTCTGCAGTGTTTCTACCTTTAGAAGGGGGATATTTAAGTTATGGCATTGATCTTGAAACAAATTACAATCACAAGTGAAGTTCTTCCCATTGAATTGTCTTCTTCTGTATATAAACCATAAATCACATCACATCAAAACATAAATACGTACATGAAATTGTTTTGCTGTTCACTCCGAACACGAGTGACTGATGGCAGCCCATTATTTTACCTCTTAAGAAATGCCCATGGCCCTTCAGGGTTCCCTATGGAGTGGTAACTCTGACTCCAACCCAAATCATCTAAGAACAGCCCAGAGCAATCCACCAGGTCCCAAACCAGATTCTTTACAAATAACCCATTCAAGGCCCAGTGGAAGCTGGGCTGCTGTTTACCAGGGCTTTACTATAAAAACCTGAAGTCCTTCTGTAACCTTTCAAAGCACATAATGGAATTAAGGCCCCACTACACATCCAGAGTTAAGTCATGCAAACAGCAAACTTCTTTGGAGCTGGAGATAAGGCGGCCATGCCCTGAAAGCACCAAGATACGCCAAAGGGCTCAAGGTGCTGAAGTGATTACACACATTCCCACCCTCCACACGCCTTCTCAGGTCATTGCTCTGTGGGTTAAGGTTGTTAATGTGTTTGAATTAGTGTCCCGAAGCTCAGGGATCATTATGTAAGTCCCAGCAATCCAAACAAATCAGAGGTAACTTCCCTATCCCTTGTAGGAATTCCTGCCCCAGTGACAGATTAGGAAGCTTCCAGCTGCGCATTCACTGTTATCTTCCCCAAATGCCCCCAGTTACACTGCAAGGATCAGATGTGCTTTCCCAGCTAGTGGCAAACAGCCTCCTGAGTCATTACGGGACTGTCCAGACCTCTGCTCCCCCTATCCATGATGAGACTATAGAAACTCTTAGAAAACCCCAAGCAGAAATCCCAGTATCTGGTCTCCAACAGGAGACGTTGCTGTTTAAAGGAACAAAGAAGGATGAGTGGCACTAACTTTTCCTCATCACACCAAGGAGTCTCTCCTATTTACCTAATCTCAACTGCTTTCCTGCAGAAGAGTTTGAAGGTTCCTGCTTACAGCGTCGCAGCACTCACCAACCTCAGCTGTCCAAACACGACAAAGTCAGGGCTGTAAAAGCCATGCAGAGCCCTCGCTATCCAACACACTCGGCGCTCAGGGATGGGATTTTTGTGAGAACACCCTGAAGTGCACAAGGACGTCTACTTCTGGATGTTGTCCCTTCAAATCTGAGCAGGATTTTCTGGAGGCTGCTTAAAAGCCAGCAGAAAAAACCCATTCTAATTTGGAGCCCTCAAGCACCGGCTCAGGGAGAAGCCGAGGATCAGCCCTGGTTGCTGGAAGAGCGGCTGCTGCTCAGGGTGCCCACGTTCCTCCTGCCCAGCGCACTCCTTAACCAGCAGAGGTGTTTACTTTCTGTCCCTGCCCTCTGTGGCACTGCGGCTGCAGACTCAGAGCACTGGTATGTGCCCTCCTGCCAGGCAGCAGCCTGGAGGACACAGGAGCAATGACCCCGACACCTTCGCTCCCGAGCTCAGGAGCGCCCTGACAGGGCTGACAGCTTCTCTGTAGCTTTCCACACCATTTACTGACATAGGCTGTGTTAACCACCAAACCCAGGACAACCAGATCCTTGTTACCAGCCCTTGCATATGGGAGCCCAAATGCAGGAGATGCTCATTTCCCCTCCTGGATGGTCTTTCCTTGCACCTCCCGGCTTTGCAATGAAAGATAATTCAGGCAGCTGGAACCTCCTCAGATGTGCCCAAGCTCTCCAGGGCCGGTTTTAGCCCTGTTATTTCCTGCTCTTTCATGGCAAATCATGCTGTTCCCTGCACCCACATATGCTCAATAACTATTTATCTCCACTTGCCTAAACAACTTCTTATTTCTTCTCCCCTTTGAGGCTTGATCCAGGCAAGTGGGAAGCAGCTCTGTCTCTAGATACCGCCACCTCCCAGGAGCTCCCTTTGATGCCCACAGCCACCTTTAGATAAGATACCTTTTTCCTCAACTGGTTTCTAAGCTCTCCAGTGGGATGTAACAAAGCGTTTTGCTGTGAGCTTCTAAGGAGATAGATATATATATTTAAATTAAGAAAAACACCACCAATACAGTCACATTGGCAAAACCCCTTCCTACGGAAAACACACAAGGACGACTTCAGGAGCTCCACATATTGACTTGGCATCACGCTGATTCAAGCTCCATGAAGTGATAGGAATCTGACTTAGCCCCAAGCTAAATCGTTTTGTTCGTCTCACATTAAGAACATCTGAATATCATTTGTTACTTTGTTCATTTAAAATTTCATAGGACTCTTGGCATGGACACCATGATCAGAGAAGCCACATTCCCCTCGAGTTCACACAGACTCCTCTGCCCCAGTACAACATTGTGGCACTTGGATTTCCTCTAATGCCCACGAAACATATTTAGTCTCTCCTTCCCCCTGTTGCTTCCTCCCATTTCCATTCGCACTGAATACTACACAACATTTTTGACTATAAGATACTTTCAGGCTCAAAATTAAATCTAGAATATTTTACTAATCTGGGGAGACAAAACAAAATGTTAATCACATCATCCCCTATGTCGGCATTCCTAAATTAAAAGGTATCTTCACCACTTAGAGCGACTGGCTGTTATAAAAACCATGGCTTTTAGATGCTGCTTCTTCCTTCGAAGAAAACAAAGAGCAGACAGGCATCGACGCCTGCTCCTCCCCTCTCCCTGAAACAAGGCAGGAGTCTCGAATAAGAGGAAGCCTAAAAGAACATCATGTGAAAAGAAATGTTTCTCAATGGATCATGCTGGTCCTAGAACAGGACATTACTATGAATATGCATGAATGGCATGAGTCAAACTACACCCAGGAGTAAGCACCAGCTTTCGCTTGCCATTTTCTGAAACCTTCCAGTCAGGCTGCCAAGACAGCAACTGAATGACAAGATTTTTGTTTGAATGGAGGGGGGAGATTAATGTTGGGTTGGATTAACCGGAGGAACCTTAAATTAGCTGCTTTCAATGCGCTGCTTCTCTATTTGGCCAACTCACAGAAGCAGTAACAAACTGAGACGAGAAAGAGACTATTTATTTCAATTCAAAACCCCTCAGCACCACTGTCAGCTGTAAGTTTTGAGAATTTCTCTTATAAAACACATCAGGACAAGGGCTTTCCAAACTGGTTGCTGTCAACTCAAATGAGAAGTTAGATAAAACACCCACGTGCCAGATGGCAAATCACAATAAATGCTCGGGCTGTTAGATGCACAACAGGCGACAAACGCATTGAAATACACCATCAGAAGCAAAGCTAGAATAGACAGGGTATTTTAATAAGAAGTTATCATCTGGGGGGAAAGATCCTTGTTAAGCTCCTCAGAACCAGAAGTCATGCATTGAGGGCTTCTTACTTTCCTCACCACCCCATGTAAGCATGAGGAACAGCTAACAGTTCAGGCAGAGCTGGGTTAGGTATAGTGCTACTAGCAACAAGAGCCTTGGAGTTCACTTTTTTGACATACTTATAACCCTTTCTGCCAAGTTACTTACAAATATATTGTTAAAGGATACCAGGGAATTGTTTCCTCAAACCATTACTGTTTCCTCAATGCAGATGCAAGAAAAAGTTGTATTAAGAAGATAAACAGCTGCTACTCTATGCTGTTTAAATGGTAACAAAAGCAGCTAAGGGCCATAAAGGGAATAGTAAGGGAATTAAAAAGCATTTTTATGCATGAAGATGGCTAACATCCGTACATTCATTAGAGTGGTATCAACCATGTTTTTAATTAAAAGTTAGTGACAGAAACTTAAATATGATTAATGAAACCTAGCAACCTACCAGCAGCCTGCTCTAGCAAAGCAAGCAGCACAGCGAGCAGCATTTCCAGCCCTTGCTTGCTCCTTTCGCTTTCCCTCTCGGAGATGCTGCCACAACCAGAACACATTGCCAGGACCACAGAGCAGCGTTCCTGTGAGAAACAGTAAGCCAGGACAAGTCTGCAGCTGTGCTTTCATGCTTGGCCATGCTTTATTTCGTATATCCTGAGGAGGTATTTCAATTACCGAGCAGCAGCACGGGGTCAAAACAACGAGGTGGTTACCTGTCAGAACAACCAGGCATACAGCGATCTATTGACCACTGCAGGCATGAGGTCTGCCAAAGGCCGGGAAAAAGGCTGCCCTGCAAACAGCCATCTCCTATTCACCAGTGGAAAATATCACTCAGAAGGCAGTGCTGAACTCTGTAACGCAGTCAGTCTTCTTGTGTTACTCAGGAGCACAACGCAGTCACGACAAAAATAAACTACATGATAAAAATACAGCGCGAGGAGAAAGATGTGGGCAGGGAGAGGGAATTAGTATGGAATAGGAGGATAAGGAATCCTACAGGCCATAGATATTGCGACTTGCAATCAAGCCATCTCCTATTTAAATCCTGATGTCTGCAAAGACTAATCTAGTGCCATTGTCCTGCTGAACTGGTGTCATGTACAGAGCTGAGCACATGCAGATTATGTCTTCAAAGATGGTTTCTGGCATCGTATTACCCACTTAGCCGCTTCCAGACACACAGAGCCCATAGAAGATGGAAGCTTTTACTTCAGAGCAGGTACTAACAGGAGAAGAAACTTTTTCTTTTTGCTTCAATACACAATTTAAATAAACTTTGCCTCAATCGTGTTGTTTTAACATGAAATGTGACAGTTTGAATTGTGTGGCTGACTGAGCAGGGCACTCCTCCAAAAGGCTCTGCTAATGATGCTCCAGCCCCAGGTCGAGTGCACTCCTCCGGGCTCCTTCAGCGGAGCAAAAGGGGTTGAGGAGCAGGTGAAGGAAGGGATTTAACCTCCCACAGATGGAGGAGAAGTTGTTCATGCTGATGCCTGCTGCCATGGGGCAGCAGCATTCTACAGAATGGAGCCCAGGGTTGTTTGAGAACACCAGACAGGGCCCCATCTGTCAAGTGATAGGGAAACCAGGAGAAGGGACGGCCAGGCCCAATGGAGAGGATCCCCTCTTACAGCCCATCACCCAGCCAAGGAATGGGTAAGCTGCTCTTTCTAAAGGGGAAATTCCTGCTCCTGCCCTCGCAAGGGGATCATGGCTGATTTCCAGTGATGCTCACTGGCCGCAGGGGAGCCTCAAGCCCCAAAAGCCCACACGGCTCTTCCTTAGCCATAATCAGCCAAATGACTGCTTCCATGAGGCCACGGCAGGTCTCACCCCTCTTCCCCTACCACACACAGGGAGACCAGCCCTGGGCAGTGCCTCCCTGCCCTCCTCACAGCCCGGCCGCATCCCAGGGGCCCCATCACAAGCACAGGCCTCATCCCGGTGCCTCTGCCATAGAGGAACCCATTGGAATTCAACCCTGGGAGATGCGGTAAGGGAGGAAGGAGGATGAGCAGGGTCGCGGCCGGGATGAAGGCTCTCCCGCGGGCTGGGCTCGCTCCGGCCTCACACGTACGGCGCTTGCAGGCAGCGGCAGCGCTCCCCGACATCCAGCACGGCTCCGCGCACCTCCAGCCACCACAGACCGAGAAACGCTCCCTCTGCCGCGCCAGGAGCCCGGCGGGGAGGGACTCCATCACCACCGACACTCAAACCGCGACCGAGGGCAGAGGGAAAAGGTGTTTGCTGCCTCCAGCGCGCCAGCACGGGGAGAAAGGAGTGCCGGGGGATGTACCACAGCCAAACCCCATCACTCCACCGCAGGGTACCTTAGAGATAGCGAACCTCTCGTTATTCCCCGCGCAGTACCGCTCACCCGGCTATGGCCGCGGCGCCCGCAGACCCGTCCCTCCCTGTCATTCACCCCATTGGGGAAACTTTCACCACCGCCGCCGCATCCCGCTGACCCAAGCGGGACGACCCAGCCCGCCCGCCGCGGCCCGCAGGGGCCGTTCCTCCGCCGCCCGCCGAGGCCCCGGCCCCGGCCCCTCAGGGGAGGCTGAGGCCGCCCCGCGGGCCCGGCCTTACCCTCCCGCACCTCACGCTCCCCTCAGGCCCGCGGCGGGCCCGGCCCGGGGTGCCCGCCCCGCCGCCCCCCGCGTCCCCGCGCCACGCACCGGCTGCTCCCGGCGCAGCGGCCGCGGCTCCCGCTGCTGCTGGTGCTGCTGCTGCCGCGGCGGCTGCCGCTGCCTACGGGTGGCTGCCTGCCGACATGCCCGCGCTCCGCTGGCATAATCCCCGGCGAGGGTGGGCCGGGCGCAGGCAGCTCCTCACCCGCCGGCTCCGCCGCGGCGCGGGGACGGCGGAGGCGGGGGGAAGGTGAGGCGGGCGGACCGCTGCGGGAAGGGGGGGGCGGAGGAGCGGGGAAGGCGAAGAGCCCCGCAGCGGCTCTACCCCCGCTCCTGCCCTGCCGCGCCGCCCGGGGCAGCTTTATCCGCCCGCCCGAGCCGTGCCCACCGCCGCGGAGCCGCCACTTCCTTCCCCGCGCCGCGCCGGGCCGGCGCTCCCGCACGGCGGGCGGGACCGGAGCGCCGCCTGCCGGCAGCGGCGAGGACCGGCACCGGGCCCGCGGGGAGCGCCGCGGGGTTGCGAGGGGGCCCCGACCGGAGCCGTGCCCGCAGGAGGGATGAGAACGATGGCTACCGAGCCCGAGCGGCCCCAACCCTGCCCCTGGCACCCTCTGCAGGTCTGTAAGCGCACGCTGCAACGAGTGGAAAACAATCACTGAAGGGTATTAGGGGGGAAAAAAGCAATAAAATTTGCCAATTCTCTGATTTTTCTTTCTTTAAGGGTACATCACCTCAGGGCTCCTCCTCCACTCCAGCTCCTGGATAGAGCAGGGTAATTCCAGACTCACCAGCTGCTCAGCTGATGGCTCAAGCTCCTGCACCTGAAGCATCAGCGACAAAGCAGCACCATTTATAACTTGCATTTTAGAGATGAGGACCAATGGAAATGCTCTTTTCCAAAGGTTAAATCTCTCACTGGAGGAGCTGTCATGTTTATCATTACCAGAGCAAACTACACGTGTCTCACCAGAGCAGCCAGGCAGACCAAAGCTTGAGGCTCCAGGCAAAACCCAATGGATTAGGAAAAGTAATAAACACCTCCAGAGCTGGGAGGAAGATGATTAAAGTCCTGCTCAGGGCAAGCATAAGGTTCTGGGTCTCTAAAAGTCCTTATTTGTCCCCAATTTGCTGGTGTTAAGGGGAAGAATCGTCAAAGAGATTAATAAACTGCCCAGCAAAGTACAGAAACGTTCCCACAGCAAACACACGCTTCTGCACCCGCTTCTGATGCGTGGGGTCGGATGTTAGGAAGCGCAGCGCATTCCGGCCTCCCACTGATCTCAGCTGGAACTGCAGCTCTGCCTCAGCAACCAGGCCGAAGGCACCATGCCGACAGGTCAACCCACGACCAGACCTGCCTGAAAGACTGGCCTGGAAGCGCACAAAGAGCAACTTATATGGGCTTTTTTCCCCCTCCTCCTTCAGTGTTATAATAAAACAGAAATAGCCTAAAGAGCTCCAACAGATGGAGGAGGACTTTTGATTAAAAAATAAATTCTGAGTCACAATTTGTAATAATAAAAAGAGGACATGACTAGGAACAGCACGGGAATGAACGAGGGGAGACAGGGGTGGTTCCAAGTAACAGCAGCAGAAGCTGCACTGATTTACCTGCTTCTTTCTAACATCTCTCAGGAAAATTGTGCTTGCTTATGCTGTAGGTGCTGTTTCCCTCCATCAGCACAATAGTGGACTCCTGGAATTTTCCTGCGATGGATTCCTTGGAAAAATCCTGCTAGGTGATTGATACTTCTGAAGAACACTTTCAGACTGAACCTGTTAATAACTTAAAATGGTGGGGAAACTTCTTAGCTGAACAGTAGAGCTGCAGCGGGAAGTCAAGATTTGGTTCTCCTCCTTCAACCCTTTCTAAGGAAAAATTACAAGTAATATGGAATACCACCAAAACTGTACAGCTACTGGTGCAGTTGGAAATATATTTGAGTTAACTCCAAGGATTCAGGTCCAATTTGTATATTTTAAAGGGTAAAAAGAGCAACCAACACCCTTGGCTTCTCCCCAACCCCAACTGTGTATTACAGGAACTGCAGGGCAGAAGTCCCTGCAATGAAATATCATTTCTGGGGTAGGACAGTTCATCAAATACCTTAAATGACAGGGCTCTAATTTTAGAATCAGATCTTCCCGAGCTTCCTTTATGACAGCTATTCTGGCCTGATAATCACATCATTGGTGGCTAAACATCTTGAACAAGGACAGAAGTTGAAACACACAATATGATTAAAACCTACATTATGGCTGATGTAATATTCCAGAACCTATTACTGTTCTTGGGCAGGAGCAAAGAATCTAATTAAACCTTTATTTGATATTAAAATACAAACTATCAATGTTGGACAGTCATTCAGCAATAGGCCAACTAGCAAATATGTATTTTTTTCACCAAGAAAAATGCATGTGTGTTCACAAATACAGCTTGGATTGGATTCGGGAATGGAGGTGACCGGAACACTGGCATGGCACAAAACCCAGCCTGCTGCATTAAAACAGTAACTTGGGATGAATAGTTACAGTCCCGGAGTGGTGGCTGGAGTCGAGATGGGATGGCTCCCGTGGATCCCGGTACCTGCAGTAGCAAAACACTACTCACTGCAACCGTTGGGAGACATCAAGTCATTTAGAGCAATATTTTCCTCATGCAGCAGACCAGCAGAACACAAGCTTCACTCTGCGGCCAGCCAACCGCAGCGAAAATATTGCTCACAGTTTTGTCACAACGAAAGGTACCCCTGTTATAGGGTTGAAATCAAAAGGATTTACAACATAACACAGTTCTCTCACACAGGTAATCCAGGTTGCTTTTTGTATTAAAGATCAAAATTTCCTCTTGGCTAATATTTACATCATACCATAAATACTTATAAAACGGGAGGAAAACGAAGTGCAAACCAGTAACACTCATTTTTCTGAAAACAAGCTGCCTTTTAGTTTCATATTCTTCTTATAAATTCAATATCACTATTTAAAAATAATATTTCTAAAAATATTACAATACAGGATAAACATTAATTTTCTCGAGTGTAACAAAAATATGTTCAAAATATAGGTGGCTCCAAGTACAAAATATTGCTGTTGGTAAAGGGTGACATGGTTGTAAAACTACTATTTGAGGGTTTAGAAAAATACAAAACCATTTGCATTTACTGAGTGCATAATTACATATTAGTGCAAGGGGGGGGGAAAAGGCATATTTGCATTCAAAGAGGGAATTGTGAAAGGTTTGCAGAGGTATGTAAAACATGGAATCGTTTCAGAGTCATGCGTATTGACCCCAAATCTCTATTAATCCTTTCCAAGCGTTCTTCCAGAGCTTCCTAAAGGAAACAGTTAAAGAAAAGGGGGAAAAAAAAAAGGGATTTAATAACATAAACCAAAATGCAATGATAGTTCTAAAATGAAGAAACTACTGTTATTCCTGTATTCCACGGGTATCTGTTACTATTATTCTGTTAGCACCCACAAACTAGAGGCAGACCTACAAACCGTGTGTTATTTTTAGGCATGTGTGTGTACCTGTGGGTCATTGGCTTCTTTAAAACTGTTTTAGGTATTTTGGGTTTGTTTTGAAACTTTTATGCGACCTCTAGGTAAACCTGACAAGAATTAGGCCAGGTTGATAATGAGGGAGACACATTCAGGAAATGCTGACCACTGCAGTGAGGGGTACCATTGATTCACTGGAATGCAGTTTGACTTTCAAATTGGTTACAAGCCCTACGATCCCCATTTAGGAACTGCTGCAGTTGTAGGCTTTGCAGAGACCTCTAGAACACAACTGGGAGACGGTTGTTTTCATTAGAAGAGTCTGCAGAGGTTTCTAAAAAGGGCCTCTCCTCTATTCCACCTACACTACTTCTTTTTGCCTTCTTACTTTCTTCTTTATGCTTTCAAGTAGACAAAACAACCCAACTGACCACTAAACTTTACACTTTCCTCTACAGCACAACAGCTTCAGGGATCTGTTTCATAGTCACTGCCTCAATGTATTGTCTTCATGTGCCTCTTACTGCTATAGCAAGAGCAGACTATTCTTGTAGTAATTTGGAAAAATGCATCCCATGTACAAACCCCAGAAGATATCAACAGTCTTATTATGCAGAATATACACTATGTACTATTTATACACGTACACACACGCATACGTTCTCCTTATATGCCACATTCAGGAGCACTTCTCAGTGGTATGGAAAAGTTCCCACAGTAATTGAGCTTACAATATAGTGGAACTTTCATCTACACTCTATATTGTTAAACTGTGGGAGAGCAATTTAAGAGAACAGTCAGATGTAGAAGCTTTTTCACCTGATTTAATCTTGCTTGCAAGGTCATTCTTCCACCAGAACAAGGCATTCGACTCAATGCAGCCTCAATCTAGTAACAGAAAATACTTCAGTTGTAAATTATACTTTCAAGAGCCAGTATAAGCCTTCATAACTCATCTTACAAAGAGAGAGGTGAGGTATATAGATTACAGAGACACATTCAGTCTTGTTCTTCAACACAAGTATGCTACCATAATACTGTGCTGTACCAAACGGATACAGAAGTTAACATTCATAAACAGACTCTCCCAAGGGTCATTTTGAAGTGTTCAAGGCCAGGTTGGATGGGGCTTGGAGCAACCTGCTTTAGTGGAAGGTGTCCCTGCCTGTGGCAGTGGGATTGGAATTAGACGAGCTTTAAGGTCCCTTCTAACCCAAAACATGCTAGGATCCTATGAAGGGAGCACCCTTACTTGCCAGAATAACCTCTTGTATTTGAAAGGCTGGTTTAAATCATTGGCCGTTAAGGAAGAAAATCAAATTCACTTCAACCCTTCCATTCACACTGTGCTTATGTTAAAGTGACTCTCCTTTAAGGAAGTTAGGGACAGAAAAGGATTGGAGTATGGGAAGTAGAGCAAGGAGTGATAATGGCCCATGCCCAGGGTAACACCAGAAATCATGCATGAACTTCAGCCATGCATTGCAGGGTGCACAGCTACACCGCTCACCTCTCATACAACTACTATGTTTCATTACAAATTTAAAATAAGAGTAATCTTTGCCTGTTGCTTTTCCTGAGTCAGCTCATCAAAAAGCCTCTCTGTTTCAGCCAGAGTCCTAATCCTTGCTGTGTATTTGAAGTCCTCCTCACAAGCGGGTAGCACTGGCTCATATTTCTGTGCTACACTCCTCTCGTCCCAAGCTGTCGCTTTCTTCGTTCCAGAATTGATGGATTCAGCACAAGAGCTGTGTCTGACACCTGAGTGTTGCCTTCCTATCAACAAAATAGGGGTCTTTTTATTCGTTTTTTAATTGTCTGTGAAATTATTACATAGAAGAGAAAAATAAGCTAATGACAAGAAAAGCAGAGTGACCTTGGAAGTCCATAAAGTAAGGACAGTGACTAGCAAAGCCTTATTAGCTTGCCATAGGCAAACTTCCCAGAAGAATGGAAAACATTTGTACAGATGATCTTTCAAGTGATCTTTATAACAGAGCACATTTTTTGGCTAACAAACAGATTACTGTACTGTGCCAATTAGGAATAACTTTGACTATTACAACATTTCTAAATATCACTAAGTATCATAGTTGTCATGAAAACACTCATCTAAATCAATGCATTAATAAAAACAAAAGCAGAACATTGTGACAAGATTTACAAAAGTGAGAAAAGATTTGGTTTAATCAATCATTTAAAACATCTGAAACAACTGCTGTTATTATAGTTACTCTTTGCTATCTGTAACGTGATGTTTAGCAACAGAATGTTATTAGTATCCCTGAGTACATACATCTTTATACAGATCCTACTAAGATACGCACTGTGTAACTGAGTTAAGCATAGGAAAACATACTGCCCTTCTTCCTCAATTTCATTATTGCTGTTGGTCCATTTTGTTTGTGCATACACACATACACATAAAAATAAAATACTATATGAATGGTACTTCTCTGTCTACAGAATAAGACAAGATTTAGAGCGTTTTTAAAAGTTGGACTTGATAAAAGTGACAGCTTTCTATTTAAGCAGCTATTACCAATAGAGAAAGTTTCCCCCCACTTTGATAGATTACCTTCTGTATCATCTAGTGAGAGGAACTGGAGCCTTTTTCTTGTGCTATTGTGCTGTAAAGTAGATGTAGGACCAGCTTCCAGGTCATCTAGAAGTATATCAAATCTACAAAGCAGGAAGCATAAAACAATCACTACCTAGAAATCATGTATCAAGCAATGCAGTATTTTGGACTTTTTCACCTTTTGATTAAATAAGCAGTTTTTTAATAAAAACAATTTCTATCCCGCAGCATTGCAAGTCTTCTGCTTACTGCTCATAGTGCCATAGCTCAATATATTCCTATTTGACCCACCAAAATACCCCACTTGTATGACTTTCTTTCGGAAGCAGGCCAAGCTCCCATGTTTCTTGACAGGATTAAACTTAGCTGTATATTCAGATATCTTCACATGACTCACTTTCTAGGACTTTTAATGAACAAGAAAGAGCAGTATTAAGCCTACATAAACATACTGCTGCTATAGTAATGTTCAGAACACAACTGTATTCACAAGCCTCATACCTTGTCACTGTGTTTTCATTTTTGCTAAGCAAATGGCTAAATCCAGGAGAGAGGTTTTCTTTTGGAGATCGTTTTGGGCTGTATGTCACAGACACTGGTGCCAACATTATCTCTCTTCTTGCTGCAAAACACAGAGTATGTTTAACTACCTCGAACATCTCCCAGGGCAGCATCTCCCACTCATGTGATCAGATGCTTACATCTTAAAAGAATGCTTTTCAAAGCTGCCTACATGTTTATTTAAATTAGATGAAAAGTGCATCACAACACAGAAAAGTTAAACTTAAGAGCTCTCATGTTTTCTACAATTACAGTCAAGCTTTTACTATTACTGTTAGAGTAATGCAGCAATTCTATCTTTATTTGTCTTTCTTCTAGAGCAGCTTCTCATTATTTGATTCTACCTTTTGAGTAACACAAACCAAACTTCAGAAAAGCACTGACTTGGAGTATTTGATTTCCTGCTTGGAGGTGGAAGGGACGATGACCTCTGGCCAGAAGGGGAGCTGTACCGTTTTGGTCTGTGCTGGTCTTTCCCTTTCTCTGGGGATCGGTTAGCAACTAAAGAAGATTCAACAAACCCAACAGTTTGACGTCGATTTGATGTTTCTAATTAAAAAGAGGAAAAAGATTGTTTAATAGAATACCTTTTTAAATACAAGAACCCACAAACATTCTGTATGCAGCTTGGACTGTACAAAGACTGCACTTAGTCTGCCTGACATCAACATGTTTTGCTCAAGTCTTACTCCTCGCTCATCGTACTCATAAAAGATGGATTAACTTATGAAAAAGGATGTTTTGCAGCATGCGTGGGGAAACAATCCTAAATAATACTGATTTAATAGAGACAGTGGAAAGGACAAAAACATCTTTTGGGAAAGAGGGTTGGAGTACCTGCCTGAACCAAGAATAATAAGGATTTGCGACAAACAGCGTTTTCTAATTACAAGGCTTTATAATCAAGGTAGTTAGAACAGCTTGGTGCAGTCCCACAGTACATATGCCAGCTTTCTTAGTAACATTGTGATACAACACCATGAGAACAAAACTATAATGGATGTAGAGCCAGCCAGGACATTGCTAGGACTCCATTAACTGTTTATAAATACTGAGATATTCTTAGAAAAAGGACATCAGCTATCTCCAGCTTGAGACTTAACAGCAACCTTTGCATTCCCTCTATGTTAAACAAGTCACTCAGCTGCATAATATTGAATTTCCTTAGGAAAACTCCAGAAGCCTGCATGCTAAAACTGTTTTTATCCCGTCACTTAAGCCTGATGGACTTTAATGCCAAGAATAACAAAACCAAAAGACATGCAACCAAAGAAAAGCCAGTTAAAGACAAGTTCAGGAATATGAAAATAAAAGTTACTGGCTGATGCATCTTCTTTTTCTGTCTGTGTACCCCAATCTTTAAATGCTTTTCCTTCTTCAAGTTCTTTAAAGGCTTTTATAATTGGTGCTTCTGACATCTCCATTTCTTTCTTTTCTGATGTGGTTGTTGAAGAGTCTTCTTGCGAGGAGTCTTTCTCAGGAGGAGAATGGTGCCTTAAAGAATATGAGGCAGTGGAAAGGAAAAGAACTGATCAAGTATTTTTACTTTACTTCATATATCCAAAGAGTGGTTCAATAAACAAAAAAACTGGAGGCATTTAGTTTGAGATTTGCAGTCACCAAACCAAGAATTTTAAGGGTGCTTTTCAGTTTCAGCCAAGGACCTCAAAAGACTGTGTTACAGCCAGTTCAGGTGTGAGTTAAATTCAGTGATTTGATATGTTCTTAGAATTAAGTATGTCTCAACAGAGGCTTTAGAAACTTCTAAGTAAGAAGGAAAACTACTACATTACATCCTAAACTACACCTGAAGCTTCACGCTGGTGGAAGGCTGCAGCCAACTGCTACAGCTCACATCCAATACAACAGAGCACACTGTGTCCGAACCCAGGGTAGAACTGGACAAAAACATGTAAAGAAGGTGGCACAAGATGCAGCTGAAGCTTTCTGATATTTCAAGAAAGGTACTGAAAGCTGCTCCTTGTTTTGTTGGTGAGGAAGGCGATTCTGTTCTTAAGGAACTGCAGAGCATCTATGACGTGGAGAATTTTTTTAGAGCTCTATGTAACAAGTACGAAACTTTAAAAATATAGATCTAGTCAATTCTGGATTTGTAAGAGTGTTGGATACTGAAGGAAACCAACTCACCTGGAAGGAATATAGGTTTCTTCTAGTCTGTTATCTTTGGAGCCTTCCCGAACCTCCAAAGGCTGGCCAGTGAAGATTGAGTACTCTGCTCCTGGTATCAACCACTTCCGCCTGCTGACATCAGGAGTTGCCAACTTGCTGTGGGAACAGAACATTTCAGAATTAGGAAAGGTTTTGAAGGTTTTTATTCCTTTTTTTTCCCCCAGAAATCAGTCCTGTAATATATTCATCAGAAACTACTTGTATCTTCATACTAGTGAAAAATCAGGTCCTCCCCCCAAATACTGCTGTTCAATATATACAAATGGGCTTCATATGATCCATGCTGAACTGGAAGACACCAAAGAATCTATAATTAAGTAACAAAGAAAAACCAAAGGGGGACAAAGCTTTTCAGGTCTTCAAAACATTTAAAAACGCCAACCAACCGATAACCACACATAAACACACCACAGGACACAACTCAACTTTAATGTTCTTAACATAAATCCACAATTCAAACTATAGCATGCATTCTAGTTTCACTCAAATTCTAACTAATTCTAACTTCCATTCTCTCAAGATACCTGTACAAACTGTATGTAGAAACATCAAAAGTAGTAATCAGCCCTTCAGATCAGTGACAAACACACCCTCCAGTGTTCAACTGAACTATGAGATTCTATTCCCAAGATCTCTGTTGAGCATGCCAATCCGTATTCAGCTGAAACCTATCAAACACCCATCTGGGAAGACTAGAAACAGTCTGCCAAGTCACATATACATTATCCAAAGTATGTATTTGTTTTTTATACTTTCTTGGCATGTAAAACCTCTGGATTACGTCTCGAGTTTACTCCAGTTTGGCCTACAGTATGATGTGATCTTGATCCATTTCTACCCAAAACACATTAAAAACTAGTCTAAACCACAAGATCTGCTTTCTCACTGTTGGAATATTCACTTACTTGGCACAAGAGGTTCTGAAACGACTTTCAGTAACATGGCGAAGGTTCAGCATGTTTTCATGTTCTACCTGCTTGAGCTGAGCTTCAAGTTTTGAAATGGTCCTAATGTGGAAGTAGCAAAGATGCATTATAGGTTCATTTAAATGACATAAAAGATACATCATATTTCTTGGAGTCTACTCTTTTCTAATCAGATATCCTTGGTGAGGCAGAAGAACAAGAGCAACTACTACATTCTTATATCTAGCTAAATACACATATAAATATGTATTTGAATTCCAAGGTAGGTAACCTAGCTAGAAAGACAGGACCAGGAGATACTGCTGTGGATCAAAACATCCACCTTGGAGGAGCTGGGGAAAACAAACCTGAACATTTTTCCTCCTTGAAATGATGTACTTATACAAGAGGCTCCCTGACTGGATTTAATAAGTGGCTCCTGTATCACTCAGGTAACTCCACCAATCTGCTGCTCAGGTTCTTCACAGGATTTTCATCTCCCCCACATACTGCAGTCCACATCTTCACTGAGCTAGCCCTTGGCAATGCAACACAGTCTTAGGCATTTCCCTCTTGGAGAACAGAAATACAGGTTTTTGGAGCAGGATATAAAAATCTCCTTTTTCTCTAAAATTTCCCCAGCCTCAAAGGGTTCTTAAATAGCAGCACTGAGAATCAGGCAGGAAGAAAATAGAACTGCCAACAGAAATACTTCAACTGTCCTTCATACTACCTTCATTCCCTCAACAGTCCCAATAAAAATTGCAAGCAGAGTGGTTTTGGCTTCTTTCTATTCCTTTCTTAAACTCTTCCTATTTATTCTTTCTGTTCTTTCTGTCCTTTATTAATGCCTAAGAGTCATAATTTTAGCAAACTCCTGTCAGCATCCTCACTCCTGAAAACCAGAACAGTGATTGGTTAGCTGAAGATGGTGCTCCTGAGAGGACAACCGCAGCAGTAAAGGCTTGAGCAGCAGCCTGGCTGGGCTACTGGAGTGACAACCATCAGAAAGGAAGCAAATCATTACATCCCATGGAAAGCCATTGTGAGGAAGCAGAAAACACATGTACTTAAGATATTTACAGTATGTATGAAGTAACATAAAACAACATGAAATGATTCATAAGATGAACTTCCAAGATCTACAGACTTCATAACCTAGGAGTAAATATTTAGATCACTGCCTGCATTTCATATTGTTAAACCAGCAAGAAGACAGTTTCACATTTACCTTTTCAAATCAGATATCTGCGTGTTTGCATCAAGCAATTTGTTTTCAGTTGTATTTAATGTATCCTACAAGTACACAAGGAAAAAAGTAATAAGCTTAGAAGGTACAAAGTGTATTAAAAGAAAAACACCTGAATAACTACATCAGTCTTGAAAACAATACATTAAGTACACCTTCCTATTTGAAAGGGAGGCCCATTCAATTTGATGGCTTTGACTCTGCAGTATTTTTGCTGTATATGACTGAAAACCAATACATTCCAAACTCCCTTCTCTTCCCTGCAGGGCTCTGAAGATGTAGTAAGAAGCTATCAGGTAAAATAAATATGGATCTTTCCATTTGATCTTTTTCAAAGTACTTAGGTTAATTCTATGGCACATTATCACACATTTCACATACTTGGTTCTCTAATTAACTAGTGGGTACTTACCTTTACTCTCTCATGTTCTTTTCCAAGGGACTCATATTCTCCTAAAAGCTAAAACAAAAAGAACACACAAACCCACACTGAGACCATTTACAATTAACAGTTTTGTTGACTGCTGTCATCTGAATTGTTTGTCTACTGATGCAGAAGCACTCCAGGGGATAGAGAATGTACTTCAATACTGTTTGTTAAGTTCTAGCATCTTCTAACTGGAGCAAAAAGTTACAGGAAGAACAAGAACGACTGAACTACTTACACAATATATTTCGAATTCTCAAATTATTTATCTCTAAAGAACTGAAGGAACTGATTGATCTGGTAAAATTATTCACTAACTTTAAAGCTGACTTTGTATTTTGCAATCTTAGTTGTAAAAAAGGAGTTAAAGCACGAAGTAGCTTTTCCAGCTAACACTCATTTTGCCAATCCTTTTAAACATTCCATAAAGCTATTACTGAAGAATCAGAGAAACAACTCCTTTGATTCAGCCTAAAATCATACACAGTAAAGAGTTCTAGCAAGTTGTGGTGACCTATGAGAAATTCAGCCCATCCTCACTAAACTCGAAAGGGGAAAACAACTGTCTAAACCAATTTCCTGCAATACCTCTAAAATAAAACGAACTAATAGCACATAGAGTAATAAAACACCTGACAGACGATGAGAAGTGCTGTCAAGCATACCCTTGTTACCTTAAGTATCTATACATCCATAGTATCACCTAACAGCCAGCCTACTAAGTAGCCTGCTGAATAATGCCTGTTCTCTTAGTTGTGCATTAAGCCTTCACAATGGTAAACTCCAAGTAGTTTTCCAAAGCAGGACGTGCTGTGCTCCTGACCCACTGTGTAACTGTGACCACCACTGTCCCTTTTCTTACTTACATTTTGAAACATTTTATTTTCTTCCTTTAGCCTCGTGTTTTTATTATCAGATAACCTGTAAGCTTTCTCAAACGCTTCCTCTAGATCCTGAAGCCTCGATTTTAGCCGACTGATGGTGTTATCCTTCTCCTTATTGTTTGTGCGCATTTCTTCCATACGTTCCTGCAAACCTTTGGAATTATTACTGACTGTGTAGAAGCGCTCTTGCCAGTCTGCCTGCAGGAAAACGCACATCCACGATCACGCTTCCTGGAGGATTTGTTTTAATTTCAGTGCAAAGCATAATCAAATTCATTTAAATAGAAAACACGGGTACATCAGTACGTGCAAAGATTTTTGCTCATTTCTGTGATGTAGAACGAATGCAAATGAAGACTAAAACCCCCAAAAGATGCTATTTATTTTACAGGAATTAAAATATCTAGAGGTTAGGCCTCTTGCTTCCCAGCATGGAAAAATGTCTCTCCAGGTGTCTAAATTTCATGACAAAGCATCCTGTGCTTTGACCAGTAAATGCAGCTATGCAGCCATAGGCAAACTGGTCTGACCTACTCAGAACAACTGTATAGATATCCTTAGAATAGCTTTGCCTCAGTGCAGAGATGTGTTTTTTATCACAGCTCTAAGAAATCAGAGAAAGTAATTAAAGCAAAATAAATATATTAAAAAAAACCCAGTATCAGAGAGACACCATGAACACATCACAGCATTCCACTGGGAAACTTTGTCTGATCCCTGTTAACCTGCAAAGGTTGTTCAAAAGCAGAAGTGATGATGATTCAAGTCGAAGAAGCTCAGCTAGGAAAGTCACTGATGGAACATATTGGCTGATTCATATATTAAGGAGGAAGGTTGAAAATAAAAAGATGAAGATAGAGAAACACCTATCAGCTTAGTAATGAACAAGTGCATTCTCTTATCCTTTTAGTTAGTAAACCAACTTATTTAAGAACACACACTTACCACCTGCCTTTCCAGCATAGCATTCTTATTTTCAAGGTCTTTTATGCGAGCACTTGCTTCGTTCAGAGCTGCATCTAATTGGTCACACCTATTCAGAACATACACATCACAAAAATCTCTTGAAACTTCAAAATAAATACAAATTTTTTTAGCTTTCATTCCTTCCTCAAGCATCTCCATGAATTTCAGTGCCCAGCCTGTGACCTTCTCCCATAGTCTTTGCAGTGAGCACACAGAGTCTCTGCTCATGGTGGGCAAGCAGCGACTTGGAAACACATGAAGAGACTCCACGTGGCTAGGAGCATAAGAGCTGCAGACCAAAAGCAGCTGAGATGCACCAGAGCAGAGCTGCACTTCAGCTAGCTACTGATGCTGTGTGATAACTAATAGCTGCAATCATACCGTGAGCTACTTTAACTCAATAAATGACTGCTCAGAAGTCACTTCTGGTAGTTAGCGCACACTACTGCTGGAAGGGAAGTACAAAAGAGTCCCAGCTACCCAGCTACTGCTTCAATTATTCTAAAGGGCATTGATTTTTTAAGTATTTTAGCTATCTAAATTGACAATACTTATTTTGACTGGCAAATAACTTGTATAAAAACTTCTCTATATAGCAAACATTCAAGCTATGTCTAACGGAATATTTAGGTGAGGCACACAGACTACAGTAGTAATATCTGGTCAGAGAGCACTGACTGGCAAACTGACTTTATAAAGCTACCAATGAATTCAAGACTGTGGTTTTAACATGAAAGATAAAGGATGATGATGTTCACCAGCATGACAGGTAAGAACTACTTTACAACACAGATAGTTCCATTACAAATTGCTTAGGACCACCTCAGCCTGACAGCCCCTCTTGAGTAAAACTTAGGCTGGCTCCAGCAAAAAACAGTTCAAACAAGACCTCTGGTCCTAACATCACGCTTGCTGCCTGACAACGATTTTAAAGTGATCTTAAACAGCTCCATTAAATAATACAAGATTTATACTTAATAGGAAAATATTAGTATCATAGATGCACATAATCTTCAGAATTGAAGAGTGACAAACTTTTCAAGCTATTCTGAACAAGTATATTCAGGTTTGGAAGTGGAAGGAATCCCATGTCACAGACGAAGAGGACAAGCAAGGACAAACAGTACCTGTCAGCAAGGCTTTGATTGATTTTCTTCAAGTCTTCGGACGAAGCAGTTTTATGGCTGGCCTCTAGCTGCTGTTTTAAGCTGTGTATCTCAGCGTCATAGTAAGCTCGTAGATCAGCTATGTGCCGAGCGTGTTTTTCCCTCAAGTTCTGCCTAATCCTAGTTTCAAAAGAACAGAAAAGGTTTCCAGCTATCCACATGACCGTGCACTGCTGTATTCATTTGCACATGATGAATTCAGCACATAAATAACTCAGCTCTGACAGAACTTTGTTGCATTCAAATTAAAGAAAGCCTCATCATCTAAGGCAGTGGTGTCGGACACCCAAGGCTTGCACAGAAGTCTTCCCATTAATACAAGTATTATTATATACAAATACAATACAAAGCTTTACACTCTGTTCTCTCCTTTGCTATGCACTAGAAACTGCATGTAAAATTGTAGCAGGAAAACTCAAAACACTGAATTATCTTGAACCATGACCCTGACATAAGCCCTACCACATGGCATATGCCATGTTTGCTTGTCCATGTATATATAAATCACAAGAGCTTCAGCAGTAAATGGCAGATATTTATGTTTCCCACGTACAGTAATTCTGTGCTTCTCTCACCATTTGCCTCTAGATAGAAAAACATATCCCCCACAGAACTTGGAAATCCTCTGCCCGAATTAACTCCCTCATATAACCTATAAGGGAAGTATGGATTTTTATTTTAAGGTATAAAAAGACATAACCAAATAAAACATAGGAAATTGTTTTGCCTTCCAGTTAAGGCTTTGACACCAAAGGAAGACAGAACACAAATACTGTGCTTTAGGATTAAATAGTATGGTCTGAAGAAGATTAAATAGAACACTCTAAAGAAGGACAACTGTAAGAAGTGGGAAATGATGCCATCTGCACTTCAGAGGAGAGAAAGAAAATAGCAGCAATGTGCAGCTATGTTCTAAGCAAACAGAACTCATATTCTGGTCATTTCACAAGTACTGTGAAGGTACCAACCATTACTTACTTACTTACATCACAACCGACATTACTTACTTTGACATTATCACGGGATCTTCAACAGATGTCACTGAAAGGCTGTATTCTGGCAAACTGCTGTCAGCGCACTGAGCAATAGAAGATGGAGTGAGAGTCCGTGTTTCTTCCTCCTCAGTGTTGACTAAGTTATCATTGTCAGCATCCGTATGTGCCACTGGAAAGGGAGAGCTGGTCTTGTTTTCATTCTGGAATGGGTGATTTCTCCAGAGGTCCAAACATGCAGCTCTGCTGCTGGCAGGATGCTTTGGAGAATCATTTAACTGAGATGAATTACTTGTCTGTGAAAAAGAGTCTGTGTCACAATGACTTGAAAATCCGGGCTCTGCCATAGAGTCTGGAGAAAAAGGAGCAGTCTCTTCAGGAATATTGATAAAACGGGGTCCTGGGTTCTGCTGCCCTGGTTTCATGTGCAGTGTTGGGTCCAACGTCAAGATCTAGGAAAGAAGTTACAATGCTAAAAAAACCTGTGATTTAACTTTTGCTCCTGTAAATGGAGTTTATCTGAGGACAGCAGCAATTCATGCAACATATTGCAGGAATTATAATGAATAACCACAACCATTTACTACAATTGCCACAGTAATTTGGTACGACAAGCAAGATGAAGGGACATGTAACAGCTTAGATAATGATGCATATTCCCAATGTTTGCAACTTGAGTTTCTAAGTTCCCATTAAGAATAAAAGACTTATCTAACATCTGCAGTTGTCTAAAAATGCTTTGACATTTCAGTTATGTAAATCGAAGGACTTTGATGTCTGCCTGTAGGTTGAAACAATAACTTTGTATAGTTATGAAAAATCACTTAATGGATTATATAAACAAGATAGTCACATAGAAGCATCATTACTGGATTTTGTACAAGACTGAAAGCTGTATAAAGAAACAGATACGATAAAGAACAATTACACAACCTCTGCCTCTTCTGTTTCACGGGTGGAATGAACTCGTCCTGTGGGAAGCAGTAAGAAAACCCTGTTCCTGCGACTGCAGTTCCATCTGCATTTCATCAGCTGCAGTCTCAGCGTAAGCAGATTCGTCCCTGCACCATTCTCAAGGTTGTGCAGCAAAGATGCTTATTTACCCAGGGTGGTTTTGGAGGTCTTCTCAGCTGGATCCCTTCCCATTCTGGCTCATCACGGCTGCACAAATCGCTGTTCCACCACAAAACTGGAGGTGGCAGCAGGGGCCAATTAATAAGAAACCAGCCTGTAACTTGCCCTATCTCCAAACCCAGATGTGAAGTAAAGAAATCAATGTTACCTCTGGTGGGTGACTTGACTGGGAAGAAGGCATAAAATTCTGGTCTGGCAGCTGCTTGTTTTCCCTTTGTCTTTTATGATAAATATCCTTCAATGATGACAACTTCGTTTCATCAGCAGAAGATAACTTCAACAGGGAAAATTGCGACATTACTTTTCCTGAACACAATCCTCCATCCCCAAGACAGATAACCAAGTTCTGGGGTGGGTTTAGCTAATAAAGCAGTTCAGAACAGGAAAAGGCTTTATTCAGCATGCCCAGTTTAAAAAAGGGTCTTCAATGAGGGACCTACACCTTTAAGGTACTAGTCAGTCTTTTTTCAACTCCTATACACACAATTTCTTGCTAGTGACAAAAGGTCAGTTAATTGCTGGTGATGTTAGTGGGGTTAAATGAATAATGAACATGAAAGACTGAGTTAACAGAAGAGTCTCATAGAGAAGCTGGCTTCTGGAGGGCTGATACTTTACACTGTAGGGGAAAAAAAGCAAAGACAACAAGCAACTATCAGCCAGCTTTTAACACAGAAAGTTTACCTGCTCTGGTGATGCTTTTGTGGAGAAAATATCAGCGAACTCACTTCTGAAGTTCTCTGGTAAAGGGTGATACATCTCCTTCTCCTCTAATTTCCAGTATGAAAGTCCTGATAAAACGAAACATTGAAAGAAAATAATAAATGGAAAACTACAAATTCCAAGCTCATGGCTATAAAACAGGAATCCCAAAATCCATTAGTAAAATGTTACTGTGTCAGCTTGCAAATATGCTGTATTAATTATTTGCATTTATTACTTAAGGAACTCACTAAAGCATTTGTTACCAGAAGTTAGAAAAATCCCAGCGCAAAGCACAGGCAACATGATCAGCATCGCATCACTCAGCATCAGTAACCACAGCTATCAATCAGTGAAAACACGTAAGTTTGCTCTTTGACGTTCAAGGGACAAATCCTCATTTACCATAAACTTTTGTATTTCTACTGATTTCCAGTATAGCATTTAAAACTTTTATTACCCTGGAATAATCCCAGGCATCCACTATAAACTTCAGTTTGCTACTCAACAGCAGTCTATAGCATGCAAAGAGACAGACTACCAGGACTAAGAGGGATGGCATACAAGGAACAGATACAGTCTCAACCCCACTTCAATTTCTTATATGTGTCCCTCTCTCAATGGGTTGTGCAGAAGCAATAAATACAGTTTGCAGGGGTGCATCTCTGTGCCCCTGTTTGTTACTCAAATGAATCCACCCTGTTACAATCAAAATATGTGAATTAGTTGTTTGCTTTCACAAAAAAAAACAACCAAAATAAAACAAAAAATCCCATATCCCCCCAAAAAAACCCACAAAGACCCAGCACCAACCACTCCGAAACAATGGAATTAAAACCATACCAAAATACTAAAAAAGCAACCTCCCTCCATTCAAGAACGAGCACATTACACACTGCATTATCTCATTTTTGTTTCTTCACACAATTCCTCAATCACACCCTTGGTTTACAGGAATTCTGCCTCTATCACCATGCGCTCCTGTGACTACTACAGACCAATGATGCCAATATTTGAAAGATCATTTGATACCCCACGATTTTAATAGTAATTAAATTATGAAAGTTTTAAAGGCAAAGCTCAGCTTTGAAACACTGATGAATTTGAAGAGAAACATTGCTGCACATCCTACATCTGCCAGCAGTGACACGCAGGAACTCCATCAGTTCAAAATGCAAGAGGAAAAAAAGCAGGATTATACTATATCAAAGTTTAATAGCCTGTCAGTGCACAAACCCTCCTCACCTCCCCAAGGTCATCAGAAATGCATTCTAGGAGCTTTAAAAAACAAGAAGAGTTCAAAAGAAAAGGAAATTTAAGTACAAGAACTTAACTATACCTGAAGCTTCAGACACTAAGGAATTTGGACTTTCATTCGGTTGATTGAGGTAAAAAGTGTAAGGTGGCAAAGCAGCATCAGAGAGGTTTGTCTAAAATCACAAAGGAGGAACAATTTATAAGTAAAGTCACAAAGCAAGCGGGAAAAAAAGGCAAGGGTATAACTGTTTCAAACTGCATGGAAGTGTTGTTAGTCTTTTTAAGCAACAGGGTTATATTTCATTATACAGCATGATCCAGACCTGTGCCATTTATATTCAGAGGAATCACAGTCAAAAGGGGAACTAAACTACATCACTCAATTAATACACACTGATGTTTTCTAAGTCATGTGCCTGTTGCTTGTAGAGCATTTCTGAGATTAACTGTCACAAAACCACACATTTTGTACCGTCATCTAAACTTCTTTGTTCCAGGTGCAAGTATACAGAGGGGTGACTTACCAATAAAGCATTACTCTTTCCTAGTCCTAAGATTGGCATTGCCTATACTGAGCTGTTATGACTCCACCTACCACATATCTACAGGAAAATGCTGTCTATCAGCACCCCAGACACACAAAATACTACATACCCTTCTTCTCATCACTCCAAACTTCCTAAGCGACCACCAAAGGTAATCAAAGAAACCACTCTGAAATGAGTGGGATGAACACATGAGATAAAAATGGACATAACTTAAGATCTGCCACAGCTCTTCTCTTCCTTAATCAAGGAATCACAAGACAGTCATACAAGAGCAACTGAGTAAGTGCAGCTAGCTTTAAAACAGTCATCTCACATCGCTCTTTTCTACCATACTTGTGGCTCTTTGTTCAATTACAGAAGCTTAACAGCCATGCTCCTTGGCAAATTTTTACAGCTCATACAAGTGAGGACTAAACCAAGATAGAAACCATTGAATTAACAACAGTCAGTAAGAAAAAAAGAATAGGAACTAAAGCTTTTCAAGTTTTTGCATGAACTACCAGCTCACCTCAAGGCTATTTTGGCCCTCTTAATGTTTTATTTAGGTATTCTCCTTTGCCTAAGGAGGAAGAAAGTAAAATGAAGGAATAGCAACTGAATTCTCACAAAGGAAAAGAAAGATAAAGGTTGTTTCAAAATCAGAGTTTGTCACTAATTTCCTTATGCATCCTCCTGTAGCAGAGAGAGAAAAGAAACAATCCACAGCAGATAAACCTGACTCCTGGTTTGAAATATCCCCTTAGAGGAATACATTGTTTCCACTGACTATGGAAGAAGACTAAAGAGAGGAAGCCCAAACAGAGTAAGCTACTCTTAACTCTTTCTGGATCACCCTCAGAGTGACCCTAGGAAAGAAAACAAACCCTGCCTTCAATCGACTAATTCCTATTTCCTAGTTCTCCTAATCTCCTGTAAGTAGAGCCATTAACAGAGCTTCAAGAACTCTTTCCTTAAAATTAGCATAAGGAGAGAGGTTTGTGACAATATACTGGAAGGAATGCTAAAACTTCATAGTTACATGTATGATGACTACTCACACAATCACCCTGCAGAACAACCTTTTGGATCAGAAATATGTGATTAAGTTTTCCTCCCCAAAATGATCGGGTGTGTGGACATACAGAATTATTAACTCAAGAATATGGGCAAGCACAAATCAAATTCTGCTCAAAAGAGGCATTTGGAGCTGCTTCAGCAGCCACAGCAATAGGTGGCACTACAAACAGTTCTAAAGTGGTGGCATTACAAACTTGAAATCCAAGATCCTTCGAAAAAATTATAGGGCACAATAAATGACCAAAACCTGAAGCTTCAATTTAGAATGTAACTATTATTTCTATGAGGAAAGAACAAGCGCTACCTAGGTAAGTGAACACAAGAATTAGGTAAGGAATAAAATGAGCCAAAATATATAAGTATAGAATAACACAAAAAGTAAACTCTGCCCACATGAACTTTAAACATATGAATGGTAAAGTCATACTCAAAGCAAAGCAAGTATGAAAGCATGTGCTGAATCAGAAACCACTATAATGCTGAAAAAATACCAGTAACAAGAATCAAATTAGAAAAACATAAAGAGACTTACATTCTGATGGGGTAATTTCTTTGCTTGCTCATTTTCTTGCATAGAGTTCCCACACACTTCATCTGCATTTATTCTTTTTGGTTGGTTTTGTTTCAGTTTTTGTGCCCATGATGTTAAAGATTTACTAGAAGAACAAACACACGGACCTTAAGTATGTATGGGCTTTTCAGTGGAGACATGATCCCTAGAGGAAATTTCTTCTTCAAGGTGTAACAGAGGCAATAAAAGTCCACTGCCTTCATGCACTTTTAAGAAACAATATGAAGTGATGAATGCTGAAATGGTTTAGGGTTGTTGGTTCGGGGGTTTTTAAGGTAAAAAAACAACTCACAACACAAAGAAATCACTGAAAGGCGCTAATGAAACACACGCAGCATTAAAATAGCTTTCCTTTAAAAAAGGTCCTAACAAAGAGCTTCAGACAACTATTTTTTGGTCTGCTCAAGCAGATACCAGCCAAAAGCACAAAATTAAGCCAAAATGTAAATGCAAGGTCTTTTCTTACTGTGTAAGCAGCATAGTAGTATTTTTTACAATCAAGATGTTCAATTCTGACATATTTCCAGTTACCAACAGCTATTTACTGAATGGGGACTGCCTACAATAAAGTATTTGGAAAGTTTACCACCTACCTAGCTTTTTTTCCACGCTGAGTTTCATCAACTTTATGTTCAAAATCAGTAGGAAAAATTAAACCATCATTCCTCTCCGACGAACAATTTTCCTCTCTTTTTTTCGGTGAAAGTTCCCTTTTATTTTGAACACTGGCTACAGCTGCATCACTCTGCACTATTGCTCCATCGCTCTGTCCCTGGGAAGTTTTCTCCATGTAGTCTGTGCACTTGGTAGCGTTGTCAGGTCTGCCAGGGTGCAGTTCAGAGGCAGAAAGTGTCCCGTACCCACTGTTCATTGAAGTATCACTTCCAAAACATTCCTGATGCAGGTCAGAGGCATTCGGCTGACTTTCTGCTTCATTAGATCCAAACTGGTTGACAACACATTCATGTTCTTTAAAGATTTCAGAATGCATCCCCATCTGCCTGCCTAGTGATGAAAAAGTGTCCGTGAGCTTGGTGGGCAAACTTCTGCTCTTGCCGGTGCCCCAGTTGCTGCTCTGCAGTTTTGCCAACTGCCTTACCTCATCCTGAATGAGCTGCGGGAAAAGAAGAGGCAAAACTCCTAAGAGAGGATATCACAGAGCACATTTAAACTTTGATGACTCTTCCATTCATGGTATCAGTGACAGAATTAGAGTACTTCTCTGAAATGACTCAGATTTTTCAATATGTAGACATCTCATGCATAAAGCAGGTCTATGTGCAACAGTAAAATGTCCATGGTAACAATTCTTAAATCCATGCAGTGAATTACAGGTCTCACTAGTCATTTATTAATGTAAAAAACATGCATGCATATATTCACCACATACCTTCAGAACTAGTTACCTACCAACCACCTAAGGCACTATTAGCTATCCAGGTATGTCATTAGAAGTGGACAAAAGCCTTTTGCTAAATTTAGGTGTAAAAGATTTTATAAGTTAGATATATGTTTTAAAGACTGCAAGGATGCTTAATGGAAGTATAAACCATTCCTTTACGATGCTAATAGGAATAATGTACCTCTGTAAGATTATTTGCATCAAACCTGACTTTAAAATATCTGATTTAGATAATGTGTTATTTATTCATATAATAAAGATCTGCATTTGAATTATTCTGGTATCTGATGGAGGGGAGCAAACCTCTAGTTACATCATTAGATTTAACAGTGGTTTCAGGATGTGGAACTCTACTGATGTTTTTCACAGAACTCCAGCGCATTACTCATGTGAATGGCAAGTGGAAAGCACAAACTGGACAAAAATCATTTGTTCTCTTAAAGCAAGAAATAAAAAGTAAGGCTTCATTTCAGAGGAGCCTACACGCACACTGGTCAGAACCAGCCCCCAGGTTTTATTAACTATTGATTTTCACCCCCAAAAATAACCCCTTAAAAACCTACCCCCCTAAAAATACCCCAATCTTTCCCCCAACAGAACCCATCCCTCCAAAACCAAAACCAAAATAAAATCTCCCCAAATCATCCCTCCAAATAACACCACCAAAAAACCTGATGCTCCCACCCAAGTGTCAAAGCTTTCTGCCATAAACTTTGTTACTGGCTCATGATTTCAATCATGACTTCAACAATAATTTGCGATTGTGTGACTCAACTCTGCCAAAGAAAGGAGGGAAGGCAGAACAAAAGGGAAGAAACAGAATTGTCAGGGGAAAAAACCCAAACTGATGAGATTCTCTGCTGACATTTAATCTTTGTCATTAATGCCTTGTGTGGGAAAAGTGAAAGGCTACTTTTCCAATTAAGTAGTATTTTTACTTCTCTTTGCATAGTCACGAATAATTCCAAGAGAAGACAAGACCTGGGGAAAATAAGATCACATTTCTATAATTTTGGGAATACAGGTAACTTTTTTTCCCTTTCAAATGTCTTCCATAAAGCCTGATCTTGGGGTGATCCACAGGTGGCGGCAGTTCACCATTACCACACCTGGCTTCCGATCACAAAGCCAAGGACTGACTCCACTGATTCAAAAATGAACTCCAGGTCTTTCGATCCCTATTTTCACACAGATTAAGATGTATTTTTAAAGCACATTGCTCTTGAAGCACAGCATACAGCCTTATCTCAGAGTCACACCAATGTTAATGCAGCATCTTGCTTTTCTACCCAAATAGTAGATTATTATTTGTTACAGAATCACAGACTGGTTTGGGTTGGAAAGTAGCTTAAAGCTCGTCCAGTTCCAACTCCCTGCCACATGTAGGGACACCTTCCACTAGAGCAGGTTGCTCCAAGCCCCATCCAACCTGGCCTTGAACACTGCCAGCGATGGGGCATCCTTTAAGTATACTTATTAGAGCATAGTGAGTTGCCTGGATTGCAGTATTTCTTGGGTTTAAGTTTGGAATAGCTCCCTTTGTTTATCTAATGCACTCATATAACTGAAAGCAAGTTACAGCTATTGATTTTATATTTAGTGTGGCAATTAGTGCAGTTAGTAACTCCCTGCTGATACCATAAACTCAACTCTTCCAGAGGTAGCCTTTCCTATTAAGACACAGAACGGCAAAGCCAACACAATGGTTTAGTCAAAACTACGATTAGCAAGTGAATCAAATCACTACAGTAGGAGGAAGGAAATACAACGGAAAGGAAACACTGGTGGGACAAAAAAAACAAGATGGGGGGGAAGGTGAAGAGGTGAACGGGCAGAAACAGGAGATAGGATAAAAGGACAGTACCTCTTGTTAATTCAGTTCAGGAACTGTTGATTACTACTAGTGTAGAGGGCATCAGGAAAGGGAAGGGAAAAACAGCAACCAAAATGATGAAGATATTAAGCATTATATATTTATAGAATCACTGTCTCATACATACATAGACATTCCTTTTGTTTTCATGGATAAATGCGCTTCAGCAAAAATGTGAATATTCCCCTGGGTCATCTTTTCATTCTTAAAGGAGACTGTTCAACTGAAGGGTGAAATAAGCATTCAGGTTTTACAGTGAATGCTTTCCTATGCTCTAGACTGTCTAGAGGAGTGAATGGCAAGATGCATAACATCTTCTAATGAAGAGAAAACAACCATATCTCAAAATTAGAAATGATACAGTCTAACAGTTAGTTAAAACCAGCTTGTACCTCCAAAATCCAATTATCCATTGGCACTCTGAACTAAATGTTTGTGAAAACAAAACAACTGAAAACAAATAATCCCAGAATATCCACTTCTGGAATGGTTCTTACAGTTACTTGGTTAATTACCCAATGCTGTCTCAAATAAGCATCCTGTTTATGGCATTCCAGTTATCCACTTCCATTAACTGCCTGTCTGAATATACTTACAGAAAAACACAAGGGTGCCAGAGCCCATACTGCATTGTTTTGGAGGGGAATGTGGTTGAGGGCAAGGGAAGAAAAGTTCAGTCTAACCTACCTACACAAACAAATTATTACTTACTTGGATTTGATGGTGGAACTGCTCTTGCTGGGCAACTATTTGCTCCTGACATTGTCTTTCTACCAGTCTCAATAACTGTAGCCACCTTGTCTATTAAATCATAAAGTACAATAATTAAAGCATAGTCATATTGCATCTCTAGCTACAATACAGTTTTGCAGTCTTACACTTAGGTGTTGACATAATATAAAGTTTGAAAGCAGCACTGTGGTTTCCACCCCACGATGCACACAGCCCCCTATCAATCGGAACAATTCACTATGGACACATTCACTTAAACTCCTTCTAGACAGTAAGAAAACACATCTCTACAATTTAAGTTTGGTTTAAAAAACACAGATGAAAAAAAGAAGAGAGTTATTCTATTGAAGATTACTTAAAAATAGAAACAGCTGGCAGTGAAGTACAGTCCAATTTTGGAAAGGTTGATTCCAGTTCAGTAAATTATAGGTGATTTTAAAACTGGTAATAAAACATCCTTATGTTCAGTGAACCATTTGCTTGCTCCCTTCAGCATTGTACCTGAAGGTCATGATGTGTAACTGCTTAGTGACAACAAAAAGAGAATGTAAAGTCAAATCTATAGGGTTCCGAAAGCATGGTAAAATCTGAATTTTTCAAACTACTTTATGCTAATGTTTATGGTGCCTGATACTTGAAGCACAGGACACGGGACATAGAACGTATGTGCCTTGACACAGACACCTCCGCTCCTTCCTTGGAGCTGTTAGAGTGTGCCCAAATTAAGCATCTGCCAATAGACAGTTCAATGGACCACAGCCAGAAAGCTCCAACACTGTGCAAGAACAAGCCATGGTGTGGGAACCTCATGTTCATTATGGGGACTAAATACAATGATAAAATTTAAAGTAAAAAAAAGACAAAAACAACATTAAAAAGCATTCGAGAGAATTAACTCACTGAACCCACTTCATGATTTTGGGGTTATTTTAAAGGGGGAAACAAACTGATCACATTGCTACAAAAGGAATAAATAAGTAATTAAACTAAAACTGAGCTATTTTTAGATAGAAAACTTCTAATTCCCAGGATCACTTCAGGAGAGTTTGCAGTGAGACAATTTTAAAGGTTTACATTTTTCCACTCAAAAACTTGCAATTGAAACTCTGGAAAAAATATTCACATCCATCTGGTAATACTGAGATTAAAAGCTAAGAGAAAATTGCAGTAAAATCTATGCACACGATTAGTTCATACATTGTAAAAGGATTTGTCCCACCATGAGGAATAAACACATACATCATAGATCTTACTGCTAAACTGTATCATTAGATTTGCCTTCCAAAACACAAAGCTGATATATTAATACAAATGTATTTAAAAATAAACCTTAACATCAAGTACCTCACAGCTCTTCACAATTTCTGAGTCAGCATTTCCAGCATTCTGGAGATCTTGCACAAAGGAGGCAAGCAGCTCAACAGAACCAGGCATTAATGAGGACCTGGTATTCCCTGAGTAACCAGAAACTCCACTGGGATTGGATGAGGGACTTCTAGTGAAACACGAGGAAAAGGATTTCAATTATTCATCATGCCAGTTGTCCAATGTAGTGGCCAAAATAAAACACTACATATGCTATAAAGCTGTACAGAGTTACACACTTAATTTACACTGTGACCCTCATCATGCTGAAAAATAACAACTGATCTGTTCATAGATGGTTGTCAAGAAAATGTCCAAGAATCCACAGGATGCCTCGTTCTTATTTTACATACTATTAAAACACAGCTTTCCAAGAAGAGAGGCAGCATAAGCAGCAGAGACACTACTGCTCACTAGTGCAAATGTCAATAAATCCAGCTTTTTATCAAACCCATGTGCTTCTTTATAGATTCTGATGTTAGAAGTGCACAAATATAAGCTGCTGTGTAACAATGATTCATGAAGCCCAAGAGTACTGCCTCCTTTTGAGGAGTTACACATGCAGTCAGCAACTTTCAACTCTCATCTTAATAGGTCAGTCAAGAAGAACCTCTCCTTATTATTTCTTAGACTATTAGTCCATATTTGCCCTTCTTATTCACACTAGGGCATTGAACAGAAAAACAACTCCATATTTCTAAGCTGCTGGTCTCTGCCTGTGTCTCAGCACAATGCATGATCATTCTAAAGAATGAGCTCTTACAATTAGTGCAAGACAGGTTCCCAGCCCCAATTCTACAAGACACAAGGCAATGGAAGTTACTAAGCTTTGAAGAAATAATCAACAGTTCTTTCAATAAAGCTTTTCTCACTAAGTATTACACCTGTAAATACAAAACAGCCCAAAATATATTGCAGAGTATTACATATTATTTTACCCAAGTAACAACACTACTGTAACAGCATACTAATAAAGCATAATGAACATAATAGCAGTATTTGTCAGGAATTTCTTCAACACATTACCTGTTACCATGCAAGTGACAGACAGAGCTGTGGCTATTTCTGACATCAGAGCCTGCAGAAGATGAAGGGATTTCTTGTGCAGTTTTCACCACGTCACAGTTTTCCATATCTTAGTCCCAAGTATGATGTTACCCTGAAAATAAATAAATATATAAAATATAATAAGCACCATCATCTGGCTCTTAAAAGCCATTTGAATTTGTTGTTTTAAGAAACAGAATTTGATTAAAGAGCCAAACCACCCCAGAAAGTGCAGGTATTCTACAACCAACCTCTCTTCCTTGCTCTGTGTTGTGCTTCCAAACAGGGGCTATTTAGTCAGGCTTGTGTTTGCTGGGACTGCTACAAATCAAGGAGATTCCCAGCTGTGCATCACATCTAGACCAGGCTGTAAGTGGTATCTGAATCCAAAAAATTCCAGGTAGAAGAGTGTTGTTGGGGTTTGGTTGATTGGTTTAAATCTGAACTCTCAGACTTCTGTGAAAGGGCCTTATTAGCAATGCATTTGAACCTGCTGAACAGGGATCTGTGCCTTCCCTGCAAGAAGCAAACCCTCCAGAAAATAAAACCAAGACCCACTGAGTTAGACTGCAGCTGACCAATTCTGACATTTCTGTATGTAATATTTGGCTTGCTTTCTTCACAGAACACTTGTTTTACTGTTACTGTATAACACGAACTCAAAAAGCTGTTTTGAGCTACACATCTTACCAACTAACAACAAAACCCCATGTAGTCCAATAGGAATCCCAGAGCAGTTAAACCCAGCAGCTGGTTAACTGAAAGCATCATAAATAAATAACTCCTAAACACTTGCACGATGATCTTACAGCACTCAAAGCAGCAGTTCATAAGAAATGCTGTAAAGAGACTAACATATTCCTCCAGTTCCCATACTTTCACTGAAAGACAGTTGAAATACATTGCTCAGTCCTTCTCTAGGGCTTATCCCAGCGCGTTCTACACCCTGATGAATTCACTCTGCGTTCTAACAGTGAAGAGAAACCTTACAATCACGTCACAGATGAACAAGAAGAGACATTAAGAAATAACATCCCAGTGGTCTGTGATAATACTAAAAATAAACCCCAGCTGCCTCAAAGAAGCACAACACCTTCAACAGAACCATTCCTCTTTCTAGGGCTTACAATTACATGCTACTGGCTTTAACATTATTTGTGAATACACAGAGATATCACACTAATAGATAGGTCTGGAAGCATAAACGTTCATTTCCACCAGAAGGAAAACCGATGGACAACAGCCTGATTTTCACCTGTTTTACTGGACCCCATTTGGCTTTTAGCAGGAATGTTTCCCAGGTACTCACTCAAGCTATCTCCTTTGGACAAGGCTGAAAGAATGGGAAGGAAGTTATCCCAGATGCACATATCCTTTGGCAAAGCTTCTTGGGATAAATGAAGGTGGGGTAAAAAAAGCCTTTCTTCTTTTTCTAGTGGTTTAAAGCGTGGAAAACTTGAAGGTTATCAGGCACCTAACGGGACAGATAAAGGAGCTGCGAGTGTCTCTGGAGCAGCTGATGGCAGCAGAGGGGGTACCTCAATCTCCCCCGGATGAAATCATGGGTGGCCTATCTCAGCAGCACAGCAGATGGGTGGGACTTCGCTGTGACACAGGCTCGTTTCATAACCTCATTAGAAGTCTGCTCACAATATAAAAAGCAGCACATTAAGTGAGCTGTAACTGGGCTGAGGAGCACTAAGCTGACAGCTATCGTTTCCATAGCACAGAATAATCCTTATACGGCCAAGTCCCCCCATAAAGGAGCAGGATAAAAACCAAGCTGCGGGGCATTCTGACTCTTAAGTGCGATGTGGATGCGAACAACGGGGTCAGCGCAGCCCGCGTGGCTCTGCAGCTCCTCCTGAGCGAGCCCCGACCGCCCGCGACTCCCCGCAGACCCCTCAGGGGGCACGGGGCGCCTCGGTCCCCGCTGCCCCTCCCGCCGCCGGGACCCCCTTTCCGCGGCTTCCCAAGGACTTCCTGAGAGACCACGAGCACGGACAACGAGCCTCAAGGCTCTGAATCCCCTCAGGAAACGCTCCCGCCCGTAAAGCTCAGCTCCATCACGGGACCCGCTCCCCTCACGAAGGACCCCCCTCAGGGCCGCCTCCCCTCCGTCGGCGACCTCCTCCGCCCCTCCGCCCTTCAGACGGACCCACTCGCTCCCTCTCTGCCCCTCGGGCCCCCCCCCCCAGGCCGCCCCTTACCCTCGGCTCTCCCCCCTCACGGCCCCGTCCCCTCAGCACCGCATCCCCCTCCCACCCCTCACGGACTCCGCCTCCACCGCCCCCTCCCCTCAGATCAAGCCCCGCCCCTGCACTCCCATTGGACGGCTGCCCCTCGCGCTCCGGGATGTTGACAGCGCCTCCGCTTCTGATTGGCTGGCGCCCCTATCACTCATGAGGGAAAGGGGCGGGGTAACGGAGGCGGTGTCGCCGGCGCTGGGTCGCGTCCAAGCGCAGAGGCGCGGCGCGCTCCGCCCGGCAGCGGCAGCCGGGGCTCGCTCGGTTCCTACCCCGCATCGCCGGGAGCCCGCGGGGCGGCGTCCGCGGCGGCCCCGGAGCGGCCTCCTCCGGTGACTGTCAGGCGGCGAACGGGCGGCGCGGCCCCGCCGCCTCCCTCCCGCCGATTGGCGGCCGAGTTTCGAACGCGGCGGGGCAGAGCGCGCTCCGGGAGCGGCGCGGCTCGCTGATTGGCCGCCTTCACCGCGCGCCGCGCCGCGCCTTCCGCGCTGATTCGCTGCGTGCGAAAGTACGCGCGGCGCCGCGAGGGGATTGGCCGGTGTGGCTACGCGCCGCGCGGGCTCCCGGGATCTGATTGGCGGCCCGCCCCTTGCGCAGCCGAGCGCCGGCGGAGCCGCAGAGGGCGCGGTACGCGTGCGCAGCGCGGGCGGCGGCGGCGGCGGAAGGTAGGAGGGGGCGGCGGGGTCGGGGCGCTCCCCCGGCGCCGCTGGAGCCGCTCCGGGAACGCCGCAGGTCCGGGAGGGCACTGCCGCTGGAGCCGTTCCGGGAACGCCGCAGGTCCGGGAGGGCACTGCCGCTGGAGCCGCTCCGGGCCCGGGTCGTGGCTCCGGGAACGCCGCAGGTCCGGGAGGGCACCGCCGCTGGAGCCGCTCCGGGCCCGGGTCGTGGCTCCGGGAACGCCGCAGGTCCGGGAGGGCACTGCCGCTGGAGCCGCTCCGGGGACGCCACAGGTCCGGGAGGGCACTGCCGCTGGAGCCGCTCCGGGCCCGGGTCGTGGCTCCGGGGACGCCGCAGGTCCGTGGAGGGCACCGCCGCTGGAGCCGCTCCGGGCCCGGGTGGTAGCTCTGGGGACGCCGCAGGTCCGGGAGGGCAGAGCCGCAGTGACCTTGGAGCCGTAGGTCCCGGCAGCTGCTGTTTCACCTCGTTACCGGCTCTCCTGCGTGCTCTGTTAGCGGGACTGGGGGTTCTCCGCAGTACTATAGCGTTAAAAGGCCGTTTAATCGGCTGCATCGTTCTCCGTGGCCTTGCTGGTGACACCGGGAACAAACACTCATGTATCCGTGTTCAAAAAGCGGGATCTAGATCTTAACACAGGATTCTCATGGTAAACTCTACTCCCCACTTCTGTTCCAGGTTTTGTTCCAGAGAAACTGCCCTCGTTTCTGTATGAGTGTTCCAAGCTTATTTCATTTTGCATCCTTACTGAGAGAGGTCCGAGCACCAGGCTGGAGACCATGGATTCTGGGGAAGAAGCACTTCTCTCTACCCAGAGCACCCTTACTTCAGGCAGCAGGGAAGAAAAACTCTCTCAATCTCCTTGAACTGACTGAGGCAGAATTAGAAGAACAGTTTGTGAGAGGTGATGGCCCAGGAGGCCAAGCCACAAATAAGACAAACAACTGTGTTGTCTTGAAGCATGTTCCATCTGGGATTGTAGTGAAGGTAACTGCTTTATTCCATTAAGTCACAAATTGGCATCATGTCTTCCAGGTCTTCTTTAATATTAATGCATCATCACAGTGCAAATGTCAGGGAGGAAAAGTTTGTATGAAAAGAATCTGAGCCAGAAGCAAGTTTTGGCTATCAGAAATACACTTTTGTTGTAGCTGCCTCTCAGTGGCAGCTCTCACATTCCTGTCCTTCTTGTGAGTTAGAATGTCTTCCTTAACAAGGTGATCAGATTCACTTTGCAGATTCTTTTTAAGCATTCCTCTTGCCTACTTCTTGTGGATTAATACTTTGAAATTAATCTTTGCTTCCTTATCAGAAGGAGGAGACGTTAAGTTAAACTCAGAAACAGCTCTCCAAGGTAAAACAGGAGCATTGAAGACTAATGCAAAAGCCAGTCTAACGAGTTACAGTAGCAAAAGAGGAGTTTCTTTACAGTAATGGCAGGAATGCATAGACTGAAAGGGAAAGCAGAAGAATAAAGAGATTATAAAGTTCCAGTAAAAATATTCTATTGTGTTTCTTCAGTGTCATCAAACAAGATCAGCGGAGAAGAACCGGAAGATAGCCAGAGAAATCCTGCAGGAAAAAGTTGACCTTTTCTATAAAGGTGAAGAAAGTGATGTTTTTAAAGAGAAGAAAGCATTGGAGAGGAAAAAGCAAGAGAAAAAAAGAAGAGCAAGGGAACATCTAGAAAGGAAAAAGCTTTTTAAAGAGATGCAACAACTGGATAAGAAATGAACTTGTGAAATACAGACTTGCCTGAGTAGGGTAAGGGGAACGTTTGTCATACCTAAACCCAGGTTTCAAACGAACGGATGAAATTAGGTTGATGTAGAGCTCCCTAAGCACTGCTGAAAGACCAAGTAGTGACCTTCCATTACCGTAAAACTGAGGTGATAAAAGCAGTTGTATTTCTGCTTCTGCCCACCATCATCTCATTAATCACATTTAGCAATCAGTTTTCCTGCCAAGTTCAGAAGAGCTACAGCAATCCTTGTTAAAAAGGAACTATAAACCTTCCACCATTGGTAATGGAGACCAAAAAGTGCAATAGATTTCTTTCTGCCTGGATGACACCTTACGATGCTTTGTAGGAGTTCAAACACTTGGGGAGAACAAGCCTAAAACCAGCATTCCCTCCTGCAAGTGAGTTGTGTTCTTCAAGTTCAAAGGTAAAATTGGGTTATTACAGCTAAAGAACATGGAAGCTGCCTCCCAAGGCAATGGAATCCAGTTCATCCACACTGTGAAGTAATTAACTTGGCCTCTTAATATACTGTATTTTCTGCAAGTATCCATGGCTCTATGTGTTAGATAGCCCAGACAGCCCAACTTCCTTAGGATTTAGATTGCGTAACAGTGAATTACAGTCACTTATTACATTCAGCTCAGGCATTTGGACATCTTCCCTCATTTCAGACAGTTTCCCATGTTTGCAAATACAGCTGCATGTCCTTTGTTACTGTGCCTCTGAAGGCACTAGTGAGGAGTACTTTCCCATTTCACTCCCATTCACAACTCTAATTGCTTAACCAGAACTTCCCTTTCATTTCTGGACAGGACCTCACTAGTTGCCACCAAGTTTTGGCCTTCAACATTGAAGGCGAGAGCTTCAGGAAGCAAAGCCACAGTAGGTGTTTTGAAAGGAGTGGAGACTACTGGCAGCTGTAACCACCTTCCAACTGCATGCCACAGATGGAAACTCACCAGCAATTCAGGGCTGTTCCCTTAATTCCCTTCTCTGCTCCTGAACCTGGGCCTCCTGCATAAGTTACGTTTTTAGCTGTTGAGAGTTCTTGTTCACGGAGTATGGATCCAATTAAAGTGACTGTACAGAGTTTTAATACAAACTGTTAATGAAAATAAGCTTTATTACGTCAAGTAATAAATACATACAAAGATGCAAATAACAGTTTTAGTAATTTACCCAGAATTTTCTTTTTCTTCTTTTTTTTTTTTTGGCAAACTTTAAACTGAAATCTCCAGCCTTAATGTAGAAATTAGCTTTCCAGGACCTTGTTATTATTTAATAGGTTTCCCTATTTTCCATATAACTCATGCACTTTAAATGGACTTCAAAGCACTAACAGTCATGCAAATGTTTATGCAAAACGAACAAAAAAGGGAAAATAAGAGAAGGGGAAGGTTATTTCTAAGCAGGGTCTATGCTGTATGACAAAGTGTGACTTAGCAGACTACAGGGGACAGCATGCTATTCTGCATTCATTAAACAAAATCCTCAGAGCCTTTTGGCAAACTGTGGAAGACTGACAGTTTGGGGTTAAGTGAATTACAGTCAAAGGAAAAAACCAAAAACCAGAATGAGACTGTGGCTGGATAAGAAGAGAACTGAAATAGAGCCTGGGAGAGAAAGAGCATTCCTCTGCATGCAGTTCAGTTTTCATGTTTTAGAAACATTTTGTAGGGAGTTTTAATGTCTTTACAAAATGCAAACCCTCAGGAAGTTGAAAAATCCTTGTTTTCTCATTCTTAACTATACATTTTCGTAAGGGTGAAACAAGAAAGGCAAAACATTCAAAATAAAGGAATTTGTCTGAATGTTTCAAGAGTCAAAAGGAATAAGTGTTACTTTTTCTTCATTCAGAGATGGAATGAGTGGGCTAGGATCTTGCATTTCGTTCCGTCTCAGCCAAGCATTCCCGAACTAATCCTCTGGCATGGATAATGCCTGCAAAAGAATTGGACATGTTTTCAATCATCTCATTCCGGTCACACTTGCAATGACACTGCAGAGAAAGGTTGAGGTATTTCTGTCCTAAGTTGCCAAGGCTACCACAGAAGAGGGGGAAACCCCTCACTTCCCAAACATCAGCTGCTGCTTTCCCAAACTGCCATTATAAACGGAAAAGGGGCTAAACCAGGAATGAAAGCATGGTAAGATCTGCAGGTCTGCAGTGACAGGTATATCCTAATACGCAGTGCAGGCCTGTTGAAAATCAAAGACATAACAGAAAGGGGGTGGGGGAGAAAACCATCTTGCCTACCTGTGAGTTATTTTGCTACCGGGGAGTGAAAAGTAAATACAAAGTTATCTGGGGAGTCATTTTAGCAAGCTCTGAGTCTTAATACCTTGGGACAGTTCTCTGAGAGGATGCACCTAATCCAAGCCCTCATAATACTGCTTAAACACAAGTTGCGTCTCTTTTAAGAAGGCCTTTTTTATGGTGTGTGCAAAAAGTTCCCTCCTAACACTGGCTCAGCTCCCAGTGTAAGTCATCACCACTTCACATGCTGCCACATCTACTTTCATCTGATAGACATAATGTGGAATTTTTCACTACAGGGACTGTTGCCTTCAGTTCCAGCAATCTGGACCTCCATTCTTAATCCTGGAACTAAATCTAGATTCATGTTCACAGAGCTGCTGAAAGAACAGAGCCCGAGATGGGTTTTAGAGATGAGAGACAAGCCAGGTTTTTCTGCTGCAAACAAGGTTATCTTTTACTGACAGGACAAGATAGAAAGTGATTTCTCTGCTCAGTCATGTTCCTTAACAAGGTGGAGAAAGGGCAATAACACGAGAGATGAAGTTTAAACTCTATTTAAAGATAATGGATTCTGTTTCTGGAAGGCTGCTATTCCATATCACAGCAACAGCCTTTACATCCAAGGAGTATTGGCCTGGGACTTCACAGGCACAAGGCTTTGCAGAGGGTTAAATTGACACAGACAAGTAAAGCTGCATCCTGAAGCTGTGGGATGCAGAATTCACGCATCAGACCTGGATCTGGTGGCAGGTTGCCCTGTTTATGCAGCAGATCTATCCTGAATGATGAAGAACAGCGGGGAATTTGGCCAGTTTTAGAGGTCAGTAGTCTCTCTGCTTAGGAGCAGGTGGAGCTGGGGACGTGGCCAGCAGGCTGCAGTCACATGGGTTACCCTCAGTCACTTTTGCTCTCACACTTGCGCATGCTCCTTCAAGCATCAGGCTCACAAAATGGAAAGAGAGGTATGTCTGTGACCAAAAGATGGCAGCAAAAAGTATGCATTTGGGATTCTTTGCAACACCGGTAAGTCAGTGCCAGCACTGAATCTGACACCCACCTTAGGCAGCAAACTGAATACTCACTGTGAGCAGCAGCAAAACAACTTCTCCTGACCAAACTGAGGATGTCTGCATCTCTCCTGATCCCTCTCAGGTTGTCCCCATTAGCCTACTGCCATTCATGATCTATTAATACTGACTCAGGCAATGCAATAAAGAGACTCCAGCAACATTGATTTTAGCTGGGCCAGATTCCACTTACCACTCATCAGCAGACTTTATTGCATCCTTTCCCAGAACAGCTACTAGTCATTTTATTGCATGTCATGGCAGATATATTACTCTCCCATAATGGTTGAGCCTTAAATAAAGCTTTGTAGTCTTTGGGTAAATGAAAGGGGGATTTGCAAGGTGGTGAAGTTAGTCTGCGACAGTAACATTCCCAATCTGGGTTGAAAGCATGAGCCAAACTCAGCACAAGGACCAAGGAAACAGTAATTACATTATGCTGGCAAAGGACAGGACTGCCAGCACAACTGTTGGTCTGTGGCCTTTCAGGGTAATTTCAGGAGCTGGGGCAATGGTATGTCCCACTGCTCCTTCAGAAATATCCCTCTCACGTCCCCTGCAGAGGACAATGTCAAGCTGATGTCAGCAGTGGAGCATGCAGGGGTTTCTTTTACACTGCAAGGAAAGGGCATTTATTACCTCTTTTAGCTGACAAAGCAAAGCTGGCAAGACCTATCAGCCAGGCCTAAAAGCCTCTGTGTCCCTCCCTGGTGGGCTCTTAATGACATCCATTGACAACAGGTAACAGAGTGGAGGAACAAATGTGTATGTTTGACATCTCAGTCTGCACAGCCCTCCCTGACAACCTTTTATTCCCTTCTTGTAGCTCTCCATCAGCCTTGGTGTGAAAATGCACTTTAGTAAAGACTCCTGGGTCAAGCAGATGAGTGATGTACATAAGGAGAAGTAAACAATGCTTGGCCATGTATTCTGGAGACCAGAAAGGGAAAATTGAAGGGGCAAGTCAGTCACCAGCAACCTGAAAGAACGTATCCATTAGATACCTTATGGGTCTGAAATACTAACTGAAACTCCCTTTGTGCACATGAAAGCCATTTTGTCACTGGTTTATCTATCAAATGCAGCGCAAGTAGAGTATCCCAAGGTTTCAGTTGCTCACTAATACACCCAGTTTAATGATGAGCTCAAAACAGCTGTCTCCTTTCAAAGGAACCAGCTGTCATGAAGCTGTACACAAGCAGTCAGTGCTCCAACTGCATGGGACATGATTCTTTTCAAATAGATTTAAACAGTACCTCTTTTTAGCCTCTCCATCGCGCTTTTACTCCCAGCGTACGTGGGTCTAATCTCTTTTCCTAGTTCTTCTATGATAGCTAGAAGTTCTGCATATTTGCTTTGTGGTACTTGGCTACTGCTGGTCCCCTGTAGTTGAAAGCAGATTAGTCTCAATCAAACACTGCTACAAACAGAACAATTACAACAAACAGCAACTGGGAACACAGGGAGAAAGAGACCTTGAAGCTACTTCTTAAGACATTAAAATTTCAGGTTTATTATAGAAACATCATTCGTTTTTTGTGGTTGCCACTATAGCTGGGCACAATGCTATGTGCCCTTCAAAAATCAGGATCAAACGGGAGCATGCAGCTGCAAGAGAGGGACCTTGGGTAAAATCAGAGCTAAAACAGAACTAAAAGAACTGCGAGCTGGGAATTGCTTATTTAACTCTGGTTTTGCTTCTCCAGTGTTTAGGTGTACATTTTGTGGGGAAGGCAGGGAGTAAGAAGCAGAAGAGGCAAAACTGCCTATACCGTAGGGGAAATCCTATGAAGTCAAGAACATCTAATGGAAAGTTTACATCTGGATTCCTGGAGCAGCCCACAGGACTGTGCATGACACACCATTTTATGGGACTAAGTTTTAGGCTGTAAATTTACTCTAGAGAAACGTTACAGAAATAGTCATTTTTAAACAAATAAAATATGTTAAGAGCTCTTGTATCTCAACATAACTGAAGACATGTTTCACAGTGACTCAGATGGGATGGGATGAACAGTTAATTAGTAACCAATCTCACTCAGCATTCTGCTTAGTCTAATTTGATCCCAAGACACGTGTGATGAATCAGTGTGCCATTTGGGTTTGATTTCAGATCTTGGTGGGAGGGAGGAACACCTCAGATTACAAGCCCCAATCCAGGCTAGTATGCAGGGTCAGTGATCCGATTAAAGAGAAACAACAAGCAGAGATGTACCTGCATCCCTTGTGTGTAGCCTAAAGATGGGGGTCCGTAGTCATTTATAAGCTGTCTGTATTGCGCGGATGTTGCCATACTTGTGGAGGGAGAGTGAACGCTCCCAGCTGGAGAGAGAAAAGAGGAAAAAACACCCTGTTATTATCTAAAGATTAATTAGTTTGTTACGTTGGGACACATTTTAATCACTTTTTGCTAAAGCTGTGACCTCTCACCTCTGTCTGAGCTCACTAATGACATTTCACAGGCATGGTATTTGCTAGGAAGAGAGTGGTTAAATTAATGCCTCTCTCATGTTTGCTGTACATTTGGAAACAGCACAGCCTGCAACATTATCAGCGCAAATTGTTTGCCTAAAAGTGAAACAGAGTGTAGCATGACAGGTTGTTCTGCCTAGACAAACTGTAAATATTAAGGAGCCCTATTTTTGCAGATATACATTCCACACAGCTGAGTCTAATGTACTCGGCTATTTTTACTTTTTCAGTGCGAGTTATCTGAAAGTAATTTTGCAACTCAAAGTGTCATCACATGGTCAATGCAAGTTACCCTCAGTACTATTTTCAGCCAATGCCAAAACTATTCATAGGGAACAGTCGGTTGAGGTATATCAGATCTGCTGCTCATTGTATGACACTGGAGGCGAGGACTGCTACCTTTATTCCTCTTTGTGTGATAGCAAACATTTTTAGCCAGACAAATTGTGCCGCGGAAGAAAACCAAAGGGAAAATAACATCACCTTGGGTTATGGTTACTTTTTCTGAAGTTATAAAGGATTCTATTTGGATCTACAGGGTTTTGAGTCAGCTGGGACTTCCAAAAACAGACTCTAGTGCAACCATTGATGAACTGCTCCAGAAATGAACCATCACAACACTTCTTCCCCCTCACGCCACAACACTAAGTACTGGGGGCTGAAAAACAACCTTCAGATTTTTTTTAGGGGTCTTAATTACGCTGCCCATTTCCCACCAGTGGTGGAGGACCTCCTGGCCATGGACCTCAGTACCTCAGGGTACTAAGGGCATGTTACACCATTCAACTTGTTTGCTCTTAAAGCCAGAGTGCCCTTGCATCCACCGATGCTGCTGTCTTTGCCTGTAGGCACAGACACAGACTGCCGGCTGTCTGGAAAAATCTTCCCCCTTACAAACTCCTTTGCTGAAAATTCCCAACTGTCTTTCCTATGAGGAACAGCTCTCATTTACCAGCCTTCATTTAAATCTAAATTAAACCGATGCTAAAAGTCACTGGGGCTTAGAAGTATGTAAATCTCTAGGCTTTGTTTTAATGTTGCAAGTGATTTCATTCCTGGTTTCCCCTGATGCAAAAAGGGTGAGCCAGCAGTTACACTGTATAAAACAAGGCTGAACACAGCAGAAGAGACCCTCGCCCTCAGGTGGGAAGTCTCTTTCCACTTTAGAACTGATCGCTGGATATCATTGTGGTGGTGTCTCCATTACAAGAGAGCATGTTCTTAATTTTTACTAGCTAACAGGATGTGAAATCCTAAGAAAGGCAAACTGAGCTGGTCACCAAGTCACCTTAAAAAGGCAAGATTTCTCTTTGTCTTTAGCTATGTTGCTAAACCTTACAGCATTACAATCTGCATTTCTGGCCAGGTTTCCCATGGAGCCCATTGTCACATTTTGCTAAAGCATAGCAAAACCCCAAAAAACTTAGCAACAACACCCCTAGATTATGGCACTGGGAAGAACACAAGTAGTTCTCCATTAGTTCTTCACATTGTCAGCTCAAAATAGTAAGATTTCTGTATGTAAACTCAGTATTTCAAGTCCAGATGACTGACTTTCAACAGTTATCAAACACAACACAAAAGCAAACTGCATCTTTCCTCCAAGGACTTCAAAATGCTTCAAAACCATTAATGAGCCCCTTGTGCTGCAAGGTAAGAAGCTTTAATTACCTCAGTTAAGCAGAGAAAGACTAAAGTGATTTTTCCTCTTATACAATAAAACAAAAGGGCCATCCTGCAAAGACTTGTTCCTGAACTGCTGCTGCAAGCAGCCACACAGAAGACCTGGGAGCTCCAAAGTGATTCAGAATTTAGGCCAGGACTCTGATGGCCAGGCTCAGGAATCCTGCCCCACCCACTGAGCAAACCTCAGCTGCAACAAACCAACAACTTACCACCACAGAGCTGGTTAATAACAATATATTACAGACAGTTCAGTGATTGTTTCACATTATGTTGATTTAAGCTATTTCCCATGCTGGGTCTGTACAAAATAACACAACAGGGTATGTCTAGGTAAGAAAGAAACCCTATTAGAAGGCAAAGTAATGAATATAAGTGCTGACCAAGAAAGTTCCACAGGTGTGGAAGCCAACAACACACGCCTTTGCGGTGGACAGTAGTTGGAAGCTTGAATGCAGCAATGATTCAGTCAACACCGAATGACAAAACCAAACAAGAACTTTCAGGAGGCAGCCACGAGCAAGACCCTGCTGCTGGAGCACTGCTGCTGATGTGAATTAGCAGTGAGATGGGTAGAGTTCATCCCTTCAGCAGCCAGGGGTGCTGTATTGTCTACTGTACATGCCACATATGCAGAGCTGTGCTGCAGACACTAGAGGCCATCGCTGAGTACGGCATGCCCTGCCAAATGACAGATCGTGGTAACCATGGTGAGTTTACCCGTTTCTTTGCAGTCTGCATCAAAAATGTAATAAGACATAATGCCATGCGCCGACCACTTTATCAGCAGCAGCAGGCCCTGAGAACAAAGAAAAGGATTTGACTTGGCCATGGTACCAGCCTCCATACACCCATGTCAGAAGTTGTGCCAGTCAAACTCAGCTGGGAGGGGGAAAAACCAAAAAAATCCTTGATTTCACCTCAATTTAAGATGATGCAATAATGAAAATGAAATTAATTGTGGGGGTATGAGTATCTCAGAGGGTAACGAACCTTGAATATGTGACCTATCACTTTCTCTGTTAATACCACTGAGAAGCCCTGGGTTTTGGCTGACTATTACTCAATTAACCCAAAATCCAGCTGCATGTCTGAGCATCCTGTATAGCTCAGATTCCAAATCACAAAATAAAGATCGCCAGCTACTGCTATTATAGTGAGCAAGAAAAATTAGGCCAGGAAGTCTCACAGTCAATACGCAGTCAAAAAGCAGTGTGATGATTAGGTATTCACTAGAGAGAAAAAAAGGAGGGGGGAGCTAAACTGAGGCTCTCTCACAGTGAAATGACAATGGAGACAAGACAGTTAAGAATTGACAGAATTGAAAAGGGAGCATGCTTGGTACTGAATTTAAGAGACATCCTGTATCACGTCCCAGATTGTCTTAGTGCTTGCTGCTGTTTAAAACCTCAATTAATATACACACTTTCCTCCCTCCACTTTCCTAATTAAATGTACACAAACCCTTATCTATACCCATTTATTCTTGTGCCAACAATGTCTCTCATTTCTGCATTCAAACAGAAGACTGTCAGAAGCGTTTTCCCCCCACAAAAATATAGTTATTTTCTTGTTAATCAATATTAATCTGCATTAATTGGGTGGGAGGGTGTAACAATACAGAAAACAGGAATGAGATTTCTGTGTCAAAACCTCTTCCTTCCAGCAGTCTCTCTGAGCCCAAATTAACACCCTGGGAGACAAAGGGTCTTACATCAATCTTTGTTTGCCTAAACTCCCACTGACCAGGAATCTTCTTGTTAATTGCTGGTAGGTTTGTAGGGATCCCTTCAGGTCCTATGCTACTGTCTCCAACCCCAAGCAAGGAAACCAATTTACTGATCTAAGTTTTAATTCTTAATTTTCTTGCTGCTGCTTCCTGTAAAGGTACCTGAGAAGGCAGCGTGCTGTGCACCCTGCAAGGAAGCAGTGGGAGCAGAACACCAGGGCACACTCACCTGATCCACTCCCAGCAGATCCCATTGCTTCTACACAGCTCAACTGCCCCTGTCTCTCTCACAAACAGCAAAGTAAAATCAGGAACAGTTACTTAACTCATCAAGTTACTCACATAGAACTGACTTAAACAAGCCAAGAGCCAACCTCAGTGGATATGTGTTTCTCTATACCCTGTACTTTCTAAAGTCCTGTAAAACTGTGTAAGTAAATTCCTGCCACTTTACAAACTCTTCCTACACCTGAACATGACAGCATGTAAGAGACACCTACAGCCTGGAGTTTATCCAAGGTACATGGTGTAGTCTGTGGAATCCCACAGCTTGTTTCACAAAGTCTACCTTGTTTCACAGTCTCTTCACTCTGGGGTTGCCTGCAACATAAACCTTTCGCCATTTAGATGGCTAGTGGTCATCACCTCTTTACTTAGGGCCCAGCGCTGCTACTGCCTCTGCCACACAACAGGAGGACATTCCTCATCTGCTTCAGATGATGGCACCTCGATTCCTGACAGTGTACTGTCCAAGACAACCAGGCTGGAATATTTTAACGGAGAGGATAATATAAATTTCTCTGTCCTAAACCAGACAACTCTGCAAGAGAACACCTGAGAAGCTGCTCTGCCAACACACATCACAAGGTATCTCCAAGCACAAGGGGAGAGGTAACATCTCCAACCAGCACAGCCATTTCAGCAGCGAGTATCTGAACACAGCCTCAATCACAGCTGCAGTGTTTTGGCTGACTACAAGAATATTTGATTACTTAGCCCTCTATGCACTTTGGTTTAAGTTCAACAAGAACTCCTTGCCATCCATGGGATACCACATGCATGTCTACACAAGCAGATCTACTGCACAGCCAAGCCACACACTACAGGAGCTGCCAACCCAGAGTGGAAACAGAAAGCCCCTTTTCCCCCCAACCTTCCAATAAATGTTTTAATTTAAAATAACAGACCCTGTTCTCATTTGCACAAAACATTCCTTATAGCAGTGTCTGTGAAAGTTCTATTTTCACTCACTATTTTCCCCTTAAATAGCCCTTGTGGTAGAAACAGACCTTTCTTTGAATAAAACTATTTCCTTTTAAAAAAGTCCAGTGCACGCACACATAAATATGTTCTCAAGAACTAGGACATTCTTTATCTTAACAGCCAGAGGCCTTGCTCTTTTGATCTGTCACACTCTGGACTTTTCCTCTAGTATTCTCATTCTTTTTTATCTTTCCATGTGGATAATGGTCATTTCTTATGTCTCCTCTTCCTATCCCCCCTGCCTTTTTTTTAATCAGAAAACCAGAACACAGTCACATCCCCTTCTTTTCTAGCTTAAGACACAGGACCAGCAAGTTATTTGGCACAAGGAAGGGATCCAAAGATGAAAGCATTTGGTACATGTACACCACACATAGTTGGGGTGTGGGGAGGTATGACTTCAGATTAGTCTGGTCCCCCAGACCAGGCGTCCATAGCATGGCTATGGTTCAAAGCCATCCAACCTTTGATTTGGACCCTCGTGTTCTCACTAAAAGGGATGGACCATCAATGCTGCACAACCGGAACAGAGCTCCTAGTTTACTTTCATCCAAAAGGAATCGAGCTAGCATGAAGCAAAATCACTCTGCAACTCAACCACCATGTGATGGGCAGGGACAATGAGGAGACTTGCTGGCTGTGAAAACCATCCCTTTGCTCTAAAGCTAAACACTCAGGTAGACAAAGCCAAGAATGCCAGTTTTCTAAATGTACAAAGAAGTCCACCTGAAAATCGCTAATTCTGAAACACTCTCAAGGTGGGTTTTTTCTAACTTCACAAGGTCTTCAGGAGATCAGGGAAGAACAAATTTCAGTTTGAATTGGAGGTGGAGGGAGTATAGTTCCTAGAAATTATCTCCTCTGCTAAGGCATGAACACTTTGCTCTCTGCTCTGCCTACAAACAGTACTCTTTCCAGTACTCCCACTCCAAAAACAACCTCTCAATATGGACAACATCAAACAGAAGCTGTCTCTGCAAAGGGCGACAAGCAAGCCGTTTGCTCATGCAAGTCTGCACTGCAGTCTTAATCACATAAGGAAGGGCCTAGTGTGGTGGGTGTCATTTCTCAGGACTAAATGAAATAGGTCTCTCCAGTGGCAAGCTACAGCCCCAGTCAGGAAAACTATCTTCTTTCCACCTGTCCTTTAGAATTTGCACTTTTCACCAGGAAACCTGTGGTTGCTGGAGGTGTCTCACGTGCCCACCAGCCCTGCTAGTCCTCACTAAGCAGCATCTGCTATATAGGTCACCACTTACTTATGCGATGCCAAGATAACAGCTCCTTCCCCTGTTAGAGTCTGCTGGAATTTGTTCTCCAGATCCTACATACAACAGGTTCTAAGCTTTGCTACAAGAACAGGATTTTGTCTTGAAACCTGACATTTCTGCAAGACTTAGAAGGAAGCCAAAGGAAAATCCCAAGCTGTTTCTGCTGGTTTCTGTATCTTAAAACTACTTTTCTCTCACCTGTGCACACTCTGACCAAAACAGGAACACTGGTGAGTATCCACAGAGCTAGAAACACATGGAAAGGAGGAGACAAACTACTAACCATTCACAGCTGGTGTAAATCTCTCTGGTTCCATTTAAGTCAATGGAGATGATGTTCCACACCTCAGTGCAGCAGCTGGCCCTCTTACAGAGAAATAGTTAAACAGTATGAAACACAAGACAGATGAGGAGGAAACAGTACTTGCAGGATTCAGTAAGATAAGCAAGAGAATACACACAAATCAAAATGTGGCTGTTAGAAAGGGTAACAGAGGTTCCCCTGGGACACTGCAGGGTCAGGTGAGGCTGGGAAGGTAGAGCCACAGCATGACAGGTCGTATCATAGAATCACAGAAGGGTTTGGGTTGGAAAGGATCTTCAAGTTCATATAGTTCCAACACCCAGCCACAAGCAGGGACACTTTCCACTCAACCAGGTTGCTCCAAGCCCCGTCCAGCCTGGCCTTGAACACTGCCAGGGATGGGGCAGCCACAGCTTCTCTGGGCACCCTGTGCCAGCGTCTCAACATCCTCACAGAGAAGAGCTTCTGCCCAAGATCTAAATCTGCCCTCTCCAGTTTAAAGCCATCACCCTAACAGAGGTAATGTTTGGTCCCTAACAGAGCACCTTTTTACTGCCCAGACAAAGGCGGTGCTTGTGCAGGACATCAAACAGGACTCCCCAAGCACACGCAGTCTGGAACTGACATCCTGGGATGCTATGCACAGGGATCAAATTCCCAGAGCAGAGGCCCTCCATAAGGTGACTGAAAATTTGGACAAAACTGTAAACTGGGCTGCAGACACCCTGGGCCAAATGTCACTCCTTCCTTGGGCAATGGGGAAGAGAAATAGGCACCAAATTCTGCTGCGACAACACATTCTCCTTCCCTCACCCTGGTGTGAGGCAGAGGAGTCAGCACCCAGATGCTTCCAGCATCCTGAGTCACTTGCAGAGCAGCTGCATTTTCATCACCCGCAGTCATCCCCAGAGCTGCCGACAACCCACAGAGGCTTCCTCCCTTACTTCCTCCCCCCAGTCAGCTCCTCTCCCTCTGGACTTCGGCCCAGGGTTCTTAGTCCCCAGACACGCTTCCATGCAAGAACAGAGAGCAGCCACCCATCCATCACAACTGCTACATCTCACTGATCCACTTACTGACCACAGTTTAAACGTGATTTTGCAGAGTGGCCACTCAGCCTAAACTTGAAAGGAGTTGGCTCTGCAGCAAGGACACAGCTCCCGGAGCTGAGTCGACACTGCCTTTCCAAATTCTCCTGCACCACAAGCCCTGCACTGCAGGGAAGCAGCGTTACCTCCCAGAGGAAAATCCCTGTAAGATCCACAGCTGCCCAGAGCCCTCCTTTGGCCGAGACCAAAATATTCAGCATTCGTACAGAGAGGTTTCTGCAGGGCTGATTTCAGGCCAAAAGGGACAGATTTCCTGTTTTTCCTCTCCTCTGCAGGACGGGGCGGGGGGGGACCTTCACCCCAGGTTTGGAAGCAAACCTAGGATTTATCCTCATAGCTGGGAGGGCATTTAATTTAAGCACAATAGAGAAGCAATCTCCTTCAACTCAGAATGAAGCTCCAGAAAGGAGGGGGCCATTTGCAGTCATATCACTCTGAATGCGATATGTGCAACTGCAAGGACTGCTTTGTCTAACTCCCTTGGCCTTAGGCCACGGTGCTGGCAATACCACTAGCTAGAGGAAGAGCTGGTGCGTGAGGATAATGGCAGAAGACAGGGAGGGAAGAGAGAGCCCATTTTGGATTCAGAGGAGGACGTTCTTTCATTGAAAAGATTCTGGGGGTGTTGAGGATGATCCGAACTCAGAAGAGAGGACAACTTAGACAGGAATAGTTCCAGCATGACAGCAAACTGCTGCTAACTTGCTATTACGGGGGGGGGGGGGGGGAAGGAGGAAGGGGGGGGGGGGGAACATAAAACTGCACGAAAGAATCTAAAGCGCTGATCACAGCCGGAGCGTTAGAAAGCACACAGACACGGCAGCGAGAGGGCTCGAGACAGAAACTTCACTGCTCAGCTCGCATTGTGAGCGGCATATCTGAGCCGGGATTCTGCAGCCCTCGCTCGAGGAGCGGCCAGACCCGGATCCCCCCCATAGCATGACCTAATCCCCACCCCTCACCCACCACCGCAAAATACCACCTTTGTTTTCCCTGCAATTTTACGGCTGTTCCCGAGAGCAAGGCACAGGTTCTCGTGGGAACCGGCAGGAGAAGGCTTTGCCTTGCTGGGCTTTGTTTTGTTTCTCTATTTCCTCCGGTGACACTTCTGCTTTTTGTCAGAAATCCTTAGCACATCCCCTGCTCCCTGACCCCTTTCGCAGAGCAGCGCCCGGGCCCGCGGCACTCCCCACACATAACCCAGGCACACCGAGCCCTTTACACGCTCGCAGCCCCACCGAACTCAGCGCCACGCAGGATCACGGCGTCTGAGGCACAGGGACCTCGGCTCATCCACCAGCTGGCAACGGCTCCTTGCAGTAAAACAAGATCGCTGCTCTCCTGGTGCATCTTGTTGATCGCTTTCACTCATCAATCTCCCAGGGTTACAACCACAAACGGCACTGTAAAAATCACCCGGGCACACTTCCCTCCCTCCTCAGCCCGACTGCAAAACTTTCTCTTCTCAAAAGGAAGAAAAAACAGAAAGAAAAGAAAAAAACCTGCCTGATTCCTGGCTCTGGATGCTCTGATGCCAACCCTGCAGGCTGGGGCTGTGGGGAAGGGAGATGGGAGGGTTATTTTTGAAGTCGGAACCAACTTCTCCATTTTGGTTCTGGTTAATACCAGCCGATGCGCACGGATTAGCGAGATCCCTTCCAAATATCCCACAGCGAAGCCAATTGCTGCTGCGGCTTTGTTCAGGCTGCACCGGTTTACATAGAGTCCCCACCACGGAGACCCAATTGCACAGAAAACACCTCAGCACAAGGGAAAAACACTCGTCTGTTGTTACCTTCGGGAATTAGGGAAGGGAAAAAAAAAACGGGGGGGGGGGAATGCAGTAAAAAAAAGTTAATGCCATCAAGGAAAGTTTTTAGTGAGAGAAGTTGGAAACATTCCTGTACAGATCCAAAGAAAAGGCGTCAATCTTAAAAGGGCTTTTGTAAGAAATAAAGAGGAATTCCTGCTACCCCCTCTCCAAAAATCACCGGGAAGCGGAGCGGGGTCGCCCGCCCCGACTGCTCCGCGGAGCCGGGAGACTCTGAGGGGGAAGCGGGGACCGAGGGTCCCCTTGAGGCGCTTGCGGGCCGCCCCATCGGCGGCGGGAGCGGGGCCGGGGTCCCTGGCGGCCGTTCCGCCTGAGGAGAGCGGCCCGGGGCGGCCCCTCCGCCTGAGGAGCGCGGCTGAGCGGCCGCACGCGTGAGGCGAGGAGAGGCGAGGCACGGCGCGGAGCGAGCGGCACTTGCGGCGTCCCGCCAGCAGCGGTCCTCGCAGAGGCGCCGGCGGAATATTCCTGATCCAGATCAATCAGCCGCCCCGGGGAGCCGAGCATGGAGGAAACCCGGCGGCCGGAGCCCCGGAGCGGCGGCGGTGGCAGCGCGCGGCCGGCTCCTCACCCCCGCGGACGGGCGGCGCGGTGCGGGATAACGGCGCCGGGCGGGCGCTGGTTAATGGCGGCGCGGAGCAGGCGCGGAGCCGCTGCCCCGCCATACCGGACTGGGCAAAAACTCGAGTCCGGGGCTTTTCCCCCTCCCTCTCCCCAGGTGCCGGTGCGGCACCGCGGGGCCCCGCCGCACGCCTCCCAAACTTACCACCCAGTTACCGGCGCGGACTTACCCGGGTTGAGGGGAGTCCCGGGGATGTGGGCGTTCAAGTTGGGCTTGTAAGACATTCCCAGAGACATGGCCAGCGGGAGGAGGAGAAGCGTCCTGAAATTCAGTGAAGCGTCTCCGTGTCTCCCAGACACTTTGGGTTGTTTACAGCAGTAGCAGCACCGGCAAATATGGCCGTCAGTTATATTGACACCCACAATGCAATATATCATCCATACATCATGAGGAGACGCCGATCCAAAAACTTTGGGGCAGACGAAGCAGCCACCCGCTGCGGCGGCCCGGCGCCCCGCGCACCTCGGCGCGGAGGGGGCGCGGCGGCGGGGGGTGCCGCGGCCATCCCCTCACAGACAATGGAGCTCCCCTCAGGGACTCCGCCGTGAGAGGAGCCGGGCGGGGAGGGGAGAGGAGGGGAGGGCGGGCAGGCGGGGAGCCCGGCGGCGGGAGGGGGCTGTTTTAATTAAACTTCGGAAAGTTTTGGCACAACTTCTCATTATAAACGGCTCTGCCCGCGGCACGGACCGGGGGGGGGGATCGCGGACGGCGGCCGCTGCCTGAGGGGAAGGGCTGACGCGTCCCTCAGGGTGGCCCGAGTGTCGCCGCCTTCCCGCCTTCCCCCTCACCTCAGAGCCGCCGTTCACCGCCGGTTTATTCCGCGTCTCCCCCCGCGTCGATTTCGATGGAAAATACCTGTTGATAATATCAGGATAAAACGTTATTTTTTTACCCTAGATGCCGCCAAGGAAAAATCTGCCTTTTTATTTATTTATTTTTATTTCAAACCACTAGTTCTCTCCGCTTGGAGGGTGAAGGTTAATGTAGATCGCAGCTTCGGAGGGATTAAAAAACACAGTACGAGTCCCGTTGGTAATCGATTCATTTTCTGCTTGCGAGCATCAGTAATCCCCCCTCTTCTTCCTTACCCCCAAAAAACCCTAAAAAATGCAAATTTACAGATTAAATTATGAATCTTTCCAGCCTGCATCTGCCACTTCAAAACTCGTCCTTTTCAATGCAAAGCACTCGGGTTTGCTCCTTCTGTCAATTAATCCTCTATAATCATTAAATTACTCCAGATTGATTCCAATATAACTGCTTGGGACCTGCACAACTCCTTTCGGTGCACAGCTCAGCCCAAGACCCACAGGATAAGACCCACATGTGTTATCTTCCCACTGTGAGATGGGTGAGGTACTCGGTAGTTTTATTGCACATGCTAATTGATGTCTGTGCAAGGCAATAAACTGCTCTTAATGCAGTGACAGCAAACACAGGGAGCCTGATCCTGCTCCGTGGAAGTCAGGGGTAAATTCCTGTTAAGCAACGCGGATTTAAGCCCATAGGATCACCATCATTGGGCTGCTCTGCAGAGGGAGGCAGGTAGCCTCTCCATTGCAGACACGCGGTGCAATTAGGTGGTTTCCTCCACATAAAGGAGAACTGAAGCAGGGTGGGAGAAGCGAGCCAGCCTTTGACCCCCCCATCTCCTGCCCTAGCAACTGCGCACTGCATGAAGGAAACATCTCAACATGATGGCTGGTACCGGGTGAAATACCTGATCTTGTTCTGGTTTTGTGCTTTATCTCCGGTCCGAGTGCTATCGTGGCAAAGCCCAGTACAACTGATCCATGTCCTGCCTGTTAAGCGAGGGGACCTGACAGCCCCAGGCATGGAATTACGTGCTCAGTGACACTATTTTCACACAGATGCTTGAGGTTTTAACTGTGCCATTCATTTACTAAGAGTCCTGAAGGATTCCACTGGTAAAACCCCCAATTCCAGCGCTGTGCGAGCGAGAGCTCTGCTTCCCCAAAGCTTCCCTGCCTTTCTGTTGATCCCTGGGAGGCCAGTGAAGTCCTGCAGGAGAGAGCCATGCCGCCCTGGGATGGGATTTTCCACTGCCTTGTTTACAGTCACACCGAGTGAGTGCGAAATGGGAGTGTTCCAAGCTCTCTGTGTTCAACACAGCTTTACACCAACTCCACGCAACTCTGCTCAGAGCAACACGGTGAAGAACAAGATCCCCTGTGTTCTGCTTGGGTTTTATAATGGCAGCTTCAAAATAGACAGCGTTCCTGGAAGGGGGGATAAGGAAAGGATCCTGTAAAGGTGATCCGTTCTTTAGCACGAGAGCCTCAATGACAACCTCACTGCCTGGCCTCGGGCACTCTGTAAGCTTCGATTGACTGGACTAGCTGCCTCTTGGGGTGTTTTGTGGGTGCTGGGCTTGGATAAGAGGTACCTGTGTGTTCTTCCTGTCTCTGTGGATTCACTTGAGTTGCTCTGAACCAGGTGCGGCCACAAGAATAAAGGCACCATTGTGCTTGGGCCCTGGACTGTGCTCAGTGGGGTGAGCACAGATTTGAGCTCCCTCGGAGGCACTGCCCGCAGTTTGAATGTGTTTTGTGTCACGAGCATGGCTTGCACTGCTGAGAGTTGTGTTCTGCACATGCAAACCCTGCATTGAGTGTAACAGCTACAGCCCCAGCAGCGTGCAGGCTCTGGGCTGCTCAAGCCACAGGTCCAGGCTCTGCAGACCCATAGCACAGGCTTGTTTGCTGGCAGCAAAAGCAGCTCTTAATCACCAAGTGGCCAGGTCATAGAGCAGGAAATGCAGCAGAGCCATTTCATCACACATGAGCCTTCTCCACACTACGGGATAACTTCATAATCAATGTGTGTGCTTATGGTTTCCAGCAAGGTCAGTGAGAGGTGCCTGTCTCTTCAGCCACGTGCAAACATAGATGACGTATTTGCCAGGTACAGAACCTCATCTCAGATGTGTGAGATCTGCAACATCCACCCTGTCCCCCTCCTCTTTCCTTTCTGTTCCCTCTCCTTGTTCGACTTCCTCACCTCTGCTCCTCCCAGACCACTGCAAATACTCAGTGTTTCCACAGAGCCTCCCATTCCCTGCTTAGCCAAAGCCCTGATGGATCTCAGAGAGCTTTTCCCTTCCCAAAAGTCGGCACAGATGGATGCTGTACACTGGTGAGGGTGTAAGGAATACATATGCAAAGTGTGTTGGAAGGCGCTGCTCTCCCCAGCAGAGCTGGGGGCCTTGGGCCGTGCCTTAAGTCAAACTTGTTTGTCCCCTTTTATCTGGAAGTAAAGGAGAATGGCATCAGTGTCTGCAGAGCTGTGTGTAACCCTCCTGGAGAGTGCAGAATGGGCCTGTTCCTTATCAACTTGGATTAAATCAACAGTGAGAAGAATTAAAGGAGGCACAGCGAGACCCAGGGTTTTCCTGGCATCTTTTTGATGTGTAAACCAATACATTTGCGCATTCATTTCAATGTAATTAATTGTTGCCAGGCTTAATGAATTGAGTGACTTGGGGATGTGCTAAATATCCTTTACCCACCACAGAGGCATGGGTAGTAGCAAGGGGAAGTTTGTTCCTTTTTCTAGAGGGAGGTTATATTCAAATACCCCACATTTCCAGGGGTCCCAGCATCATCTGTACAATAATCAGAGATGCATGTACAGGTTTCTGAGCTCCAGTTTCATCTGCAGGTCTCAGACTGCTCTCTCATGCTAAAACTGAGAGATCATCTGAAATGGAAGTGAGGAGCCTCTGATAGGCCTAGGCTGAAAATGAACCTTTTTAAGTCCTGAGCGGAGGCAGCTCAGCCTCTCTGAGGAGCACAAATGGTGAGGGAGGTGCGTGTCAGCTCTAACAAACACCATTTCAAGAGGTACTCTGCAGAGCTGAGCACCTTTCTCCCTGGGATCGTAAGGAGCCAGCCCCTCCTCGTGCTTCCTTCCCTGGGCCCTGCTCCAGGGACACCTCACATGCTCCTGGGACATTGGCACAGAGAGAAGATTGTGCATTTTATCCTTCTTGGCACCACTGCTGCTCCCTTCTTATCGCATTGCTACAGCTCCTTACATTCCTGTCTCTGCTCCCTATAATTGCTTCCTGATGAGGGTACAAGGTTTCCCCTCCTGCTCTTGTTGTTCCCTCGGTGTCCCTCCACCACCATCTCTTTGGCTGATGTTACTGCCCCAGCTCACCAACACGCATTAGAAACACTCAATCCTGAACGGGAACACACATTCCCCAGCTCTACCCTGGTGTCTTTTCTCCTCGCACCTCAAACTCCTCCTGGAAGCTCCGGATTGCTCTTCCCCTTCCCAGGAAACATCCCTCTGGACCCTGTGCAAGGGGCCTGCGGTACAGCGTGCAGAAGGCAGAAGCCGCAGCCGTGAGCCAAGCCCCAGTGCCTGGCCCACATCAGCCTTGCAGTGATTTCAGATGGAAGTTCGGATGCTTATTCCGGATGGGCTCTCCCCTGAAATTCTCCCAGAGAAACTTTTTTCCCAGCCTAGCCCTGCTTCCCACTTTGAGATGGTTCCTCCCAGGCCAGATGCCGTATTATCTGGAGCGACTTTCCCTCCCAGCCTTGTTTTCCTCCTACTCCTGAGTCCTTTGTCTGGCTGCCAAGTGGAACAGCCCTGCCAGGCAGACAGCTGCTCAGCATCGCCGCTCGGGTGCTGCCCTATGGGCTGAGGAGCCGATTCCAGGCTCATTCCATCTTTGAGGGGGATGTTCTGCCTTGGAAATGGCGTGTACCATAGGGAGGGAAGGCAAATAGCACCTGTAAAGCTCTCTGAAGGGACTGGAAACGTTTAAGAGAAAGAGGCCCTAATGCTACTCTCGGTTTACCTTCGAGAGAGCGTGAGCAGCAAGCCTGCTCCCTCTGCTCCGGCTGGAGGTCTCCCTGGAGGACCACTGAGCGCGAATGAGAAGTTTCCAAGACCTCAGCCACAAAAGCACAGGCCTGGAATCTCTCTAATGAGAGTTTTCCTCTTTGCAGTTTGCCAGCAAACAGGCACCAGGCACCAATATCAAAACCAGCCTGGATTCCAATGGAAACCAGCAAAGAAAAGAAGAGCAGAAGGAAACAGCTTTATTTTGCTTGTTAAGAACAGACAAATGAAGCTACTGAGCGCCCCTCGGCCAGCAGGACAGCTCTGCCAAGCACAGGGTGAAGCCGGGAGCTTGGGATAAGGGGCTTCTCCTTCCTCCCTCTGGCTCGCAGGGATGGATTATCGCATTATCCCCACATTACAGGGCTGCCCTGCATCGTCTTTCCGGACAAACGAGTGCTCCACCCTGCCCGATCCCTTCAGCTTGCCTGCAAGGACTCTCCCTCTTGCCCTGCGGCCCGGGCTCTCGCTTCCCTCCCACTCCGGAGCCCTTGAAGGCCGTGCCAAGGAGGGCGGCCCATGCACAGTGAGCTGGCACCGCTGCGCCCAGCCCTGCCGCTGGCTCTGCGCAGGGGATACCCCACCCTTGGGCTGGGGCAGAGAACTGCTTTGATCCCAGCCCTGGCTGGGAAAGCTCCTGGGCCCGCTCGGTGTCCGGGGGCAGAGGAACGGCAGCAGAGCCGAGTGCTGGCTCCCGTGAAGAGCGGCCCTTGACCCACACGCTCAGATCAGATCAGGTCCATGCTGTGTGGAGCTTCATTCTGGAGGGGCACGTGGGGGCAAAGCCTCACAGAAAACCTTCCAAGTGCAAACCAAGGGTCACCGGACCAGCCACATCCCCCTGGAAGGAACAACGGAGAGGCACAACCCCCCTGTCCCTCACAGCCTCATTGCCACACCAGCTGTAAAGCCTGGTGGGAGCATCCCTGCTTGTTTGGTTACTGGTCCTTTAGGCAAAGGAAGTGGAGGAGTGGAAGCGAAGCACAGGGCTGGAAAATGGAAATGACTGGGAGGGAAGGAATGTGGAGCTTCGCAGCCACGGGGTGGGTGTGGGAGAAGAGCACAGGGCAGGGAAAAGGAGAGGGTAAATGGCAGTGACACAGCAGCACGGACTGGCAGAGAGCAGGGCATGGCACAGGCAGCTCCTCCGTGCTCTCTGGTCAGGCAGCACTGACACGGCACGGGCACGGTGCTTCCTTCTCTCACCCAGGGCAGAGGTTTCGCTCTCCCAGGGGCCAGGGAGATGCCCAAAGCATCAGGGCATGGAAATGCTATCTTTAGGCAGCCAAATAATCAGACTCTGCCTGAATGTCCACCTTAAGGGTGACAGCAGCAGCCTTCTGCCCTGTAGCACTCCTATGGACCCCGACCTCACCCCCTACAAAAGCAAAGGGGGGAGGCCACGGGGTCCCCCCAAGTCTCTATGGAGCAGGCACACTGTGGGTTTCCCCCACAGAGCCAGTGGCCAGCCAGCTGCTCTGATGGACTCTGCTTGGAGGCTCCACGTGTGCACACAAAGGGAGGGACAACCCGGATGCGGAGGATTTCCAGCCCTGGCAGATGCTGGTCACAGGAGATAGCATCCTCTGTAATGGGAACTGCAGTCTGAGGCGATGGGACACAGCACTGCTGAGGCACAGCCGAAGGCAGAGCCCCGAGGCCTGAAGCACGGTTCTCCTGCCCAAAGGGGCTTTCAGGAGGACAGGACACGGCATCCTCCCCGGAGCATGTGGGGCTGGGGCATGCCTTGCTCTTGCCAGGGAGGAAACACCAGTGTTCTGCTTGAGTCCACCCTAGGAAGCAGCACAGGGGCAGTGGGACACACGTGCCTCAGCAGCCTCTTGCTGAGGACGGGGGGCTCCCCACAAAGGGGCAGGAGCTGTCACCAGGAGCATCCCAATCCTGAGCTCTGCCTGCTCCCCGAGCCGGGTTCTGTGCCGTGGAGAGGGGAACGCAGGGGATGGTGTGTGGGGCACAGCCGCAGGCTCAGAGCTTTGCTGCTCCATTGCTTATGTCTATGCTTTTATTCACTCCAAGGAACTTGAGGGGAGCTCCTACCCAGGAGCAATGAAATCACTTGCACCCTGGTTTATGATGTAACTCCTGTCTCTCTGGCTGAGCTGATACAGATCAGTTTCATGCCCTGCAATTCATTGTCTGTTTAGCAGGCGCAGTCAATTCATCCACCTTATAAATGTGGAGGGAAGGAACACAGAACCCGGACCTGGACTTCCAAAAGCAGCTCCTGAGCTGCCTCGCTGGCGTTTTGAAGGTATGTTATTTACAGATTGGACAAGAGCCAACCAAAAGCTCTCTGAAGACGTCTCTCCCTTACTCACAGAACAAAGTCGAGTGCTTTATGAACACGAATGATTAAATGCTGAGGTTTGGGCATCTCCATTGAGTGCTGAGAACTTGGCATCCTCCCTGCTCCAGATTTGGGGAAAACGAGCATGAGAGTCAATAGAAACTGATTTACAAAAATAAGGCGAGATTAGTCTGTTTATCCCAAACTAACTCTGTGGATAAAGGGCTGAGATTTGCATGCTCTGCGTGAACTGTGAAGCAGTTGATGCTTTCCAATCTTGATACAGTTTTTAATATAAACTCTCCTCCCTTTTCCAAGCTCATCTCCATTGACATTTGGAGAACATTGTGGATCTGCTCCTTACCAGTAAAGGCAGTTTAATCAACCAAGTCACAGTAAGCTGGGTAAGCGCCAGGTCTTTAAGAGGTTTGAAAGATGCTTAGATTATTACAACGTGACTTCCACCAGTGTGAAGGACCCCCAAATGGAGCAACGATGAGGATGTTTCATGTATGCAGGAGTCTTCCAGGAAGGCATTCCAGTATAAACAGTGGGGTAAGTGCTACAGCAGAAATTAAAAGGGAAAAATACCCAAAGCAGTTGTCCATTTATTTTACCCCAAAATAGCCCTTAGTACAGAATTGGTCGTGTGCCACAGTTTGTCACTGGTGACAGCATAAATCCTTCTACACATCGCTGTAAGGTTTTACTGCTGGGCACTCAAAGTTCTGCCATTCGGTAGGAGCACAGTTGGCACACACCGGCACCGGCTGCTCCCAGGGACACCCAGTGCAGTCCCACACTGCAGAACAAAGGCTTTAAGGGTTGTGATTCGGGCTGGCAATAAAAAGAACACACACAATTCATCTGCACTGGTACACAGCTTTGGAATTCTGGCCGCTGGACTGTTAAAGGTGAGGGCTAAAGAAGTACTAAAAGCCAAATCCTACTTTACAATAGAGCATATCCCTTGCGCAGAGGAAGCCTCACATCAATAGGTGTTGCGGGGATGCGGCACAGCCCCTCCACGGCATCACTGGGAGATGCTGAGGCAGTGAACACCCATCTCGAAGTCCAGCAGCAGTGGGGCTCTATGTTAGTGACTGAAGAAGGAAACAAATGACTGGGCAAATAAGGACAGTATGTGCCTGCAGTGAACCTGGCACATTCCTGGTCATCCTCTCCAAATCAGGAAGCAGATACATAAATATGTATGCATGGAACCAGGAATGCCAGTAGAAATGTCTCCTTGCCCTTCCCAGTGCAAATCGAGTATAGAACCGCTCTTCCATAGGTGACCTGTCTCGAATATTAAAGCTATGCCCTAAGGGCAACTAAGTCCAGGAACACAAACCAAAAGAGGTTGCAAATTACAACTGAACAGAGGTTGATGCATGTGTTTGAGCAGCACAGGACTGTTACAAACAAGGGCACTGCTTAAATCGAAATCTTTAAGTGAAAGACTGTATATGAGATTTGGCTTCAGCTTAAACCTGTCCAGTTCCTATTCTTGAATCTTACACCTGCCTCAAGCTTCAGTCGCTCGTTCGGACCCATTAAGAAAGAGCAAAGCACGCCAAGTAAGCTCTCACTAGGTTTTTATTTAGCACTCTTTAGCGTAAGCTTCTAGGGACAATGTGCCCTCAGCTGTAAGAGCTGGGGCTGAGGAACTCCAGCACTTCCAGTCTTTCCTCCCCTCCATGTTAAAGAGTTGTTAACAAGGACTGGTGCTTTCCAAGCTCACTGACAGCCTGAGCAGCAGCAGCAGAGGCCAACGCTGCCGGCAGTGGGGCGCCCACCCTTGAGGTCTCCCAAACCTCATTCCACGCTCAGGCACGGTTGTGGTTGTGTTCCTTTACTCCTTCTGCCAACTCCATCCATCTCTGCCATGAGAGCCCACGACAGGAACCCCGCGTGGCACTGACAGAACACCTCCGCTGCTCTCCACGTTCACTGGTCAAGTTTGCACTGATCCCAGTGGGTGCTGTTTGCAGCTGGACACTTCCTGCTGCCACCCTCCCATCAATGGGCTTCACCAACCACTTAATTCAGGGAACAACTGTACGGACACACACGTTCCCAGGGAGAAGGGAAGGGCAAAACCTGTGTGACAATGCAGGAAGCTTTGGGACTAAGTACGACAGTGCGTGTAAGTAAGACAGGCAGTGCAAGGGGTTTCTCATTAGTCTCCAACTCTGATACAAATACATACGTTTATATCGGGCAATTCAGAATATGCTCCATTTCTTCAAGGGTAAGAAAGTTCCACTGCTGCCATTTTGCACATATGGACCTTATTTCCCCAGGGAATACTCTACACCACCACGTCCCCCCTGCTCTCAAACTGCCACCTTTGCAGGGGGCTTTTAAGAGAGTTAACATTTAATACAGATGCAGCAATCATACTTTTAAATGTGAGGAGAGTGGGCACGTCCTGTTGTTGATGCGCTTAATCCTAGGGCTTGTATAGTAGCAGCTCACTGAAGACACCACTGGAGATACGAAGTGGAAAAATGGAAATGGATACAGGAATAAAGCTCGAGATCCGAACCGTGCTGAAAAGGCTCAAGGAAAACCGTATGTTTCTAATAGGGGCACAAGAAGCGGACGCAGCGGTCACTGAAGGACATCAGGAATCCGCTTCTCTCAAGGAAATGCATTATACACTAAAAATACATCCTAAACCCACATTGCATCAAAAGGGTGACGGGAGACAGAGAGGTGGGGAAAAACCGACGACAACGCGGAACATCCCCAATGCACGCACACAGCCCTCGGAAGGTTTATATATGCTCTATATATATTTCAAAGTACACACGAAGCGCCTGTTTGGCAGGTTGAGAAAACAGGAATACATCTTGGGAAGGTCATGAAGGGAAAACAACCACAAAAGGAAAGCAAGAGTTATTTACATTCCATGATTCAGTAGCCTTTAACATCTCTATATACATACATACTCTCCCGGTATATGTACAGACTGCGACGGGAGCTGAACGAAGCTTATTCCGAACGCAACAGAAAGATACAAACCCCCCCTTGGTAATCACTTGACAAACGTTTACAGGTTGCAGATTGCTTCATTTACAAAGGAATGACTGCACGCTGACAACTCTTGAGTCCTTACAAGAGGTGTGTGTTCCCAAGGGCCTGCACAGAGACTGGAGAAACAAACTGAAAACTGCTGCGCAGAGAGGGGTTGAATGGGCTGTGATTGCTGTGCCAGCCCCATCCCAAGTACGGAATGATTTACCAAGTGAAAGCTCAGCTGCGGTCAAGGGACAGCTTCAAAGAGAAGACTCCAAATTTCATCCCTTCGGTTCCCGAGTGAGCTTAAATCTGCATCTTCCCCTCCTACAGCACGGCTCCAAAACTCAACGCGGTACAGAAGTTACTACCGGTTTACATGGAGCTCTGCCCCTGTTAGGACACACCTACCCTTTATAACCTATTTCAGGTGGCGATTTGTCCAAAGCAGATCGATGCCCCGCAGAAGGAAGAACAGAGAGACCATAATTTGTATGACGCGACAGTCAGTCTCTCCTCTTTCCTCCCTCTGAGGATGTTTGTCTTCTGAGCAATGCTGCAGGATGCTGCAGAGCTGTTCCTTATCCCATCCCCAGTGCTATTTATATCCCTTTTCTCCCCCAAGCTTTCTCAGAGCTCGCCCGAGGAACAAACGACTCCCCAAAAACCACACCCCAACCACCGAGCAGGAATTCTCAAGAGGTAAAATGTTTCTGTAGCTTGAAGGCTCTTTTCTGTTTGATGTTAACCTTTAGGTTGTTAGAACACTCCAGAGCTGGGGGTGCAGCTGGGTTAGTAACCGAATGACAAAGCCAAGGCAGGGATGACGGCGAGTAGCAGAGAGCAGGCAAAGGAGAGCACATAAGGGAACAGATCTCTGGAATGGGAATAGTTCTTAGGGATCCTCTTAAGTGCTGTTGGGTTTTTCCTTCCAGGGGACACTAACCCATGGGATTTTAAGTGGGTGTGAACAAACAGCATGTGCTATCAACACCCAGCACAGTGTGGTTTGGTTATCCATACAGGATATCCCACTCACTGTCTGCTCATCCCAACAACCAGTTAGCACAACAGGCTGGAAGAGCACCGAGGAACTGAAGCACATTTCAATAATGACTTATTTAAAACCAGTAAAACACTGTCTGTGAACCTGCCACTTCTAGAACCATCTCACTGAGGATTAAGACCTAAATGTTATGTTACCAGCTCAGAGGCTCAAAGTTTCTACACCAAGTAGTAATAATTAAAGAGAGAGCGAGCGAAGCACGCACAGAGCTCGCTGTTACCAGCACTCTGGTTCACTATCTGCTGCAACAGCAATCTGTCAGCATCCCATCGCTCTTCCTGGAACGGATGCCAAATGCACCCAGTGGGGGGTATGAAACCCATGAATGTCCTCCCCCACGCCCTCTCTGTGGTCTGGGTTTCCCAGGGCACAGTGGGCTCCTACTGGTGTTACAGCACTCAGGCAAGCTTCCCCTCACTGCTCCCGGCTTAAAACCCTCCCAACACCTGCTGCCTGCAGTGCAAGCACTGTACAGAGGTGGAGCAGGTGCTACAGCGACAAGGAACATGCCGATTTATTCTAGGTCATAGAATCATAGAATAGTTAGGGTTGGAAAGGACCTTAAGATCATCCAGTTCCAACCCCCCTGCCAGGGGCAGGGACACCTCGTATGTAGTGACCAGCATGTGCTGGGATTCATCCCCTCCAGCACTCCAGGCTGGAAGCTGGGGAAAGCAGGCCGACCCTCTGCACCAGCACCCTTTGGTGCCAGCCCAGGCAGCATTAACAGAGCCTCAAGCGCAGTAATTCACAGAAGGGACTCACTTCAGCCTGAAGCTGTGGAACTTCTGGCTCCCTTCTTCCCTCTTCATGACCCTTGGCTCTGGCTCACCCTTTACACAAGTGACATACCCTACCTCTATGGCAGGCGTGCTGCTCTGTCAGGTGAGCCTCACTGAAAGCATGCATCCAGGTTTAAGCAGAGTTGACTTCTTGCCTCATTAATGAGTTCAGCTGAGACATTAGGGCTGCGAGACAGAAGCTTGGTTCAAGCAGACTGGAACATGCCAAGTCCTGTCAAATTCCAATTGTACAGACTTGTTAGTTCTTTTTGGAACACAGCGATTGCCTAAACAAGACTCCACTTCTTGTTAGTACAATAACTTTTATTTGACATCTACAAGATCATTATCTTGTAGGGGTTTTTTTTTGGACAGGTTTATACAATCTCAATTTTTCAATAGTGCAACCTGTGCAAGCAAGAAATGACAAACATTGTCCTTCACTTTCTTATAAACATCTACTATTATAGGCAAAACAAAACTTACCCATATTATAGATAAGTGACTATTCACATTTGTACATTACAAGTTCTTTTAAACAGCTCCAGATAAACTCTACAATGTCTTACAACATATTAAACAGTATTCAAGTTACCGGGTAACAGAAACAGCACATACAGCGGAACCCTCAAGTGTTGCCCATTCTCTAATTTACAGCTCAAGTAGGTTTCATCTTACAAGTGACAAATTAAATTACGTTAATGAAGTAAAAAACAGGAGATTGTGTGCGAGATGGAAGTGAATTTGCACTTAAGTTTCTGTAACCACCTCGGAGTAAGGAAATGCTTCAACTGAAGGAAAAGAGGCATCCAGCCGCCTCTGCAGTACACATCAGGAATACCATTAATACATTAAAAAGGAACTAAGTTTAATTTAAGATGTTTTATCACAAAAAGAACATGTTGCAGACTCAAATATATAACCCCCAGGAGAGAACCAGAAAAAATGCCACGCCTGGGTATAAACACTATAAAAATGCAATAACCAATGCTGTACAACTAAGATTGTGTTTCTCTCCGAATTCCTGTCTCGTGGGTTTATATCCCGTCCATGCCCGTTTCCAAAGACATGCACTGTCAAACAGAAACTGGGAAGGAACCTGAATGCATGATGTGCAACCTCGAGATTTCATGCTTTTAGAAACTTATCAATTGAAGAGAAAAAACCCAATATATATTTTCTATATATATACTCAATACATGCATTCAAGGAGATCTCCCACAGCAATGGCATTGATGCACTGCGTTAAACCCTGAGCACTGTATGACAAAAATAAAGCCTGCTTGGGGATTTTCAAGCATTTTCAAACAAATTGTGGTTTGTAGCTTAAAAGGCCAAAAGTAAAAGCAAACAGGAAGCACTACAGAGAGCATAAGGAAAGACAGATGCACCACCATAAACAACTGCTGGCTTTCAGTTCTACCAACCTTTTAAGATCTCTTTATTCCCAAAGTATTTGAGAGCACACAACTGAACTGAAAAAGTTATATTTCTTTGGAATCTGTCCCTGATTTTTATGCAAGTGATACGCTTTTACAGCCTTTTCCTCAAAACACCAAAGTCAACACCTGTAGTTTGTCCTCTTACGCGTTGTTGAAATTGGTGATGCTCTGTGGGTGATGCTGCTGCCAGATCTGCTGCTGTTGTACTGCGAGCTGCTGCGACTGGTCTGATGTCGACAGGAGGTTTACAAGGGGTGATACACAATTTGCAGGAATGATCAAACCTGGGAACAGCAACAGATCAAGCGTTTTGTGAGCATGCAAGCCATTTGTTCATTAAAACCTCAGGCTGATGATTCCACCGTTTCATTTGTGCAACGGTCAGCAGTGGCAGTTTCCAATGTCTGATCAAGCACACCTACAAGTTCTGCTTCTCAATAATTATCTTCACAAGTCACTCGATCCTTTAGGTCACAAAGCGTAGAAAGAAGTTGCCATTCTGCCCCTGAAGACAGAGTTTCCTCTTACATCACCCGCTGCCACGTAAAATGACAAGTCAGCTATTTTTGCTTTCCTATCTCACAGGAGTTACACCACCATGAAAGTTTAAACATGAAGTACTCAGTTTCACCACCTTAGGAAACTGTTGGGGTAGGAGCTGCCACGATGCCGCACATCCACTTAAGTCCGCATTTAAACACAAAGGGATATTTCAGCCTCCCAGGCACCTGCTGTGAGGGCTTCACTAAGAGGTTCAACAATGAGACAAGATGGAATCATCCTGAAGTCATCCTAAACTATTGATCAAATGTGACTTGCAGCAGCTCAAAACACAAGAAAAAAAAACCCCAGCATTTTAAGGGCTTACTGTTCTTTGCCTGGAGTGGGGGAAAAAGTGGAGCCCTCATGGTGTCAAAGGTAGCTTGGCTGGAACAGGCTAAACATGACATTTTTGTTCCTAGTAAACCACAAGGACTGGGAGAATAAATGTTCCAAAGGTGAGGAAAAGCACTCCAACAACTTCCTCCGTATTGAACCTGACTTAAAACAGTGATTATACTACAAGTACAAATTTCAACAGTTGCCCACCATACACACTTGGGGGGGCCTTTTCTCTCATAAGCATCTTTATAAGAGTCTCCTACATGACTCTCAATAAGGAGTGACTTGTAAGTTACAATTACTGTCGACTCCAAGATGGAAATAGAGAGCAGACAAGCCGCTTACCTACAATCCTCTGCCCATCTTCTGTTCTTAGACGAACGATCTGCATTTTCACATTGGTACCACTCACAGAGGCTAGAACGCCTTCTACTTTTGTCCAGACGCTCAGTACTGAACCACACAGGACGTAGTAAGTTCGACAGCGGAGTCCCACTTCACAAACTAATCCCAAGCCTGCCTTCTTACAATTGCCTCTCCTACAGTAGAGAGGAAAAGAAGCTTTCAAAAGAATTCTGCAAACAGAAAACATCCAATTCGCTTCAAAATGAGCCTTCAAGTTATTTAACGCGTATTCGGAGTTGAGCAAAGGCTGCATGTTCACAATAAGGGAAGGAGACTTTATCTGCAGCATGCCTCTAACGGTAAAGCCCTGAGAAGTTGAGACCACATCTTCAAAGTGCACAGACAAGTGCTACGAAACTGATGTTTGGTCAGTACGTTTCAGAAACTCCAATATTAATCTGAAACTTCTACCCGTTATGCTGCTCCTCAGGAATTAAGACAGCTGCTGAGTTCAGACACAAACGAGGTAGCACAGGAACTGCTGTTTCTGACACACAGCTCATCTCCACGTGAAGTATAAAGTATTTAGTTATAAATAAATGCATATGTATAATATCAATAAAGATATAAATTTATACATCAATAAATAATTCTGAAGTATAAATAAATAAACCTCCCCCAGATAACATTTGAACTATCCTACCACAATAATACTTAGAGCACAAGCTAATTTCATTATACTTCTACTGGAATGCTAACGTATAAATCACACTCATCTAATATATACATATTAGGACCCTAAGGGCAAGTGCAAAGCATGTTCCACTCAAAGGTGGAGTCACTTGACTGGTCATAAGGACAAGAAACACAAGATTTCACATGAGTAATAGAAGGACAGAGGTAGTTTAGGTGAACAGTTTAAGTATCTGTGTGCATACAAATACTAACCAATAAGCATGAGTGCAGGTATCCGCAGAAGAGTTGTACTGCTCCAACCAGTGTGGCAGAGCATCTTCAGAAGGTACCTGGAAAAGTCATTCAAAGTGGGCATAACAGCGAAGTCAAACACATCAAGACTTAGGCAAAACACAAACACACATAAAACTGTTTAAGTGTTAAGGTATCTTTCCCACCTCTAATAATGCATTACAGTATTTAAAACATCAGCAGCACACATCAGCTGAAGATTCAGATTTGTTGCTTAGAGTACACTGTACATAGCTACTTATTTAAGAGCATGTTTGTACACCTTACATAGAAGTAAGGCTTCTCCTTGCTAGACCCTAACCCCCTCTCATTTTCCATTACTACACCACACATTATTTATATTCAGAATGCTTTGGATACAGGAATGCAGAAACCACATAAATCTGCTTAAAAAGACCCATTTACAAGCTCCACTCTGGAAAAATAAGCCTAGTTTTTGACTTGCCAGAAGGATACATAAATACCAGAATAAGAAAGGCCTCATATTTCTTTTCAAACTTTAAGTTTAAAACCAACATAACTTTAATGGTTACCTTCTTGTATTTCTTCTTCAGGTCTGCACATGTTTCTAGTTTGAGTTGTTTCCCAGTATTTGGTCTGTATACTAAAAAAAGCTTCTTTTTAGGATTCACTTCTTTTACCAGAATAGCCGTTTTCTTGTTATTTCTTATCTGGAAGGAAGAGAACCAAAAACTTCAACATGCTGACAGTATCTGCCTGAAGTGATTCTATAGTGTGCTCTTCAGAGTAATAGCACATGTGTGTGCTCAGTAAGACAACCAGTAATAAGGACACCTTCAGAAGACAATACCCCTAAATCTACATTAGCCTTACAACTCTTCCTTGCAGTAAGAGCATCTGGTTTCTTCACGCAGGTTTAAGTAAAAGCTATTAATTTGGGCTCGCATTCCCATCAGAAAACACCTTGAGCAGCTAAAAAGGAATGCTTTATGAGTGTCAGAAACAAATTTAACATGAATTCGAATGTAACACTGAAAGCATTTTGCAGAACTGCGCAATAATTAATTTGAAGAGACAGTGTATTGGGTTAGCCCCCAGAAACCTTTTCTAAACATAATCCAAGAGACAGAAGCATCTTACCTGTAGTGATAAATAAAATCCATCATCTGGACCTGTCTGTTCTGCCCAGATCTTAGTTGCTTCATCCCAAGACATTCCTCTCTCCACACTGATCTAAAGAAGAAAGCCAGCAGGAGGATTTGAATAGGAACAGACTTTGAAACAGTCACAGACACAGGAACTAAAGAACCATAGAACAAATATTGCCCAGTGAAAGGCCAGGAACCTCCCCTCTTGTCCAATTGCCATGTTTTAAAAAACCCTATTGGCAAGCAAGTGTTATTAGTGCCTACAAAGACAACACAGATTTAACTTACTGTGTATAGTTCTACATGTCCAGAGGTAGAATATCCAGGAGTTAAAAACTTCTTAACATCTGCCTTTCTCACTTTCTCATCCCCAGAGCCCAAATCTTAAAAGGAAAGGACAGAGTTAGTCGGTTTCTCTGCTCTTACTGGAGTACAGAAGAGTACTGATAAACCGATTTACTCACCCAAGATGCCCATATCGTATCTTCCATTCTTTTTAGCATTTTGAATAACTGCACTTAACGTGTCAGAAAAGTACTGGAATAAAGCATTCTGCTGATGGACTTCCATGCCAAGAATTCTGTTCAGAAACTTCCCTATGTTGTTATAATCTGAAAAAAGAGTAAGAAATACACAGATTAGGTCAGCAGAGACCAAGTTTGCTGACAAGAAGCTCTCAATAAGTATTTCAAGTCTGAAAAACAGGAATTAAATCCATTTGTTCAGAAAGGAGGAAAATGTTCTGAAGTTTTCCCCAAAAGTCACTTTTTAGATGGTTACAACTTCACTTCTATCGCTGGGAACCCACTACCGTGATACACAATATTCCTAGCAACGTTCTAAAGATACATTAAACACACAAATACCTTTATCAAGCGTTAGTATTCCAGATCTGTCTTCTACATTTATCAAGCCTACGCCAATCAATCCCTGACGGACATCTAGGAAAAGAAAGATGTTAAATCACAGCTACTTTGCCATTTAAAAGTATAGAAGTGAAGGGACAGCTTGTTTAGCAATCTGGTTTCAGGATCTAATTCCAAAACTTCTGACACCCCTCGAAGCCATTACATGCAATTTCTACCCAATACACCAATAAGCAAGACAGAACTTTATTTCTGTCCTTCCAGGAAGCACAGGCAGGGAAAAGTCCTAATGGCCCTGTATATGAGGCCACAGAACTAGATACTGCAATAGATAATGGGAAAGTGAAGAAAATGAAGTTAAACTGCCTTTAATACTCTGGCCAGATACAGAATACGCCTTACACTGAGAGCTTATATATCTTGTTTCATACATGACTTCAATATTCAAACAACACGTGTAGGATTAATATCCAGTGAGAGCCTACCTGGGCCAGCTGATCTCGAGAATGATTTGCATTTCTGCCTACTGGAGATCAAAAGGGAGCAATTACACCCAGTTAATTATAGTTACCTTTGAAGAAGTCTCCAGGAAAATCAGGAGGAGGCGAGACCATTGGCGAGTCCAAGTTCACAATGGATTTCATAACAATCTCTAAAGCGTTTCTGCCATACTGCATAAGAAAAAGAAGGTTGCTCTAACAATCTGACCCAGTGTTTGTGCCTCAGCTCCAGGCACACATGGTTTAACAAGTATTTGCAATTCACAATGTTGTTTTCACTGCAGCAGCAAAGGAACTGGTTATTAGCTCCCCAGTTTTAAACTACACTCTATAAACAGCCCAGTCTTCATTTGCAAGTTGTGACTGAAACGACACAGACCATTCACTTACGACATGGATTGTTAATACAGAAATGTACACACATTTGTGTTCCATTCCTCTGCAAACAGAACTAAGAATGCTTACTGCTATGTCAGGAAGAAGCCTCCTATCAAGAAAGTAATACAGTTAAAGTAAAACACTTCACAGGAGATGAAAGAAGTCCCTCCTCAACAGGTCATTTGTGATGTGTGGAATAACACAGCATGAACTTTCAGACTGAAGAAGAACCATCACCTTGTTGTCAAAATTGAATCTGCTGAGGTCTCGAGTCTCTGTAGCCCGTCTGTCCCCATGGGTGAGGGCTCCCTGTAAAGACACATCTTTGTCATTAAATCAAGTTGTAAGAAAAGGAAACCCAAGCTCTATCTTCTCTAATGAAGGATCAGATTTCTTGAAACAATCTTACCAAACTCTCCAGTCTTTTTGCAACGATCGATGCAAATCTTTGCTCTCCTGCCAACTCGGAAATGAGGAACACGTACTCTGGAGCAGTCACTTGGTTGGATCTGTGAGTTCTTCCTGGATAATTAAGTAGAAGCACACACATTAGAGAAATTCCACTGAATATTTCTAATAAACTCGGAGTTGTGAGGAGCAAAGAAAAAAGCCAGAACTTAATGCCACTGAAAGTCAGTTTCTGCTGTAACACAGCCAACAGAAGGCTGTACAGAAAACGCTCTACAGTTGCGTCAGCTTTCATAAAGACACCTGACACATAACAAAACCCTGAGCTGCAGTGCAAGTCTGTTTGCTAAGTTTCTTTCAAAGCTTTCAAGTCTATCAGCTATGACTGCAAAGCTGATTCTGTTCATGGGTAAAGGAGATTGGAAGGGTCCTTACGTCAATCTTATTTTCTATGATTTAGCAGTAAATTCAGCTACTGAGTTTGCCAGGGAAAGGAGACAAAAAAGGTTATTTACCAAACTGCTGTATTGCTCTGTCTGCGCTCCACGGCAATTCCAGAGTCATGTGAACCCTCCGTCTCTGATTCTTAGCTCTGCGGTCTGCTTGCAACGATATACCAGAGCTGGCAGCCTCCGAGATGATGGCAATGTTCTTTTATCGAGAAAGGAGTTGTTAGTTCACAATAAAGGCAAAAATCAAGCTTCAGTTTTCCATGTCTAAAGTATTTCATTGTACAATCACTACCAACACGGCTCTGGAATGGTTTCACTGTTATTGGACTTCCTATTGCAAGAAGAAAGGGGGAAGTGGAGAAGTCTGGTTCCCTTTATCAGAGTTTGAAATGCTAACAAATTTGAGTGAAAGGAGTGGTTTTCACTTTACTTTTCAGCAACACCTTTCTGTGCAAACGCAGAAAGGCAGCATGCTGCAGTCCTGCCATTCCAAAGGGCAAGTTCCTCTGATGTTGGCTTGCACTTCAGAAAGAAAAGGGGAGGGACATGGGGAGCTTTGCTCTGAAAGCGAGCACACAGAACACAAAATGGTGCTTCTGACACTACAAAGAAAGAGGATACAGCCATTCTAATACCTGAACGCATTTGCCTTGAAAGAATGTAAAGGTTTGGACTGCGCACAAGTCACAGGAACATGAGTGTTCACTCTGAAGTGTAAAAACAGCCCATAGAAGTTCCACGCAACAGTTACATTTACTTGATTTGCCCTCTTGTGGTAGCACATCCCAAATGAACCACAGGAAAGGTTTGTGTTTTTTTCCCCACCTCCTTCAGTTCTACCATTATATTATTCCAGTCAGCATTTTCTGTCAGAGTGCAATGCAAAGGACAAAAGCTGTGCCTCTTCCCAGAATTAAACAACCTCCGTGTCTGCCCCCAGCCCCTCACTGAAAGCTTTCTCATACCAAGTCAGTCAGTGGTTTTCCCCACTTCTCAATTTCATTATTTCCTGCTGGAAGCAGGGGTTCACAGTACTCCAGATAAAAGAATCACAAAACGTGGAGGGTTTATCTGCATCTTAAACATAGGCTGTTTAACAAGACCACTTAAAGCTTTCAGTTTGGTACATGTGTACACACCTCAAGCACAGGCTTTTGTGGCCACCCAAACTACGGCCTGACCTTTAAAGCATGCTGCAGCCCTGTATTAGCACTACTCAATGTATTGATTGAAAAACAAAATACACAACAGTGAACAGAAAATGCTTTCTAGTACTTCAGAGTACCAAAACCAAATAAATCACTGGGAAAATGACAGAACCAATAACTTAATCAGTGTCACTACAGCATCTGGCAAGGCATTTTAAGCGGTATTTAAGGATTACCTTATCTCCATCCATGAACCTCTGCTTTTCCGTGATGTTTAGAATCTCAACAGGCACATCAAGCTCAGATCTTGACTCATAAGATATGCTGCCATCATCATTGCTCACGACTCTCCCTTTGCGGCCCGTCATCTTTACAAATAAAGGGGAACACACGCTTGTGATGGCAACACCAAAACTACTACACGACCAAAAACTTCAAAATGATGCTATTTAGTCATATACCAGCCTTAAAATAGATTAATTTACTCCAAGTGCAAAACTGCATTAGAGAACCTCTATTATTTTTGGTTGATGGCACTATCTGCTTTATGGCGCATTTATCTGAAGGTAACTCAGGGAATCAAAAGTTTAACAAGGCATATCTATGTAGAAATCATACGGTAGTCTACACTGCTGTCTATAAGGGACTCACCAAGAGTACTAAGAAACTAAACTGACAGCTGAGATTGTCATTGATTTTAACAGGGTCTTTTAGATCATAATGATATGTCTACATGACAGACAGGTAGCTTAAAGGCACGCTTCTAAAGTTATTGAGAAAAAGATAGTAATTCATAAGGCTTTTCACTAACACAGTTTTATTATATACAGGCTCTTAATCTTCATTGCTTCGGAAGATGAACTAAAGCTGCCTTCTATGTTACATACATCATCTTCAAATTGACTACAGCTAGAGAAATATACTACTCCAAAGCAAAGAAGCTAGTATGATTTACCCAAGTAGAAGCTATCACTTTCAGAAATAACCTGTTAACCTATTCAGAGCTCTTCTCTGTATTCTAATACAATCTTCAAGTTTCTCTTTAATTCAGAGGCATTCAAAGCAACCTATACTTAGTCCTGTGAGATTACTGTCTGACAAACAAGTTCTCTTTAATAGATACGTAGGACACATGAGACCTTGAAGGAGGATTTACTGCAGCCAGATAATGTATGCCTGCTGTAGAAAGCAAAACATCAAGTTTTCCTACATGTGAACACCAGCCTACCTCTGCAACGTTTTCAGGACCACCCAGTTCATCTATAAGCTCATCCAGTGTATTTGGTGGAAGATCTTCAGCCAGCTTTTCCAGTTTATCAAGCAGTTCTTTTTTCATCTGCTGAGCCCTTTCGACAGCATCCTGACTTGTTACAAAGCTGCTGTTTGTGTTGCTGTTGGCTGGAATTTTAAGACAGACTCTTCAAGAGTTAGAAATTTCACTGCCTAACTGCTAAGAGAATCAATGTCAGAGAAACTTATTCTTACCTGACGCGTTGGTACTAGAGGTGGTGGTACCAACGGTGGAAGTAAAACAGCTAGGTCGTTTTGATCCGAGACCAGAAGCTAGTAAGGCACTTTGAATAGAATCTGGGTCTATGCTTTTCTTCTTTTTCTTGTCTTTATTCTTTTTATGCTCTTTTCTAATTAACCAGGGATCTAAAGTTAAATATAGTTATTTTTAAGAAGTTGAGCCTTTACAGATAAAAACCCCATCCCTTCCTTTGAAAAAGCACACTCTCATTACAGAAGTCAGAACTCCAGTGTGTAAAATCTACTTACAGAAGATGCAAATCAACATTCTAGTACCAATTCCAGTCTCATTAGAATTAAACTACATGCTTATCAAGCACTTAGTTTCAGCTCATTGAAATGGTTAGGCAAGATTTTATGCTTACTATCTGCAAGTACAGCTACTTGCTCGATGAAACACTTAAAACTGTCTTACCATCTTCATCATCTTCACTGGATTCATCTCTGAACGGGTTGAAGTCATCATCATCTCCAGAACTCAAAAACCTGGAGCTCTCATTGTCACTTTCTTCATTGTCTGAAGCATCAGACTCACTTTCACTCTCATCAGAGCTGCTACCTGCAAGGCCACCTGTTTTGCGAGCTTTTTTTGCTTCTCTGCTTATTTCTTCACCTAATTGCATTATCACCCCAGAAGAAAAGAAAAGTTAGTTTAGACCTTGGAGCTGACTTTTAGACTTGTTTTACCTCCACTGCATACAAACTAGAAAATTATTCTGCTTCTGAAAATAGAAATGTTTAAAAGAATCTAAGATTCAGGACCTCTCTTTTTATTATCACTTACTTTTCAGTAAGAACATAATCAGTTTGGGAAGGGAGGTGGTATAGGCATCTCTTTAGGAAGCCTCAAAAGAAAGCAATCATTTGTGTAACTGCATTAGGAAGTGGTCTTACACTTGCAAGGTATTTGGGGATACACATCCCCATACTAGATCAACCCAATTCTGAGCGGAGCAGCAACCAGAATTTACAGGTTAGAATGCTTCAGCAGAGGTTTAAAAACCTATTAATAGAAGTTTCTAATGTAAGTCTCGTAACAAACTTACAACACATGCTCTTTCATGAATGATTATACCCATATTCGCATTCCCATATTTTTCACAGAGCTCACTCTTAGGCAGCTCTAAAATTGCCATTTTCTGGCACCAGTGTAGGAACTTAAGCATTACCTTTCCGTTTCTTTATTTTGTTCTCCTTGCAAGGGCTGTCTCTGGGTGAATTGTTATTACTTTGAGCAGTCAAGTCAATTCCCAACAAGCTGAACAGCTTCTTCCTGTCAGGAGCTGGAAAGTGCTTTTCAATAAGAGACTGGAATACTCCTCTGTGTAAGGAAAAAAGGACCCTTCAGTCAAATTTGCGTTTACTTAAAGTAGAAATCTGTAAAATTTCACAGCTTGCTTGGCTTCTCTGAAGAATTATTCCTTGTGAATGCTATTACACAAGGAGTCTGTAGGATTATCACCCATATTGCTGTATCTGTCACCTTAAAAGTAGGAGACATTTATTTTACAGCACTGTTACTTATAGCTTGTTAAATAAATCTCGGGTATCAAATGGTATTGCTACTGCCGTTTTTTTATTGCTTATCGATTAAATGACAGATTAACTTAATAAACTAAGATCTTCAGCAAGGTGGTCTCAGGCCTGGATCTGGCTCATCTGACGGAAGAAGGAAGACGTGTTTGTAACTCATTTTGCAGTGTACACTTGGCAAGCCTTCCCCTCCTCCCAGTTTGAGCAGAACAGTACCAGCTGTTCACACCTGAGAACACCGTTTCAGAATGCCAGCAGAACCAGCAACTAACCAATGGTTCCACTTGAGCAATACTGTCAGATTTATGTACGGGCAGCTTAAGAACTTTGGGACTAAAGGTACCCCCAAGTTTCCGTGCACTGATGCATGTCTTATATATGAAAGGACAAACATGCTAAACTGGATCAAGGTTAGTTTCATAAAGAACAGTTCTAAGACTTCAAGCTTACTTTGCTGTAGAAACAAAGTCATTCAGTTCACCACCACCTTCCTCCAAAGCTTCTAATGTTCTTGCTTCTCCTGTTGACTGCAGGCCAATAACAACACACTGAAGGATAAGTGAACATAAGACATTGTTAATAAGATCACTGACTTGTAAGTTTTTGCCTGCATTCCTGCTCATTAAATAGCTTCAATACCATAGAGTACAAAACCATGCTACTATGTCTACTACTGTGTCTGAAGATACTTGTATTATAAACAATAAAAATCCAATAGCTTTACATTTAACGAAGGTATTTAAATATAGGCCTTGATCAGCTTACCTTCCCATTCTTGATTTCTTCCCGAGCCAGCTGCACCACCCTCTTCACTTTAGATGCTATGCAAAGGTACTTGAAGAATCTCTGGTGAGCTGACCAAAACTGACCCCACATGGACTTCTTCATTCGTTGTTCTGCATCAATAAGGTCAGCTGCTTGCTGAAACCTCTCTCTAGCACTGACCCACTGAGGAAGAAAACGTTAATGGCTTTGCATGTCACATTTCAAGGCTACACAGGTACATTGTTTAATAGCCAAATAAAGACAGGAGTTTAAAGTTACAGTGCTATGGGACTGCAAGACAAGGAAACTCAGAATACATCAAACAAAGCTCACAAAAAACGTAGCTAAAGTTAGTAAACTCAGAAGATAATTACTCTCATAATGAAAAGCAGATACATTTACATTACTAACAGTGCAAACATACACAGTATTTTCTAACTATCCAGTTTCATCATGAATGCATTCCAGTTAAGGAAGCAAAGAACACTGCCCATAATTAAGTACAAAGCAAGATCCCAAGAAGACAAAAAAACCACTGCCTTCGTTTCTACAACACTGCGTTACAGCAATTGTTTCCAGATCAGGTAAAGCAAGCCTTGGACACAAGCTCAGGAATTCTTCTAAACAACATCCCTAAAAAACCGCTGTTTTAAAGCTGTTATGTACCTGTCAAATAGAAAGTTTCATTCTGGTAGCCATACAACAAGAATTAAGCTAATGCTTAAGCACCTCTTCAGCAGGTAAAGACCCTGCTTATTTTAATCTTTGTCCAAGGAATAATTATGTTTATTCCATGATTCTATGAATAAGCACTCCACAGAAAGACATTCAGCTTAGCATACAGACAAAACAATTAAGAACAACATGAAAACATGACCTGCAGGTGAACAAACATTATAAGGGAATCAAAGCTTCAATGCTTTAGATTTGATCTGCCACATGATTAAAACTATCACCCTGCACTGTTTAACTACAAGCACCACTCCACCATACCACTTCAATGAAGAAGAGTGTGCAGCCTCTCTAACGTTTTGCAGCCTGTTCTCAGCTCAGTTGCCTAAAGGGGGAGGACTGGAGCACGAAAATACAACTAATAGGGGAGCAGAAGAGCAACAGTGACCAAACTCAAAGTACTACCAGAAGGCAGTGGATTTGCTAGATACTGGAAGATGCAGCTTTCATAACTCAGGACAAGAATTAACAGCTTTTGCCAAGTCTTAAATGGAGAAATCTTTACACTGAGACAAGATGCCATGCCTATCTCGCAGAAGGCTGTTTCTGGAGCAGTCAAGTTTAAACCAAGCAACTTCAACCTCTCAGAACTCAATACAGAAAGCAAATTTAAAAGAGCACGCTTACCAGTTTCACAGATTTATTGTACATTTTAACATATTCCTGTGAAAGCAGAACTTCATCAATTTTGAAAGTTACACCTGAAAAACTCAACTGTCTTGCTATGTACATTCCTCTCAGCTTCATATCCATAGCAACTATTTCCATGGCACCAACACCTCTAAAATAAAGGAATAAATTAAGTCAATATTAGAGTTGTCAAGAGCAAGGATTTAAAAAAACAAAACAAAACCACAAACCAAAATTGCTGAAGTGCTTTAGAAGAAAATAACATGCTTACAAATGTGAAGGAATATGTTTCCAAAATCATTCATACTGCTTTGTTTAAACACATCCAATCAGGGGGACTTGAAATTTAGCTTTCATGTAAAACTACATCCCTGCCTTGTGATTATTAAGTGTATCCCAAGAGGTATAAACACTTAGTAGTTACTTTTCCCCTCGCATGCATTAGAAGACAGTACCTTAAACTGTAATTGGATAGTTTTGTTGGTCCAACTGTATATATAACAAAATCTGGCATTGCAATTTTATGAACCCCAATGAACACTCAAAATAATAAACTGTATTAAGCTATTCAGATTTATGGTGGTATGAAAAATAACTAAGCTAGTAGGTAATTTAAATCCTCTTCAACAGCAACACACCTTCAGCAATACCTTGAGAGCACAGAAGTCAACTGCAGAGCTAACTTACAAGCTTGGGCCTGTTATTTCATTATTGTTCATTTAATACGTGCCCAGTAATGAAGTGGAGGCTACACTTGTAGTCTAGAAAAGTCATGCATCATGTAGATGCTACACAAGAAGATGCATACGAAGCTGTACTGCAGCATTCTGAAGTGTCCAGAATTCTTTTTAGGTAGGCAAAACATAATATATTAAGAAGCTCACCTACAAAAGAATGTAGCAGCTGCATTTTCTATTAACTGCTCACATTTAGTTCTTTTAATAAGCTCTGAAATACAAAGCACCTTCCAATAGCATGCATAATCTTCCTGAACTAGGTTCTTATGCCAGAAAACGTAAGAGCAAGACTTCTTCCTGTTCAACTGCCTCAGCTGAATGCATAAGCATTAGAGGGCTTCTGCATACAGTGAAACATCAACTGAGCATACTCAGTACACACAATGTGATTTCATGATGAGCATCGAAGTATTTTCACTGCGTAACACCCACATTTTAAGAGGGCTATGTTCCCAGCAAGTCTCTAAAGATCTCAAACTTTCCTGAGTGCAGAGAAACATCCCATTTTTCACTAAATAAAATAAACTGACTCTAGCTTCTAAATCTAGCAGAAATGTAGTGTGACAGGACAAGTCTGCAGAGGACTACGAGTGACTGAAGACAAAGGAACTGGAGAGCATAGTCAATCATACGTGTTCTTGCTATAGCTCTTTGAAACATTACCTTCTTTCAACAGCCTGAATAAAATCACTGAATTCCCTAAAAGGAGTTCCTTCACCCCATATTCCAAGACGGTTCATATATGCCATATTTCTTGGCTCAGATGCACCTAGGAGAAGAACACACTCAGTACCAGTGCCAGTAAAAGCATACAGAGACATTTAATGCAAACCAAGTAGTACATACCTGTGGCACTGGCATAAACAACCCTGGCTTTTGGAAGTTTATTCTGAAGTTCCAATACAGCCAGACCTGTTTTTGTTGGTTTTGAGGAACCAACAGGACACAGATTCTTTGCTTTATGACACTCATCGAATACAATCTGAACTGTAATTAAGGAAAAAGCTTGGTCCCCCAGCTAAACCAGAAATCTGGTAATCACAAGAGGTGGCAGCAGTAAATGATAAACTCAGAAAGATGCTGGTCATATTTTTCACTAAACACCTTGGGAAAAGTATTTAGCTAGGAAGTACTTAAGAGCACAATTACCAACACTCGAATTCTGTAAGATGTGGTCAATACTCAGAATTTTAAGAACTCACTGGAGAAAATTTCAGTGCAAGCTTAAGGTCCTTAAATATCACACTTGTATTTTATGTGCTTTTTATAGAGAAAGCAGAAGCTTCACTCTTGTATAAGAGTTGTGTGGCAACAATACGACGGTAGGTTTGGCACGAGGTTTGTAAAGCTTCAAGTCTAATGTCAGAGCATGCCCACAATCAACTACTGTCAGGAACAAAGACCACCACTTAAAAATACCAGAAAATAAAAGTACAAGAGTATCTTTAGGGATGCAGGCTTAAAGAGCAATTTGGTTACAATCACTTGAACTCCAGATAAAGGATACGACTCCATCAAAGTCTTCACCGCACCAGTGAAGAAGCTGCTTTAATCGGGTTTTGTATTTACCACCAGACTGACTTTCACCAATAAGAGAAGAGTAGGTAGCAAAGATCACCCCTTTCTTCACACTTCCGTTATGTTTGGAAGAAATTTTCCCATACTTGAACTGCAATAAGATGATAAGAAATTACAGGAATTATTCAGAAGAGATCCTACCTACTACATGATTAAGGGATGCTGGTGGTCTTAATGGAAAGGTATATGCACTTTGAACCACCTGAATCCCTACATCATGATGATGGCATGGCTGGCATAAGGTGATGTGGTTAACGGGTTATGCAGGTCCTTACTTAAATACGTACTTATGGAAGACTAGAACTGCGGCCTCAAAAGATTAACAGCCACATTCTTTGACTACATGGTCTCCTTAAATACAATTAAGATTTTAGTTTCAGTGCATGCCTTAGAGCTAATAGGTCAAGTGTGCTTATAGCTATCACCATAAATGACAGTTTCTAAAGCTTTTTAGTATTTTAGAAAGTATTCAGTAGTATTTTAGAAATTAAGACTTCACAAAGAAAAAGTATTAACTTAAAACAAACTAAGTTCAGTAAATTCCACCAGTAATCACACTTCACAATTTATCTAAGTGGCTAATCCTGAGAAGAGTCACCAAAACGAACTGCACATGCCACTGCTGCTTTAATAAGTTACTGAGCAAGCCCATTATTCAAGTATTACACACAAAATGCAGCACATACAAAATGTGTGCTGGGAGATAGAAAGGAAAAAATGCAAATGCTACAAGTCTAAAGATTTAAAGAATACTTCAACTTTAGAAAATACTAGTAATAGCAACAGTGGCTTCAACAGTATTTTAGAAAACATCACATGCTAAGACATAATCCTACAATAGGGCCTATTTACACGATTAACTTCAAGCACTGTTTGGCTCTTCACAAGATTAAAGCCTGTCAAACAAGACCTACACAGCAAATGTATTGAAATTAGTACATTCTTGCTCTTAAAACAGTCAACATGCACAACTCGTCACACAAGCGTACCTAAAGTTTTGCCTCAACTGTACATAGTAAAAAGTTTCCACACCTTGTTTAATGAATGAACCAATATGTTTTTTGCTCCAATATCTCTCAAATCTCTTTCAGCATCATATTTCAGATCATTTGACACGCTAAACCTGAAGATACAAAACAAAGCATATATTCTGTAAGTTACAGCAGTTGTTTAGAAAGCACTTGCTGGAACATGTCAGAAGACAGATTACATTGAATTTAAGTACTATAGTGACTACAGTGTCTGCTCTGACAAATCCTGACACACTTACCAGACTGCTCTTTTTCTGCCTAACAAGTAATTTTCATAGATTATTCCAGCTATGGTCCTTCCTTTTCCTACACCAGCACCATCACCTATCAAGAATCCAGCTCTGTCTCCATTGGGCAGGAATGTTTCATGTTGCTGTAGGAGAAAGAACAAAAAACTTGTACCCATTCTCCAGAACACATCACTGTGGATTGTCAGAAATAAGCAAACATAAGAAACATCCTACTGGATGAGACCAGTGGTCCACCCAGCCAAGCAGCCCCCTGACAGCAGGAAGAATGGATTTTATTTAGGGAGAGCACATGAGCTTATGCACTGCTTTATGTGATCCATTATCCCCTTCGGCACCTACAACTGCTGTAAAACTGCTGTATACACCTGTAATTCTTTTAGTGCCTACTACTACACTGAATGCCTTTTTTTAACCCACTCGTATGCCCCTCCACAGCCTCTTGTAGCAGCAAACCCCTGACATCCACTGCCTATGTAAAGATGTATTCTTCTACCCATTTTTAACCGATTTCCTAGCAGTTTCACCAAGTTCTGCTTTGTTCTTATTTTGTGGGATTCCACTGCCTTCTTGGTTATATAAAACTAGATTTCATGCCCCTTAATTTTTTTCCTCTCTAGCCCAAAGTGCCCCAGCCTCATTAGTCTTCTCATGAGGCAACTTATTCCCTTCTGTGACCATTTTAGTTGTCTTCTAACTTCACCACCTTCCTCCCTGACACAGTGCTGCAAGCACATCTCACGGGGGCCACTGAAGTTCAATTCAGCAGCAAAATAACACCCAGTCTTGTTCTCTATGCCCACCCCAGTGATGCCAGTGTTATTCCATTAGTTATTCCAGAGAGATAAAAGTAATGACTAAGAGGTCCTTCCTGAGTTCTAAGACGGTTTGAGATCAGCATCATGGAAGTGGCTTAGACAAAGCTTTTCTAGGTGTATTACCTCACATTTATCTGAAGCTTACCTGATGCCTTCTAATGCAACTCAAACCTTTAAGCTCTTCTTACCGCCTTATAAAAATGACATAGCTGCACTTGTCAGAGAATAGTTTTTCTTCTTAAATTCTATGTTAGCTTTTAAGCTGTACTAATGTCTTCCATACCTGGGCTGCATAAGTGATTGCTTCAAGCTGCAGAGCTGACAACCAGCCACTATCAATTGTTTCTTCTGATATTGATGTCTGGTACCACACATCGGGAGGAGTTACACTGGACAATGAGCTGGTTTCCACTACTGGGTCAGGGTGACGTAGACCAATTTTTACTGGTTGAAAAGGAAGAGGGAAGAAGGGAGAAGATGAAACCATAGTACAGTACTGTCATTACTAGATTTACCAAAACAAATTACAATTGTCTGTTGCAAAGGCAAGAACCACCACATTTTGTTGCAACAGTACGTCAAGAGTTAAACTGCATCACATAAAGGAATACATTAACCTGAATCTGAAGAACTGCTATCTTAAATTTGTTTCTATTTTCACCACCTTCCCCTAATTTTTATGAAACTAGATAAAATTCAGTTATAGAAAATTAAAGTATTTGTGTACTTGACATGTTTGAGAAGAAACAGCCTGAACCTTGCCTTCCCAAAAGGCCAGAGGCAGCCTCAAGATGCCAGAATCACAAAAGCAACATTCTTCACTCTATTTATATAGTGCTGGTTTTAAGCACTATGAGAAAAGATTTAGACCAGACATGGTTTAATTGCTGACAGAGCTCATCAGTGACAATAAAAATTAACCATTTAGCTACGAACTCCATGCAAAATTTTTTGCCTTGCTTTTACAGTAGGTCAGCCATGTACCCATGAAACAAGATAACAGCTTTTTGTCACTCATTACAATGAAGAGGAGGAAAAATAAAGAGGAGATGGCCATTAACAGCAGTAAAATACTCACTTTTTATTTTAAACAGCTCTAAAGTCAGTCAGGAACAACAAAGGGAGAATGTGCTTAGGGTACACCAGAAAACTCAAACTAGATTCTTAAGTGACCACTTAATCCCTTTGCAAAATTCTCTCTGCTGAGGCACAAACCATCCTTACATGGGTAAAGAAAGAGCTCACAAATCATGTTTCTGAAACAAGTACTGCTCAAAGATACACTAAAGAACGCCTTTTCTATTAAAGAAATTTGCATACCTTCCAAACCAAAATACTATAAAGAGAGAAAGATCTCCTAGAAAAACCCACAACAAATTCAGGTCATTTTCATTTGATTCAGGTAGTAACCTATCTGGTTTTTGGTGCCAGTAACTACAGAAGAGTTAGCAACAAATTAGCTCACAAAACATTTCAGCCTTTTGATGTAAAAAACCATGAGGTCGTACGTTTTATTGGCATATACTCGGCGTAAGTTTCTGCATGGCCCATTTCTTCTTCATCTTCTTCCTCAGGTTCCTCCTCTTCTTTTACTGCTGGCACTTTCTACAACAGAGAAATATCTGCATTAGTCAAACAGCACATTGCTCATACTCTATATTCTGGGAATTAACATATGAAATGAGCACAAACGTGCATTTGAATGTTTTAACACACGTACTATGTGAACCAGTGAGCAGCTGGGAAAACTACAGACCCAGTTGTAGATATTACACTCTGAACAACCCTTTAAAGACACACAGGAGGAGAACTTCCTTTCCTTTACAAGGAAAGTATTCCAAAGTCACGTAAGCGGAGTGAAAAAAGAAATGGCCAAAAAGTTAATGGCCAAACCCCAACTTTCAAGAGCTCCCATGGAGCTTCCTGCACTTCTGCATTCATTACATAATTTCACAACTTCAGGGAACAGTTACAATAACCACAGTTCAATCCAGCACTCTCTGAAATCTGAGAGTTATCTATTTTACACCGTCATCTTCATCAGTAAGTTTGTGCTTTATAGTATTCATACTCAAATTACATCTTAAATCAAACTGACCAGGTCAGCCATGCTGGAGAAAGTCTTCTGACTTCCTCATTTCTAGTTACATGAATAGGGATATGTTTAAAGATGTCTTACAACACAAAGTGATATGCTTATCAGCTTGCCCTGAGCACACCCTTTATCCACACGATGAGGTTCTGTTAAGAACAATAATTTCTTGGAATTGTGTAATTTATTATACAGGTAGTCTGCTCTACACAGCTGTTAGGTTTAGTCATTTAACCAAGTATTCATCCAGTGGAGAAACTAACCTTATGAACAAACAGATGCATTCGGTAACTTCACCACACAAAAGGCAGACATGAGTAACTACCAAAATTAGTCACAGGGGGTTGTGGCCAGTAAAATATACATTTGGCAAATTAACTATTTGTACTACTTACCATAGTAGGGGAAAAACTTCTCATTTTAATATCATTTATCCATATTCTTGCTACCTCTTTTGTGGAAGCCTCCTTCTTCACGGCACCATTGCTTAGATCAGCTACAAAAGAAAAGCTGTGTTTTATACGAACTGTCTCCAAACATTGACTCCAATTCACATTCTTCTCTATTAATAAACAGTAAGAGAGATTTAAAATATCTATTTGCATTCTTAAAAAATCAGTGTGCTACTATTGTTGTCCAAATTAAAAAGTATCTCAGCAAGGAGTTAAATCCTGTTACTCTGACTGAAGAAGCTTCCCATGCAATACCACTGCATCCAACAGTGATACTGTGACCAGCTGTGTATTAGTTTTGATACTGAAATAACTTTGGCCTAGTCCAAATCTATACACAATACTTAGAACTACTCCATCTTGTAGCCTTTGAAGCTTCATAATGAACCAGAAAGTCCAGTGTTACAACAGAAATGAGATTACCTGATCTAGTGGCATTTACCACCTCAGGAGAAACTACAACTATATCTGCAAAACAAAAAGTCAACACTTTGGACTCAGTTGTTTAAAGTTTATAGCAGGATCTTTCAAGAAGACAATTTATTAACTTTCCTGTCCTCTGTCACATTTGGAAGCATCTGGCAATAGGGTTTATACAGAACTGAAACAATTTACACAAGGGGAGATGTAAAACATTGAGAGCAGCTGTCAAATTTCCATCACATTGACAGTCAATGCATGTAATAAATTTAGCATAATTGTCCCTAAAAAACAATTAAGACAATTGCACAAATAAAGTTGCCCTCAAAGAAGCTGCATAATTTAGCTTCTTAAAATTTTACAATCTAGAACTCCTGCTGCATGAATTATGTGAAAAGACCATGGTGCCTCCCAAAGCTGATCTGCCCTTGAAGTTTCTACAAGCATTTCGGTTTTTATAACCAGAGAAAGATCCAGAAACACAAGGACACAAATAAGAATAGAAATGCAGTTCTAGAAGTTGCATGTCCTTTTCACTTAATACAGAAGCTACAGATTCAACTACTTTCTGCAGCTGTGCCACTACAACAGCTACTGTGCATTGATGCTACCTACTAGTTATCTCTCCTGTCAGTTTCCATTTAGCACCAAGGGGATAAGTCAGATCTGTAAAACTGTCTCCCCCTCCTCTTCCTCACTCCTTCACCCCCCACCCCAGCTTCAGTTGGTGTCTCAATTTCGACAACCACTCCATAAGAGAAAGCAATGAAATACAGGCACATCCTTTTGTTTCAGTCCTAACAGACAGCTTCATCTACTGCATGCTCTATCTGCATATGGAAAAATAGGTTACTTCCAATCCCGCCTATAAGATCAGTATATCTTAGAGACAGTGGAAAAAAGTACTAATTTGTCATAGTTCCACAGCAACTATACAGAAGAACAGAAAGTGATGTAGACTCAAGATAGCTACATCAACTTCAGTAATGTTCACAAATTAATTTTACCAATTTGCCAACTGCAGTCTAAAAATGTAAATCTTCCTCATTCCTTACAGTAAATCAAGAGCTTAGTTATTTTTAAAAGCCTTTCTGTATCACTTCACCCTGAATTCTAACAGTATTCCAGTTAGAACAGAATTTATCAGGTTTTCTGGACCATTGAATTTTACTGTGATATTCTACTGATCAATGAAAATACAAGACGTGCAAAGACCTTCACATTCTGTTATTTCACTATTTGTCAAAAAAAATATGAATTAAAAGGAAAACTCACTTGCTGCAGTTGCTACTGGCTGGGCAATATTAGGAGGTGGCTTCAATTTCATGAGTTCATTAAGACTATTGTTCTTTAGCAGATCTTTCAGCTGAATCTGGTCCTTCGAAGGTGCAGTGGTCAAGGCATTGCGAACTGCTGGTGCTGCAACCGAGGGACGAGTAGTTGTGCTGGTCTGAATGATTTTTGCTACAGTGATAGTCTGCCTTGTAGTTGTAACAGGTGTTGTTTTGGTCATCACTAGTGTAGTCCCCAAAGTTGGAAGCTGATTTATTTGATTCAGCACAAAGGTTGTGGTGGATGGTGGTTGCTAGCAACAAAAAACAACAGGAAGATTTTCAGAAGACAGTGAAAAAGAGCAGACTTTAGTAGCCTTTCATCTAGAGGACAGGAGTCACCAGTTTTTAAGACACTTGTAATAAGAAATGTCTTCCTATAACATGCTGAAGATGTTAAGAGTAATTATCTTGCGGTGCAACAGTCTTAACAAGAAGCGTCCATCAATACATTGCCATACGTGGTTTTGCAAGGGATTTTTACATTTTAAAGGAAATAAAAAATAGGATGAAGGTTTCATTGCCTAGGTGCAAGACATGACTACTGCAGGTACAGGGACCCTATGCTGAAGAGAATTTCAAATACATACTCTATCTTCACAACTGCTCAGCTTTCACAGTCTCAGTACAAGTAGAATTGAGATGATGGCCAACTGGCACTTTACAGTCCCATCTCTCTCAGTACATTTCACTAATAACACTGTTATTGGGTTTATGTTGCAAGGTCAGGCTGCAGGGGTGGCTTCTGCGAGAAGATGCCAGAAGCCTCCCCCACATCCAATAGAGGCAGTTCCAACCTTCTGCAAGATGAACCCACAGCTGGTCAAGGCTGAACTCATCACAGCTAGTACAGTGTTCTGGCTTTAGTCTGAGAACATGCTGATAAGACATCCAATGTTTTAGCTGTTGCTGAGCAGCGCTTATCCCCACCAAGGACTTTTTAGTCTCTCATGCTCTACCAGCAAGGAAGGGCACAAGAAGCCAAGAGGGAGCAGAGACCTGACCCAAACTAGGCAGAAGGGTATTCCATACCATAGCTTGTCATGCTCAGTACAGAAACTGGGGGGAGCTACCCAGAAGGGGTTGATGGCTGCTCAGGCCAGGCTGGGTTATCGGTCAGCAGGTGCTGAGCAATTGTATTGTGCATCACTTGAATTTATTGGGTTTTTTTCCTTTTCCCTTTTAGTTTTATATTCTCCCCCCGTTATTTCACTTACCATTATCATTAGTAGTAATAGATAGCACTTTAGTTATTCAACTGTTATCTCAACCTGTGGGATTTACATTCTTTTGATTCTCCTTCCTGTCCTCCCCAGAAGGAAGAAGGAGGGTTGTGAGTGAGCGGCTGTGTGGTGCTGAGTTACCGGCTGGGTCTAAACCACAACACGTATTTAACAAGGGAGGAAGAACTACTGTGCAATCTGCAACTAGGAGAAAGGAGCGAGAGCATGCGAGAAAACAACTCTACAGACTCCACCATCAGCAAGGAAGGAGGGAAGGAGGCGCTCCAGGCTGTCCACCTGCAGCCCATGGAGGGCCCCATGTCAGAGCAGACGGATGTCCTTCAGGCACATCATGACCCTATGGAGAGGGGCAGGTTTTCTGGCAGGACTGGCAGCCATGGAGGGACCCACACTGGAACAGTACATTCCTGAAGGACTGTGCCCCATGGGAATGGCCCACAGTGAGGCAGTCTGTGGAGAACCGTGGTCTGGGAGCATGATCCATGTTGGAACAGTTTGTGAAGGGGCTGCTGGAGCAGGGAATGAGAGTGAGGAGGAAGTAGCAGCAGAGACATAGCTCTCATTATCCTACTCCAGTGACAACTGGCAATAAATTAATTTCCCCAAGTCGACTTTGTTTTGACCGTGACATGAACTGCTGATCTCCCTGTCCTTATCTTGGCCCACAAGTCTTGCATCACTTTTCCCCCATCCAGTCGAGGATGGCGGAGTGAAAGAGCACCTGATGCCCCACCAAGGTTAACTCACCACAAGTACACATATAAAACCTTGAAGTACCAGTCCTTACCCGAACATTTAATAAGGCTGGAGTTGATACAGTCTCTGGTTCTTGCTTCACAGCAGCTGTGGCCTCAGTCTCCAAGCCTAGTTCTAAAGCACTAAGTGGCACTGACTGCAGAGGAAAGAAAGTAAGCATCAGGAAACTTTAATATTAGCAGGGAAAGAAACCTTAAGAGTAAATATCCAACCACAGAACAGGGAAGTTAACAGGGAAGTCCTCAACTGCGCCCATTAACAAAGGCTTCACTGAAAATAAAGATCAGCAAGAGGTCAATTTCACATCCAGAGAAGTTAAACGTACAACATTTTCTTAGTTAACTGTGGTAAAAACGTAATTAGTTTTGTGATATCACTGTTAAGCATACTGCTGTTCCCAGTCTATGGCTGAAACGGTCAATTATGAAATAACTGAATGCTGTCATGGAGCTTAAACACTGTATTGTACTACACTTTTTTCACACATTTCATAGGAGAGCAGTTAGACTCCAGTGACATTAGAGTTCTCCATGGATACACGACAGCAGGCCACCCTTTAATGCTCAGAAGTTAAGTATACTTACGCTTATACTGACCTAAACGGTGCATTTCAGAGTGCTTTTCTTGCATAAAAGATTAAAATTAATTAACAAGTCATTTTCCCATCTCAGCACTATGAAGCAAGAAATTTATGAAAACTCCACATTCATTAACTATTTGCCATGGACACTCCCTCCAGCCCCACCCCCAGTACAACAGGTAGAAGCTCTTCTGCCCTATAGCAAACACCTATGTTCTTGTTTTAACCTGCTGAACAGCTGGAGTTGGTGCTGGAGTTGCAAGAACCACATCCGGAGAGTCAATATCAAATAGGTCATTTGGACTGATTCCGCTCTCACTCAAAGCAGCAAGCAACAGATCTTGTCCTGGCTCCACCATCTCTAAAAGAATGAGAACCACAAATACCAGTTACATTTCATTCTGACTTTGTGCATGCACACATACTCACAATTGAAGTTCCCCTTCCTGCATTTAAAGGCATACACGATGCGCTCTCTTGTACACACAATTTCACTTTCCAAATTTGCTCTGGCTCTTTTGTTCATTTGTAGATTTTTCCTCTATTTTGTTTTTTAAATCTTTTCAATATAACCACCATATTTAGAAGCAGAAAGATTTAAGCAGTTTACTACAGAAGATGCTATCACGTCCATAAACTTAAAAAGAAAAAAAAAAAAAAGCCTTTTCTGGTCTTTGTTGCGCCACGTTTTTGAGCATTACAAGAACTACAAGAGGCAGAAATGGTGAGCCTGTATTATGCTAATGCTAGAGTCTTTGTCAGTGAAACACACTGCACGAGGGAAGCACAATTAAAACTCATTTAGTTTATCTTGTAACAACAAGTTAGCGATAAAAAGCTTATAAGGAAAGCTTTTCTTTCTTGCTTGCCATTACATTAGGTAGTAATTAATTTATATGAGAAATTTTGTTTTGCATAGTGGAAAGAACCTATGTTCCATTATTGTAGTATGTTAACTACATATTAAATAGGACACTAACATCAGGTCACAGACTCCTTTATGCGTAGGACAAGCAAAATTAACTACAAAAAGCTATTCTAGACAGTGTAAAGCCTTGTTAAAAAAGCCAAATACTCTGTTTTCAGATTAAGACAGAACATATTTTGCTTCCTTAAGAAGGAAGCCCATTTGTGTTAGTATTAAGACAAAAATTACGTGAGACCACATAACTTGAGCTGTCGCTTATATATTCTATACCTCAATAGAGATTTATTTCCCTTCTCCTCTAAACCCCCTGTAGCATCCACTGGTAACAAAACACCAAAACCTAACAAAGCTGAGCACCCACTCTAAAGGAGGCAAGGGGACAAAAATTTTTATTGGCATTTTAGATACACTCATTCACAGGCTCCAAATCAGCATTCACTTGCTTGTCCTCCCTTACATGTACAGCTAAGCCACATCCAGCTGCTTGGTCACACACATAACTCATTACAAGAATTACCTGTTCTGCCAAATGTGCTAAGTTAAGCCTCAGGCACATAATTCTTATTCTTCCTAGTTTTAGTCTGTGGAATAGTAGGGAAAAACCTTCTTTCAGTGGACTAATACCAAAATGGTGGCACCACAATTGAAGCAGTGGATGTAACGTAGTGGGACAAGGGGAGGATATACTTTGAAGCATCAAAAGACTGCACTACCCACAAGAATAGCAAAGCAACAAGTACTAAGTGGTGGGACTGCTACTGACCACATGCAATCCCACTGAACACTTCTTGCTGTGTCAAAACTAGATTCTACTTTTTTAAAGGCATTTAAGGTGATCACATAATTACAAACCAGACCATTCTGCCAATTTATCAGACACAGAAGATATTAAGAAATAAAGACATCTAGCAGATTTAATTAACATGGCAGCTCCTTCAAAGGATGTCACCTCCCACTAGTCTATCTCCTAGAACCTTGAATGGGTCATAAAAAATGAGTAAGAACAGACTGTCAGCTCTACCTTGCAGAAGGATTGTCTCATCTCAAAACAAGGGGATCTCACATATGTATTAATTGGGTAGGATAAATCCTTCATTTTCAGACTGAAATATTAACAGCAAGGCTCATAGCTAAGTTTAGAAGCTCACAGCATTGTCTGCTGATTAGAAACAGGTGAGTTTACAAAGATTAAGACTGCAGATAGAGTTTTAGCTGATCACTACTTCTGGTGTTAGGAACTTCAGAGCATTGAGATTGATTTGTCCATAAAAGGTGAACTAAGATGGGTTACCCCTTCAAAACAGCAGCTCCAAAACACTTCATTCACATTCATAACCCTACAGTGTCCATTTGGGAAAGGGGCATGAGCACTCTTCCACACAGTGCAACACTTTTGCTCTACATGGTCAAATAAACAAAACTGCCTAAATGTACCAAGGAAAAAAATGGCAGTTATGACATTATTTACTCTGTATGTAGTTTTGATGATGCCGGCTCTAAGAGAAGAAATGATTAAAACTTGGTTGAGAGATAAGCGGCTCTATCGAATAAAGGCATGGAAAGACAGAAACCTGGGGTGCTTACTTAAAAGAGAGCTAGCACCAAAAAAAAATTACTCAAGATAACTTCTAGTCTACTCTTGCAACATGTGAAGGCCTTTCTATGAAGTCGAGACTCAAAACAAAACCAAGGCTAGAAAAAAACCATGCCAACGCCACATAAAAACACATCCTCCCCAACCACCCTAAAACAGTGCCACAACCCAACAACTCTGTTTCAAGTCAAGTTTAACATAGCTATGATAATACTGAACTCTACATTTTTAACCTTTAAAACCACCGTGGATAGCCTAAGATTGTTTCACCAAGTTCAGAAAAAAAACAGTATTTGTAGCAGTAATAATTTAATTGCTCACTTCAGCTTTCATGAGGTACTGACAGAAATTAGCGTAGGAATTCCTACAAACCCAGAATGAGTATCTTAAGTTAAGAAGCATCACTTTCCTAGCAAGGCTCTTTTCACATAAGAAATCCCCCAGTTGCATCTCTCACACTAACTCCAGATTTAACAGTCTTAAAGCTTAGCAATTGTTAACAATCCAGCAAAAAGCAAGCAGAACAGCAGCAATAGTTTATTTGTGTCAGACAGTTTGGACAATGGAAGTTTGACTAGTTTCACTTATTTTGTTTCTGTACACTAGGAACAAAGCTGCATTGTTTGAAACTGGAAAAAAAGGAATTCGGGACTTCTAGAATTTTTACATTACAAGTCATGGAATACTTTGCACCAATTTTAGGCTTTGTGAAACTTCCAAGCCCCACTGCTGCCTATCTCCTATTTTAATGCAGTAAGGAAATTAAATGAGGAGAAATAAGTAAATACAGGCAAAGCTGCATTGTGATAGGTCAGTTTATTTTTTGTGACATATGCTAATCAAGCCTAAAGCATTATCAAGCTGAAACAGCTCCATAATCTTACAAGGTAGGAGGCTCCTCAGTTAACACAAGTGAAAGCGACTTTATCAGGCTCTGCAGCTCAGCTTCGGCAATACTATATAAGGACCTGTTTGCCACATCTTTAAAATCTCCAAAAGAAATTACTTATAAAAAAGTTGTGAATATTACAAGCTGTTCCCTAAGCATTTCACCAATCCAAGGACTGTTGTGAGCATGCAGAATCTTGCAGATAAGGTTGTCTATGTTTAGTCGGGCTGCCCAATGTCACTGAGCAAGACTCAACCTGTTAGATAAAGCTAAAAAGAAAATATATCTTCCTAGAATTCCAGCAGTAGCAATATTTCAGTTTCTTTGGTATCAATAACATAAACTGCTGCCATTTCAAGGGCTATCACAACACATCAAGCATTTCTACAAGGTGCTCTTCTGCTGCAGAATATAGCTTAGAACTTTGATAAAGACAGCTTTGCTACCACAGCACATTATGTAAATAATTTCTGATTTAAAGACACACAACCAAAATGCCATGTTCAATAGTATGTCATGTATCCATGCCAACCTCACTCTCTCCCTCCCTCCATTTTAGCTTTGGTACAAAGAAGCAAAAAACAAAACAAAAAAGGAAAAGCACATGTTAAGCAACTCGCTCTCCATTTCCCCCAAGGAAAATAATGGCAGAATCCTAAACAATGAAAAGGCTTTTCATTTTTAGGTGGGAGGGTTACATGCTGTAACACCGTATATCTAAAGTGCTTATCTAAAAATCATCATTAACTCTAATATCACAACTCAGCTCAAATCAATCACAAGCAACCAGGCACAGCCATTTCCAAACCCTTTGGACATCTGGCCTCTGTAGCATACCCAACCTGCAATGTGGGTTTGAATGGAACCAGTGCAACTCCTGTTCTCCTTTCACTGGGAGGGATTTTCCCACTGGCTTTCTTAGGAATACATGTCACTTTAACTACACTGGAAACCATTTTAAATACACACAAATACTGAAATTGTAGAGAAGAGACAGGTATGACCCCCCCCAGTTCTCTGCCTATCTAAACCACAAGCTACTATTAACCTAAAAAATCCCCCATCTGCATTCACAGCCTCTCACAACAGAGGTGTAAGGGCTGCTAACCCCCAACCCCACACAACAGGATTCTCTGGATATCCAGATGGGTTCTGCTCATCTTGCAGCTTTTGGCTCCAGAAGGCAACCTGGGAAACAATAAAATAGGAAAAAAGCCAACCCTATCCCTGCTGGCCCTTTCCAAGTCACCATCCGACCACAGAGTAAAGCACTAACGACTGAACTCACCCACCCTTACAGACCTTACCCTCAAGCCTAGTGGTTAACACGGCATTTGAATGTACAAAGTTTACTTCCGATACTCAAAACCCTGTAAAACACATAACAGTTTTGCACACACTGGCCACGTCTCTGAAGTCAAAGCTTGTAAGGACACGAGGTAGTTCAGGATGCTGTGGGACTCAAGTCTGCCTCAAAGCTCTTGTACAATTGTTCTATGAAATCTACAGCAATCAGGATACACAGACTGAAAATGGGAAACTGAGAAGCTTTTAAAATGTTAAATGCAATGATATGGCCAAAAATCAGCTTTTAGACTAAATGGCTGGAGGTCAAAATTTAGGCTCTAGTGAAGGTTTTCAAGAAATAAAACCCGGAAGAGGCAGCACCAGTAGCTGAGCACTTTCACCCTCCCTTGATTTTGGCCTGGGAGTCAGTTCTAGGTGTATCTCAAGGAGCAAGAAACACATTAACCATACTGCTGCCCACTTCAATAGCTTTTCAAGTAGCTATTGGTCGGTTTTGACATTAAAGAATTTGTCTGGATAGCAAAAAGACAAACTGCCCACGTTTTAAAGCCTATAATGGCATTCAAAAGTAACGTATCATGCCAGTAAGGAAGATCCGGGAAACCAGTTCAAATGTCATGCTGTTACACCACTTCTGCCATAGTAAATCATTTGCTTTACATCATCAATTATGTTTTTTTAATTTAGGGGGGCAAAAAAGCTTGCAAAACATTCATGCATGCATTTAATTCATTTTAATCCAGAAACAACCTACATGCTCTAAAGCCAATCAGTGCATCACTGAGTTAATTCTTAACTCCAGAGCAAGTAATGGGGAAAAAAATAATTAAAAGAATTAATAGCTTGAATAAACAACACAATCTGAAGCTATCTAATTCATCAATTCAACCTTTTAAAGCATTTAAACGATTGGCCTAATCTTTAAAAGCAATCAAACATCTAAAACTAGCCTATGAATACCTGCTAGAAAGTCCAAGAGTTGCAATTTATACCCCCAAACACAGTGTGGAACCTGCTCAGCTAAAAATAACAACGAAACAACCGATAAAAGGATAGGTAGCAACCCCACAAGGCCTCTTCCCGTTCAGACTGTAAGGGCATTTTTATGTTAAACAATTACTCACCCTAGCAACCTCTGTTTGAGGTGCGCTCGTTAAGAGTCACTGGACTTTGAGGCCGGGTCTGTCGCTGCGGCGTTCAGCCCCACCGGGAGCTGCGGGGCTCCGGCCGGGCGCGCCGGCCCCGCGGGAAGGCAGCGGGAGGGTCCCGGTTCCCGGCCTCGCCACCTTCCCCACCAACACGTGTTACCGACATAAACTTCCGGGTTGGGCGAGAATTGGCTGCGTAATTGTGTCCCATGCGCGACTTTTTGTTTTCAGACCTTCATCTCTTTAAAGATCCCTTTAACAACGCCGGGATCCCGGAGAAGGGCGATGGGGGTGAGGCTCACGGCAGCCTTTAGAACCACTCCAGCACCATAAATCACCCCCCCACACACACACCCCGCCTCGTTTCACCAGAGCGGCTCCATTTCAAACGTTAACAATCACCCCAGCCGCGGAAAGCCCGCACAAAGGCGAGCGCCGCGAACCCGGCGGGGAGACGCCGCCGTCCCGATGCCATTTTACCCGAGCAGGGCGGGGGAGCGAGCCCAGCCTCACCGCCGCCCCCCACCCCCGCGCCGCCAACCGCTACCGAAACGCTTCCCCGCAGCCAAAGGGGCTCCGGCGCCCGCCCGGGCGGCCCCACCGCTCCCCACACGCCCTCGGGCACAAAGTTTACCCGACTCCCAAGCAAGCGACGGCGCAGCCGGGCCAGCGGCGCCTTCCCCCGGCTCACCGCGCCGCACCGGGCCCACCGGGGACCCCCGGCGGGGGCGGCCGCGCGGCCCGCCCCGGGCTGAGGGGGCCAACAGAGGCGCGGAGCGCACTGCCGACCCGGCGGGCTTCCCCTTCACGCACCGCCCCCGTCACACACACACACACCGCGGGGCCCGGTGCGCCGCGGTAGCGGCTGGGGCGTGAGGAGAGAGAACCCCCGGGGGCGCCGCAGCGGAGCCGCGGCGCAGGGAGCGCGCTGAGGCGGCCGAGCGGCCCCGCAGGCAGGCGGTAGCGCAGCAGCACTCACTCGCTGTCGGTCGCTCCCGGTGCTCCTGCGGACGGTCCCACAAGTGCCGCCGCTGGCGCCGCCGCCGCCGCTCTCTAACTCACGGCCGCCATCTTTGCCCTCCCTCCCCTCTCACAGGGAGGGGGGGGGGGGGAGGGGGCCGCCCGCCGCGCCGCACCACGTGACCGACGCCGCGCCTCCTCCTTTGCCCCCCCCTTCCCCCCCCGCCGCGCCCCTCCCCACGTGACGCCGGCCACCGCCCGCCGCTGGCGCGCGCTTCGCCCCACGTGACGCGCGCCCCCTCCACGCCGGGCTCCCCGATCACGTGGCCGCAGCCACCGCCTGGCGCCCAACCCCCCCCCCCCTCTTTCCTCCCCCCCCTCCGTTTCTCCCCCCCCCCCCCCCCCCCCCGCGCCGCTGCCGCCGCCACCGGACCGCGGCGCACGCTTCGCCCCCCGACCCCGTCACGTGACATGCCGCTCGTCGTTCCTCCCTGCCCTACCAACAGCTCCCCGCCCCGACACCCGGCGTATCCACCGTCCGCAGAGCGCGACGTCCCCCGCGGGCGGGCCCGGCCCCGGGGCTGATGGCGGCGCACCGGGCTCGAGGGTCGCGGCTCGGGCCCGGTTCCCGGTGGGGTGGGGGAGGGGAAGGCGGAGGCGAACGGGGCTGCGAGCGGTCACGTGATCTCCCGGCTCCCCCAAGATGGCGGCTGCAGCGAAGACGCTTCAGGCGGCTCTCTCGCGAGAACTCGCTCTTCTCGAGGCACCGCGATGACGCGTCCCGCGTCCGCGCGCGCGCGCGCGCGCGCGCGCGAGGGGGGGGGGGGGGGGGGGGGGCGGTGTGAGGAGGAAGGGGCCGCGCATGCGCATTGCGCCGCCCGCCTGAGGCGGCGGTGGCGGGGTGTCCGCGCCGCACTGAGGGGCAGCGATGGGGTCGGAGCGTGCTCCCGCCGCTGGACGCGGCTCCGCTCCGTTCCACCCCGCCGTGGCTGCTGCTGCTGTCCTTGTGGAAACACTGCCGGGCTCGGAGCGCCGCGGCGGGGTCGGTGCCGCCCCGTCTGCGGGACGCCTACAGACCCCCGTTCCCTCATAGCCGCACGACTCGCCGGTGTTTCCCTCACAGAAGCGGCTGCCTGAGGGGGAGCGAGGAGTGGCAGCGGTGCTGCGCTGAGAGCCATCCGTGCTGAGCAGCCTGGCAATGCTACACCCGGGCAATGTGCTGGCGCGTGATTTTTCCCTCACAAATACCTTAGAAGTGGCTAAAGTGCCATTTTCTGCGGTAAAGAGCTAATTCTACCTGAAGACCCGATGGTTACTTACACTTGCTTTGACATTTAGGGAGATCTTCTAGCACTTCAGGCCCTCAGGCTGACAGATTCTTGCTGAAATTGACATTAATCATTAAAATATTTTCCCAGACATGTAAGAATATGAAAACTTGTGAGAATTTGAAAATAAAATTGAAGCACACATAAAGTGTAGGCAGTCATGAAACCTGCTGAAACTGTTCCGTGCTGCTCACTCAGTTTTATGCAAGTTTACCTATTTTCTTGTTAGGCAAACATAAAAAGGATTAAAATAACCAATAACGGATTAGAAGGATTTAGGCTAAGCTATTTAAAGACAAAGCAATGTTAATTAAACGGACTTAAGTCATTCAGATTAATCAGTGATGCCTTAGATGCTAGAAGAAGATGTCAGAAGCCTGGCCAGAGATGAGAACAGTTCAGATGGTGGTTGATACCTTCATTATTGCCCTCTATTGCTTCAGATAGACGCACAATAAAGGACAGTCTGTGTGTGCTATAGCTAACGTTAAATGCACATAAGCAGCTCTATACAATCGGGACAAGAAAGGGATGTTTTTGATACCTGGAGCTGAAAAGAGAGTTAACCTGTCAGGCCTATGAGCAGAGTTCATGATCATCCTCGACAGGGAGAGGTGAGTGGCCACAACACTTCCCACTGGTGTGAAATGCAGTATTACCTGCAAGATGCTGTTTCCACAGGATTTTTGTGTGTAATTTAATGATCTCAGTGAACGAGATCCGTGTTTTAGTCAGAAATGGTCCCTTTTATCATTAGACACTACTGTGAATGTAATTATATTTCAGAACCTGTGAAATGGTGTTAGCCCCTATTGCCATTTTACTCTATGACTTTATAGGTTGCCTAGCGTAATGCTCAACTGTTACCCTTAGGGTATTGTTTGAGGTGCTTTCTATGGTGAGGTGGTACAGCATCTGAAACACAAAATGTCAGGATTTCATCTTGTTAATACGAAATTTGTGTAAACGTTGTGATATTTGTGGCTGCCCCACCCCTGGCAGCGTTTAAGGCCTGGCTGGACAGGGCTTGGAGCAACCTGCTCTAGTGGAAGGTGTTCGCTGCCTGTGACAGGGGTTGGAACTGAATGAGCTTTAAGATCCCTTACAACCTAAACCAGTTTGTGATTCTGTGATTTATGATTTATTTAATTGAAACTGTAAGGGGAGCTGTGGGAGAACTACAGCAAGAACTCGCTCTCGGGTAGAAATACATAACCAGCAGCTTGTTGTTGGTCTATTTGAAAGAGATTGAACTTTCTTGAATTCAAAGTTAACCAGTTCTAAAAAATAATATATATATATATAAACTGTGTGAAGTGTTAATTCAGACTGAAGGGGTTTACTCTGAAAATTTGCTTTGCTTTCTGAGCAAAACCAGCACTTTGCACATTCACTTTTCTTCCCTTCCCCCCCCAAACGATTTCCCATTTCCACATGAAAACACAGAGCCCTCAGGAGCTGCTCTTACAGCACTGTGGGAGATAATATTTAGGTCACTGGGTTTTAAAGCCTGTGCCAGTGGGAATCGTGCCGCTGTCTCCAGAGCATGGGAGCCACTCCTGAGTCATGGTGACCAGCAGCTACAGCCGGACACGTCCTTTTTTGGCAGGGTTTATGCATGATAACATTTTAGCTTCCCCTTGGTACTGGCTTTTTGGTCATAGCTCCCTGAAACAAGCCAACGGGGGAAGCTATTTGGTTCATTCCCGGTGTGACCCCAACCCGCTGGCAGCAGAGGCCGGTTGGAGCTGATGTTAGAGCTGACGTTGTTTCCTTTGTTGCTCCAGGGAAGGGAATTACTTCGCTGGCTTTGCCCTCTAGCGGCGGCCCGCACGGCCTCAGTGCTGCAAACTCCATTGCTTTTGTTTAATACACATCTATAAAGTGACTATTAAAAATATCCCCAAAAGCTGAGTAAAACCCCAGTAAAGGTGTTTCGAGAGCTTTCCCATGACATTAGGACCAGCATTCCTCCATTAAAATACAAGATATTAAGATGTAAGGGAGAAGTTCTTTACTATGAAGGTGGTGAGGCACTGGCACAGGTTGCCCAGAGAAGTGTAAATGCTCCACCCCTGGCAGTGTTCAGGGCCAGGTCGGATGGACTCTTGGATGGCATGGTTTAGTGTGTGGTGTCCCTGCCCATGGCAGGGGAGTTGGAACTAGGTGATCTTAAAAGTCCTTTCCAGCCCTAACTATTCTGATTCTGTGCTTACTGCAAGAAGTTAGTTGTTAGTAATTTATTGTTAGTACATTACATTGTTAGTAATTTATGAGGAATTTTTTCCAGTCACAACCACGCTGTGTGAAAAGGACAGTGGGAGCTGGGGTGGAAAAACAGGCCCAGTGTCTGCCAGAGGGCTCTGATGCTCTTCTGGAGAGCACAGGGTGCCTGCCCTGAGGGAGGAAGTTCATTGTCATGATGCACAGGTGATATCAGCCTCATGTCCTGTGTTGTTCACAAAAACATGTTGCCTTCCCATAAACTGTATGTGCCTCGTTAGTGAAGACACAGACATCATAAATTACAGTGACAATGCAAACCTGGGTTTCTTTTTCCTTTTCCCAAAGTGCCTGTGTCAGCAGAGAGCTATCATGAGATGGGGAGAGGGCAGACGGAAACATGGGGCTGCTTCTGCTGCCAACCCTACAGCTGTGGCCTCCAGCTCCCTGGCTGCCAGGGCCATCCCTTCTGGGCATTCCTTGATTAAGCTGACAGCGGTTTTTCTCTTTTTCTGTTGTTGTTCTTAAGGAAAATTGCAGTTTTCAGTCATTTTGCCATCCTGAAGTAGCTGGTTCCCGTGTGACAGTAGCCCCTGGGTCAGCTCAGTGCCACGGATCCATCTCCTGGGCACTCACAGGTAGTCAGGGAAGCCCTAAAAGGCTAACACAGATAAGAAAAGAGACTCCTCACACACTGGTCCTCGATATGGTTGTTCTTGACATGGCACAAGGAGGAGGTCCTGTGGGGTTACCTCACAATGACATCCACTGGCCGAGAAGGAACACCAAGCATGTCACGAGCTGTGTGCACTCCCACCATAACGCTGCTTAACTCCCTGCAGCCCTGCTCTCCCAGTTTCCACACAGATGCGCTGGACCTGCCCTGAGCTCCTGGGCCGTCCTGGGGACGGCGTCGGGGTTACAGCAGGAGGGGTTGAGGCTCAAGCCTGAGCATCATCTGTCCTCTAGGCAAGGATGGACTCAAGACTTAAACCCCATCCCGGGATCGCCCCCCCGGACCCCGGTGCCCGCCACCGCTCCGGGTCGGGCCGGCAGAGCCCACTCCAGCGCGGCGCCCGCTCCACGTGTCGGGGCCCTTCCGCGGAGGGGCGGTTCCTTCCCGGGCTGCCAATGGGAGCGCCGGTTGCCGTTCGCACGAACCAATCGGCGCTCGGGGAACGCACATTTAAACCCCGTTCCCGGGAGCGGCGCCCACCTCCGTGTGACAGGGAGAGGGCGGGGCGCGGCCTTGCGCGCCAATCAGAGGGCGCGGCAGCGCTGATCAGCACATGGTTAAACCAATGGGGTTGCCGAGGGGAGAGCGGCGTCTCCCTGCGGAGCGGTTGGCTGCGGCGGGGGAGCTCCTCGGGGACCGGCGGGGCAGCCCGGCTGCGGGGGGCAGCAGGGCGCCGGGCCGCGCCGCCCCCGGCATGGCGAAAGGTGCGCGGAGGAGCGGAGCGGCACCGGGGAGCGGCGGGGCCGTCGCTGCTACGGTTGGGGCCGGGCGGCGCGGGGAATCTCCACGGCGCGGAGGCTCCTCCCGGGAGGTGCGGGGCGCCGGGGCCGGCGGGACTCCTCCCCCGCGCGGTGTGCGCAGCTCGCCGGGAAGGGGCTGGGCCGCCGCGGCTCGCCCTGCCGCATCCAGCCCTTTAAACATGGCGCAGGCCGCGGCGGACGGGCGATGACCGCGGGCCGCCGTGCCGGACATGGCTCAGGCGCCGATCTTCCCCCCTTGCTCCTAGGGAGGAACATGCCCAAGGCCCGGGCGGGCGGCGCGGAGGAGGCGAGACCTGAGAGCGCCGAGAGGAAAGGCTCCGGCCGCCCCCGGGCCGGTGGGGTAAGCACTGAGCGGGCGGAGCAGGGCGGGCGGCTGCCTGGGGTCTGCTGCGCCCTCCGCGGAGCGTGCGGGCCGCCTCCGGCACCGTGCGGCTCCGGGCACAGGCGGCGGGGGCTCTCCGCGTAGTTCAGAAATCGCTTAACCCGCAATGGAACCGGGCTCTTTCCGCGTTTCCCTGTGTCCCGTCGCAGCTGCGAGCAGCCAGGCCCCGGGTTTGGCAGTCCTCCTGTGACATCTCCCCCGTTCTCTCTCACGGGCGGCTGGCCGGAGGTTGGTCGTCACTTGTCATTTAAGTCTCTATGGAAGTAATTGTGACCATGGCATCCAAAGCCAGAGCTCCTCAGCAGCCCCTATGTGCTCTGTTGTGCTGGGAAAATCTGTGCTCTCGAAGGTCTCCAGCCTGGCACAGACAAAGACGTGGCAGCCGCGTCTCAGCGCCAGGAGCGCAGCAGGCAGGGAGCTGGGAACAGGGGAGAAAGCCAGGCTGGAAAAATACTTGTTCGTTTCCTGTTCATGATCTTTGCAAAGCCAGAAGGCTCTGCTGACAGGTGGACTGCTGCAGTTCATGCTTCTGGCATTTATTGGGAAATGCCCTTATTTAAACTCTTTGCTATATCTTGACAACTTGGCAGTGCGGGGTTTGCTGTTTGCACTTGTTAAAATGGAGTTTTCATTGTGTGTCATCTTTCAAAGCCCCATTTTTTAGTATCTCTTGTCTTTCCTAGGCCTTTCAGAAATATTGGGGGTCAGGGAGTGCCCTAACTTGCCTTTTTTCAGGCTGTTCTACTGCGACTATAACCTTTAGTAAAGTTCATTGATGGACCAAGATTTGAGTCTCTAACTGGTCTTATTTTGCATGCAAATTGTGTACCCATTAAGCTTGTTACACGATTATGTTAATTATTAAAATGATCCCATGTATTCTCTGGTGTGCTTTGTTTACTTTTTTTAGTGTTTATGTGACTATACTGGAGCACTTGTTTAATCAGCTATATTGGAGCAATTTTTTAACTAATGGGAACCTTTGCGTGCTTTTTTAAAGACATGAATGCGTGTTTTTGTTGTTTTAACTGGCTTGCAATGTCTGAAAGTTGTTTTTAGTTGAATCAAAATATAGCCAAGGAAAACTCATTCTGGCCAAGTTGCATCTGCTTGTGCAGAAGCTGAGGTTTAATGGTTGAAATCTCTGTCTCCTCCATACGCTGCGCAGCCAGATTTGGTGAGGTGGCAGGGGACTGTAAGAGCAAAGGTGACATGACTCCTACACACTTTGCTAAACTTGATACCCCTCTCTCTTGGTGCTCCTGGACCCTGAGCCAGTGCACAAACCCTGCTCTCTGATGTGTTTGACTATGCCAGTGGGTTTTACCATTCTCCTGGCTGGGCATAAGCGTGAGGTCTGTGTAAAGTTTCTTTTGTCGTGAACAGCTTTTACACTTCATTTTGTGCAATACAACAGATTGAAAGCACTGTTGATCTCCCGGCCCTCACTGGGAGGTGTCACTCAAGGTAGACTCTGCAAAACTTATTCCCGTCTTTTGCAGTGCTAGTAGAGCATATAATTAACTGCTGTAACATCTGACACCTCATGAGAGCCTCTTGGTAAGCTCATAGCTCTCTGGCTATGAGAGGTATGTTCTAGGCTTGGGTAATTTTTGCTGTGTTATGTGTATTTTTTTTGGCTTGCACTCTTTGAGGCCGCCTTCCTCCTGTGGATCTCTGGGTTGGGGTTGTTTTTTAGCACCAGAGTTCATACTGTGAAACACAGGGTGGAGGCTGGAGTTAGTTCTGACTCCCCCATCCTGTCACATCTCATGTGAAAGTCCTCTTGGACTGGGAGTTCGCATTAGTAAAGTACTCTGAATGTTTAAAACTGTTATGTTTTCACTTAGTAGAAATAGCAATAGCAGCAAGGATGATGCATTAAAGCAGTATAATACACATCAACACATCAGTTCTCTGCAGTGCATTGTGGATACCAGCTCAAAGTTCCCAACATCTCTGTGATGTATTGATTTTTGTGTGGGTCTGTTTTAGGAGAATGTGTTTATTGGTCAATCCAAAATCTACAGCTACCTGAATCCTTCCAAAACTCCTGGTGCTCGCTCCCCGCTTCAAGAAGAGAACTCTGTCATGTATCACGAGGTGAAATGTCAGGGCAAAACACTAAACAAAACCTGCAGGAAAGGAAATGGTAAGATTGGTTATTTGGATTGCTTACCCTGTTAAACGTGCGCCCTCCACCCCCATTGGAAAACTTAAATGCACAGTCAAGAAGGCCACGCAGCTCCCCTGGCCCAGTTGCTTTCCCAGTCCTACATCTGTGTCAGCAAAGTGGGACTCTACAAAGACGAATTTGTCCTTATCCTTCTCAGAACTTAGGTCAGGGGGTTATCACACAATTTTCCTCCTGTCTTCTGTCTGGCTGTGTATTGTCTTTCTGGCTGTAAAAAGCTAATGATTGCATTGTCAATATGCCCTAATCTCCAGTTCTATCACTACTCTGTTGCTTCAGGTCAATGTTTGGCAGCTTATCTATATTTTTTGGTCTGCTTTATCACCTAAAACCAGTTTATTAAATCATTTAACTGCTTTATACTAATTCTTATAAAGGCAATTTGAAGTCACATCAGGTATGAGGTAGAGGCACTTCCAAAAGAAGAAAATGCTTATGTTTTCAGAATGAAATAAAGGCAGTGAGAATGAGGAGTGCACATTGTGGATGCTGAGTGCCAGGCTTTAGAGATGCTTCCTTGTAGAGACTAGAAATGGGCGTGTTCTATAACTTTATGGAGGAGCTAAGAAAAAAGTTGGCTTGTGTTTAAAGGTGCATTTAATGACCTTGGTAATTTGTCAAAGCATTTTGATGCAAACACTTTTAGCAAGCAGGTATTTTAAGTCCCACTCTGCACAGGGAATGAGAGTTTTTCTATAAACTTGAGGCCTTTAGCTTCAAATTTAGCTCCCTGGTTTTGACAAGAAAGTGAAGATGGCTTCACACAGCTTATCCCACTGCTATGGCCTTGCAGCTGTGCTACATTTCTCCAGGGACACGGAAGCATCTGTCTCAGCAGATGGGTCTGTTAAACCTGGGGATTTGCCTTACATAAAAACTTTATTCAGCTTTAAACCAGGCTCACCTATCTCTAACTCAGTTAAGTGAGAAGGAGGAAGGGGTCATATAAAGGTAGGACGCATGCAATCAAGCAAGAGTTGGTTGTGTGTGGGGTAGACTTATAATAAGAGCCAGCCCTTGAGCTCTGGTGTATTTTGTCTGAGTGGTGTTGGCCACTTGGTACTGACATCTGCATCTATTGATCACCACAGTGTGGGATCCAGAAAAGTTCCTCTCCTTCTCCACTGCAGGGTGTTGATTAGCTTATGGCAACTTGTCATTTAGTATGCCAGAGGCACTGGGTGGCAAACTGCAGTTGTCTCAAGCACTGCATTGAAGATGCTGCATGTTCAGGTTTGGAAAACCGAAGTTGCAAACCTAACGTGACAAAGCACCTGGGTTCTGTTTCACCTTTTCTTTCCCCACCCCTCCTCCCTCTGTCCTAGGTGTACTGTAACAACTACTAGTTAAAAGTTGAATCTGTCTAGGTTCTAGCAGAAAGAGGTTGTATGATACCCTTCCTCTTTCTCCTGTTTGATGGAACTAGAAACTTCAACTAGTGCATTTAAAGTACTCTGGTGTAGCTGATCCCAAGTTCGGAGCCTTACTTTATTTTCCCATCAGCAGGAAAAAAGAAGAGTGGCAATATAATTGAAGGTGCTATGAAACCAGAAGACCAGAAAGACAAAGAAGGTGGGTGCGATACTTCAGTGTCCTCCTCTGATCAACACCAAGGAACTGTAGAAAGTCAAAAAACGCCTCTGCCTTCAGACTGTGCTGATGAGGCCAATGCAAAGCCAGCTCAGAAAAAGATGGTTAAAGCAAAACATGGACCAAGGAGAAAGTAAGTGACTTCTGGAGTTGTAAATGCATTTCTTCTGCGTGTCCTTTTGCACCAAGAAGCTTAGATCTGCGTTTTTACTTCAGGAACTACAGTCGGACCCATAATTAATGTTACTGTTGTTGCCTTTTTGTAAGCAAATGATTGTGTTGGGGGAAAGAAATCTTCAAGGTGACTTCTTCGTTCTCTCAAGAATTAACATGTTTGAAATACAGAAATAGCACCCAAAGTATTTCTCTACCTTTGGTTTTCTTGAAGGCAGGGCTGGTGTATCTTATCCCCAGTGAAATACTTGCTGATCACCTATTGAAAAAGAAATTAATGACCTATTAAGACCTACTTCTCTGTGGACAGAAAAGGAACAGTTGAGGGCCTCCAAGCTGAGCTGATGCTTTCTCCTGATACCAGAATGATGTGACTAATATGGATGATTAATTAACTCCTTTCCAAGCAGTTTTCATGACCTAAATTTTAGTGTGCCTTCTGTCAAAGCATGGCACTGGGGCTTCAGATTGTAACATGACCACTGGGTACTTTCTAGCAGCATTTCATTCTTGTTATTGAAGACTTAGTATTAGAGTAACAAAATAATGTGGGGAAGAGAAGAGGATGTAGCTTTTGACTTCGTTTCTTATCTTCTGATAAACACTGATTGATCACCTTCCAAAATACCAAGCTGAAAATAAGGATTTCTTACAGCTACCTCTGTCCTAGAGGTGTAAGTTCACAAATAGTCTGAAATATGTGTTCTCTATTTCTCTCTTCCCTTAGAACGCAAGGAAGAACACCAAATCGAAAAGTAACAGATTATTACCCAGTTAGAAGAAGTTCCAGGAAGAGCAAATCTGAATTGGAGGTAGGGCTTCTTGTTAAAATAACGTTAACTTATAATATTGCTGATCCAGTTCTCCTAGGACAGAATCTAGCTGCTTCTGTATTTCGGGGGCAGAAATCTGTCTCTTTACCATTCAATTTTGCTAAAGGTACGGGATGGTTTGGAAAAACTAGCAGATACTGTCTTTTCAGCTCTAGAATGAGCTAAAAAAGCTATCAACTGTACTATGGTTTTGTTTGTTCTTGTTTCTTCTGCAGACTGAGGAGAGGAGGAAAATAGATGAGCTAATTACAAGTGGGAAGGAAGAAGGAATGAAGGTAACTACAGTGTGTTGCTGTTAATCAGTTTAAGCAGAAAATAGCAGAACTTGGTCTCGGAGCTGCTGCAGTTCCTTGGTAGGGAATGAAAGTGAAGCAAAACTGTGTCTTCCTTTCTGGCTGGGTAAAGTTCAGCTACTGTTTCAGTTTCATCTAACAAACACACCACTGAAGATGAACCTGGAGCAGACAGACTTCCAGGAAGATACCTGATGGAAGAAAATATGGTTGATAGAAAAAGACTTTTTCAGAAGAACTTCCCGTAAAACAAGCCAGGGAAGCTGTGAATGCTCCATCCCTGGCGGTGTTCGAGGCCAGGTTGGACAGAGCCTTGGGTACCATGGTTTAGTGGGAGGTGTCCCTGCCCATGGCAGGGGGGTTGGAACTGGATGACCTTAAGGTCCTTTCCAACCCAAACTATTCTGTGATTCTGTGATATTTGGCTCTGAAGAATATGTGCAGCCTCAGTCATAAATATATTGAGAGGGCTTTATAGTCTTTACTGAAAATGCACTTGATGCCTTTGGTATCTCATTTCTTGGGTTTGTTTCTAGAAATAGGTTTTATGCAGCATCTTAATAGTCATGTTTAAAGGTAACACCCACGTATATACTCTGTATGGTAACAAATTTTCTTAGCACATTAACAGCCAATTGCTGTGGGTCTTCATTATGGCTCTTGGGATAATGGCAAGGGCAGGAATAGTGAAGTATACTGGTGGGTGATCTTTCTGTTCCTCTAACTTCTTAACCTGCATATGATGATGGTACCCCTGAAATGAAAAAGCTGCCTCAGCTAATGGTCAGTTTAAAAGAAGAATAAGGTAACTCTTCTCTGTGTATGGATTATTTAAAGTAACTCTTAGTTCTCTGATTAGAAGACTTCATATCAAAACACTCAGTGTGTCCCCCCAACACACATTTCTTCCTATATTTCCTATATTTTTTTCCTATATTCCCGAATTCCTTCCACAGTGCTGTGCGTTGTGCTTCTATGGCTTTGTCTGCAATACCCTGTGCTAGCAATTTTGACTGACAAATCCCTCGCTCCCTAGTAAACAGCCTGTTTGCAATCATGTAAATACTCTCTAATTTCCCAGCTGATTTTCTTTTCAACTTGACAGATTGATTACATCGATGGCAAAGGGAGAGGAGTAATTGCTACTAAAGAATTTAATCGAGGAGAATTTGTAGTTGAATATCATGGGGATCTCATAGAGATCACAGATGCTAAAAAGCGAGAAGCAGTGTATGCTCAAGACCCATCCACTGGCTGCTATATGTACTATTTTCAGTACCTCAGCAAAACGTACTGGTAAGCTTCTCTTCCCTAAAGTGTGATAGTTGAGTGATAGAGGCTTTGAATGCTGCAAAATCTTTCCTTGGGTTTCATGCAAAAAAAATTAATGGGAACCATGAATTAGGAAATCTTTGAGTACTGTTTCATGGTCCAAGAGCATCCTGTACCTCTGGGCTAAAAGGAATGGTAGGTGACTCGGGGCCCTATTCTCTGAAGCATAGGTATAGGGAGAGTTGTATCTGCTTGGATGAGACTTCCAGCTCTGCCATGGACTTCTGCCTAAATTTGTTCTCTGTAAAATTAACTACTTTTCCTGAGTTGCAAGGAGTTTGTTTGCGAAGCAGCATGGACAAACTCCCTGGAAGAGAAAGGTTTCCTTGAGTTGTTAGTGACTGAGTCTTCTCCTTTCTCTAGTGCCTGATACCCATCCCATGTGTGTGCTTTATCACCCTTGCTGTTTCATTTGCCCTGAGCTCCAGTTCTCTCAAAGCAACTACTCAGACTGTTCTTTTTTCCTGGGTTGATGCTACTGGGGTGTGGGTCACTAAATCTGTGTGTTAATTATTTGGCAGTACCCTATGTTCTAAGTGTCTGACTTGTAGTCTATAATGATAGCTGCAAAGAAGGGCACTAAAGATTTAGTATCCAATCACTGGAAGCTGGGCATCTAGTATTTAGACATTCACAGCCTTCTATGCGAGTAGAGACTCTTGCTGGCTTACTGAGTGGATACTACTCAGCTTGGACACAGCTTTCCTAAGGAGAGGGTGTTTAAGGTGTTTCTGGTGGTGGTCTACATCTGTATTCTGCTTTTCCTCATGAACAGTTGAGAGCTGCTTGGAAACAGGCAGCTCAATGACACAGTCCAGAGTTTTTCATTTTCTGGGTCTTGTGCTAACTTAAACTAAAACACTTCTGGGAGCTTACCTACATGCCATATTATGTGCAGTCCGTTTAATCATATGTGTATATTCTGGTTTTCCTTCATTGTTTCAAGCCATGTGTGGATTCCTCATTCTGTATCTGATCTGTACTTTGGGTTTTGGCCACATCGTGACTGTGTGATATGCAGCAATCCTGCATTCTGTTCTTGTTCTTTCAGTGTTGATGCTACAAAAGAAACTAATCGCTTGGGAAGACTGATTAATCACAGCAAATGTGGCAATTGTCAAACAAAGCTTCATGACATTGACGGCGTGCCTCATCTCATACTCATAGCTTCCAGAGACATTAAAGCAGGTGAAGAACTGTTGTACGACTATGGAGACAGAAGCAAAGCTTCCATAGAAGCTCATCCATGGCTGAAACATTAATTCTTCATCTTTGTTTGTTTTTTTGTTTGGTTTTTTTTTTCGGACTGAGTGGGTCCACTGGCTCTACAAGGAGTCAGTGGATGGCTTTTTTCACCTGTCCTCACTTCCCTCAGCTTTCTTAGTGGACTGCTTATGGTGTTCTGAGCTCCTAAAAGGCTACCTTTTTGCTTTGCGGTATTTAAATGCCTATTACAGTTTTCCAGGCAGGCTTGAATAATTGATCTTAGATTGCCAAACCTTTTTATATCATAAAAGGAAACCCTTCCTAAAATTTGAATACTTCTGCATAGTGACCAGTGCCACTTGAGCATGCAGTCAAAGACTTCCACAGAAACTTAACCACTCGGGCTGTGCTTCTGCTTTTGCAATGAAATCTCATGCTCCGCTTTGTGGGGTGATAAATTTGGCATTAGCTTTAGGACAGCAGATGTACTTCTGTACTCTGACTTGTACATGCAGTGGCTTCACTGCTTGTCAGACTGCTTCTTACAGCTTGGATCTGACAGGCTCCTCTGAGATGGATGCTACTATCATTCTCAAATAAGTTGTGGTAGGGACCCAGTTCTTCCAGTATCTCATGTTGGCAGTGAACTTTAAATGCACTGGTGCTGAGGGAGATCCATGGTCAAATTGGCTGCTTTCTTTAGAGAAACGACTCCAAGCCAAAGGAGGATGGATTTTGATAGGCTGGGTTGATACTGAGTAGAAGTGTGAAGTTCTGTCTTCACAGTGAGAATCAATGTTTGACATGACTTGTTTTCTACAATTGAAGAAGGTACCTTTTTATAGCTGATGGCTGGTTCTTGGAGGTGTCTTCCAGAGGATTTTTAAGAAGGAAAAACTCTCTCCAAAAATTTTATTACCTTCCTATGCTAATTAGCCACATCAGAAGCTATTTATTTACTGTGAATGCTTGAAGTAGAGCATAGCGCTTCCAAAAATAGGAGTCATCTTCATATGCAGCTTCAAACTGTAATGATGGAGTTGATGCAATGAAGAAAGTAGATTCCTTATTGCCTGGTCCTGTAGGTCTGTCATCATGGTCCCACTGTCTTAAATGGGAGTTGAGTGCTCAGCATCTTGCAGATGTTTGTAACGTTAGTGTTGGAGAACCAAATCTGTGATATGGGCGGGCAATACAATGCAGGTCCTTTATGTTAAAGATGAATTCTTACCAGTTGGAATTTTTGCCAAGGCAGGCTTGGCATGTGTGTAGATGAAAATGGCTGTGAGCCATCAGCCACGCTTGCTGCTGGAAGGGGTCAGCAAGGGATCTGTGGCTCTGTTAATGTCTTCTATTCCTCATGTCTTGAAGGCTGCTGCTGTTCCAGCTAATGCCCTCTAGGACAATCTTAGATGCTTGCCTATGTGATAGGTCAGATAGCAACAACATCCTGGTTGTATGCTCCAGCAGCAAGAGAGGTGGCTTAGTGATGTATTTTTTAAATTAAAAACTTGAAGACAATGTCTCTGTAAAATAAAGAATATATTTATTATTGATGAAGTGGCTGCTATAGTACCTGTCTCTGTTGCAGATAAATAAGCATTGTGAAAGAAAGCTGTGAAAATCATTAGCCGTTAAATGCTTTATATTATTTACTACTTAATACAAGGTCAGGGCTGGCCTGTGTGTGTTCACCATTTCTGCGGAATTAACTGGAGACCTGTTACCTGACATATGAGTTACAGATGGGCTTCACTAGCAGACTCATTTGAGTTGGCACTGACTCTTCCTTGGTCTCAGTCTCTGGTAGCAGAGACTACAGCAGTGTGTACAGGATCCTCCTGTACTAGAGCACTTCCCTTTAGTCAAAATTGGGATAAAATGCTTTTTTTCTTTTTAGTTTTGTTTTATTTAAGCATTTGCCTGTTCTCTATCAGGTTGAATAGCTTAAGACTCTGTTCTTCCACATCACTTTTGTAAACAAGAAAGGGGGAAGATCTCTCCCTGTTTTATAGAATAGGAAAATTGTCTTCTCTGAAATGCTTAGCTGGTAATCAAGTAGCACTGCATTGGAAGATGGTAATAAAGCTGATGTTGCACTGCATATGTATCCTTTACTTTTCTAGGAACTGATATATAGAGATCACATACATATCCAATACTCCCACTTTGTTTATAAAACACATCTTAAATGGTAAACTGGAAAGAATAATTTCAGCTTTCATTATTGTCTCCTTCTCCTAAATGCAGAGTGGCCTAAGGCTACAGCAGAGTGTTCTGTGCCTCTGTGGGAGGCTGTTACTTTTGCTCAGCTCTGTGTAATTTGTGCAGTTTATTCCCTGAAGTTGTTTCATTAAGACTTCATAGAGTGATTGGTGTGTCTGGGGACATGATTCCCCCTCCCCTTTTAAAGAAGATTGGAAAGTGCATCCCTGGATAAACTGCAGAAGAGGATGGAGCTCAAGAGCATAGGTAAACATCTCTTTTCAGCTTGGGGGTGTATCCTGGCTGTTGCTGATACATGACTGGGTCTTTTTTCTCTTCTTTCTCTAAACACAAAGCCTCTGCTAAGGAAATGCAGTAACTTCCTTCCCTGCTTCCATGCTCTAGAAAATACATCACTGGGACACAGCCAAGGCTTATGAGTACTCTGAGGATGGCAAAATGACTTCAGCAGTTGCGTGCCCCAGCTAAACCAGCTTGCTCAGGTCAGACATCCATGATGTTGCTTTGCTAATATACAGTTGCTAACAAATTGTTTTTGAAAGGAGTCCACAGTTCTGCTAATCCATGTGCACATTGTGCATCTGAGCAGATGCACAATGAGGTGTCCTATATTTTTCATGCTGCTCGTGTATGAGAGGGAATCAAAAGATTTCAGAGCCTTCTTTTACTTCTGAAGAGAGTTAGATCATGGTTTGATATCTGTCACTGCCTTTTTTATGTCTTTTCAGGCTTGTCTGCTCTGGAAATTCTACTCTTCTAAATGTGGAACCTAATTGGTGTCTTTCAAATTTCTTTTACTACTCCTCTGTTTGTCCCATATGCTTCACTACGGATAAATCTCATTACTGGGGCTAATACACTATTGTGACAGTTGATTGAGAGAACAGAGCTTATGAAAAATACAGCTGTGTACCACAGGGGCCCTTTAGCTGTCAAAAATGGAGTGTTTGGTGCATCTGTTCCTGTTTGAGCATGTCTGCACCTCTGATAAGACATCAGTGCTTCCTATGGGCAGAGAATGATGCAGGAGCATTTATTCCCTTACTGTGCTCTCTGCTGCTGTCTTCCATCTTGACCCCAAAAAGCCACTCCTGCCTGTGCAGGGGTTTTGTTGTTGCAGCCCAACTTCATCCTCATTTGGTGGGGAGGGGGGTGGTGGGCCTCTGCTGCATGTGTATTGCCCATCTGATGCAAAGACACACAACAAAAAGTGGTACTGGGGTTTTCTTCAAGCGATTCTGTCAGTGTAAGGTAACTTTCTGCATAAGAGCAGTGGAGGCTGCAGCCCAAATGGGTTCTTCTTTCCCAGTGCTCCTCTGTGAATGGTGTGTGCCTCTTACCAGCATCTTCGTCCTGCAGGATCAGTTGGGCTGAGCATTTTGGTAAGTGGATTGGAAAAATAACTGGTAGAATGGTTTGGACTGGAAGGGACCTCAAAGCTCATCCAGTTCCATCCCCCTGCCACAGGCAGAGCAGGTCGCTCCAAGCTCCTTCTAACCTGGCCTTGAACACTGCCAGAGATGGGGCAGCCTCAGCTTCTCTGGGCACCCTGTGCCAGCGCCTCAGCACCCTCACAGGGAAGAATTTCTTCTTAAAGTGCAATCTAAATCTCCCCTCTGCCAGTTTAAAACCATTCCCCCTTGTAAAAAGTCATCACCACAGGCTCTTCTAATAAGAATAAAACCCACCTTTGTATAAACATTTATTTTCTACATGTGTGAAACATCTGGCAGGAATCTAAGAAATACAAAAAGTGTCAAACAGTTTCTGAAAAAGCCAAGCAAAATCTATTCTGACAGAATATTGTACAACATGATTTTGATGAGATTACTTATTCTCTACAGTAAGTGGGTTTTCTTCCAGTCATTAACCCCCCAACACCCTGGTGGCTCTTAGCAGCTTCACTTCTGCGTGGGATTGGCCGAGTTCTTGAGGGTGCTCATTTTCCATGTTTAAAAGAGAACCTAAAAAAGACAGAGAGATAAAACTACAACAACAAAAAGGAAACAACAATGTACAACTGGAAGAGAAGGAACAGCCCCTGAGGCAGCTCTGTCAATGTGTTCTGCTATTTCAGGGCTCTTTAGCGACTTGGCCTGAGTGTGTGGGTACTGTGTGTGGCTGCTTTGTCCAGTGGGAGCCTCCAGGGTCAGCCAGCATGTTCCCGCAGCACAGGCTGTGTGTGCTAGCAGGGGAGGCCAGGGGCACATAGTTTTCCTCTGAAATGCTTATTTTTCCTAGAAAAAAGAAGTGAGGCCCCACTTGCCTGGGTGGAGGTTGCATCCTATGGAGTGCTTTTTCCACAGGAGAGGATTTCTCTATCGGGTTTTAATTTTGCAGGGAGAGGAGGAGAAAACAGTAAGCAGCCAACTAGGCTAAAGTTCAGAATTCATCCCTGGACTCACCAAGCATGAAGTTTGCCATATTCTCCCATAAAACAACATGCAGACACAAACTTACAGCCGTTTGATGATTGTCTTCTCACTGTCCTTGCTGGGGCCGGCACTGCTGCCCCTGGCTTCTTTTTCCAGTTCTTCAGTTTGGTCCTTTCTCTGTTGAATTATCCCACTGGGAAAAGAAGTGGGTTTATTTATTTAGCTTTTGTGGGTTTTTTTTTTTTTTGTGGCTTCGTGCATAGTATGGTATTGCATGTAAAACCCTTCACAGGACAGGGGCAGCAGCCTGGCCTATTGTAAGGAATTGCTCTTATTTTCCCTAAGTACTGTAACAATTTTGCTTAGGCTGTGCTTTAAGTGAGAACACTACAAAGGTAATGAGCTCACTCCTCCACATTGGAAGAATGGCAAATCATGACAGGAGTGACAGGGAAGTGTAATTACGTGTTGGATTTGTACAAAAGCCCAAAGATAACAGTAGGGCGCAGAGACAAATGGTGAATTTCTGCATGGGTGGATCTGTGGCACCTTCAGTGCAGCCAAGAAAGCTCCCACTATGCAGCAAGGAACAGATGGGAGATTCCCAATTTGCCTGGAGGACAGCTGCCTGTTCTTCTTCCCATCCTACAGAGAAGAAGTAGATTCCATCATCTTACTCCAATGCTGCTACACTCTGCAAGGTTGTAACCACCTCTTTTAGGCAAAAGCTTCCGTTCTACCAAGAGATGTTTCCCTGGCTTGGGATGGGGATAGATTTTACCAGCTGACACACAACACTGTTTTCACAGCTAGCCAGTTTCCTGTCCTGAGCTGACCTCATTTATCTCAAGAGCTGAGTGGACCAAAGCTTGTGCCTGCAGTAGCTGAAGGCTGGGGGAAGTAGCAAAGCAACACTCATCTGGACCCTGGAAATACAAATACAGGAGGGTATCTAGAAAGTGGTGTGACATCAGACATGGGATGATTCTGGGAGAGATTCTCCTCTTAGAGAAATGGGAGATGTTTGACTGCAGATCCAGCTTCTACTCAGAAATCATGATTTAAGGTGCAGTCCCCAAACATCAGTCATTTTCAATTGTTCTGTGTAAGGACATCAGTTACCTTGTGCTATATACAACTTATTTCCAATATGCAGAAGCCATTTTAGAACATAGAGTTATGCTCTTCCCCTGCACAGCTACTCTTTATGGCCATATAGTTATGATTAGGATTTTATGTGCATTTTTAAGGGGAAGATGGTTTTTGGTTTAAGATGTAATCTTGTACACAGAGGTAACCATGTAGAATTACCTGAATTGAAAAGCAGGTCTTTAGGTGCACAGCACTCTGACTTATATTGCTCAAAACCTGAAACATTCATGCTGTTAATGTTTAACTTGGCCTCTAACACACTGTGTAACACAGCTGGGAAATCAAAGCATGAAGACATTGCAGTGGGCACACAGGAAAGGCAGGCAGTGGAGCAGGGGGAGCAGTGTGTCATGGTGCTGTGAGAAGTTCTGTTGAGCAGTTTGTAAACTTACTTCTTGGACTTAACTTTAACTTCTTGGCTTAACCTGCCTGTTACAGACAAGGCAAAGGGTGGGTTACTGTATCTAACAGGATGTTGCTGAGGCATCTCAACTGAGATCCAATGCACTCAGACATTTTGTGTCTAGATGCAGTAGCTTCTTGCCCCAAAGAGTTGATAATACAGATGAGGAACAGAGGATGGGAGAGCAGCCTTAGGGGTGAAGGAATGTGTAGCAAGGTCTTTCTTGCATCCCATCCTTGGGCTCAAACTGATTCACTGATTTGGTTTTCTAGACCAAAACCCTGCTCAAAAAGTCCTTGTTTGGCACAGTTCAGGTACTCACACAACCCTCCCGTGGCAGCCTTAAAATAAAAACTCCACAGCTTATCTTGAGTGATGATGAAAGAGCTTAATATTCTTTCTAGATCAATCCATACCCATTGTAGGAGGAAAGGAACAGTAGATGAGCTAACGTCCCCCTTGGCAAGCTGGAGGAGGAAGGAGGTTTTGACTAAAGAGATGGAAGCCCCCGTGCTCTCTGGTATGTGGCGTTAGACAGGAAGAGTGTGCATGCAACTGCTGTGACCGCGGAGGTGAATTCATGTGCGTGAGAACCCAGCTTGTGTGTGGAGTGGGAGTAACTTATGTAGGTTACAGGAACAGGCTGTGAAGTGCAGAGTTAAGAGGGAGTTGATTTTTTTAAAGTATGTTGCATAAAGACTTCATCGTTTCCCTGTTTTCCTTTACTCATTTGTAGGGTTTTGGGAGCACAGAAGTTTATCACATCTGGACAGTGCCCAGCCCAATCTAAGTGCTCGAACCTGCAGTATTCTGATCTTATAAGCTCCACCGATAAGAAGTAATTGTTATTACTTCTTTGCTGACCTCTTATAGCACTGTAGCTCCTCTTGCACCACCAGAAGCTGAGCTTTCAGCTGGTTACGCTCCTGCAGCACATCTCGCAGCTCCTGCAGTGTGAACCGGGGGCGATTGGGGTCTGTGAGGTCTATGACCATTTTATCAGGTCCAAGGCTGAGCTGTAAAACAAACGGTGGTGGTGATCACCTTGTGACCTGTCAAACCCGAGGCACTCAGAGAGTAAAACCTCTTAATTGTATGAATATGTAGTAATTCTTAGAACTAGTAGGATTTCATCAGAATCCCGATTTTTTCCAAGCAGTTAATTAGAGCTTTTCCTGTTATTTTTATATTCCCTTGGTGACTGCATTTCCCAGCCAGGCCAGGGCCTGACTGTGACAGGCTCCAACCACAGCTAAAAGCAAAGTCTCTGTCCCAAAGACTTCGCAATCTACTTTGCCAAGAAGCTGCTTTTATCTGCTCTTCTGATGACCAGAAAGGCTGAGCAATCTGTCTAATACAGCAAAACTCTGTGGCAGAGAGAGGTAAGAACTGAATTCTCCTTTCCTCATTTAAGACCTTTGTGGCAGTGTCTTTTTCAATCACTTTCAGAGAAACAAAGCTTTAGTATTTGCACCTATGGCAAGTTGTTTTTATGGGACCGGTGCTGTGTGAGAGCTGAGCAACAGTGGATTTGTGTGCTGAAAACCTGTCTGTGTGTGTGAACGTCACTAGCACAGCAGCAAGTGGTTAGTTACAAAAGTGAAACAGAAGTAAGGGATCCACAGTGCCTTGCCACAACCCTGAAGATCTCTGCTCAGGAAATGGCTTCAAGACCTAGAAAGACCAGAAGTGAACTTTACGAGACTTGTTCTGCCGCCGTAAAAGAGCCTGGCAGTTATGGCAGCAGTACTGTCCGACCCATCTGCTGTTAGGATGGGTTTCAGCACCTGCATGTGGCCGAGGGGACAGACCACGATGGTGTCGTGCCCCCTCAAAGCTGCCACCCCAGGGCCAAGGCATGTGCAGCGTGGTACGCATTGCACGGTGGGCACCCACCTGCGGGGCGCTCCCCCGGTCCGCCCCTCGCCGCAGCTCCTCCAGCTCCCGCCGCAGGCAGTCCCGCTCCATGCGCAGCTGCTCCTCGGCGAGGCTGCTCTCGCTCACCAGCGCTTCCAGCATCTCCAGCACCCTCACGATCCTGAACTGCAGCCGGGCCAGGGCGGCGGGCACGGGCGGGCCGGTGCTGAGCTGCAGCAGGTCGCGGCCCACCACGGAGGAGATGTCATAGACATCACCGGCCGTCAGCTCGAACGGGCTCTTCTCCAGAGCCCTCTCCGGGCCGCCATCCTCCTCCTCCTCCTCCTCCTCCTCCTCCTCCCGGCCCTGCTGCATGCCCGCCCGCTGACTCCCTCCGGCGGGCCCCGCGGCCCCTCCCGCTGCCGGCGGTTTCCATGGAGGAGCCCGCGGCCCGGCCGCGCTTCCCGCCCTGCCCCTTCCCCTCAGCAGACACCGCCCGCTCGCCCGCCTTCCGCCGCCGGTGAGGGGCAGCGGGTGGCTTCGGGGCGGCGGGACGAGCCCTCGCTTTGCACCGGGGTGGGCACCGGGCTGGGCGGGGAGGGAGGGAAATGCACCGGGGGTTCCTTAACGCCGCGTTCGCCAGGCGCCATGGCGGAGCGGCTGCTGGGCGCGGGGCCGGGGGATGGCGGCGGCGCCGCTCCAAACGGGACGGGGAAAGGGGGTAAAGGAGCGGCGGCTGGAGCCGGCGCCCCTCTGCCCGGCCTCTGAGCACGGCAGCCGGGCGAGGGGGCCGCGGGTTCCTTCAGCGGGGTGCGGGGTAGGGCCCGCAGGGGAAGGCCGGAGCGGAGGGTTCCCTCAGGCTGAGGCGGGTCCAGGCTCTCTGACATGTTGAGATGAAGTCAAACACTGCGACGTGGCTGGTTTAGTTAAGTTGGTCCCGCTCTTCGGGGTTTTGGGATGAAAATACCGCTGAGTCTGTATTTTTATGTGTTTGCCCCACCAGACTATGAGCGACTGGGCGCCCATCGCAAAGGAGTATGACCCGCTCAAAGCCGGGAGCATTGATGGCACAGATGAGGAGCCCCACGACCGTGCCATATGGAGGGCTATGCTGGCACGCTACGTACCCAACAAGGGAGTTACAGGAGACCCTCACCTCACCCTGTTTGTAGCAAGGCTCAATCTTCAGACAACAGAAGAGAAGTTAAAGGAGGTGTTTTCCCGCTATGGAGACATCAGAAAGATCCGTCTGGTTCGAGACCTGGTCACGGGGTTTTCCAAGGGGTATGCATTTATTGAGTACAAAGAGGAGCGAGCACTCATGAAGGCCCACAGAGATGCCAACAGGCTGATTATCGATCAGCACGAGATCTTCGTAGACTTTGAACTGGAAAGAACTCTCAAAGGATGGATTCCTCGGAGGCTTGGAGGTGGTTTTGGAGGCAAAAAAGAATCCGGGCAGCTCCGGTTCGGAGGACGGGACAGACCTTTCCGAAAGCCCATCAATTTGCCAAACATGAAGAATGATTTCTATGGAGAAGGATCAGCAGAGAAAAGAAATTGGTCTCGTGAGGGATCAAGGGACTGGAGAACAAGGGACCGAGACCATGACAGGAGCAGAGACAAGCGGTGGCCAGAAAGGGAGCGGTCGTGGACTTGGGGTGAGAGCGAGAGGGACTCCAAAGAGGAGAGGAGCAGAGGGAGGGAGAGGAAGGACAGAGACAGGAAGGACAGGGATAGAGACCGGAGCAGGGAAAGAGATACCAAGAAACAAAGAGATGATGACAAGCACCGGTAGGTGACAGTGCCTTGGCATTGGGCTGTGTTACCTTCTCTTACATCCACAGCGTTCCAGCTGCAGGGGCTGTGAGCAGTGTTCCCAGACTCCCCTGCTAGAAGCTCTCTATAGTTTGGCTGCTAATGCAGTTAAGGTATGTGTTGAATTGTTCTTCAGAGGAAATAAACTTTTGTAGTAATATTTTTGAACTGGTGAATGCTGTCAGAAATGTCCCACGTGTGGGCATCCCTCTGAAATTGAGTGCACACCCCGGTTGATACCCATCTGGCTGCCTTGTTAGGGCTCAGGAGAGAGCTCCATGCTTAAGTATTTATGTGCCAGATGTCCACAGTCATTCAGTGAGCCATGCTCTTGACGAAACAGTCACTTGTTGGAGAAATAGTAATGGAAAAGCAACAAACCCAGCTTCTGAGAAATGTGCCCCAAACCAGAAGCTGAGAAGTCATGTTATTTTCTTGAGCACAGGAGAGATCTTGAGTAGTTCGATGTCCTTAACTAGATCTGCAACGTGAGGGAGAAGCACAGAACAAGAAATTTGGGTTCTTTTGTATCATGGAAGAATACGCACTTCCTTTGATTAGAGGAATGTGCTCTGCAGAGGAATGTGCACTGCAGAGCAATGAGATCAGGTTCCTTATCAGTCCATGGACTCTTCTCTCTGTGGGTGGTTTCCTGCCTGCACAGGGTTTAAATCCTGCTCTGGAAGCAGGGCTGGCTGCTGCCTGTAGTGGAATTGGGGAAGCAGAGGGCAAAGCAGCTCCTTTTTCAGAGCCTGGGTTTGTACAGAGACACCCATCGTCCATTGAGAAGCGCATGGTGCATTTCAGTAAAGGTGTTCTTTGTCATCGTAAGCCATTCCTAAATATTTGGTAATGTATTTTAAACTATATTTTTTTGGTCAGCCTTTGAATGACCCTGTCCTAAACCTCTCCTAAACCTTGCCCAGTTTGAGGCTTTATTTCCCCAAAGAGTTGGATGAGCCTTCTCAGGGGAAGGAAAACAAACCCCTATATTGCATCCCTAAGGAGAAACGATATTAACTTCCCACGAAAAAAAAGGATTCAAGCCTTGCAGAAATATTCAGTTTTTCAGAAATATTTATTAAACTGTTAAAATTATTTACTGCCCAACCAAAAAAAAACCAAAACCAAAAAACAACCCAAAAAAGTCAGTGATCCTGCACACTGCAGATGGGATATTGCTGCTCCCCTCACCCGACAGGTCCTGGCCCCTCCTCTAAAAGCAGATTTTACTTGAGAAACAATATATAGCAGAGCCTGAAATCTTTACATCCTCTTCCCTACCTGCCATGCTTTCTGGTGGCACTTGGAGCGTGTAAACTCCGCATTTCAAACATCAGGATGAGGAGCGAAGTGGTTAATGGCAGCCGGTCAGCAGTAGCTGATTTTAGGTTCTGAGGTACCAGGCTAGAGATGAGTGGGGGAAGGTCGCACTGCTCAGTGCTGCTGTTGGAAACTGGTTGCGGGTTTAAGGTGACAGCAGTGCTGTGGTGTATGGAACAAGCTTTATGTGCAGGAGGCCAGGATTTGTCCTGTGTAATGCACCGGCTGAGGTGCTGGGACACCAGTTCAGTCCATGTGTTTCTGTTATCCCAGCTCACTGCTCTCAGCTGATTGCAGAAGCAATGTGCTTATTCAGGCCATGTGGCTGCTGCATTCTTGCGTTGTTTCTGATTACTGCATCTATTCTAAATGTGCCAAACAACTGTAAACTATGCTAGGGAGAGGCTTGATGGGAATCATTCAGTATTTACTTTAACTGCCTGATACAACTGTAGTGTATTTATTTTTTCTCTAGTATGGAAGTGAAATTGAGATCTGAGCAACTTAAGTATCATTAAATGAAGGCATTCCTCCCACTTAAGAATTGCTTTTCACACAAGGGAGGAAGTGCTGCTGTTTTTTGGATACATCTTCTGCAAGCGTAAAACTTAAGATATGTTACCAAAACATACCCAGGCAAAATCTTATCTGCCTAATCCTAGTGTGAGATGCTACCAACACTGTTTCAGATGCAGATGTGTTTCATATTAAGACCACACATCTCCTGCCACACCAGGGTGGCACAGGAGACACTTCACCTAAACACAGGGAAGGTCTGTGTTCAAAATGAAGCAGGGTTACAGTTGGGAGTGCAGCAGCATCCAGCCCACGCTTGCAAAAGGATGGTTTCCTGGCACAGTTTCACTCCAGATTGGCTCACACACACTGAAGAATCCAGAGTCTTGGATCACCCTGTATTAAAAACAAGTGGCATGTCCTAAACCCTTGTCTCACTCTCACCTAGGAGATCTTTGGGACTGCCTCCTACATTCAGTACCTGGAGTAGTTGGAGCTTTACTCCAGCCTGAGCATTGTCTCCTGTTGTTAGTGCCACTCCTGAGAAGAGGCTCTTTACAGAGCAGATGTAGTTGCTGGGGGTAAAGCCCCCTCCACTAAGCTACGTGTGCAGAAGCTGCCTGCAGCCAGCTCCTCACCAGCAGCACTTGCTGCAGCACACAGCCAAGGGCACAGAACGACCCCAGCACCTCTCTCACACACAGCCATGGATGTGCTCACCCTCTCCTGCCTGGTTGGGTGCCTTCATGGAGTGTGGTGCAGAGGCAGGGTGAGAGCTGGCACCCAACTGTACCTGACAGTTACACCACACAGGGCTCTAGGGTCATGGTTTTTCTAAGTACAACCCCAGTGAGACCCAAGGGTCCCACAAGCTTAGTTGCAAAGCGGATCTAAATCCCACCTCCTGGCAGTTCAGCTGTGCTGGGATTTTACTGGCAAGTTAAGGCCCTATAACCACAGGTTACCCAAACATCAGCTGCCACCAGCAGAGCAGCCTGCACATACAGAAGTAGTGTTGAGATTAGTTAGAGAAAGCATTTAGAGCTGGGGTCCTGTCTAAGTCAGTTAAAATAGCTCACGTCAGCTTGCTGAGAGTGTCTTTCACTCTCAAGTTAGGCAGTCTTATCTACATAGAGAAGTGGAGTGTGACTTCATTAAAAACCTGTCTGTGGGAAAGAGATCTAATTCCTTGACAGCAGCTGCCTGCTGCTCTAGGGGGAAGTCCTTGGTAAGAAGGAAAGAATTCAAGTGTCAGAATTCCTCCGTGTAAGAAACTTGTTTTTCATTACCACTGCAGACCTGATGGCAAAACGCAAGGCACGCTCACCTCCTACGTCAGTTTCTTCATGCTTTAGGCACTATAAGCAGCAGGGAAATGTACACGCACTGTCCCTCTCAGGGCTACTCCAGTTTATCTGTTTGTGTTGGGTGAGTTTCCAAGTGGTTCCTCTGCAGAATGCAGATGTCAGCTGAACGTGACAGGACACAGCAGCGCTGTGGAGTGGCAGCTGTGTGTCCCTCTTGAAAAGATCCTTACCAAAACAAAAAGCAAACAACCAATAGTGTTAACAATCGGGGTAAAAGAGTCTTTGCCACTAGATATTGTACACTGCAAACAACCTCTAATAATGGCACAGGTCCTTTTTTGGTTTAAAGAAGCTTGTGTTGCTGTAGTTAATATATGACCAAGACCATAGACTTGTTATTCAGCACAAAATAAGTCATCTAGAAGCTTCGGTGTCCCAGGGCATCAGCGACTGTTCACTACAAAGCTTGGATTCTGTTTCCAGCAAACAGTCCCAAGCAAACAGTGAGGAGTCCCTCTTGAAGAGTCCATCTCAAACACGCTGAGGTGCACAAGGCAAATGAAAGTGATGAGCTGCCAGATTTTGGTTACAGAAGCTTCTTGTTACTAGAGTGTCGAGATCTACTGCGGTAAACGGAACACCTCAAGGCTTTAGTCACAGGTGCTGCAGGGCTTCTTGTCCTTGCTCCATGTAGGAGTCATCTTTATGTGAATTTGACCATTCTCCAAAAGTATCCTGGAAGTGGACATTTTTCTGTGATGCCTGCATACGTTTCTTATCCCGATAGAAGAAACTAAACCTTCCAGGGAGGGAGGGGAGGGAAAAGAAAGAACACTGCTTAGCATCTTGAAACCACTTCAAACACCCGCCCCGATACACAGCACAACAAAACAGAGCAAAAAATCTGTTTGCATCGGCAAAACTCAAGGTAGTGAAGCCTGATGGGGTGCATGTCAGAATGTTATTAGAGATGAAGTCATTGCAATCTCAAGCAGTTTGGCTATGGAAGCTTCAAATAAGCTCTAAATGCTGTTGACTCTACAAGGTGCAGGTATCATTTTCAATGTATATTCCCCCCCTTCCCCAGCCCCAAGATAAAGAAGCGACACAATACATGTTAGTTTCTTGGCATAAAGAAAGTGGTATCTTTGGCATTAAATCTGGATAATTTACCAGACAGCAGAAATAGATCGTGTTTTGAAGGGTGTGAGCAGGGAAGTTCATAAGATAAGAAAATAAAGCCTCCACTTTTTGTGTCCAAGTGTACAGAATCTGATACATGGACTTGGTTCCTGCAAACCCAAATGAGTAAATGCACGTGTGTGCACCAGAGTTTGCAGGATGAAGGCTCTAATCAAATGCACACGAGTGTGCACGTCATTTCCTGTCACACAGCTTGGGTGCTCTAAGAGAATGACGTACATGAACCAACAGCCATTTAATACAACAACAAACTGCCAGCTGACAACACAGCTAAGAAAATACAGCCCAAAAATCCTTAGTATCAGTTTATTTGTAAAGGATGAAGTTACTTGACCAGGTAAATTCAGTGTTTGTCAGGAGTTCAGTACAAGAGGTGTTAGTGTGGGGTTTAGGTCAGCTGAGAAATGCAGAAGTTGTGGTCCCAGCTAGCAAGGGTTTGAATTGGCTACAAACACTTTGGGTTTAACAGGGCACTTAAGGAGGTAAATACTGGTTGGTTGCAGAGTACCCAGCAAAACGCAGTTGTGAATGACACAGAAACTGCTAAATGCCTCTGCAGTAAGAGACTATGCAAATATAAACTCAGCTTGAACAGGGTATAAAGATGGCCCAAGCCTCAGCACCCTTCCTGCACACCACAAGCCTCCCCTCAGTATCACGATCTGACCATCCAAACCACCTCATGTGGACCAGGGAGTTCTGCCATCAATGTCTCTAGGCACAGAGGAGGCTGTATTTGAGTGTCAGGTGAGGTTTAAGGCAGCTTTCCTGAAAAAATATCCTATCATACATGCAGGGAAGCATGACAATATCAAGAATATTAAGAATTATTAATTTTTTACTAGAAAGCAATGTAAAAAGCTACACAAGTGCAATGCCAGATGACTAACGTTGCTAGCAGGACCTGAACTTCTACATTTCCTGGCTTCGAATTTGCAGCCTTAACAATAAAATAAGTCTTTTGCACTTAATTAACCTCATCCTTTTCTACCACCTTCATTACAGGAGCTTATAAATTCACACAATGCTATGTCTTTTCAGGGCCAGATTCAATTCCAGCTGATAAAGGAAGTGTGTAGTCACTGAGGCTTTCTGCTGAGCATGTCTGGTCCTGGCTGCTCAGCCTTGCTACTGTGATGTCCACACAAAGGACTGCTGTGTTTATGCAGTAAGTTTCAAATGTCAAAGTTCAGTCATTTTTCACTTTATCATTAAATTGAGTAAGAGAAAAACATGCTTGAAAATCTCTGCAGGAAGCAGAAGGCTTTCTAATTCATTTTGAAACCATGAAAATTGTTATTATGCCTTGAAAACTCCCATGGAGGAGGTTTGGAAAAAGCATGTCTATGTGGAGAGGAAGGGAACTTAAACACTGTGTTGCTGCTGCCAATACAAAGATCACTAAAGCAGCAGTTCTGATGCACAGAGACTGTGTGTTAACAGCTATCAGTACATCTTCCAGAGACAGCCAAGGATAGAATAATAGAATTGATTATTGGGAGTGTAAACTCTGTTCTGAAATACATAATTAGAGACAAAATATACAGCGCATAGACAGAAAGACACGGAAGCAACAGCCTATAATTAACACTGGAAATTAATATAGATCCCAGCCATTACACCCTGTAATTCTAACAAACTGATTTGGAACAAGTCATTAGAGTGACAGGGGTTTCTTTAACAGCAGTGGTGTGAATTGTGAATAGACACACTGAGTAAGCAAAATTAACAGATGCTGGTTAAAAATCACATATTGCAGCTATTTCCTCAGGAGTAATGATTGGTTTAGCATGGTAAATTAAGGCAAAAGTGATCAAATGTCAGTACTGGAGGATTAGCATGGAGAGGACTACAATGAGTTGTGTGCTGACTGGTCATTCTGATTGGCACTTTGTTCTTCTGTGATCCCACAGGCAGCCGATGAGAATGCAACCAGCAGTGCATGTTAACACGGGGTCATGCAAAAGGAAAACACAGTACCAAACAGTATTACAAAACAATTCCTACAAGGGACACAAGTCTTCTTATTGGCTGCAATGTGGGATCGTCTGGAATCAATCCAGCAGCTACCATGGGCATTATGGCTGTAAAGATCCTGGTCAGGAAAGTACAGACACAGAAGAGGTAAGACTGGAGCAAGGGAAAGAAAAAGCATTCCATTAAAAAGAAAAGAGGCAAACATGATACACGGGGTTACTTTGAACTACCACACAGGACATGTTACAGGGAGAGGTGGATCTGCATCACCCAAGACAGCTCTCCTCAGTGAAAAACTCGTATTTAGGAAAAGTAGTCATTGTAACCATTTAAATTGTTTTTGAATTTCTAAAAGATACCACTTTTGTGTTGTGAGGCAGCCTGCAATCTGGGTTGGGTTTCATCAAGGTGTTACCACCTCTAGCAATGCAGAGCAGAGTGCACACTGTTCTTCCGAAGAGACAAACAGGCACAAACATAATGAGATGAAAGATGAAGGTGTATGTTAAGAAATACCAAAGAGGACTCTGCCGTGCCTACTGGATATTTGCACAGAAAACAGGGTTAGACAGGACCAGCATTACAGTTAACCATTCTACAAAGGTTACACTTAATAGTTTCCAGTTAAAAACCAGGCTTGCAGGTGAAATACTGAAGTAACCTCCTATGTGAGCTACTTGGTTAAAGGGCCTGTGTGTCTTTCCCAAGAGGACCTGCATTACTGCTTCGCATGCAGAAAGATGCCAGCTGCTGGCAACTAAGTACTTATTTGAAACCTTGCAGCTACCCTGGCAGGAGCACTTTCTAGCTGACCACAGCAAGGCTGTTTCTTTGTCATTCAGCACTTTCACTATGCATTATACAACTCATGCAGCTTCAAGGTCGAGAGCACGCTGAGGGGGTTCTCTGCGCCCAGCCAGCCCCACACAAACCTACCAACACATCTTCATCCATACCTGGAACACCCTCTGTTTCCTAAGGATTCTCCTCAGAGCTTCTCCCTTGTGCCAAATATTTTTTTGAACTGTGGACTAATGTCAATTAAAGATTAAGTTGAAATCACAAGAGACATTTTGTGACCAAACGCAGCTCTCCCCAGCACAGTCACTCTTAACTGCTATTCTTACATTGGAAATGAACACAAACAAGCAAACATTGTTGTGTCATTAGCAGTAAGTACGACCTCTATTTTTACACGTGGCGCAGTCTGTGAGCTGCAGAAATGACACAGACACATCAGCTTTTGTAGACTGCAAGAATAGGAAGAAAACTTATGGCTGTTTCGGGCATTACATCAGTGACAAACAAGCACATATACTTAAAAGGGAAAACAAAACAGCGTTTTCTGCTCAAAACAGAAGGAGCATTTTTAATCCTTGTACTCTTCCTCCTCAGTAAAGCCCCCTGGTTGCATTATTTCATCAAAACTCTGCCATGTGATGTGGTAGAGACAAGTGTAGAAATCAAACAGTCTGAGATCACAGCTCAGAGTGTGCCCCAAAATGCTGATCTCTGTAGCTTGTTTTCCTTCCTTTATGGAGATGCAGCACAGAGTCACCTGAGCACCCCTTAAATGGCTCAGGCTACATGTACATGTGTCTGATTCCCCGAGATGCTGTGTGATGAAGGAAGAAGGGGCACATTATCCAGGCAAGCATAAAACTTCACTGGAGAGGACCGCATGAGTGTCTCCTTTTTTTGTACTTCAGCTATTTGTTTAATCAGGAGGAAAAGTCTGAAGTGGAGGGAAAAGCAGCTCTGCTTTCATTTGTAAAGGCACTCCGTGTGCAGGTATCAGCACTACAGGTCTTCATTGCATCATTAGGTGTGGAGGATTTATGTATCAGTGTTACCCAGGTAGTTGTATAGCAAAGGGCTGACAGCACCCAGCCTGGGAGAGGGGAAGGGAGCTCAGGAGACAGTTCACAGCAGGCAGGGACTGCAGGAGGGGCAGGAGGGGTGTGTAACAGGACAGATGCTACACTTGGGTTCTTTGGGTTTTCCAGCAGTGAATTGCCTGTCTTTTTAAAGCCCACGTACAAGCACAGTGTTGACAACACACACAGGGAGGAGGGGGGAAAGAAAAGAAACCCACACCAGACAAATCTTATCCAGATAGGCTGCAAGAATAAGACAAATCTGAAAACTATCACCAGCCTTCAGGTTACTTAAGTAGACAGTTTTGTCTTCCCATATTTAATATGATGGCTGAATGAAGAGAGAGCAGACAGGGACAGAGCATCACAGCTAAAGAAAGTAATTTCATTTTAACAGCAGGCTCAGTATGTGCTTCCACTGCCTGGCAGGAAAGGACTCTTGCCTTTTCTGAAAGGGACCAAACCATGATTTTATGGTTTATTGTGTGTGGGTTTTGTTCTGTGAATTTAACACAGAATCTAGGCAGGTGTCTGAAAAATGTGCATTGACTGATGCTGAACAGCTTATCACCAATAAGTTAACTGAGAGAAAGAAAGCACTCAGGTAAGTGGTTGAACGCACTTACGTGCCTCCTGCCATGGCTCCCTGCATTGCCCACACGTGTGCAGAGGGCAGAGTCAAAGCTAACACCTCCTTGGTGTGTGCTCTGTCTTACAATGTCTGTTTACATTTTTATGCTGCCTTTGCTTCATACATCAAGCATGGAAACTGCCATTAACTCAAAGTGTGGCAGCTGAAACCAGCCACCCCCCTCAATGGAATAAGCTTTAAAAAGTACTAAAACATTATAAGAGAAGCTTTACAGTGGGAATCTCATGAGATGAAGCATTATCATCGTCACAGTCATGGGATGAAAACTGAAGCCCAAACTCAAAGTGGTTTTTCTAGTCGTGTGAGGGGAAGGGTTCTCTCAACAAACACAGCAAAAATAATCAGAAGTGCCCTCCTGACTTTATGGTGTTTTGGATCAGTGCAGCTCTTCCAATGGAACCTACTCTCACAGGGCTGCTGCTATTATTAAACAAGGACTGAAGGTTATGGACATGGGGGCAGGATGGAAGAGCTTTTTATGTGGAAACAAAGGGCTGTTCCCAAGATCATTTATGCAGTTAAAAAAGTTAAGCTTCCAGTCTCGCAAAAATCCAAAGACTTGCTGCAAGGTTGCAAGACGATTTGGAATAAATAAATGTACAAGGAGGGAATTTCTCCAGATAGATGGATTGGCTAACACTGATTTTATAATTGATACAAGTAAATGCACACCTCTGACAGTAAGCTTAGGTTTTGGGCAGCAATGTGAAATACTTCACCAGAAGAAGGTGGGGTTCTTACAGCCAAGGAAGCTGGAATCCTCTCCAGCAGCAAATTTGTTCAGCAAACAAAGGTTTTTGTGTTGTACACATGGTGCAAGTCGGGGTCTAAAGGCTTAGTTCAACAAGGAAACAGGCACAGTAAGGCTGTGAGGAAACCTTGTTCTGCAAACCCAACTGCCACAGTTCTGCCACTGGCTTTACTTGTGAACAATGCTCTTCACATGTCTTCTGAGCATGATGTGGGTTTCTGACACTCCATCACCTTAAGACCAGTGTGTTAAGGAACTGGGACTTGCACTTGAACAGGAGCATTGTTCCTGCAGTCCTCACACACTGAGATCCAGCACTGACTTCAGTTTTGGGCACACAGGACAGGCTGAGCGGTGCTCTTGCAAAGACCACCATCAGTAGCAGCTCCCTTTGGAGTATGACTTTGTGGCCCAGACAGGAAGATTCTCTAAGAAGATCAGTGTCTGTGTTTAACAGCTCATACCAGCTATAACAAAACACTGCAACACAGGCTCTTTTGGTTAGCCTGAACAGTGTACTTAAGAAGGAATCGTTAGAACTGGGCTGAGCTTCTTGGGCACAGCAGTCTGGCCACAGACACAAGCACGTGGAGCACTGCTGGACTCCCCGCTGCTATCTGCACTTAGGGAGCAAAAGGTGCAACAGGAGATAACCTGAGACGAATGTTGTCGCAGAAATAGGCAGAAGTTTGGGCCAAAGCTGACTGCTGTTTGCTGATACCTGTCCTGTGCTCTCTCAGTGTCTCTCCCATATACATTAGGGATGTTGTTGTCTTCATAGGTAAATTCTTTAAAACTGGCCTACCCACATTATTTGCTGACTATTTCCAGTATCCTTAGAAAATAGGCTACTTACAGTCGTTTGATTCCAGATTCAGGCTGAGTTGAGGGTTTAGGCTGAATTATGGGTGTAGGTTGAGGGGATCTCGTTTCTTCTTCTGTTTCCTCGCTTGAAAGAAAGAAACAATAATGAATGTTCTCCTCCCAAGGCATGGAAGCACCTTAAGTTCTAAAATTAAACCTGAGATAGTGCTGTTGATGAAGTCATGCAAAAAGATCTGTTCAAAGCTCATTGAAATCAATGGGAGATGTTTCCATCAACCAGTGGACAGCACCTAGAACTGTGCCTCCTTTCAATATTGTCTTTCCATCTGACAAGGAGAGGGAGAAGAGGAATGCATTGAATAAAAGTTCTAAAGGTTTCATTTTAGACCCATCCTTGTCCTCATTTTTGCATTCAAAAGTATTAAATATTTGTAATCATTCTAAGGTTCAGGGGAACCTGGGAATTACGGTAGGACATAGTTTCTCCCACTGTGAGGAACCAGATTCAAACTAAAGCCACATGCTTGCAATCTCTACTTTAAGCCTTTGTAGAAATACAAGCTTGTTGGACACTTTTTCAGAGCACATTTATTGCTTCAAGACCTGCCCTATGGCTCCTCTGTGTCTAGCATGCAACAGGAGAGGAGATCTAACCTACCTTTTGTAGTATAAAAGCTCCTCCTGAAGTAAAAACACTTTAGATTTCAATTCATTCCTTTCATGAAGGACATCCCGGAGCTCCTGCAAGGTGAATCTTGGACGATTGGGATCTTTTAAGTCCAGTGCCATCTTCTCTGAGTCGGAAAGGCAGTCGTCATTGTTGGGTTCTGCCTAGGAAGTGAAATGTGGGCTTTAAATTCACCATACGAGTGCACGTCTGAGCAGTTGGAAGTATTTATCAGTCTGGTTCCCAACTTCTTCCTTCCAGCATTATTAAGTCAATTTTAAGAGAAACACATCAATTTTAAGAGGAAAAATAAACAAAGAAGGAATTAGTTTTTCCTGTGACAGACTCTCAGCAAGAACAGCTCAGTGAGCTGAGGAGCTAAGTACTGAAATTCTTAAGCAGAGCCCATTTTTTATAAGCCTGATCCTACCCTCTTTTAAGCTCATGTGTTTGTGAAACAGTTTTACTGTCTATTGGTACATGACTGCAGGTTAACCTTGGCTAGGCTAAGGTGGGTGCAGTATCAATTTCTACAGCAGGGATTGCAGCCCTTGTCCTGCAGACAAAGCAGCAGAGCAATGTGCACTTGTCCTTTCGTTTGATTCACCCCATTCATCCAAACACACTTCTTTAAAAGATTGGTGCAACCTAACGAGAGGCTCAAAGGAAATTACCCGAACACTTTCTCCACCTCTCTAGCTTAGGGTCTGAGCTAATGCCTTTTCTTTTAGTTTGCCCCACACCTTTGCCCAAATAGGCTATTTTTGCTAGATTTTGCTCAAATCAGCACAGACTAAGCAGCCTGTAGCCAGTGCAGATGTCTTGTCTGAGCCGACAAGCAATGTCCATTCCAGAGCATGCAGCTATTCCAGCTTCCTGCTTGCCACTGCAATTCCTGTCTAACCATCATCCTGGCAAAGAGAGTGGGGAACGGCTCTAATTAGAAGAGATGCCATTGTCGTGGAACTGATGAGCTACAGAGATGTAAAGAATGCATCCTTTCTCTCAGAGACTGAAGACACTTTCACTCCTGCTGGCTTCAGGCTGAGGCTCTGCAGCCCCATATACAAAGCTGGGCATCCTGGCTGAATTAACAGCAATGAAACAATCCTTTTCATTATTAGTACAGTGCTTGCCCAATTGAGCAGTGACATGTTAACACAGCACTGGCTGTCACATTCCAGGGGGGACCAGAGGACCCCATCAGCCTTTGCTTCTGCTTCTTCATGTATATTCCTGCCTACTACGAGTGAATTGGATGTGTCACTCTGCTGCAGTCTGTCAGGCATTTACGGTGCTGCTTGGTACTGGAGCAATGCATCCAGCCTGCACAATAGCGCTCCTCTAAGTTCTTTCATATCATGATGCCCCTTATCCTATTTTGTACTCTTCTAAGAGCAGCGTTAAGAAAGGAAAATACAGCATGTTTGCTTTACAAAGACAGAAGTAGTGTCATATGCACAAAGGAAAAATAATAGGAACCATAAAGAGGACTAAAGGATGCAACAGATCATGGATGCATCCTTTTCTCAGGAAGCTCCCCTCAAGTTAGAGTAAAGAATAGTTAAGGTGCTTTCCAACCCTAACTATTCTATGATTCTAAATTGCATTCCTTCTGCTCTGACCTCAGCACCAAATCACTGCAAATTTGTCTCTTTGCCTGTTCCTGCAAGCACTTGAGTACCGAAGCAGTAACATTTGCTTTTCATGAGTGTTTGCACTGGTAACACTTCACTGCACAAATTCTAACAGGAAGCAAAAGCAGAACTAAGGCCAAAGCTGGTTCCTCTAAAAGATGCCCTCAAATATTTATAAGTTGATTTGGTAGCAATAGACCAGCTGAGTCCTGACAGATCTAAAGTGCCCTAAGCACTGCAAGGACCAAGTGTGCAGGTTCTGCATTGCCTCCGCGACTGCTTTTGACACACTTTCTTTTCTGCTGTGGTTCACATGCTACCACCATCACACTGCACTGCTCCTGTGGGACCCATCAGGGCTCACATGTTTGCATACTCAGCAAAGTTTAAGCTACTTGCCAGCTGCTTATCTTCTGGAAACCCCAGACTGTTTAAGGGATGGGTTTGTTTTCCTTTGGAGGAAAGGGTTGAGATGTACAAACAAAATGAGGCCAAACACACCAAACTTAGCACTACTAAAACACTGTCTGCCTTCAGGACAAACTAGCAGCTGATGCTCCAGTGATTTGGGATTGATTCATGTTGTTTTTAATAGAACACTCTCTTTTGAAGCAATGATCTGTTGATAGCTGGTGAATTCTGCAGCCTCATGCATGACTGAAGTGCTGCACTCCCAAGGCTTTATGATGGGTAGCCAAGTCCAAGGGGAGAGCTGCTCTCTAATGCAGACATCCCACTGCCTTCTGTGAGACTGGTTCCCTCCTTCAGGAAGGAGAGGTCTGTTCCATTGAGTCATCATCCACCTTATGGGGCCTTTCCTGCTCTCTATGTCACACCTGAACACAAGATCCTGTCCTCAACTCCCACCATTGCTTCTGATGTGTGCATTTATCCAACGAGGTACTTGGGATGAATTCCAAAGCTTTTATAAAGGCTGTTTACAAAGTGATTTAAAGTGCCTCTTACCTTCACTTCCTCCCCATTCTGGCTGTCCTCACCCTGCAGTTTTTCTCTCAGTCTCCCCAGCTCTGCTCGCAGGTTGCCCATCTCCTGCTCCTTGGTTTGAAGATAAGCTTCTAACTCCACCTTCTGCTCGATCAGCGCCTTCCCCTGAGCCTCAACAACAGTGATGCGGTGCCGCAGGTCGTGGTTGATCTTCATTAACCTGTTCTGTTGCTGCTGAAGCTGCAAAACATGGGTGCAATACCATTCAGTCATGATGGCCAAGTCCCAAACATCATGTTAAAGGAAAACTAGTGGGTTCCTGTTGAATTTCATCTGGAAAATTCTCCTTCCTTACTCCCATTGTTTTTTAATATCTAATTATCTACTACAGTTACAGTCACCAAAACTTAACTGGTTTCTAGAGTAAAGAGGCATTTTCTTCCAGCTAAAAGCAAATCCATCACTTCTGATAAATATGTTTCAAAAGAGCAAAGTTCAGGGATAGGGATTATGGAATTCTGAATCAAATCTTAACCCGGAGTAGAAGAAAGACAGCAGAGGAATCCTTATATTCAATATATGAGTACTTCATACTCAAACTTTGCTTTTTGCTCTGAGGCTCTCATGAGGCAGGCTGTAACCTGTGAGTCACTGCATGGGCAGCACCAATGTGAGAGGCCGCAGCACTTGCCGGAGGCACTTGGCTGGAGCAGGGATCATCTAGGTCTGCCCTCACTAGCACAGAGAAGTCCCATGGCCTGAGGAGATGAGGCAGCGTGAGGATGGGAAGCAAAATACGGGTAAAGAGGTCATTCCTCCTGACACAGAAAGAGCCAAGACATCATGTGGTCCCCACAGTCACAGTGGAGTCTGTGATTCATCAAGACTAAAGCCGGATCTCTTGTGCTGTGGTCCCCAGGGACACCCATCCTCTCTCAGTGACCTTCTGGCCAAAGTAAGTGACCTGGGCTGGGCTCAGGCCCTTCCTCCTCTCCCTTCCTGTGCAAAGAGGCAATCCACACTGCAGCCCTGGTGTGGGAGTGTGTGTGTGGAGTCCAGCTGCCAAACTCTGCAGAGAGTATGTGTAAAACATACAGCAGCTCACTCACCTCAGCAGGGATTCCTCAATGGTACTGAGGAAGTTTGCACTGCCAAAGCAGAGAGAGATACAAGAAGCCAGGGTAGGTTGACTGTCCTGTTCCCACAGAAGGGGAGAGCTCTGAGGTCCTTAAGGAAACAAACAAAACAACCTGTCCTTCCCCCATCTTCCTCTCTTGTAACACTGGTTTCCAGTTACTTCCAAGTGTGACTGGTCCTTCTGGACTCAGCAGAGGGTGTGTGTCCGCTGGCTAATGGTTTTGGACACTCCATAGTTATGCTGGACACTTCAGTTACTGGACTAATCATCTGGCATTGCTTACAAATCCTACATTGATTTAAAATTAAACCCAGGCTATGGAAGTATGGGTGAGAAAGAAGAGAAACAGGAAGACTCAGAGCCACTTACAGCCTCTACATCCTCATTTTTAAGTCCGAGTTCCCGGTCCTTTGCTCTGATTTCATCCCTCTGTTTATCTACCACTTCTTTCAGCTTCTTCATGACTTGCCGCTCTCTTTCTGACATTCCTGGTTAAAAAAAGAACACAGAAGAAAACCCATAAGAACAATGAGGAGCTGCTGAGACCGGAACAATAGTGAGAAATATTTAGGTAAAGACCCTGGCCGTTGCCTGCTGGTAGAATGACAGAGATGCTGCTGGAAGATGCTTTAAGGGCTAAAACAGGGAACAGAGATTACACAATCCACTCCATAAAGCCACCGCACAGGTAGTCCTTAAAGAAGGAACTGACAGTCCTCAGAAATATTTATAACAGTGGAGTGACACGGATACCTCTTGGTGCCTCTGCAGTTTGACATCAGTGTTCGCACTATGCCCCAAGGAGCTCGGGTTTTGTGTGATAATCTGTAGAATCAGCCGGCCAGGACCTTGATGGGGTAAAAAGGATGGTCTGGATCCTCAGCAAGACCTAACCAGCATGTCCCTGTAGTGGATTGCACCTAGATCCAAACCTGCTGAGGAGTGCTGGACTAGAATGATTCTGTGTTAAAATCCAGTTCTGTGTCGGGTGAAAGGGAGATGAAGCAGGACCTTCAGAGCGTACCTCCACCCTGAACCTAGAACAGACATTTAATCTGAATTATGGTCACACATTTTCTCCTCATATTTTGCAACCCTATTGCATTCTTCTGTTATTTGCTATAGATAATTGGGAACTGGCACTGCAGTGATGGGCTCCTCAGAGCAAAACCAGAGATGATTTAACTTGGTGAGGTGATAAATCTGCTACACTGACTTTTCCTGATAACTGCACAGACATGCAGTTTGACGGTCCTAAATTATCACATAAAATCATGTAGTGCAGCATCCTGTAGGACGGCTTGAAAATGAAAACCTATGGCCAGGGCAGTGTGTGGCCTCTCTGGCTTAAGTCCTGTCCAAGCAGGAGCTCAAGTCCAGGGCCTGTTGCTGTCTGGTTCTATAACCTTTGGCAAACTAGTTAGTTACATGGGTCCTCAGCTTCCTCCATTTACGAGCTGCAAGTGGCGACTTCCCTCACCCCTCTGGGGTGGCTGGAAAGCTACTTTCTTTTGAATGTATTAGAGCAGCTCCCACATCAGAAATACGCTGCATACACATCAAATGTATCCAGCCAGTCAGGCCTCTGCTTTCTAACATCAGCCCATCAGACTTTCTGGTTACGTTCTTCCCTTCATTAGAGATATCAAAAGTTGCTCCCAAAGAGAATGTAGGCTGAATGCCTTGAGGAACTCCAGCTTACAGATCACCTGCAGCTGGAACTGATGGATAAGACAGTAAAGCAAGACAAACTTGAGAGAAGGAGAGAGAAAGGCAGTAACTCTTTGGTGCATGTACACTCCTGCAGCAGCTGTGGGTTGCCATGCAGGCATAAAAAGCACAGCACTGCAAACTGGGGGATGGCAGCTCCAGTCCCTCATTGCTGAAGGACCACAGCTATGGTAGAGCAGAGAACAGGAAACCACTGTGCTGGAAAGAGAACTGGTGATCACGATGGCTGGGAATTCAGTGTTCCTCTCGAACCCCAGAAAAGAGCCGAGTGGTACCTGCTGTTCACGTTCTAATGCTACATTCTCATCTCTTTTAATTCAGTGGTAACTTTGAGTGCTCTATTTCGGGACCCTGGTCCTTGTCACCTCTCTGCTCTAGGTTCTAGCTCTTTGCAGGGTAAATTTAATTCCTCACTGTGGTAACAGCTCAATACCCATCAGGGAGGACAAGCAGACACTGCCACTGCTGCTTAACTCTTCTAGAAGAGCCACTCTCTCCTATTACAACACAGGTCTGGTACCTCACTGTATACACAAATCTCACTTACAGGTCCCTGGATCCACCCTCTGCTGGGGCCTAAAGCATCAGCTGTATTTAAAAACAAAGACCCCAAAACTTCGCCTTGAAGTACAGAGGGACTGCAGTGAAACTTTAGACTGGTGGTTTCACCCCAGTAGGAGCTAGGAATAGTGAGTGCAGCTATATTCATTAGTACTTGTGAGATGTTTTGAGATCTCTGGAGAGCAGGTGCTATTTAAAGAATTAAGTACCATTTCAGTGCTGACTGCTTTTCCTCCCACTGTGCTCATTTTTTCTCCTTAACATTTGGTGAACCCAAAAGCCTTCAATTGTGTGCACAGATCACTACATTATCATTTTAATTTCAAGAGGAGGGGAAAGGAAAGGTGGGAAGTGTTTGTGAATCAGTCACATCTTCTTCCATTTCCTCAGGCACTGGGTAAGAGGGAGGGAAATCACTAAGTGCCCTAAATGTAAAGTCATTATCTCTAAATGATTCAAACTCTAGTAACTGCAAGATCTGAAATGGCACACCCAGCTCGCTTCCCATGGCATATCCTCTGAGCGGCTTCCTGTGCACTGCTGTGACCGCAGCATTGTTCAAGCAAGAGAAAGGAAAGCAGCTGGGGAGAGGAAAAGTTAAAAGACTAAAAAAAAGAAAGAAAAATAATGTATTTCATGTTTAGAGACCCATTCACTGTTGTGTCACATCTATCCCAACAGGCCAAAGTGCCAGTCAGGGCCGGTGGCACTGTACCACTCCCTAAATACTCAGAATAGAAGCTTGCCTGCACTTTTGAAAGGGAGTTGTAGGTTCCTCAGCAGCCCAGCACAAGAGGTTCACACAACCATTGACTTCCTACTGCCTGTCTGCATTGCCACAGCCAGCCGGAGACAGCAGCTCCCCTCGCTGCAGTGGAACAGCAGCCTGCTTGTCCTGTTTGACACACATTGGGTCAAGTTTACTTGTGGCGTTTTACTAGGATATTCCTATCAGTCTGCACCATCAGTTTGAGCTTGGGAGAAGCAGCATTAATGGAGGTTGCAGACTCATCTTTCACCCCAGCTGTGTGTTTTGTATTCTGCTACATGTCCTTTCACACGAACTCTGCTCTGCTCAGTGCAGAACACTCCTGTTTTGATAGGATTGCCTCTGCCTCTCTCCTAAACACCCTCATTATGCTACAGCCAGGCTCTGTGAACTGACGTGACTGTTAATTCACAAGGCTGGATCTCAAAGTCTTGCACATTCAATCACTGGCCTCTGTTGCCTGTGCTAAAAATACCTCCTTTAGCTGTCTGGTGAGTAAGCAGCAAGCTGTTAATCCCAGGGGCTAGCCACTGAGGGGAGACATGATCACAATACTAAATCATGCTGAGATAGGAAGACTGGAGTCTGATCACAGTTAGCCCAGCTAACAAAGTGTTTAGCTTGAAAGCCTGCCTCTGCCTCTACATTTATCAGATCAAATGATGGAGACTGAAAAAGGCAGTGTGACTGCTTTTGACATTATCCAAACAAGTCATCTGGGACAAATTTATCCCCATTCATTAATGACAAAATTGCCTAAAAGGAGAACAGTTGAGTTTGATATCAAAGGCCCCAGTAATAAGATGAGGTTGCTATAAATTAATGTGATTTGATTGAAAGTGATTATTTTGGCCAAAGAATATCAGTGAACCCAGAACATGATCTCTGGAATAGGTTTATAGGTTTTGTTTGCGTTATCATACTTGGGTAGACAGTAAAAATAACGCGAAAAGCATGCCTGGCATTTGCTTGGCTGGCTGGATGTGAAGAGTATGGCTATATTTAAATACAAGCACATGAGCTGCAGTGAGCGAGATACCCACTGGAAGGAAAAAACCCAAAGAGGAACCAAAGGGGAAGCTGGTTCTTTATAATGAGATGTCAGTCTTCGTGCTCCATGACTCAACGCTGCCATTCTGAAGTGCTGCATGGAGTTTGTGAGGCTGATGCTGTGCTCTCTCTTTGTCATTAACTGATTCCTAAATTCAAAGTGTGCATTTGCTTTTAAAAAAAGTGGAGATTTTGTGGTTTAACAGTTTTAGCTTTTTGAAGATTCCATTATACTCCTCCCCGGGGCAAGTGCTCAGCCTCTGTGAGAAAGCAAGTGCAACCTCTGCAGTGCTGGATAGGGTTTCGTCCCCTGCAGCAAGCCTCCATCTAATCCCAACCTCTGGCACCTGGACAAGGACACCTACCACTTTGTTCCTAACACTTTACTGGGGAACTAGAATGGCGCAGCTGGGTGCTCTTGTTTTCAGCCCAGCCAGTGACTTTGCACACTGCACACAGGGTGCTGCACTTTGCAGGAAGCTAGGACTTTACTGACCATCAGAACCTATAGAAAGTGGAGCTGTGGCTTGAAGCAATGGACCATGCCCACCCACTTCTACACTGACTCACCATCGCCGGCATATTTTGCTGGTACCATTCTGAGCTGTCCGCCCCACCTCTCAGCTCAGGGCTGCCTCATCCCCAAACCTGCACAACACCTCAGCTTAAATCTTAGCAACATATGATGAAATAGACTTGGTATCTAGCAGCCTAAATTCTGTGCTAGGAACTGTGGAGCAAATAGACGTCTGTTCACCTGCTCTTGGGAAAGAGCTGTTTGCTGATCTGGGTGGAAGCTTGAATTGCTGCAGTGAACTCTACCTGTACTTTCAACTCAGAACCATGTATCTTGAACTTCATTCTGCCTCAAGAAAGAAGTTGCTCACAAAGTGGCTGTTTCTTTTGGATTCATCCACTCCCTGGATTATAAATCTCTTCACTTACTCTAAATTGCCTTTAAGTACCAAGCAAGTGAGGGCACCCTAAAGGCAGGTAAACCAAATAAAACCAATCACTCCTATTATAGGAGAATTGTCCTAGAATATCTCCCTGTGGGTGACTGATACAATTCAGACCAAGAATCTTGATTTGCTGCTTTACAGTTACCCTGAATAGATCAACATTTGTGCTTCTTTTTGTGCATAATGGTGTGAAATAAGCTGCTGAATGGATTATTCCATTTGTATTAGAAGTCACAAGGAGGGCTTAAGAATGGGTTTTGCAAAGTGTAAACTAAAAAGAAACAAAAAAGTGATAGACTAAAAATTGAAGCTAGACTTTACTTTCAGAGATGCTCCTCTGCCAAACAAAAACTTGTTCAGGCTTTTCTTTCCCTCCTATTTCCACCTCTTATCATGTCTTTGGTGTCATCATGTCATCAGAGATGTTCTATTAGGTAAAAAATACTCAGAACCACAAACCAAAACCCCAAACAACTCCCCTCCAACCCAGACCTGCATTAATCTATAGGAAACCAGCCAGAATATCCAGTCAAAAATAAGTATTGCTTCTTATAACAAAAGCAGGTATTGCATTTGAAGTATCAAACTTGCCTTCATGCTTCTGAAATTCCTCTTCTGTGAAATTAATGTCTTTGTGAGACAAGTTTGTCATCAGTTGTTTATTCTCCTCCTGCAGCTGCGCAATTTGGGTAAGAAGGTCCTGCGCCTCCCCTCTCCAGACATCCTCCACCAGTTCTAATTCCTAAAGGGTAGATCAGGACAGCACATTTATACTTTTAAACATGTGAAGAGTCTTTGACTCAACTATTTACAGATCAAACTAGTCACAGTCCTACTGTGATTCCTACAGAAAACAGCTAAAGGAGACTAGAATTTCTTAGACGACATCTACTTTTCTAATGCCATCCCCACATGAGGAGACAATTCATCGTGCAAACATTTCAGACGTGCACATTACCCACAGAATGGCTTCTTACGCCCCATTTTGCTGCAAGGGCCCTGTTAAGGGGACTGCTGTGTTAGAAAAGGTAACTGAATGTGAGCAACCATTACCTCCTGCATCCCAGGAAGTAGCACAAAAGCTGTCATAAATGCCCCAGAAACATCACACAGCACAGCCCAGGAGAGCCAGTGCTGCTCCTTTTGAAAGAGCTGCATCTCTAGTCTAACGCTGTGTTATGAAACACAAGTGTAAAATAATGAGAGCAGCAAACCCAGAGCTCCCAGTCCACATCATAAACACAAAACTGCTGCTCCTTATGTAAATTGTTCTACATGGAATGCCTTGAGTGGCATCTGTGTTAGCAGCAGTGAGACCAGTCGAAACAGCTCCCATGTGTCAGGACACTGTATGTCAGAGCAGCTGTCACCAATCCCTGTAAAGGTCAAATTAGGACAAAAAGTATAAAGTCCTCAAGGAAAAAGGGTTGTATTTAGAGCTTTACGTGTTCCAAAAGCCTTTGCTATAAATCATACTTGTGCAGTGAGGGGCATTCTCTGCTCCATTTTCGTGTATGCGCTTCAAACGCAAAAGCTGCATGCAGATCGCTGGAGCCAGGCTGAGTCACTTGCTGACTCGTGCATCCAGCCAGCATGTCCTCTCCTACCTAACAACAAAACACATGCAGACAACAACCCTGCCAGGCACAGCTCTCAGCTAAAATAAGCTCTGCTGAGAGATTAAAGGGTAGCTTTCTGCTCTGAATGTATGCTCTGATAATTGGAAATCATGTTCCTATTGACTTTGGGGTCCAAATGCCATTTTACTGTGGCATTTACTATTGCATTGCTGTGATTTTAGAACACTTAATTAAGAGTTTTGCAGAAAACTGTAGCACTGTACGTGCTGTAAGCTTAACTATCAAGAAGAAAACCTTTATTTTACTTTAAACTCTTTATCTTCAGAATATAAAAGCAAATCTGTAAGGAAATGTATATCGCCAAATAGCTATTTACAGTGCTTCTGCCTATTACAGCTGTGTAGCTAGAATAACGCAGTGACCTACTTCAGCTAAGAAAACAGCACATTCATCAGTTATGAGCATTCTGATAAAACCAAAATAGAGCCAACAGAGAAACCCAAACTGGCTAACCTTCTATTGCTTATGTGTGGCTGCAGTGTAAACACACAGCTATACCACAGTGTGCCTGGGCAAGCTTTCCTATTTCTTGCTATTGAAGAGCCCATGAATTGGAGCAGAAATTCACTTCTGAACCCTCATTAGTTGAAGTATGAAGCAGAGAAGGCAGATCTATGGGCCAGTAGGTGCCAGGCAGCTCGGGAAACTCCAGAGAGTGCTAAACCAGTTTTATAGGCAAAACAGGTAAAGTTTAAGCGCTAAAATCTCAGAAACGGATGCCTGCAAGGACCACTAAAAGCTTGTCTGGATGACTTTTGGGTCACAGCTACTTCTCAGTCTCTGGCTTTTTCTGCTTACCAGTACATGCCCTGCAAAAGAGTTAGTTTTCAAACCCTCACAGTGGAACACAGATGATGTGACACTATTGTTCTACAGGGACTTAGTGCACTGGGAATCAACTTGATTAAAAAGATACTTATGTATCATGTACTTGATCTTCCCTGTTAAAACCTGTTGGCACCAAAGTTTCATCTAAGCCCTCTTTGGGCTGTTTCAGGGCTATCAGAGAAGCTGGCAGAGTAGAGGTGGTTAACTGCAGGGAGATAGCTGGAGCTGGCAAGCACAGTGTTATGCAGCTGACATGTTCAGGAAACTTACAAATGAACTTCAGAAGCATCTACGTGGAACATCAGCTCGTACAACACTGGGTGTTGCTGCTGGACACAGGTTGGTAGCCACTTTGCCATGCAGCACTCTGTAAATAACTGAGGTAAAGAATTCCTGCTGACTGGCAACAGAGATCCCTGCGATATCAGCAGGGAGATTCTTCCCAGAGGTGATGTGCCTTCAAAAAGCCTTCTGGCAGCAAAGGCTTGGGAAGAGCTGGTTTAACTCCAGACACAGCAAGGGACCAGCACAACAGACACCCACTTGCCTCCGAGTCAGATCCATCAGAAGGACAAAGGCAGATTGGGTACAAGTACTTGTACCTCTTCTCCAGACCTTCCCACTTCATACTCTGGAGGCTTTTCTACATTAAAGATCTGCCACCCTTTTCAGAGACACTACCCTGAGATTTCCTCTGCGAAACGTTGCGGGAGTTATCCTGGATTTCCCATATGCTAAATGAAAGTCCCCCAGCTGGCTCTTTTTAAAACACATAAAACTTGATTTTAAGTTAAAGCTATCTCTCAAAGTTTGAGGTCTCTCTTCCAGCAATTCTCTGTCTCCTCTTTATTCTGAATCTGTGTGTGCAAGCAGGAATGGCATGAGGCAGAGGTGATGAGTTAGCACAGTCACTCGCTAGAACCACTTCTTTAAATCAGTTCTCTGGATGGTATGAGTAGATCTGACACTTCCCCTGCAGTAAGTGGAGCAGCTCATGCTGTCCTACCACGAGGGTAACAGGATATGGGAAATGATCTTGGGCTTTCACGGTAATAGGGTCAGGGAAGACTATGACCACTTCAGGTCAAGCCAAGGGACAAAATGCATCAGATGGAGCAGGAATCTGGGAGAGCGTTCTTCCCTACTCTTCAGCACTAACACTGCTCTGAAATCACTCGGTCCTCCATCTCTCTCCTGTGATTTGCCTACCCGATGAGTGTGCCAGGAAAACTACACTGCCAAATCATTCACAGCTCTAGGAAAACTGTATCATGGGCAGTGACTTTTCCTGGCCTAGCAGGAAGGAGCACTACCCTCTCATCAGGAGAGGGGGATGGAGCAGGAGTCCTGATCAGGGAGACTCAAGGGGAAGGAAACGCAGAGGCTGGGAAAAGGGTGGAGAAAGGGAAGGAGGGAGAAAACTTGCAGGAGGGAAGGAAAACAACAACACACCCAACGCTCAGCGACGCTAAGGCAGCATCCACACAGAGCCATGAGCCTGCCCCGGCCTTACCCACTGCGTGCCCCGCCTGCTCCCAGCGGCTCCGCGCATCCCTGCCCGCACCAGCCGCCCGCTTTGTTGTCCCCAGCGGCTGCAGCCCTGCCCCGCCGCGTCCCCCCCCTTATCCCACACCTTCTGGTGCTTCCGCTCCTTCTCGATGCGGTCCATCCTCTCCAGGCGCAGGCGGTCGAGCTCCAGGCGCAGCTCCTCCATCTCGGGGTTGATGTGGTTGCGGCTCACCAGCACCTCCAGGATCTCTAGCACCCGCACCACCTTGGGCATGAGGCGGGCGATGGCCTCGCAGCCGTGCTGATCGATCACCCGCTCAAACTCCTGCCCCACGGCCGAGGCGATGTCGTACACGTCCATGACCGTCAGCTCCGCCGCGTTCTTCTCCAGGGCGGGCGGCACCCCGCCGCCGCCGTCCATGGCTCGCCCGGCCCCGCGGCACCCTCATAGGCAGCGGCGGGGCGTCCTCTTCGCGGGGCACCCCGCGGCAGCCGAACCCCGCACAACTCCCGCGAACTCGGGGTGGCCCCGGGGCGAAGGGGGGGGGGGTGTGTTTAAACTTGGCCGGGCCTCGGGAGGGGAGCGGCGGAGGGAAGGAGGGACGGAGGGAGGGCGGGCGCGGCCGCACCGCCACCACCGCCCCGCCGCTCGGGGCCAATGGCAGGCACCGGGCGGGCCGGGCCGGGGGAGGCCCCGCGCATGTCCGCGGCCACCGCCGTGCCTCGCCGGGCTGCGGGATGCGCGGCCGCGGAGGCGTCCGCGATGGTTCTCCACGGGAGGAGCCGGGGTGGAAGCCGCTGCTGCGCGGGTGCTCCCGGCTGCTGCCTGCGCTGAGCTCCGTCAGCGGCGGGATGAGCCGTGGTACCGACCTCCATCGTGCGGGGCGGCAGCCACGCGTTCGAGCGGGACAGGCGCCATCGAGGGTTCGGGATCGATGGTACCCATCGCTCGAGGGGGCTCGCAGGGATGTACCGCAGTTCCGTGGTGCCACGGCGCCCAAGGGCAGACAGATGGCCCCCAGCTCCAAAAGGGGAGGAAAGCAAACAGATGGCTGCAGGTTAACGTCGTGGGGGGAAGAAGTCATTCTGCAGGAAAAGCACGGGTCTCACACACACACGGCAGCTCGCTCATCGTTAGGGGGTTTTAGGCACTCACTCTGCAAGAGCAGAGCAATAGAGCCCTTACGCCTGTTTAGAGCATCAATGGAGGTTTTATCCATACAGGTGCTTTGCTGGCACAGATCCACTCACAGGAGACTTTAGACTAAACCCAAATGTATCTTTTCTGGGGTTTTTCACTATTTTTCCTTCAGCTGTGACCGCATTCTTAAATGTTCTCATGGTGCTTGGTACGAGGTGCTGCAGATGAGCCATTATGGATACATTAAATGTGCCCCAAAGTAACTGTAGGTTCCAATCCTGCCACTTGCTGCATGCAGTGTAGAAATGACGCATTGTAGTTTGGACAAGATACTATGAATAAGAGCTAGTCAGAAGAAATAAAACTGGAGTCGCAAAAGCCAAGCTTTGGCTGATATGTGCCGCATGTTGTGGATGCCGCGTTCACTCTTCACTTTTCACAGGAGGGAGGGAAAAACACCAATGCGACCGAATGGGAGGTACGAATGACAGGAAATGCAACTGTGTGACACTCAGAGGAGCTTTTTCAGGCGATACTGTTAACATCTCCTTAGGTCACCAGTCACAAAGCTCCCCATATTGCCAAGTGCTCGCATTCCCGGAGCCGGGCAGCCCGGATGACAAACCGGCCTCCAAGCATCAGAGTTTGATGTTCGGTTGCCCAACTTGTAATAATAATAATCAATGGCAGCCTGTGAAAATGTATCTACACATCCTTCAGGAAGTTTATTGCCAAAATTGATCGCTGCGGGGTATTGCACAAAGTTCCAGAGAGAGAGGTAGGATGAATAACTGCCCATCCTTCCCTGTTACAGTCATCCTTCCCTGGCAAACAGCACTTATGAGAGCTCGAGAAGGGGCAGCAGCATGAGCAGAACATCTGGAGAACACTCTGCAGTACCTCAGGGGACACATATGCTGTGAAATCATCCTTTTGTCCAAATTAGAGATGAGAGAAAGCGTTGGCGCTACCAGAATTCAGTATACATGAGTTCTCGTTGTTATGTGTAAATGTACATACAGGGAAAAGTAATGATCTGGATAATGCGCTGGTGGGAACACCAAAATCCCTACTGAGACAGACGGAAAACCAGCGCAGCAGTTCATGCTGTGGGGAGCAGCAGGTTCAAGCTTGGCTCAGTCCAGACTCACTGGAGACCATGGGAGTTTTCAGTGCCTTGACAGGAGAGGGCTCTTGCCACTCACAAACGTCACCTGTAGCTCCTCAAGTTCACCTTCCTCTTGCCAACATCTTTCCTTTCCACGCATGGAGCCTCCTCTGGCACATCCAGCTCTGCCGCTTGGACCTGGCAGCTTGAGATGAGCACCTTCACTTATGTTAATCAAGTACTTGGATTCCATTCGTCACACAAACACAGCGTCTGAGCATTATAACCAGGACTACAACAACTGGCGCTCACTTGGCAAGCCCAAGCACATAAATATTACACGGGAAAGCCAGATTGTGCTTTAGTCTTTAAAGATAATTAAACCAGCTAGTCCTGAAAACAGACTCTCTTCAGCTCCAGCATGGCCCTCTGTATTGCTGACTGCAAGTGTTAATTGACAAGTAGCGTTTAAGCACGACAACGCAGAGATGGCTTTTTATGCAGTGATGCAGGAGCCTGCCCTACACCCGGGCTGTGGTTGCTGCACACCCGCAAGCCGGGCTTCCATGTTATGTTCTTGGTCGTTAGCTCTTTACCCAGTCCCTACCTTGCTGGAGCAAGTTTGGGTTTCCCGGGCTGCAGCAGCAGCAGTCTCGGCTGCACAGGACAGCAGTGAAAGCGGCGACAGCAGTGAGGGACAGCAGTGGGGGACAGCAGTGAGAGACAGCAGTGAGAGACATCAGTGAGGGACGGCAGTGCGGGACGGCAGTGCGGGACGGCAGTGCGGGACGGCAGTGCGGGACGGCGGTGAGAGACAGCAGTGGGGGACAGCGGGGACAGACAGCGGGGACAGCCGCCCAAACCGCGCCAGGAGCCTCCCGCGCTCCGTCCTCCGCTCCCGCGCTCGGCAGCCACCGCGCAGCCAATGGCGCGCTTTCTGACCCGCCAGCTCTCCCCGCCCCGTCCCGACTGGCCTCAGACCCCGTCGGCCCCGCCCCTGCTTCGTGCTGATTGGTTCCTGCCCAGCGTGGGCCCCGCCCCCTGCGCCGCGCGGCGGGCGCCTCGGGGGGGGTTGCGCGGTTGGTCCTCGCGCGGCCGCCGTAGCGCAGCCCGTACGTGGCAGCGGGGCCGCTCCCGCCTATGAGCGGCGGCCCCGTGGGCGGAAGGGGCGCGGCGGGAGCGCGGCGCCGCTCGGGGTCGGTGCGCGGCGGCGCTGAGGCGGTGCTCGGGGGTCGGTGCGCGGAGGCGCTGCTCCGGTTCGGAGCGCTGAGGCGCCGCTCGGGTTCGGAGCGCTGAGGCGCTGCGCCGCTCCGGGGTCGGTGCGCTGAGGCGCTGCGCTCCGCCATGGCCCCGCTGCGGGCGCTGCTGGCGCTGCTGGCCGCCATCGCGGGCCCCGCTGCCGCCTACTTCGTCAGCATCGACGCGCACGCCGAGGAGTGCTTCCTGGAGCGGGTGCCGTCCGGCACCAAGATGGGGCTCATCTTCGAGGTGGCCGAGGGCGGCTTCCTGGACATCGACGTGGAGGTGAGGGCCCGGCGCCCGTGAGGGGAGGTGTGGGACGGACGGCGGTGGTTCCGCGGGGTCCCGGCTGCTTGCGGGGGCTCCGGGCGTGCTGAGCGCGGCCGCCGCCGTGGTTCGGGCGCTCTGGGAGCGGAAGAGGAGCCGCCTCCACGGGCTGCGTTTGCTGAGGCCGCTTGAGCCGTTCCTGCCCCCAGAGCTGTTCTCGGGAGATTTCCTGCGTTACCCGGCTCGGCACGGACGTGCCATAGTAAGGGCTTCAGGCGGGAAGAGTGAACGGGGTTACTGTGCATAGAAACGCGTTGCTTGTTCTGGGAGCAGCGCGTCTCCCCTCGAATCAAACGGCGTTGTCTTTAATCGGGGTGATTGCCATCTTGAGAGTTGTAGGTAAGTCAGTGAGGCATCAGATCAGGAGAATGGTAAACAAGGATTCCTTTCGTCTTGGTGAGAGCAGATAGTTGTTTGTCTGGGGTAACTTAAACATGAGAGAGTTGTTGCTGGGAGTGAGTATAATGGCTTAAAACAACACATGGCACGAACGCATCGGAAGAGGAAACTGAAATCCCATTCAAATGGCCCCAGTGGAAGATCAGCAGCAGAGTTTGGCCTGATGAAACAGAAGGCTCAAAATCGCAGCGATGCTGAGCACTGATACTCGGTGCATTCGCCCGTTTGGAATGGTCACTGTGACAGTGCACAACGGTGTGCCTAAAGTAGCACTGATGTGCGGGAGGACGTCTTTTCCTTCAGACAATGAGGATTCTTCTGCAGTTGGTCCTGCAGCAAACAGCCAGGGCTGTAGGTAACTTGTGGTTTACTTGTTGTGGAACGCTTCTTATGTTGCGTGCGGAAGGCAGGTCAGTGATCTTGGACAAGGAGAGAGGCTTTCGTGTGACTTTCTTTACCGAGAAGGTTATTACGAAGATTTACGTGCAGGAAAATGCATCACTGCCTTTGAGTTGTGGGAGGGAAAGTATGAAGAATGCCAAACAGATTACACATGGTGTTGGTTGTTCTGACAGGGTGACTCCAGCACATGCATGCGGTGTTGTAAGGGTGTATTTAAACCCAGTGTATTTCAAATAAAACATATGGCGCTTTGTTTTCCCCAGATTACAGGGCCTGATAATAAAGGAATTTATAAAGGTGATCGAGAGTCCAGTGGAAAATACACGTTTGCTGCCCACATGGATGGAACTTACAAGTTTTGCTTTAGCAACAGGATGTCCACCATGACTCCCAAGATAGTGATGTTCACTATTGATATTGGAGAAGCTCCAAAGGGGCAGGACATGGAGACAGAAGGTGAGGAGGACTTCTGGAAAGGAATTAGCTGTGGCTTGGGAGCTGTTTCCTACATGCATGACTTCTGAACTTGAGTAGGAATCTCAGAATCGCTGCTTCTTCAGGCTCTCTAGTTAGCTGTTCTCTTGCACAGCTGGAATTTGGATGGGTTTAGACCTCATTACATGGTTTAATGCAAAAACTCACCAGAGAATCACTTGGCCATCTGCAGAAGCTAATGCCTTCCTCCTTTAGCCTTTTCATCAGTTTGATTCTCCTGTTTCTAGTTTGCTCAGCAGTACATAGGCTCCTACATGCCTTAGTTGAGCTCTTTGGTAAATGTGCTCATATAAATTTTTTCTCTTTGCTGTATAAATGAGTATTTTATCTGCAGCCTTTTGTCCTGTACGTGTGTTCATCTCTTACACTTTCCTCTAGGTGGTGGAGATACCTGGGATGGTATGTGTACTGCTTTTTGAAAGCTCATTAGCATCTTGTCTTTGGCATATGTTTATTCACTAACAGCTAACGTTTGCTTTTCTCTGTAACATTGGTTTGTAGCATGAGAATGTCTTTAATAAACTACATAGAAGGTCTGATTCTGAGCAATGCTGAGCACCTGCAAGCTTCCATCGAGAGGTTTATATACATAGCAACACTTGGGATCAGGCCCTTGAACTGTCTCTGACAGTTTCTCTTAAGGAGGTGGGAGTTTTAGGTGAAATTAAACAGTGAACATCCAGGAACGCTGGGTATCTTAGACTGTGTTTGCTTTGTATTGCAGAAGTGGATGTCGAGTAACCAAGGACTTCTGGAAGCAATGAGCTTCTTTTAGGTTATGAGTTATCAGTAATGTTACAAGGGGAAACACTTGAAACTTGCCATTTGCTGTAAGAGAAAGAAATGAATGTGGGTAACAAGTTACGAGGGTTTCTTTAGCAATCACTACTAGGAAGGCAGTAAAGCCTTGTTTTCTAGTTTGGCAAGTAAATAACTGCATTGAGTGCTTGATATCACTCAAAAAGTAATAAATCCCTAACTTGATTTATTCTTTTAAAGACTCAGTTATAGGGTTACTGAGTCTGTATTGAGCTGTTGTGAAGAACACGAATGCAGCCTTCATTTTTAAGGCATTTCTGGAGTGTATTTTTTGGAGTGGGTTTAAACCGTCCTTGTGAGCATAATTTCTCCTCTTGCTAATAAACTGCATTTACTGCAATGACCATGAAAATAAGGGATGTATGACATGAGCAAAGTGAGTGTGAGTTACACAACTATTTAGGGTTTAACTGTAACTTGTGTGAGTGTTACTGTCTGCTCCTCTTTTTGAGTGTCCCCCATGAGGTGTCTGTTTTAAAGAGCTTTATTTTCAGATTGTGATCTGAAACAGTTTATAAAGAAAGATGTAATAAGGCAGCTTTGAAGTCAGGTATGACCCTTCGGTGGGAGATGGGTTGGGCTTTGTGACTTCAAGAGCTGGTGGCCCAGGGCCTGTCTGTGGGGTGACATCTTGAACTTCTCTTGGTGCTAGGGAACTTTGGAAGTGACTTGAATAGCTTCCGAGTGGACAGTTCTGTGAGCATGAATGTACCTAAAAGATCCTGTGATTGACAGGCAAACCACTAAATCTTAGCTCTCTGATCCTTCCATTTGCTGAGCTGTCTCAAGCTAGTTTTCTATTATCGGTTTGATGTTTTCCTCCTCTTCTGCTTTCACAACACACCAGAACCTGAAGCCAGTCCTGCCCTCTGCCAGGCCCCTTTGGCATCGTTTCTGCTGAATGCTGTGCTTCAGCTAGACTGGAAGATCACAAGATGTGATATGTTGCTTCCAAAAGTGATCGCGTTTTGCCAGCATCATGATCTTAAGCTAAATTGTCGTTCCTTTTTTTTGCAAGCTTAACAACTAGGAAAAGCTGTGATGCTCAGATAATTTGCTTGGAATATGTTGGACAATATTGGCAAAACTGATGCTAGTGCGTGGTATTGATTTTTATGTGTTCTTACGTTCTATTCTTCTGGAAGAGTATGTGCCCATACTGGAAATCAGTGGTCTGTACTGATTCTGAATTGTGTCGTGTGTTTTCTGGTCACATGTGGAGGAAGAGGCTTCCCCACTTATTAAACACCACAGGGACTTGTTATGGAAAGCGATGCTATGAAAACTAAACCATTCCTTTGCTGTAAGGGTATAAAGTTTCAGCTGTACAGACTGCATTTTTCTGCCCCAAGAAATGAAGTCTTAACTGTTCATAAATCCTAACAAAGTGTTTTTTTAAGTCGGTAACACATTTTCTGATGTTTCTGAAATTATTCTGCAGCTCATCAGAACAAGCTAGAAGAGATGATTAATGAGTTAGCAGTGGCCATGACGGCTGTAAAGCATGAACAGGAGTACATGGAAGTTCGTGAAAGAATACATAGAGCAAGTATGTGTCTTTGGTTTAAATGCTTTCTCCACTCACATGAATTTACAGAATGTGGTTTAAAGCAAGTCCGTGAAAGCTGCTCCAGGAAAACCACTCAGAACAGGTTCTGAAGGCCCTGCCCCTACAACACTGAATGTAGTTGGTGTTGCAATTGTCTGTCAGTTGGCTCACCCCTCATGTAGTGAAGACTGTTGTGCACAATAATCTTTGCTTAATTGATGTAAATTCTCCAGCCCTTTAAACGGCATGTTCATGCAGATGTGAGAAATGCAGGGATAGACTTTGGTTGAACTATTACTTCATCCTTGAAGTAGGTGTGGCTTAATAATTGAGCCAAAATCTGTGTTCAGTATTTCATTGAGATAGAGCAGAGGTGTTGTTCTTTCCAAGTAAAGTGTGGTGAGCTCCAATCACAACTCTCCCATTCTGAAATACAGCTGTAAAGTGGGACTGAGCGCACCAAGTGGCACGTTGGGGGAAGCCAGGGAGAATAAAGGGCAAATATTTGTCCTGTGAACACACAACATTATCCTAAAGCATTGGCCCCTCAACTTACTGAACCGACAGATACCTCTGTTTGGGAGTTACAAGCTTCTGTCTGGCCTCTTTGAAGGTGGGCAGAACAGAGGTGCTGCAGTCTATGTCCAAAGCTGAGGTTGGTTAAAACATCCGCTTGCGTAGTTTGGGAGAACACCGTCAGCTCTCAAATCTCATCTCTAAGTCTGCAGTCTTTCGAGGCCGCTTGCAGTGATGTGATCCAAATACCTGGGGTTTACGTGCAGTGTTCTGATGACAAAATGTGCTTTAAATTTGTTTGAAATGCTTTGTTACTTACTACCTTTTTGTTTCTTTTCTCCCCACAGTTAATGACAACACAAACAGCAGAGTGGTTCTTTGGTCGTTCTTTGAAGCTCTTGTACTAGTTGCCATGACACTGGGACAAATCTACTATCTGAAGAGGTTTTTTGAAGTCCGAAGGGTTGTTTAAGAGTACTTTTCTGGTCCTGGATCTCAGTTCACTGTCTACCAAACATCCTGGTCACAAAAAGAGTCATTTACTTTCTGAACCCACTTTACTGAACTGTAAAACTTACTTGCTTTTGTTCTTTCCTAGTTAAAAACAAATTGGTTTTATATATCTTCTGTAGCATGAGCTGTGCTGACATTTGTCATTTAATTGGCATAACCTTTTTCACTTCAAATCTGCCTACTCTGTGTGCTAAGCAAGGTCCAAGCAAGCTGCGAATGCTGTAATCCACTGTAGTAACAGGCACCATTGATGTCTTTTCTAACTCTTTGCCCTGTTTTCACGAGTACTTGCAGTTCTATCGAAGGAAACGGTACAAGGCCCTATCATGACTGTTTGCAATTTTGACATCTCTAACCCTGCAATAGGTGTTAAAAATGGGAATAATCCCTCTTTTGCTTGTGTAAACTGCCAAGAAGACTGATTGGAACTTCATTCTGATAATGAATAGAGGGCAGATGACCACTTCAGTCTAGTATTCATGCCTAGTTGCTACTTCAGAGAGTCTTCAGTAACCACTCTTGATGTAATCATTACATCAGGTGATTCCCAAAGCTCTAAATTAGTCAATGTGAAAAGATATTTTATCCTCTCATTACCACGTGTTCATCAAACGGTTTTGTTTTACTCTTCCACAGGTTTTATATCAAAGCCAATTGTGTGCAGTGTCTTGGCAGACCGTGGTTAACCCTTTGGTTTTGCAGGCCCAAAGCTTAGATGGTTGGCGCCGATGGGGAACGCGTTCTTGTTCAGGAAACCCGGATTCCTGGTGCAAAAGGGTTAATGAATCTGGGAGTCTATTGCGATGCTATGCAGCCCTTGTATTTAGTGAAGCGGCAGCCTCTGCCGCTCTCTCACCCTGATGCTATAACTCCTGGCGTGTTTTCTTTTCCAGGCACGTGTAGATTCGGTTTTGTACCAAGTTTCTTTCCTCGTTATCCGATGATTGGTTTAAAACGTAAAGCAGCCTCTGCCGTGGGTGCTGAGCCAGGATTACGTTGTGACTGATGTACATTAGTTGTAATCATTTTGGGGGGCGGGGTGGGGTCTTTTCCAGGGGGGAGCCTCTACGAGTAAACACACAACAGTTTTGTACGATTAATTTAAGATTTGTTACAGGTTTTCATGTTCCAGGTAAAGCTTTTTCAACCTCGGGCAACCACCGCAGCAGTTCCTCCGAGAAGGCGGCCCTGGCGCCTTAGCGCGGCTGTTGCGTGCCAATAGTTGTGTGTAAAACACGTCCAATTGAATGCAAAGGTGTACATTTAAGAATGGCTCATGAAGAGAAGTCTGACCCAGGTTCGAGAATAAACAAATTCTTTAAAAAAAAAACCCTTATTTTTTGTTTTCTTTGATTTAAAGAAGTACCTTTTAACACAAAGCTTTTATTAAGCATTTCTGGGGTTATGGGGAATTCAGCCACACTCCATCCCGCTTTGGGGGCAGGTACAAGAAATGGCAGCTGATTCTAAACCTATTGCTTTGCTGCTAGGCTTCGAGCCCTTGAGTGTCACAGCCCTTCTGATCGCCGGCAGCAGTAATTCATAGCACCCCAGATTGGTTTGGGATGAAGGGGCCTTAAAGCTCCTCCAGCTCCAACCCCTGCCACGGGCAGGGACACTTTCCACTGGAGCAGGTTGCTCCAAGCCCCTGTGTCCAACCTGGCCTTGAGCACTGCCAGGGATGGGGCAGCCACAGCTTCTCTGGGCACCCTGTGCCAGCGCCTCAGCACCCTCACAGGGAAGAATTCGCTGTATTCCTTATATCAAATCTAAATCCCCCCTTTATCAGGTTAACGCCATTCCCCTGTCCTGTCCCTCCATCCCTTGTCCAAAGCCCCTCTCCAGGTTTCCTGCAGCCCCTTTAGGCACTGGAGCTGCTCTAAGGTCTCCCCTTCAGGAGCCTTCTCTCCACGCTGCCCCAGCCCAGCTCTCAGCCTGGCTCCAGAGCAGAGCCGCTCCAGCGCTCGCAGCAGCTCCGTGGCCTCCTCTGGACTCGCTCCCACAGCTCCACGTCCAACCGGGATCTCCCCGGAGCGCAGTAGAGGAGGAGAATCCCCTCCCTCCGCTCCTGACTCGATGGCGCTCTCCCTGAGGTAAAGCCCCTCAGGCAGCGGAACCGAGGTGCCGAGGAGCGTGTTTCCGGGCGGACCCGCCAGAGCCGCACCTCGGGGCTGAGAGGGAGTCGCGGCGCCCGTGGAAGATGGAGGCGGTGACTGAGGGGCGTTGGGAGGCGCTGCCGGTGGCGCTGAGCCCGGGCGTGCTGCGGGCGCTGCGGGAGCTCGGCTTCGCCCGCATGACCCCGGTGCAGGTGAGCGGCCCCGCCGGGGGAAGGGGGAACCGGGCGGCAGGGCCGGAGGGAGGAGCAGTCAGGCTTTCCCGCCAGGGGCTCCGCTGAGGTAATCCGTAGCGCTCTGGCGTGTCCCGTGCGGATGCAGCCCTGCGAGACCCACTGCCGCCCTGCAACTGTTTCTGCGTTCTCTGTATTTCAGTCCGCGACCATTCCGCTCTTCATGAACAATAAGGATGTTGCGGCAGAAGCGGTGGGTGATTTTCCGTGGTCAGTTCGCTGCTTGTTGTAGCTTGCGTTGGGCTGAGGGAGGACTGACACTGCTTGCCCCCTCACAGGTAACGGGCAGTGGGAAAACATTAGCGTTTGTAATCCCCATACTGGAAATTCTCCTCAGACGGGAAGAAAAACTAAAGAAAATGCAGGTAAGATGAAGTTGCTCTGTTCCGGGTGTGTTTTAATGGTGTGCCGGTAGGATTGGAGGACTTCGGGGAAGGTATTGCTATGGAAAACTGCACGCACATGAAGTGGAGTGTGTTCAGCACTTGGGTCTAACAGTAACAATGAACTGCTTAAAACTTGAATATAAATATTGGGCTGCTTTCTTGGCGCTTAGCTGCTTATTCGGCATTATCAGTACATCAAAATTATTATCAAAACACATTTCTGAGCTGTTAGAAAAATGGCTTAAAATATCGAGTACAACGAGGTACTGCAAGCAAGTCTCTGAATGCTTTTGAGCATCCGTTAATTTTTAGTGTATAGAGAACTTGCACTGTTGTTTGCTGTTAAATATCATTATTAGATTGTGCTCTTTGCGCAAAGGCGTTTTGGACATTGCTATAATGCCGTTCTCATGTATATTTTGTGTTACTCTGAGTAGTTTATTGTATTTCTGTGATGTTGTGGTTTAAGCCCAGCCGGCAACCCAGAACCACGCAGCCGCTCTCTCACTCCCCTCCTCTTTCTCCCCTGGCTCCCGGAGGGATGGGGAGGAGAATGGAAAGAATGTAACTCCCACGGGTTGAGATAAGAACAGTCCAGTAACTAAGGTGTAACACAAATCACTGCTGCTACCACCAACAATAATAATGATAAGGGAAATAACAAGGGAAGAGAATACAACCGCTCACCACCCGCCGACTGATACTGAGCAGTGATCTAACTCTTCCAGGTAACTGCCCCCAGTTTATATAGTGGGCATGACGTGCTGTGGCATGGAATACCTCTTTGGTCAGTTTGGGTCAGGTGTCCTGTCTCTGCTTCCTCCCAGCTTCCCCTCCTCCCTGGCAGAGCATGAGGCTCAGGAAGTCCTTGGAAAGAGTAAACATTACTGAGCAGCAACTGAAAACTTGGGTGTTATCAGCGCTGTTCCCAGGCCCAAAATCAAAAACACAGCGCTGCACCAGCTACTAAGAAGGAGAAAAATGACTGCTGCTGCTGAACCCAGGACATATGAAAATGTTTTGCCTAAAACTAGGATCATAGTCATGGCCCATATTTGCTTGAAAGGGAGAATTTTGCCCAAAGCTTTCTTCTAGGCTGTTATTTTCCATAAATTCCTGTTGGTTTTATGTGCAGGTTGGGGCTATCATTATCACACCGACACGAGAATTGGCTATTCAGATTGATGAGGTGCTGTTGCATTTCACAAAGCACTTCCCCAGGTTCAGGTGAGTGAACTTGAGGCTTGTCACAACCACAGTTCCTTTTTCCTTTGGGCTTCTGCCATTTCATAAACCAGTAAAACTTAAAAATGACCCAAGTCTCTCTGTTTTCTTGTTTTAGTCAGATCCTTTTAATTGGTGGTAGGAATCCCATGGAGGATGTTGAAAAGTTTAAAGAACACGGGTGAGTTGCTTGTCAGTAATTTTTGTCATTGCCTTGCAGATGTAGCTTTCTCCTTGTCTGTAGGGTTTTGGTCCTGCTGGTACTAAAATTTGAAGGTACTGCGTAAGTATGCTGAGGAAATGGTGGATTCTTTCCCTTGAGGGAGATGTGCCATCATGAGACAATAGGAAAGGATCATCTGTGAAATCAGGGCCGTTTATGTGCTGGTTGGGTGAAGAACAGTGTGCAGTGTGGTGAGCTGAAAACTGTCTTCACTGAATATTTCAGTTCCTTCTTTCCTGTCAGGGTTGTACTAGCAGTAGGCTCCAGTGAGGTGGGAGTCTCTGCTGGCGAGTGTTTCTGAAGCTGGTGCTGATACTGATGATGAAGCTTTGAGGCAATTCTAATGATGAAGGTTTTTGCACAGAGGAATCAAAGGTTTCTCCTAGCTGACAGTTCCTTTCCATAGTTACTGGTTATATTCTGAACTTCTGTTACCACAAAGGGTTTGCTTTCACCTGAGCATTTTTCTTCTATCAGCTAACTATCTGAAAGGCACTGACATACTAATACAGTTAGAACTGATAAATGAAATTGTTTTATTGAAGAATGCAGTCAACTTTTGCACAGGTTTGTGCAGTGATAATGATGTTGGCAGCTCCCCAGAGTCCTCGCCTTGCACAGTTACAAAACTGCTGTGTCTTGTTCACCAACAGTGGGAACATCATTGTAGCTACCCCAGGCCGCCTGGAGGATCTGTTCAGAAGAAAAGCTGATGGGTTGGATCTGGGAAGTTGTGTGAAGTCTCTTGATGTGTTGGTATTAGATGAAGCAGACAGACTTCTGGATATGGGCTTTGAAGCAAGGTATTGCAATCATACATTCCAGTAACACTTTTGAAGTTTTAGATGAGTTCATATACGATTGATGTGAGCGTGGCCTATGATGACCTCTGAAGTTAGATTTGTTCAGGTTTGTTCTTTTATCTCTCTTTGCTCCATAGACTACATAAAGCAATTGCTGGGGGGGGGGGAGAGAATCAGGAGGAGCAGATATTTGATGAATACAGAGTTTAAAAGTTCTTCTTTTCTGATGTGTAAATAATCAAGCTAACATACATCAGAATGCCTTAAAACACTTTAACAAATAAGCTTTGGTGTCCCTTTTATCCTTCTCTCAAAGTTACTTAGTTCAATAGAAGATTGGCCGTTGATAATGAAAACTTACTGTTTGTAAACTCTTACTTCCAGTGATTACACTTCTTTTTTGAGGGAAATCTTGGGACAGTTATGTTCTGCATGTGCTTACTTGCAGTTTAAATGCCATTCTGGACTTTTTGCCCAAGCAGAGACGGACAGGTCTGTTCTCAGCGACTCAGACTCAAGAGGTGGAGAACCTGGTAAGGGCAGGTCTCCGGAATCCTGTCCGTATCTCAGTGAAGGAGAAGGGAGTGGCAGCAAGCAACACACAGAAAACTCCAACACGCCTGGAGAACTACTACATGGTGCGAACCTCTGCTTTGTGATGGTTTCTTGGTCCCTCTCCTCTTTTCCTGGCTCTATCCATAAGTGTCGCCCAGATAAGATCACATTAGTAGAGGAATTGGAAATCTCAGAGATACAAAGCTTTTATAGGTTCTCCAAAGATCAGTCATTCTAGGGAGAAAGATCTAAATTAGCAACTCTGTTGTTTTCTGCTCTGTGAGTTTTGTTTGACCGGCAAGGAGCTGTTGTAACTCCAAACTAGCTGCAGCGCTGTAGCTCCTTGAGCTGCTCCTAAGGAATGCAGATGGGGAAAGATTTTGGCAGTTGCTGAGGGATATTTGAGATACTGCTGTGGAAGGGGTGTTGTGGCTGGGGATGGGAAGGCTGGGAGCTAAGTATTTGTTTTTATTTAAAACAAGATATGTAAGAGTTATATTCTGCAGGAGGAACTATGGGAGTGATGATCAGTATTAAGAAATTATACCGGGAGTCATCTATCAGTGCACAGTGAATGGAGGAAACAGGCAGATTGCTTTGTATCAAGTCCATTTGTTTACCTCTTTTTCTTCTGAACTGTGCAGATCTGCAAAGCAGATGAAAAATTTAATCAGTTGGTGCATTTTCTGCGGCAGCACAAACAGGAAAAACACCTGGTCTTCTTCAGGTAGTTCTGTGTTTCATTGTGAGAACCCTTTGGTGTTTTAGTACTCAAATTCCAGAGCTGTGCCTTGTGTTTGCAAGGACACAACTGGCTTAGAGGTGGTTAATTTTAATGGCTGTCTTATACGATATGGTGCCTAAAAAGAGATTGAGCATTGCTTCATGTCAGGATTTGGTTGAATTTTATTACGCAAAACAGGAATTTAATATGATTTTTTGAAGTAAAGCATTAGAGATGATTATATGTTAATTATAAAAGCAATACACATATATTGTAAATAAAAATAAGCCATATTATATATTCTAGGAAGGTCTCTGAGGCTTGAAAATGCAGCATAATCTCTTACCTTTATGCCTGTCTGTATCACCCCAGCACGTGTGCCTGTGTGGAATACTATGGGAAGGCTTTGGAATCCTTAATTAAACAAGTGAAAATAATGAGCATTCATGGGAAAATGAAACACAAACGGAACAAGATTTTTACTGAGTTCCGGAAGCTCCCGGGGTAAGAAAATGAGTAAGAAATGTAATTCCCAGCAGCAGCAGAACTGCTTGAATAACATGTGGAAATTGTCAGTCTCTGAAGTCTTTCATTGAAATGACTTTCAGCTGTGGTGGACACAATGGTGATTTAATAATAGGATGTGTAACAGGGAATTGATTTTTTCCTTGTGATATAAATCCCATTCCTTTTCACAGCATTATGTAGAATTTTAGTTGGTGAAAGCTGCAAATACCTTAGAATATTTTGTCTCTTTTCAAAACCCACGTTTTGTTGCTCAGTCTCCAGTGTAGATGCAGAACACACAGCTGGGGGTGGGCTGGCTCTTTTCAAATGACAGTTTAATGAGACCATGCTCTTTCTTCTTCCTAGTGGCATTTTAGTTTGCACTGACGTGATGGCCCGTGGCATAGACATTCCAGAAGTACACTGGGTTTTACAGTACGACCCACCTAGCAGTGCAAGGTACAACTTCGGGTCTTAAGAGCCTTCACTCCAGTTGTTGTCATGTTACTGTCTTGTTTGGATATAAATTGTGAACACAGCAAAAGGCTCTTTTCCATGTATTTTAACTTCCATTGTCATAATTCTCCCTACAACTTGCTTAAACTTCACCTCAAGGCAGATCCCCCTTGCTTTGGCCCTAACAATCCAGTGGGACTGCTACATGTTTCTCTTACCATTTTTTACGTATTCCTGTTGGAATAAAAGTGTACAGCACTCTGTATTTTAATTCCACAAGATTTTGCTGCCTGTCTTATCACTTCGAAACCAGGCTGAGGCTCTCCTGTTAAGTCCCCTCTGTGTTGTTTCAGTGCCTTCGTGCATCGTTGTGGTCGAACAGCACGGATTGGCAACGTCGGCAGCGCGCTTGTGTTTTTGCTTCCCATGGAAGAGTCTTATGTTAACTTTCTCTCAATCAACCAAAAGGTTAGTAGACTTTTATTCTACTCCAAGGCAGGAAAGAGCAAGGGGACAGACTCACTGATAGGAGTTTAGGTTCAGAACTGTAGAACTTAGGGGGATATGCATAGGTAATGCACGATTAAGAAAAGACAAGAGCTGCTTTTCTGATGTATTTTAGCATATGCTCTATGCTTATCATTGTTTACACATGAGAATGGCTTAAAACACTTTAACAAATAAGGTTTGGTGTCCCTTTTCTCTTTCTCTCAAAGTTAATTAGTTCAATAGAAGATTGGCAAATAGCTGTTAGGACTTCTCCCAGTGTTACCTATTGAGTTTGTATGATAGGGTAAATGTAGAAGTAGGATAGATAGCAAAGGCCTTTCATTTTGAAGGGTGTGTAGATTGAGCACTTCCAGAAGGACAGCACTGGTTAAAGACTCTTGCCCCCAGCCTGCCACCACCAGTTTATACACTGCACCCTCCACACTGTTTAACTCTGATAATTTCCTGTGTTTGTGGGATTAATTGTAAACATTCTCTGGAGCCTGCTAATGAGAATACAGCTTGGTAAGGGTGAGATGAGCTTGTGGCCTCTCTCCACCTGTGGTGTGTGAACTGCCCTGCTGGGATAAAACAAGTGTGTGTGGGGCTGAGTGCTGAACTCATGTGTTGAAGTGACCACATAGAAGGGGGCTCAGAGCTGACTGAAAATCAGCTGGGGAAGAAGTGTGTGTTCAAAGCTTCACAGTGCATTTTAAATGATTCCACTGAACTCTTCCTTTGGTTTTGTGTTTCTTGTCTGGTTTTCAGTGTCCCATGCAGGAAATGAAACCACAGACAAATGTGTTAGATCTTCTTCCAAAACTGAAGTCAATGGCTCTCGCTGACAGGGCAGTGTTTGAGAAGGGGATGAAAGCGTTTGTGTCGTACGTTCAGGCTTATGCCAAACATGAATGTAATCTCATCTTCCGAATAAAAGGTAATGCCCAGCAGGGGCTGGCATCTGCTCCTGCTCTTTTCAGAACAGTAGTTGGTTTGGGAAAGAACACAGCGTTACTGTCCACAAGCCTCAGCTCCTGACTGCTGGTGTCAGATTTACTTCCTACAGCATCAGATTCTGACAAAACTCCCATTTTTCCAAGCAACTTGTTTCTCTTGTTTTAAAGAGACATAATTTATGACATAAGCATAAATAAAAGTGATTTAGTATTGTTGCTGCCATCAAATCTAGAATGCAAACAATACAATAAGATAATGTTTGGGGTTTTCTAATTGTGACTTGCTAAGTTAAACTATCTTTTTGTCCAGTGGGAAGCTGACTTTATAATCCTTACTTTCACAGATCTGGATTTCGCCAGTCTTGCCAAAGGTTTTGCACTGTTAAAAATGCCAAAGATGCCTGAACTAAGAGGAAAATATTTTCCAGACTTTACCCCAGTCACTGTTAATACAGACTCCATTTCATTTAAGGATAAAAATAGAGAAAAACAGAGACAAAAGCAATTAGAACAACAAAGAAAAGACAGAGAGGAAAATGGAGGGAAAAAGAAATTCATAAAGAACAAAGCTTGGTCAAAGCAGAAAGCCAAGAGGGAGAAGAAAAAGAAAGTAACAGCTAAAAGGAAGCATGAAGAGGTAAATTGTGTCCATTCTATTGAACTGCCTGTGATGGCTGCAGCATAGGGACATACTTCCAATGGCAGAGCACCTGGGGGGTCTTAGTTTGATGTAGCTGAAGAATGTGAATTAACGTTTTAGGACCTTGACAGGCAAAGCCTGAAAAAAATAGAGAAGCTTTTTAAAGCCAAACACTAAAACAACTTGTCAGCACTCTGATGCTGATCAGTAACGCTGCGTGCAGAGGTAGCATAGCTGTTTCTTTCTGTAAGGTCCAGCAGGATGGCACAATGCGGGACAGTACTTGGTTTGGGTTTTTAATTTGCTTTGAGAGTTAGGTGGTTTCCTAGGTGTAAATCAAGTATTATTTCCTACTTGGATCGTTCCGGCATATCAGAGTTGTAAACTTCTCTTGTGTTCAGCTGTACGGAATGAAAACCTTTTGGTGTGTGTTTAATTAGCGTTGTGCTTAATTTGTTGTTTTTCAACTGCCACCAGGGCTCTGATATTGAAGATGAGGATATGGAAGAGTTGCTGAATGACACAAGGCTCTTGAAAAGATTAAAAAAGGGAAAAATCAGTGAAGAAGAATTTGAGAAGAGAATAACAAGCAGCCAGAGCAGGCTCAAAGCAGGAACTGTTGCTGACTTACAGTCTGAAGGTTGACAGTCACTCTAACCACACTTTTACATTAAAATACTGCCTATTTCAATAAAACTGGATTTTTATAACGAAACGATGCAGAGAACACAATTGATCTCCTTTCTTCATAAGAGACCTGGACCCCACAGAGACAAACAGACAAGTCTGTAGTTAAGAACACAGCTAAGAGAACTGCTCTCGCATGGTGTGGCCAAAGCTGCAGGTTGCCATTAGCAGCCTCGTGCCTGTTTTCACTTTGCTTTTTTCAGGTATGTACCCCAGATCAGTAAGTAGCAGCACACCTCAGAATGAGGCTGAATACACCTTAAGGTGTTTTATTTTACAATATCAAAATACTCCACCCATCTTTAAAATAATTTATTTTAGATCTTTAGAAGCTGTAGGGGGTTTTTTAACAGTGGTCCATCCATATGTAACATCTTGCTTTAAAAACTCAAGAAGGCCAATAATTACATTAATCCTTATAATGTCCTCTCCTTACCATGTCCATATAACTTGTATCATCTTCTGAGTTCTTGCAACCATGACAGCCACTGAAGATGATGCATCCTGTACACAGAGTTCTCTTTGTTACAAATAGAGTTTAATAAGTTCATCACTGACAGCTGAGGGAGTTAACACACCGAGGTCTGTAAACAGTAATGTAATGAGTGATGGTGATGTGTAGTCAATCCAGGGGTGCTCCTCTGTTAGATTCTGATTTGTTTTCAGAGTGTCTGCTTTGTACTAGAAGGAATGGAGACAATTGGAAATTAAAACCTCTTTGGGGCAAGAGCGGTGCTGTAGTCTCAAGCAGATGTTTGTGGTAAAACTGAAGGAAGTCACTTGCTTTAAAGTGAGGCACAGGCTGGTGCCACCTTGGTCTCAGCTGTTGTATCTTATGTATAAAGAACCATTGGAGGTTCTGAAGTGTGTTAACTGTTTTTTAGCCCCTTGTCTAAGAAGTAATTTGGATTTCTCTTACCTTAAACTTATCTGGGACGTCCTGCTGATTCAGAGGGAAAAGCCTCACAAATTTGAAACTTTCAGCTACCACATAAAACGGCTTATTCTGTGCTTTGGCACACACAGCAATTTGATTAGTGCCAATCTGTGGAGACAGAGGGAAAATGACATTGCACTCAGTGCTAGTGTGACATAATGCTGCCCAGTTTCCAACCATAAATAGACGGCTAGCCTTGAATTCTTCAAAGAAATCAAACTTTAAAAGTCCGGAGTTTACAGAACAATGTAATAAACCCACAACCTCCTACCTTGTTGATAATGCCACCACTTTCAACGACTCCTTCAGCACCAACTAACACCAGGTCCACTTTCTCCATAATGTAGCTGTTCAAAGGGAGGAAAGAAATCTAATACTTACTGGGTAATATGGCAAGTGCCTCATTGAATTGCGCTTCAGATTTATTATAGTTCTTTCTTATGTTCTGGACTTATACTGAGCAGTGGTCATTCAGCAAATAGCTTAAGAAACCCTCAAATGATAATGTGTGTAAATGAGGGAAAAAGTAGCACCTTGGTTCTTTTTTCACAAGCATCCACAAGTTCTACACTTGGGTCTGACTCCTTTTGTCACTCTAACATGCAAACATCAAATACTTGTTTTATAGCAGACACATTCTCCTAATGGTGCACCTAAAGGTGTGACTTGTTCAACTTGTTTGATGACTGTGACAAACCAAGTCATCACTTCTGTGATTTGGACAAGCTTCTAAGCAACCTACATCAAACACTCTCAAAATTATGATGAAAAATACTAAGATTTAATGATCAGACTTTACCCAACTGCCGCATCCAGAATCACAGTCACGGGAATGTTCAGCTTCCTCAGGGCTTTTGCCATTTTTTGCCTATTAAAAAAACCATGTTTGAAGCTTAGAAGCCTTTTCTTTAAAGACAATGCTAGAAAAATACTGTCTGAAAGACTGAAACCCTGGACTGCCCATGTTCTCTTGCTGGTAGTTTTGGTTTATGATGCACCCTCTAATAGAAAATCAGTTACTGCGTAGAAATCAAAACAAACATATTAGAAAGAACCCACTAAAAGTAAAGAAAGTTTGTTTTACCGGCCAGGAATTAGAGCTCCAGAAAGATGAGTCAGTAAGCTATTATTAAGATGACAGAGTACCTGAGCTGCCTCAGCTTGTCCATCAACAGGGTATTTAAGAAACAAGAAATAAAGCATGGGCTGCAGTGCTAGGAGCTGTTTCAGTGAAGCTGGAGAGTCATACATACTTTGAGCATCCTTGTTAGCAACATGCATTACCCAGCACGCGGGATTTACTACTTCACTCACACAACCATGTGTGCTTTGAAGAGGGAAGGCCTGCTCTTTTGCTATCAGTAATATACTTTATTTAGGATCTTCAAATGACATTGTTAGCTGAATGTTTTACTTTGCTATGATAATACTAATTAATTTAGCCTACTTTTGAAGCAGACCACTAGAAATCAGTTGTCTCCCATCCCCCAAGGAGGTTGCCTGAAAGTTTGTAAACCTCTGAGGAAAACCCAGATAATGTAATTGGAATATTTAGTATGGGAAGTCACTTGCCAATATTGGGGCTGTTTTTACTTGTCCAGAATAATGTGATACTGGTGATGGTTACCATTCAAAATGCTGCAAACAGGCCTAGCACCTTTTCTTAAGGTCTAGCAGAATTGATGGTAGCTGTTAACCAAGATGAAAGCCAAGTGAATGAGTACTCACCCTGCTTGATCTGGCTGTGATTCAGTGACATAAACGCTGAATCGCTTCTTTGCCTCAACAGCTGCTTCTAACACTCTGAGGACCACTCTGGAGTAGGCATGTGTCAATATTCGCTGTCAGAAAACAAAAAGACAGCACTTTCTGTTGAGCTCTGAGAAGCCCTTTACTTTTGCTGATGGTGGCATGGCTTTTACTTCACACAGGTGTCCATCAATGTTAAATAATAATGCCTGTCACTTGTATTCTACAAATCATAGGACAGGAAATTACTCTATGAGCCGGACTGTACGTGGCCAGTCCTGATGAGGTGATGATTTAGTATTTTAAATGGAAACTTGAAGCTGTGACTCCTCAGCACCTCTTAGAGGTTGAACACGAGTCAGACCTGGACTGCATGGAAAGTGAAGGGGCAGGGGAAAGATCATAGAATCACAGCAGGGTTTGGGTTGGAAGGGACCTTAAAGCTCATCCATTTCCAACCCCCTGTCACAAGCAGGGACACCTTTCACTAAAACAGGTTGCTCCAAGCCCCATCCAACCTGGCCTTGAACACTGCCAGGGATGGATATCACACCTAGCTACATGCAGAAGCCACCAGTAGACAATGTTGCTGTGAACACTAATAACCTTCACTCCCCTCCCCTTTTGTTTTCTATTGCTGCAAGAAGTAGCACACCAAAACAAGAGTGGCCCTGCCCCTGCCTACTCACAGCACCATCTCTGATGAAAGGATGACACAGCTTGGCGATTTTATTCCGAGAGAGAGACACTTTCCTCAGGAAGATCTCCCCGCGCTCGATCATGATTTCCTTGCACTTGGAGTAGTCCTGGAAAACACAGTTCTGGCTGCTGCGGGGCTGCGGTCCCCCCTGCAGGCAGCACGGCGGGGCAGGCGGCAGCCGCCCTTACCGAATACTCCAGGGAAGTGAGGCTGATGAAGCGCAGGAAGAGCTCCCCGCCGGAGGACACGGCGACCGAGGAGTCCACCCGGGACAGGGTGTCGATGGCAGCCAGGAGGCTGCTCCTCAGGCCCTGGATGGTCTCCCCTGCGGAGACGCACGGTAAGAACTCCACCGACACGGGCCTCGCTGCGGGGAGACCCGGGGCAGAGCGGGGACCCCTGGGCTGGGGTGGGGGGAGCCGGACCCACCTCGGTCCTGCTTGAGGAAGCCCAGCAGCGCGCGGATGGCGGCCACGGCCGAGGCGACATCGGGGTCGTCCCTCAGCTGCGCCCGGAAAGTCTCGATCAAGTCTGTAAGGAGCGGGGCGCGTCAGTGCCCTCCCCTGCCCCGCTCCGCCCCGCTCCGCCCGCACCCCGCTCCCGTTACCGTCCGTGCTCATGGCCGTTCCGCTCCGTTCCGTTCCCCTCCCGCCCCGCCGCCGCGCCTGGGCGTGGCGCTGCCCGAGTGACGGCACACGTTTGGGTGACGCACCGCCGTGCGGCGCCACCATCTCGCGGCGCTATGAGCGCGGGTGAGGCGCTGCGGCTCCGGTGCCCGGGTTCCTCCGGTGCCCGGGCTCCGCCGGCGCGGGCAGAGCGCGGTGTGGGGCAGCCCCCTCTGCTCGGGGGCCTTCGGCCGCCGCTGTGCTCGGCGCTCGCGCGGAGCCTGGGGTGACGCTGCGGTGTTGTCTCTGTTTCAGACGACGAGCTGAGCCTGCTGGTCGTAATCGTTGACACCAACCCCATCTGGTGGGGGAAGAAGGCGCTAGGAGAAGCTGAGGTGCGTCCTGCGGGGTGTGGGCGCTGCTGGGGGCGATTCCCGGGGATTGTTATCTGTTTAATGTTAGTAAGTAGGCAGCAGGTAAGTCCTTGATTTCTGAACTCTGTTGACGTTGTCTGCTAGAACAGATTTGATGGATATTAGAATATCCTGTAAAGTAGCTACTCAGCATTATGTTGTCAAAGCTTTTTTCTAAATTCTTCCCATTAGGAAACTTCTGGCATCTTCAAGTGGAGCTCTTTTAACTGCAGTGATTTGAGAGATTTCTTCTAAATTACTTCCCTGTGAATGTTACTGCCCTGTATCTGCTTCCTACTTCCTTTTTTTCAGCAGTTCACCCTTTCAAAATGCATCGACGCAGTGATGGTGCTGGGAAACTCACACTTACTTATGAACCGCAACAACAGACTTGCTGTGATAGCAAGTCACACACAAGAAAGGTAAACTTGCTTCTTAGCAGTGTGAAGATCTAGAGTGTGCTTGCCTATATCTATCTACTGATTTTCTTTTGAAGTGCCCAATTGCAATCAGGTTTGAAATGCATAATGTATCATTGCCTTAACAGAAAGATTTACCCCTAAGTGCAGACGTGGCATCTATTTGCCATTTCTCATAAGAGGGGCCTTGAAAGGAGGGAGATGAATGTGGGGTTTACTCTGTTTTGAGTTTGAGGATTGCCTGCTTTATATAGTCTCTTTAGTGTCTAAAGTATTAAGATTATTTGAAATGATACTGTGGAGTATTGCTGTCTACAGCTGAGTAGTTTATGGGTATTTTTCTTACAAGGCTAAACAATATATACTTTGACTTTCCTCTATTTCAGCCGTTTCTTGTACCCTGGGAAGGGTTGGGCTGCTGCAGATCTCTTTGGAGATGGTGGTAGTTCCATGGAATCTAATTGCTCTGGCAGCAAGGATGGAAAGTATGAATTGTTAACAGCAATCAATGATGCAATTGCAGAAGAGATTAAAGACCTCATGACCAAAAGTAAGGAAAAGAAAATTCTAGGCTTAATATACAGAATTGCAAAACACTTGGACTGTCAAGGAGTTGTAGGAATTTCCTTTATTTTTATCATGTGAGTTTTAATATGTTTCAAGCAGATGAGTTTATAATGTGTGACACTTCAGGCCTCTGCATCGACGCTATTTGCCAAAGATCAAACTTGTAGTATTGGCTATGGTCGGGTTCAGCAACTGGTTTTATATCTAAAAGTAACTTCTGCAACTTTCCTTGTATTGCAGGTGACATGAGGGGCCAGCAAACAGAAACGCTGTTAGTAGGATCACTCGCTAAAGCCCTTTGTTGTATCCTTTCAGTCACAGAATCTTCAAAGCTTTTGTGTGTTTTCAAGACTGTTTCTTATAATATTAGTTAAGTTTTACTATTCCTGTCCTGTAATAATACTCAAAACTGAAATGTTTGCCTGATAGCTGTGGGTCAGGCTTATTAAAATGGGTGTCGGTTAAGGTGGTGAACATGTGGCACGAATACTGGGGTTATTTTCAAGAACTGAATGTAGATTCCTTGATGTCAGCTAATTAGATATCAACAAGATGAGCAAAGACATAAAAGGTAAAGCCTCTTCTCCTGTTTTGAATACTTACATAGGTATTTGAATCAGACATAAGTACACGTGTACATACAAACTAATATACGTATGTTTTGACAAGTCCCTATGTCCAAAATTGGCAAGATTAGGTACATGTTTATCCTGATCATTCCACAGGAACCACCTCCTTCCCTGATCAACATCTCGGTGCTTTTGGACAATAAGTGAAATGGGTCTGCTTTCATGACAAGCCTGAATTAGTCCCCAGATGCTTGTCACTGGGCCTGTAAAACAGTTTCTTATAGGTATTTTAACTGAGATATTAGATCTGACATCTTGGATGTTAGATATGTAACTGGGATGTTAGATGCTGCAGAATTAAAAGGGCAAACTGCAGGCGATAGAAACAATGTGCTCATGCATTTCTTTTTAATATTTAGGCAATCAAGAAATTAAATCAAGGATTTTGGTAAGGACTTTTGCTGACAGTTTTATTTCAGTCTTGAAATCCAGTGATCTCATGTAGGCTAACAAGTTTGAATTGTTTTATTTAGGTCATAAAAGCAGCGGAAGACAGTGCATTGCAATATATGAACTTCATGAATGTGATCTTTGCAGCACAGAAACAGGTGAAGCTGGCTTCTTTCTCGTGTGTATTATATTTTATTAATATCCACAGATAAAAAAATTGTTCATTTCTCTTATGCATTGCATCTCTTTTCTTGCAGAGTGTTTTGATTGATGCTTGTGTGTTGGACTCTGATTCAGGTCTCCTACAACAGGTACAGACTCCACTCCCTATTCTCATTTGCTGTTTATATTAATTCACAGAGAGTTGATGCTGGATAGTTTGAGATGTTTCTAAGCTCTCTTCTTTCATTTGTTTAAGAGTGGGTGTGGAAATATGTTCAGTGGATCTGACAGTTCCAACATGCAGGCCTTGGGCAGTATATGTGTGTGTTCTAAATACCCTGGTAATTATAAACCAAACCAAGCTGATCATTCTCTGCTTTCCAGGCTTGTGACATTACGGGTGGCATGTATCTGAAAGTGCTCCACATGCCATCCCTTCTGCAGTATTTGTTGGTAAGTCATTTAGAAAACACTTAAGTGGTTTTCCTGTGTCAGATGTGAAATCTTACTGGCTTCATTGACAAGGAAATACAGCAGCACCATTCTCTGTTCATGCAGTGCGTGTTTCTCCCTGATCAAGAGCAAAGATCACAGCTTGTCCTTCCACCTCCCGTTCATGTTGACTACAGAGCTGCATGCTTCTGTCACCGAAATCTCATTGAAATCGGTTACGTATGCTCCGTGTGCCTATCAAGTAAGCTTATAAATATTGAAGGGTCTGATTTCTTACATTCAAGTGAACTGTTTTAGTGAAAGCCGATTCTTTTCTTTTCCAGTATTCTGCAACTTCAGTCCTATTTGTAGTACGTGCGAGTAAGTGTTTCTTCTTCTTGTCCCAAGGGTGGGTATGGAAATATGTTCAGTGGATCTGACAGCTCCTTTTTTTAATGCTTTTTTCAGGACTGCTTTCAAAATATCATTGCCGCCTGTCATGAAGGCTAAGAAGAAGAAATTAAAGGTAGCTGCATAGCTACAGTATGTAAATACATCATTACCTCCTCCAGGAGTTACCTAAGGTGGAACATACTTGAGGAATTGATGGTATTGGATCTGAGAGAACTGTGTGCAGTGTTATTGCTTGCTTCTTAAGGGATAAATATTCAAATCGTATGTGTTCTACACAGCCCTCTAAGTAACAAATCACTGTATTGCCACGTAGCCTGTGCTGTTTTAAATGTGAGAGGATCCAGAAGTTACAGCCTGTTAAGACGCATACCCTGGGGAGAGGAAGGTATTCTGGCAACGTTTCACTCCTCCAAGTTATATTCAAGGATGAGAAAACTGATTCTTTTTGTGCACTGGTGTAAAGGTAAGAATGACCATTTCTAGTGAGCAGGATCAGACCCTGAGTACTGTGTGGTTGAGGGACTTAAACTTCTTGCTAAGTTTTGCTGGTGATGTTTGGCCTGCCCTACCTGTGCACCTGCATGTATTCATATTCCTTTGACTGTACTGTCTTTGTGGTATTAACTTCCTTAATTGGTTATCTCTTCATTTGTGAATAAAACGGCTTCCATTTGTTTAAAGTAACTTCGATAACTTCAGGCTACCTGGTTGGCCTTTAAGGTTGTATTTTGAACCTAGGAAATGTAATTCTATGCAATATGACCGTTTTTAGTATGTGGTTTTACAGCTGGCATTTGACAAGTAAGAATGAAGGCTTTTGCTTTGGTGGTTTCAGGGCAGCACATGAGGGTGTGCTGTGTGCTTCTGAACATGACTTTGATTTAAACATTCTCTCCCTTGTAAAAAGCAACAGTGCGGTTTGGTGTTTGAACCTGTTGCTTGTAACTGATGTTCTCCTGAAAGGAATGCTGTTCCTACTGTATTCCTGTATAAAGGAATACTGTAACTGTTTCCTACATTGAAAACCACAGATCCCTTTTTTTTCCCCAAGGTGTATACAAGACTTCATGTCTTGATACTTGTATCAGTGTTTATCAGTGTAACAGCCACAATGCCAGTCTTTTCCTGGCTTGTTTTGGTTGACAGCTGTATTGTCATTTACTTTGTATAAGAAGTATTGTAATAAAACCTTTTGCTTTTCAAATGTGGGTAGATATTGCTATAATACCAGATATTTTTGATTGTATGGTGTAACAGTAAGATCTGGCGCTAGTTGAAGGGCCTGGGGGAGGATGCGTGCGTATGGAGTTAGGCGGGAGGACGAGGGACAGCCGTGCCTGGGCTGTCTCCGCCGGTCCCTGCCGTGAGGAGGGGACCACGATCCAGCCCGCCCGGTGATTGCCGCTCGCCCAACGGGTTCCGTGGTGGCCCCGTCCCGCCTTCCCGTGAGGCCGCTGCGCTTCCCGCCCCTTCCCGTCCCTTCCCGTTGCCATGGAGCAGCGCTGGCGCCGCAAGATGGCTGCCGGGCGGGAGCCGGGGCCGCGGCGCGGCCGCCCTTAGGCGCCATGGAGGCTGTGTTCCTCGGGGCGCTGCTGCTGGCGGCGCCCCGCGCCGGGCAGCGGGCGGGGGACCCCGGTGGGTGCAGGCGTCAGGGCCGCGAGGAGCTGCTGAGGGAAGGGGATAAAAGGGCGGGAAGCGTGTGGGGAAGGGGTCGGAGGGGGAAGGATGGAGCTGCTTGTGTTGGACCTTGCAGCCTTGGTACGGTCTGTAAAGGAAACTGTCGTGAAACTCGGCTTGGAGCCCTAAACTTGAAACTGCCCTCATCCTGAGGGCGTTAGTCTGCAGTGTGTCACACGTAGTAGAGGTACTGCCCTGATACACTTTTAATCCTCACAGCTGTGAGTGGTAAGTCAGCAAGAAATGCTAAATATGTTGTTGTCTGTCCCGTATGTATCTGTGTGGGCCAGTAAGTGCTGCAGGCTCCTGCCGTAAATTTATTCCAGTGAGGATTTACTCAGCATCTTGGCAGATGCAAACCTGTATAGAAAGCTACAGTGAGCCCAGTGCTCTGGCACTTTGAGTGAATGCAGATACAGCCCTGCGTTGGGCATCACAAGGTTGTTTTGTTCTATGTGTGACATCTTACCGTATAAGAGGTAAGATCTAAATATGTTTTACAGATGTTACCTTTTTCACATGGCGTGTGTAAAGACTTATTTCTTTCTCTCTTTTTTTAGTCTTTCAGCCTTCGTTTATCCATATGTCAGGGCCCAGAGTCAATCTGTTATTTCTTGGAAATTCTTCAGCTGTTAATTTTTCCATATATTTAAGTCCTAGAGATGAAAAGACAGGTAAGAACACCCGTCCCCCAGCAGTATGTAAATGCTTGAATTGTTAGCATTTCTTGGCACTGAAATGACCGGAGAAATGCACTCTTTTAGTGCTTTGATAGTTACTGAAATAGAAACTCCAAAGGACTTTGCTGATTAAGCTGTTAGTCTTCTGTTGGCTCCTTGTCAGCTGGGCCTGAGAATCTGCCTACTTGAAGGCACAAGAGGAGTTTAAATGTGCCGCTGATCTCCCAGTCTGTTCAAAATGACAGTGGAATACTTTTTATTTTGATATAGGAATATTGCAACTTGCAAACTGCAATGGAAGTGAAAGAGTTGGTGATTGGAATTTGAATGTAGCGCGTGGTACGGTATGTAAAATACTGATTCTTGCCTAAAATGGGAAGGCCTGAACTATCATATATTAAGGGCTAATGAAACAATAGCAAAATGTTAATGTACCAACAGCTCAGTTTGAATGTCTTGTCATTGCGTGCGTGCCTTTCCTGTAATTTGCTGAGGTGCAGCTTTGGTGCTGGTTTCTTCTTGCCTTCCTTCTCTCCAGAATTGCCTGCACTTCCTGGTGGTCTGTAGCATTTGAGACTGATTCAGATCTGCTGGAAAGAGAGAATAGAAATAAAAAGTAGTACTTTTAAACAGCATGAGCTCTGGAACATCTATATTCATTAAACTTGTCTTCAGTGTTACGTTGTACGTAATTCCTTCGGGATTTTATCAGCTCCGCAGTTAATCTAGTTTTCAGCAGAAGGAGGCTGTAAAAACTGAAACTCACTTTTCAGTGTTTGTTCTTTTCTTTAGAACTGTGCATATGATTTCTGAGGTAACAAACTGTGTGTTGCCTTAAAGTTCTGTGCACAGTTCATATCCTCTCTCTGCTTGCATATCTCAGTAGCAGACCCTTTGTCATTCCACTCTCAATATCCAATTTTATATAGGAAGCATATCATTGCATTGTAGTGCTGACAAAACAAAGTGATACTGAATCTTCTCCTTCAGAAGCTGATGAGCGGTCTAAATAAGAGTAATTGAATACGAGCCAGAAAAGCTGTCAAACTTTATTTTGCACTTTTTCCAGAACATTTCCAAACTGACTATCAGCTTGACTAGAAATCTGCAGCTGTGTTTGCCAAATGCCACTGACTGCTGCCCAGCACCTCTCTGTGTGGTCGAAACGCTCCAGGTTTTAGCTTGCCGTGATTCGGTGATGTTGGCGCGTCTCCTGGTTCAGGCTGAAATATATGCCAACTCTTCCTTTACAGGAAACGTGTCAGGTGAGTGTTTAGATGTGCTAAAGAAGAAATGGCATTTTGGTTGTTCTTTTCCTCTAAATATGAAAAAAAAAAATCATTTTGGATTTGGGCAGCAGTAAGCGATAGTGAATAATCATTAATGGAATTTAACAGGTTTGTACACAGAATAAATTGCAGTGCACATGGTCTATTTATTTGGATTTCTGTCCGTCTAATCTGATTTTATCTTATTCTTTTTTAATTCTTTTACAGAAAATGCCACTATCATCCCAGACCAGGTGTTTCAACCCTTGGGCTCTTGTCCTTGTGACTTGACAGCTGGAGCTTGTGATGTTCGTTGTTGCTGTGACCGGGTACTTACTTCATATTAAACTTTGAAGTGTTTAAAACATTTCTAGGTTCTTTCTATAGCCTGGGGGGAGAAAGAGGTTCGAATGGGATTCAGACTAGATAGGGCTAGAGGGCTTGTTTGGCTGTTCCAGTGTTTCTAACAATAAATACGACCTTTCTCTACAAAATTGGTTTGATTCACCTGCAAGTATGGCTATAGTGCCTATGGTAATGCAATTACTGTGCTACAGTGACCTTTCTCCTCCCTTCCAGGAGTGTTCACCAGATTTGAAGCAGTTATTCAATGAAACATGTTTCACTGGAGTGTTTGGTGGGGATGTAAACCCACCTTTTGATCAGCTGTGCTCTTCTCAATCAATGGAATATATCCCTGATTGGTTTCCCTTCCTTTGTGTACAGTCTTCTCTTAACAACACACCATTTCTTGGCTACTTCTATCATGGCTCTATGTAAGTCTAAAGGAATTTATTTTCTCAACGTATGCATTAAGCATGCTGCTGAAAATAGAAGCTGGTTTTATAATGAAAGTTACTTTGAAATTAGAATTTTAGAATGTGAACTTTAAATACAAATGGAGAAATATCATTGGTACCATATGAAAACATGGGACATGAAAGCAAATGTATATTTATTGGTGTGAGATAGAGGTTTAATTTTTAAACTTGCTTGCAGTTCTACACCCACAGTTCCTTCATTTAAGATCCCTTTGCAAATTTCTCCTGGGAAACTTTTCACTGGTTACAGTCAAGGAGATCCAATTATGAGCGAAGAAAATGAGTATTTTACCATTCCCCAGGTAATCACTTTGTGTGTATGATATTTTGATTTCTCTTTGTTTGTTTGATATTCTCTGTATATCGCATCCTTACAGCTTTGTAACCAGATACTGTAACTTGCTGTTTCAAGTGGAGTAATATATTTCTTTAAATCAAAAAAGGCACAAAACCATTATTAAAAGTAAACATTATCCTTCCTGATCTCCCTGTTAATCTCCTAAAATCGTAATGTTTTAACTATTTCAAGAGGTAAAAGCAAGCTTGGCATTCCAGTTAATAGTTTATGGCTTATTATTTCGTTAACAGTCTTCGAATGAAAAGCAAGAGGCTAGAACAATGTCCAATGTCCTTATTTCTGTTGAACCACCTGCAGCAATCCATGGCTGGACAGTGTGTTGTGAATGCTCCTGTGGCATACCTGCAGGACTTTGATGTCAGATGCCTTACCAGTCTAGCATCTTATGAGGAAGGACTGCCCCATAACGTGAGGATAAACAGTGGTACTGGAGGTATGCTGCATAAACCTGAGCAAAAATGGGGTTTATGTTTCTCAGAGCTGCTAGAAAAGAACAAACCCAAGGGCTTGACATAGTAGCTATGTATAATATCTCTTACTTGGTGGCTGTAGTTCAGCATTTGGGGACGATCTGTTTCTGATGGCCATCTGTCAACTATTCCTCTCTTTCTCAAGATTTAGGATATAAGAAATAGTGGGATTGGCTTTTGTTTTCTCTTTATCTGTTTCTGGTGACTCATACTGGGTATGGCCAGAGGTGACAGAACCGCATCCCTCCCGCTATTTTCAGACTGTTGCAGAGCCCTTTTGCTGTCAAGAGGGTGCAGTATCATCATTTTAGAATTAGTGAGAAGTGGTTACTGTCTACGTTACAAAAGCATATACTTATGAAGTGTCATTCTGCAGTTTGAGATGATTACCAGCATGTAATGTATACATAATATATATGTATAATATACATAATGTATTTTATGTCATTGTCTAATTTTGTTCATCTCTATTACCTTTGTAAGTCCCAGAGATAACTACTTGTGCTCTCAAAATACAGAGCTGCCTTGATCTTTTACCAGTATTAATTTTCCAGATAGTTTTCTGCTCACTGTCATAACAAGGATTCCACTTGGGATATGCAGTGTGTCTGTCTCATTAGTCAGGAATACTGCAGCATTTGTTTTTCATTCTCAGATTTCATCCAACAAAATGTTGTCTATAGGAGCATCACTGACATTGGCAAATTCATCACTGAAAGCGGTATGTCTCTTCCATTTAATAAATGTTTCTTACCTAACCTGGACTGTATAAGAAATAGATTATTTTGATGCCTAGAATGTCTGCTGCAATTCTTAGGAGGTATCTTGTGTGTTACTGTATACTCAAGAAGTAAACTGCTTTGCTTACTGCAAAGCAGCAAGTACTTTAATTTACCCTAATTTCATTTAAAGTTGGTTAAGAAATCAGGTCCTTTAGCTTATATTAAAAGTAATTTTTGAGAAGAAAGAAGACTAAACAAACAAAACTCCAAAGATACAAAGAATGCTTTAAAAAAAAAAATCCCAAAGAAGAACATAGAAGTGGGATGGGCAGTGTAAGCAGATGGACATGCGTCTTGTTTGTAACCTGTTGTTACAAAAAACGCCTTTTGAAGGGCCTTTGTCAGCCAGTGAAGCAGTTATTTGATGTGGAACAGTGGTTCCCACTCGGTGGGAGGATAATGCAGCACACATGAAGCTAATGGAATCCAAGCTAATGCATTTTACCGGGCAGGGATGGCTGCCTGGGAGGGATGAGATGGAAGTAAGGGGAGAGCAGAGAGCTGCATCAGCTGGTGAAGTGAAGTCCAGCACTGGGCTCTTCTGGAGAGGTTTAGCTACACAAGGACCTGGAATCACTGATGTTAAAGCATTGAGAAGCTAAGGGATTGTGCTGTTGCACTGTCCTAATGAGATGGGACTTTAACAGTGAAATAAATTCTCTAGAAGGGGAATGCTACAATTCCCAGGATTTCCCACAGCTTTTTAACGTGTTCTTTTTCAGCTCCAGTAGCGCAGCTTTCTATGCTTTTCACTGTGGCCTTTTCTTCTGACAGAAAATCTTCCTACTGCTGAGGTTTTATGTCAAAATGTAACATTTGCGGAGCATTATACATTCATTTGGAAAGAAAAGAACATAGAGCAAGTAAATGTCACGGTCTTCCTTGGAAGTTTATGTGATGGAGGTATCATGAAATTTCTCTTACAGTTTTTGATGGGTTTTTTTCTTCCACATGGAAGTTCTGTGATAGAATCTCTTATTTACTAATAATACTTAAAAGAATTTCCCCTGGACTCTGGAAAGAAAATTTAAGGGGCTGATTTTCATTAATCTGTATTATTTGTGTTACTAATGAAGGATGAACATTTACATTCTTTTACATAGAGCATACTTTATGCCAATTTACAGCATACTTCTTGCTTATATACTTATTTAAAAATAAAGTCGTATTTTTTCTTTTACCAGAAATACTGACCCAGAGATTCACAGTCCAATTTCTAAGTTTAGAGAGCACTAATACAACAGAACTGTCTGCAAATCCAGGTATTAATACTTTATTTTGCCTCTTACAAGTAAAAAGAATTCATGCTGTACAGATTATTATCAGTGACTGTGTTTTATATCTGGTTTATACATTATGTTGCTAGCCCTGACCTTCCTGTCTTGATGCACTGCCATTGTAATAATGGATTGGTTCTGAGGCTTTTGTTTTATAGATATTGATTACGTAAAGTGAGGGTATTCCTACGGTAATGGAAATGGCTGTTCATTTACTTCAGGAGTAATGACATTTATTATTAAAACAATGGTAATGCTTACAAATTCTTATGCAGCGCTCAGGATTTACCCTTCTATATTTAGGTTATCAAGTTGGAAAACCAGTGAGAGCTGCAAATCTGAATGCTTCTGATACTTCTGGAAGCCTAAACATTTGGCAGCCAGGTACTGGCTTGTGAGGTTGCAACTTCAGCTGTAGTTAATGCTAAAATGTTGTGGGTATTTTCTTTTGGCTTTGGTTGGTTGTGGTTTTTTGTTTGTTTGGGTTTTTTTCACTTATTTCAGTTAAGAATCTCTGCCAAATATTGCTTTTCTGGACTATTCCTTCTTGACTATTACCTAGCCTTTGTTCAAAAGTCAGTTATAAGCCTCTAATGCTTTCTTGGGATGTTTAAGTTGAATGTATCTTGTATCGGTCTTTGAATTATACCACTTGCGTTTTGCATTCTCCTGCTTGATATTTTTGCACAAAATTGAAAGGTTGACAGAGGAAAGCTCAGTAAGATGTCTTCATTTCATAGCTGGCAGAGGTTTATGTACATCAGCAACTCGTACACCAGTTATATTTGGTCTCGATTCGTTCTCTGGGTGCACTCTAGAAGTTGGAATTGATGAAGATTGCAGCCTTTTAAGGTGAGCTATGTAGGTTGAATTGTTTTTCCTCGCATTTTAAAAGGGAGATTATAATAATGGCTCCACTTGGATCTCTCTGTATTCAAACGAGGATTATGTTGGGGTGGAATGCTTTTCTCTTTCTTCCCCCTAACAGATGACTCAATAGTTCAAGTCTGGTTTTGTTGAATGGTAACATCTTTCAGAGGAAACTGTCCTTATGATACAATAATATTGGTGTCTAGTACAGTCCAGTACAGATATACTTCTTGTCTAATCTCACATTCTCATTTTGCAGAGAAAATGTAACTGAGAGATTGAATTCATTAATACAAGCTACTCACGTTGGAAAAAGAGACAATTCAAGTCACAGTGATCCAAATGACTGGGTGGAAATTATACGTAAGTGAGGTTTGTGGGGTTGTTGATAGTCTAAATATGTACACATGATGAATAGAGCATCTCAAAACCAAAATGTAACTTCAAATGCGTAAAGATACTGGGTTTTTGTGTCTGCATCTGTTCATCCATCCATTTATGTGTGCACACAAGCACACATATAACTCAGTATATACATGGATACTGCACTAATGTATATTCTACTAGGAACCTGTACACATATGACTTAGTTCTCTGATAATAAAGTACTCCTTTATGTGCATTTTATTGACAGAAAACGTTTTCTGTATATGTTCCTCTTTGACAGTTACCAGTATTTTGCTGGACTATAACAATAATGTAATAATGTAAAAATATGTTTTCCATAATACATCAATTTAAATAACTCCATTCTCCTCCATAGGTCTTGATCCATTTAATTCTGATACCAATGTGAGCACTGGAAGTTTCAAAGGCATTTGTGCAGATATTCCTGCAAACCTGAATATTCGCATAATCTTTGCTGAAGTGGGTGCAGTGCAAGGGATTCCCCAGCAAGAGATTCTTGCTGTGCAGATCAGGTAGAGTCATGTCTCTGGCTGTTTGACAGATGAATGTTTCATTCTGAGCCTTGCTTACCTCACGTATCCAGGTTAAATTTTAGAAACAAAAGTGTTATTTTGTTATTTCTGATTTTTTTTATGCGCCTTTTATTTGTGCAGCCCAGATTCCTTTGATCGCAACCAGGTTTGCTTTTCTCCCTCTGAAATGAAAATTGAAGGAAATATTAATGCTTAAAAGTAGATAATCTTTCTACTTGGAAATATTAAATAAAATGTAGAAGCTGCCAGTAGTACATACATGCAAGGCATTCCATTGGAACGCTTTCATTTCTTGCCGCATGGTGGAAGTGATAACGTTGTCCTGTGTTCTGGCTTACCCCAATGCAGAGCTCTTTGAAGGCTGTGGTAAATGCTTTATTCTTTCCTGAAACAGAGAATTTTCACTTTACAAACACTTCACTTTCTTCCCAGTCAATCCAATCCAATAAGCAAGATTCTGTTCCACTTTACTTCATTTCCAGACTTGGCAAGTTCTTCCCCTGTATGGTGGTGTAGATCCAGAGATCATCAACATCCTCTTAAATACTGTGTATTTTGCCCTTTCACGGTTATTTTTAGGCTCTAAATTTCCTTTTACAGCCCTCAAATAATAGTCATGCATATTCTTGCAGTTACTCAACAGTGATATGGCAATTCCAGTGTGGGCTTACCTGTGAAAACACCAGCTTTCTTCCCATCACTGCTGCTGTTCAGTTCATTAAGGTGCCAGCTCAGCCACCCATTCCAATGACAAGGTAATTTCTGTAACAACACTGATACTTCCCATACGTTAAGCAGATTTAATGTTAATAGCGTTGATCAAAAGGTTGCTTACTTTGGTTGGGTGGAATAAAGAGAGCAAGAAGAGCTGGTTCAATGATTTATTAGGTAACAGTTCTGATAGTGACAATCTTCCCCAAGAGCATGAAGAACATGAAGACCTCTAAATTACTCTGGGAAGCTGCAATTTGGTTTTAGCAGAAAAGCTTCTGCTTCTTCTGTTTACTTGAGTGGAAAAAGGGTGCTGAGTGCAGCTCCCAGACTATCCGTTGTCTGAAAACGTTCATCACAAAATGACTAAGAATGACTGAAATGGAGTAGAGGGAGGCTTCTGGTTTTGTTAGAGAAAAGTCAAAAGAACAACGAGAGGTTTGCTGTTTAGTTTTGTTTTTCCTGTAACCTGGATACCTTCTCTCTTATTTTTTCCCACTTGCGCTGTTCTTTAGTGCTGTAGTTAATACACCTGGGTTTTATGTTGGTGTAGTTAATACACATGCTTTTACCTGTGGTGGTTTTTTTTCTTCTAGATCTCAGTCTAATTATTGGACAGAATTTGACTGCAATCGAAACGATGTATGCTGGCCCCAGCTTTTTTATCCAGTGACGCGGTTTTACACAGGTAAATATAATAAGCCATATGGAATGCCATGAACTGCCTGCTACATTGTGGAGTCCAGTCTGAAAGGATGCTTTGTAGCAGGGAATTAAAATTTCCCTTTTAGAAAGCATGGTCCAAGAGTCAGTTTAATTTTTTCCTTGATAATGCATTAATTTCTTAGTTAGACTCCTGGAAAAGGTAATTACTGGAAGTGTAAAACTGTGCTGGGATTGTGTCTTGTGGGAGACGGTAGATTTAATGTCTTTCAAAGGGCATCAAAGCAGCTGGACTCTGTGCTGGGAGCTGCATGGATTGAGGCAACTGCCATGTTTATTATCTGAATACTTTAGGGGCTAAAGTTACACAAAGTATGAGGTTTGAGAAGTATGAAGCATCTTACTTCCTTGCTTTATGCTGCATTATTGCGTTTGGGTTGCGCACAGACTTTAATCTGTTTCCTTTGAGTTGTTGTTTAAAAATTAGCACTCATATGTTTATACTTTTTTTCCCTTTCTTTTTGTTTTTTGCAGGAGAGCCATATTCCCAGTGTCTTGCTAAAGGCCTGTCATTGGCATTCCTTGTTTTACTTGCAGCAATTATGAGTAACCCTTGGTTTTCACGATTTTGGAACAGTTGCTTGGTTTAAAAACGTTGATGTAAAGAGAACCACTTTTGTTACTATTTTAAGTGCTTCTGGGTAAAATTTATAGAGAAATGTTCTTGAATTTTGTAGGCATTTTATATGAACATGTAAAGATGCATAAAACAAACACTCGTACGGTGTACAGAAGATGGATGTGTTATTTAAAACAAAAAGTAACAGAATGATGTTTAAGCTCTAGAATCCAAGTTTAGAGGACATGGGAGGTGACTGCAGCAGGGTGAGCTCCGCGGGGCCAGGCCAGCCCAGAGCCCACCGCAGGGGTCCTCTCTGTCCACACAAGCTTGTTCTCTTCTCTGGGTGTAGTGGGTCAAGGTGGCAGTCCCTTCCACAGTAAACCGCTCATGCTGCCTGGTTTTGGAGCAGTGGCTGGATTGTTTATGCCTCTGTAGAGGAGTAATGCCTTAGATGTTTTCATGTATTGATCCGTAACTCTCCATTGCAGTTAATGCTTCGCATTGGCAATCCCTGTGTGATCTGGGCTACGCAGGGTAAGAAAACATGTCACCAAGTCCCGGACTGGTTTGTGCTGAAGGGACCTTAAAGCTCCTCCAGCTGCCACGGGCAGGGACACCTTCCATAGAGCAGGGTGCTCCAAGCCCCTGCGTCCAACCTGGCCTTGAGCACTGCCAGGGATGGGGCAGCCACAGCTGCTCTGGGCACCCTGTGCCAGCGCCTCAGCACCCTCACAGGGACCATCTTCTGCCCCGTGTCTGCTTTCTCTCTATTGCCTTCCCGTCTCCTTTATCGCAGGACACCGCTCCGCGGGCTCCGGCCGCCTCAGCCCCGCCGCCGGTTGGCCGCGGCGGCGGCCCCGCCCCCCGGAAGCAGCTGGCCGCGCTGCCGGCGGCGGGCAGGGCCCTGCGCTCCGCCATGGCCGCCGGGCCGCGGGCAGCCGCCGCACGCCGCTCCGCGCCGCCCCTGCGCCCGCCGCGCTGAGCCGAGCCCCGGCGCCGCAGCCCGCCATGGGCTCGCTGTTCCGCGGCGAGCCGATGTGCCTGGCGCAGCTCTTCCTGCAGAGCGGCTCGGCCTACGAGTGCCTCAGCGAGGTGGGCGAGCGTGGCCTGGCCGAGTTCCGAGACGTGAGTACCGGCGGCGCGGCCCGGGAGGCCGGAGGGGCTCTCTGTGTGGGTGAGGGGGGTGAAAGGACCCTGAAGGGCCCAGCGGCGCGGGGGAAGCCGAGCCGGGAGAGGCGCGGTTGGGTAGGTGAAGGTCTCATTCCCATGGCCCGGTGCTCCGTTGCCCGTCTGACTTGCAGGCGCTGGGGCTAATCCTGGGACTGCATTCGGGTGATGGAAAGTCAACGTGGAGCCCCAGCTACCCAGAGGCTGTAGACAGGGTTGTTTGGGTGTGCTGTGTCCCACCTTTCTCCCAGAAGTGGGTTAAACTTGGAGGTTTTTTTGCAGTAGGATCTCACGGAAGAGCCTGTTACCCCCTTGAAGCCACAGTTGGCTTTAGTCTGTGTGTGTGTGCACAGCTAATAGATACGTCCACCCCACTGACAGCTCGATAGAAATATCTTGGCTCTCTGTAGGTTTTAATTCAACGTCACAGGTTGCTGGTTTGTAAACCATGTCTGTTCCTGGAGGAGCAGTTCACCTGGTAGGAAACTACGTGCCTGACTAACATAAAATTGGGTCGGGTAGTTATTAACATTGTTACTGTGTTGTCTCATCGTAATTATATGATCTTTGCCTGCTGACTGAGACTTTGGAATTTCATCCAAGTTATCTTCAGAATAGGTTGCAAAATCATTGTAGGGAAAGTAGGGAGAACTAAAATTAACGGCTAATTAGTAAATAGGGCAGGTAGGAAGAGATGGATGTGTAAGAATCATTACATGGGGGTTCTGTGTAACATTTTGATGCCATTCCAGGTACCTGACACACTGTTTATTCCAGAAATAATGCATTAGTGGTTCTGATTTACAAGCTGAATAAGTAGTTGGAGACATTGCGTGCTTGTGATATGGGGATGCGCATAGAAAGAGTCTTATAAAACTTAACATTTCGAATAGATTCCGTGGACAGACGTCATAAAATTTGCTTGTAGAAAGGGTTTTTGTTACTTTGAAGTTGTTAAATGGTGTTTTAAAACTGTCGAAAGAAGATCAGGAATGGTGTCTCCAGGAGATCTCATTACTTTCTTATTTGAGTAAAGCTAGCAAAGACATTGATAATTCTGCTCTGATAAAACCAACCTGGCTACTTGGGGACTTCTTAATCTTCTTAGGTTTTCATACCTTCTTAGCTGAAAAGCACCCTGTAGACGGAGAGCACATAGAGTATCTGCAGAACTGGCTCCACAAAGTCACAGAAATAGCTGTGGGGTTTTAACACCTAATAAGCATTTTTTCCTTCTCCTTCAGCTTAACCCAAATGTAAGTGTATTTCAGAGAAAATTTGTGAATGAAGTAAAGAAGTGTGAAGAAATGGAAAGAATACTTGGTGAGCTTGATTTTCATGTCTGCCCTTTCTCATCTCTGGCATTATCAAAGTTTACGTTACTTGAGTGGAACTATAGTGAAGGTTTCAGCTACAGGTTTTTAGTCTTCCCAGTATTCATGATCTGCATACTCTAGAATCTTGTAAGATTTTCATATGCATGAAAAAACACACAAACTACACTCAAATGTAGTCTTCGTGTAGCTTTTTGGAGCTGGAGATGACTTGTCTGTAATACTGAATTGGATTGGAACATGAAAATATATTCCTTAACTTGTCTTGATCTGCTGCAGCAGTTTTGAGTGTATTTTGAGTTGTTTAGGCTGGAAATGATCTCTTGGGATCACCTCATGAACCTCCAGCTGGAGCAGGTTGTCCAGGGGTATGTCTGGTGGGATTTTGAGCATGGAGACCCCACAGCTCTGGGCAGCCTGTTCGAATGTTTTCCCGCTGATCCCTGTTTTGTGGGTTTGTGAGCTGTAAAATTGATTTACAACACAACATATATGTGCTGAATATGGTGTGGGGTGGTTTTTAAGCTCAGAGGTGGAGAAGAGCTGCTAATGGTGCTGCTAATAAATAATTGATACCATTTCAGTATTGACTGCTTAAAATACTGCTGGGAAAATGGAAGCTTTACTTTGGATATTTCCTTGATTATAAGATAAAATCCGTTTTTCATGTTCTGTAACGCAATACTGTTGAACTTCCAAGCATCCTCAAAAGTTACTAATGATTGCATTCACATGGTAGTTAATGAATAGAGAAGAGGATGTGGAACATTACAGCCAAGATGCAGATTTCCTCAATATATCCTGAGGAAAAGTTACCATTGAAGGATTCTTTTTGTTGGAATCTGTCATCAGAGGCATGTGCTGGTCATGCCAAACCATCCCAGTAGCTAGTTGCTACATGCCCAGTGGGAGTTGCATTTGTTGTCAAGGTTCCTTAAGCTGCCTTGTTTGATCACTTTTCATTCCAAACATGGTTCAGTGAGCAAAATGTCAGTTTCTGGCAGATGTTTAACAGAAAGTGCTATCTTGCAGCAACAAAGAGACACTATGAAATGGTAAAAGCTTCTTAAAAAGTACTTGTGGTTGGAAAAATTCAGTCAGAAGACTCTGAAGATTGCTTACTTCTGCAGGCTTCCAAGACAGAGATGTGCTGTGTGTTTTGTTCTTGGCACTCCATAAGCCCCTCTCTTTTGAAGACCACAGTGTGTGTTGTTGCTAAAATAAATAAATTAAATAGCTTGGGCCTGATGCTGCAGTGCCATCAGCACCATTGAGAACAGCGGAAGGTCAGCTCTGCAGCATTCTAGGAAGCACAGGGCAATACAGTTTCCTTTCTGATTCTGTTTTCCTTCTCACTCCAGGCTATTTAGTACAAGAAATTAAAAAAGCTGATATTCCACTTCCTGAAGGAGATGTTGCTCCTCCTGCCCCTTTGCTGAAGCACATTCTAGAAATCCAGGTGACTTTTCCATGTAACAGATGCCAAAAGTGTAGCTCTGGATCTTGGAACTTTATTTCAAACTTAATTGCTTTCTATCTTATGACTTAAGTTAAAGGGGGGAGGGGGTATAGGAGCATTTGCTTTCCTTTTTGCCCAATTTCCTTCCTTTCTGCCAGTGTTACTGCAGAGACTGCCAGGGAGGCTTTGATACTGACACAAAATTCCTGTGGAAGGGTCAAAGCTGACTTGAGGGTTTGCAGTTTTCTCTCTCTTTTTGATGGATTGGTGTATTACATTGTTGCTGTCTGTAGATGAAGTCCTTGTGCCTCATTTATTGCTTTGGGATTTACCTAAGACTCTTTTCATGCATCCAAAATTTCCAGGGTATGTGGAGTTTTGTGTACCCAAGGCTCTGCATGTTCTGCTGCATTGCAAAACCTGGGGCTGTTTTCTCTGAGTGCTTTTTCTGGTATTATGTTAGAAGTAGAAGCTTGTAAAATGCGGATATAATTTCAACTGATATTCTTGTTTTGCTGTAATTCCATTAAAATAATAGATAGGTGCCTTCCACCCTGTACTGTCTGAAGTTCTGATTCCAAGTCTGCATTACTGAGCTTAGACACAAATTAGGGGCAGAACAGAAGACTTAGCAGATGCCTGTGGAGGATTAACTGTACTCAATACAAAGCAACCTTTGGCAGACAGAGGAATAAAACCTATGGAGCTTACACTCCCATCATTGAGGCAAATTAATATGTGCTTAGAATAAATTCTCCCCGATTTCCAAAACAGTGGAACTCATTCTATGTAATTTTTATTCCATGTCTTAGGAACAGTTGCAGAAACTGGAGACAGAATTGAGGGAAGTAACTAAAAACAAAGAAAAGTTGAGGAAAAACCTGCTTGAACTGACAGAATACATGTGCATGTTGGAGGTCACACAGCGATTTGTCAGGAGAACATCTGAGGTACTGCTCCTGTTTGGCAAGGATTGTGTGTTATGGCATTTCTGTTGCCTACTGGTAGTAGTTAAGTGTGTGACTTGTTGTTGGGCTTTACAATGCTCTACCTCATTTGTTATTTGTGCTCAGTACCTAGAGATGGCAAGCTCCTGGGCTACAACGGACTCATGTACATAGCAAAGCAGAGGGGCTTTGTCATTTCTCTGATGAGTCATCCAAATGTTGCTGCTGGTGCCAACTGCAAATGAAGATGTATCTGTGTTGTTTGATGCATAAGTTGTGCTAAGAAATTAACCATGTAACTTTTGCAACACTATCATTGCTAAGAGCAGTGCACTTGAGATCCCAAAATATCTCTATTGCCTGAACTGAACACAGGAAAGTGGTTTATGATTTTTTAATTGAAATAATTTACTTATTTTCTTCTTTAGAATAATAAATGAATGGAAGTTGTTTGTCTTCTTTCTGAAACCTATGAATGATCTTTCTTTCTTTTGCTAGTATGAGTCCCAATTACATATAAGTTATGAAGAATTTCCCTCTGTGGAGAATGAGCCATTGGTGGATTACAACTGCATGCACAGACTGGGTGCCAAGCTGGGGTAGGTATGGGTCAGGCTGCATACAGCAGGTTGTCAGTGTGGGCTGTTCCAAACCTGCTTGATGAGCTGCTGGAAATAACAGTCTGTTTTCTAGAAGATGGACTGTAGTGTGAGTGTTGTGATTTCACATGAGCCAAACCATTTTAGACGGGGTAAAAATCTGACCCAAATGTACCTTTGTAACAAAATTGGATTATTTGAAGAGATTAATAGAAGAGCACCAAAATCACTGTCACAAAACTTTCATCAAACCAAGTACGTCTGATAAGGAAAATATCTAAGTCATTTCTGCTGCTGGTCAAACTCTGTTCTAGGAAAAACACAGTGTTTTAATCACTTTGCAGTGGCAGCTGTAAATGTAATGTTATCCATCCCTGGCGGTGTTCAAGACCAGGTTGGACGGAGCCTTGGGTGGCATGGTTTAGTGTGAGGTGTCTCTGCCCATGGCAGGGGGGTTGGAGCTAGATGATCTTATGGTCCTTTCCAACCCTAACTATTTTATGATTCTATTATTAATGGTATTGCCTACTTGCCTTTAAAATGATGTATGAATACTGCTCTCTAGGGCACTGTTGAAGGAGTATCTTACCCAGAAAAATTTAAGAACCTGACTATCACAGAAAGAAATAAATACAATTCTAGTTCTGTGCTCAGGCTTACAGTCTGTTTCCAAATAGAAATTGAGTCTATTTTATATATCAGTTACTTCCCATGTAGGGTGATGCTTCATTCACTAGAGATGGCAGATGTTAAACTAGTGACTAAGTGATCCTGAGTGGTGATGTACTCTTGGGTTTTTAATTCTTCTTGTGGCTTTTAGGTTATCTTTCAATTTTCTTTTTCCACAGGTTCATATCTGGCTTAGTCCACATGGCAAAAGTGGAAGCATTTGAAAAAATGCTGTGGAGAGTCTGTAAAGGCTACACTATTCTTACATACGCAGAGTTGGATGAGTGTCTGGAAGATCCAGATACAGTGAGTAGACATTACAGCTACTATTTTGTTTGTACTTTTCATAAGACTTTGAAGAATTGTGCTCAGCTTTGCCTGTACTGAATGTGAATTATTTCCCAGTGCCCTTGGAGGGAAAACTATTATAAAGTACTAGAATCTGTAAGACTTCAAAATTAGAGGTCTTGATGCCACCGTAACTATTGGAATGGCAATTAAATTTACCAAGGTTCAGCTTGATGAGTGCAGAACTTTACTGTGGAATAGCAGTGATTTTTATGGTTGGCTACCTTGATCAAAATACATGGCAAAAATGGCTGCTTGGGTATTTATTAGCTAGGTCTGTAGAGACCTTTTAATAGTCATTTTACTTGTTCGTTCAGTAGTTCAGGAAAAAAAGGTTGAGTAGATTTGGTCTTCTATGAAGTGTTCTCTCTGAACTTAAAGAAATCACTTTCTGTGAGTCAGCAGTTAGGGCTGCCTAATCTGACACCTTTAAATGCTTCAAGTCTAATTTGTGACTTTTTAATTTTTAAAGACTTTTCTGTTGCTAATAATTCTGAGATGATAAAATATAATCTCTTATTTTCCCTGAAAACGGTTTCTGTTTTTCTTCACTAAATTGGTGGAAAGTTAATGCTACTTTCACAACTTTTTCTAGTTAATCAGATTGGTTATTTTGCTCTGTATGACGTTAGAGTTGGTTAAATACAAACTTCATCAGAACAACTTCTTTGGGTTTTTTTAGGGTGAAACCACAAAATGGTTTGTTTTTTTAGTATCCTATTGGGGTGAACAGATTGGCCAGAAAGTTAAGAAGATTTGTGACTGGTAAGAAGTAAAACTTCGTGTGTATAATTTCTTTATACCTGAGTTATTTTCATTTTAGTTTCTCCTCTTCCTTGATTTTTAGTGTTGATTTTTAGGCAAGTTTTCTGAAGTTAAATTTGTTTCCCCTCTTTGCATCTAGCTTTATCATTATGCAATGTAGAAATAAATGTAGGAGTCATTTTAGCTGCATTCCTTATTAAGCACAGGCAAAATACTGACTCTCTCTGTTGAATCTATTCCATGGTTATTAAATGGCATGTTGCAGATTTGACTAGGGCAAGGGGCTGAGTGATTTGTTCTGATTTAGTTTGGTTATTTAACACAATCTTGTTTTCCTGTAGCTATCACTGTCATGTATATCCCTACCCAAACAGCATGGAGGAGCGCAGGGCAGTTGTTGAGGGACTAAATGTTCGTATTCAGGATCTTCATACTGTGAGTAGATAAGTGTTCCTTTTGCTGTACTTACTGCACCACAGAAAAGAATATATTCATTAAATATTTGAATATGGTTCTAAAATACATCAGCTTCAGATCTGCATATGAGACTATGCCATGTCCCTGGTCTGGTGTTGCATGTATCTGTTGAAGTTCAGGGTACATGGCCTTGCCTTCTGTTTTAAGCAGTGGTTAGTGTGCCCTCTTACAAACGTAATCTGTCACTGGACAAATAGTAGGTGCTCTTTCCGTGCACCTTTCACAAAACCACTGTTATATTTTCAGTTAAATCCTTTTGTTTTTTTTTCTTGGACAAAGGTGCTGCATAAAACTGAGGATTACTTACGCCAAGTCTTGTGTAAAGCATCTGAATCCGTCTATACATGGGTTATCCAAGTGAAGAAGATGAAAGCCATATATCATGTACTCAACCTGTGCAGTTTTGACGTCACAAATAAATGTTTAATTGCTGAGGTTTGGTGTCCAGTGGCTGATCTGCAAAGTCTGCGCCATGCGTTGGAGGAAGGCTCAGTAAGTCAGCTGAATGCTTGCTGGTGTTAAAACTGTTGGCTTGACCTAATTATTTTTCTTTCCTTATATGTAGAGTTATTTAAAATGGGCTAAAAGTAAGTCATAGGGGTTGGGAGTGGTGTGTGGGTTTAGTATTTTTTCCCTTGAATAACTTCTGTGTTGGACCCAAGTGTGACTGGGCTCACAATGCTATTTGGAGTCAAGTCAGAGGTGCAAATTCCCTTGTGTTGTTTTGAGTGCAAGCTCTGTTGTCTTGTTTTATGGGAGAGAATTTTTAGTAGCAAATCTTTGTTTTATAATACTGAGTGATGAGTCACATCTGATGTTTCATATAAAGTAAGGATTAGAACACTGCATAAGCAGTGTTATCAGAGGAAAAGATGAATATAAGTTTTTAGGCACAAAGAGATAAATGTTAAACTTTGGGCTTAATTTAAGGATGTTACAGGATCAGTGCAACTGCTAATAGAGGAAGTGTGTTCATTTTGATAAGATTGAGCATCCACTGAGTTTTTATATAAATGTCTTCTTTCTGTCTGTAACTAGAGGAAGAGTGGAGCTACAGTTTCTTCATTCATGAATACCATCCCGACAACACAACCTCCTCCAACTTTGATACGCACCAATAAATTCACCTCAGGGTTCCAAAACATTGTTGATGCTTATGGAGTTGGAAACTATGGGGAAGTTAATCCAGGTTGGTCCTTCTGAAATGGGAACTGTGAGCTGTCCTTACTGCTCCCCTTGTTAAGTGTTTAAATACCTTGCTGAGTTAGACACTAGTAAAGGCAAAATGGTGACAACCATACTGCTTATGAGTAGCTGTTTTAAAATGAAAGTAGCTCATCAGAAGTACAAATGGTCCTCTAAAAAGTAAGACAGGATTCTATTTCAATTAGTTATTTTAGCACTAAAGATACTGATAATAGCTGTATAGCGTTCCTTTATATATTTTACTTTGGGTAAGATAAGCTATTTAGGAGGAAAAAAAAGCTTTGATAATGGCTGTTGATCTTACTGAAGCATGGAGCTTATCACTTGGAAAAACGCAACTTGTACAGCCTAGTTAGTTTAATGTCCTTATGTAATTTTGTAGCTATGTTGGCTCTGTCATCCTGTACATTGTAATGCAGAATTGTTTGTTTGGGGTTTATTTCCTGGGCTCATATTGCCATCCTCAGAATTGCCAGCTAATGCTCAACTGCGGAGTTCTTGTTACTAAGGGATACACAATAAGTAAGCTGTAAACCGAGTTACATTTACAGCGTGAGAAAAGGTCTATTAGTTAGGGGGTGAAATGTCTTTCAAACTTAAAGCTGAGAAGTGTTTGAGAGGTTAAAGTAGTTGAATTTCTTAGGCATAATTCAGAGAGCAATGTCATCTGCTGCCATATACACCTGAAATCTGTTCTTTTGTCATTCCAGCTCTCTACACCATCATCACTTTTCCCTTCCTGTTCGCGGTTATGTTTGGAGACTTTGGGCATGGCCTACTAATGTTCATGTTTGCACTCCTGACAATACTGTATGAAAAGCACCCTCGATTACAAAGATCACAAGATGAGGTAAGAGGAATTACAAATAATTTACCTTCCATCCAGCAAGATAACTTCAATTGAATAGTTACTGTGTTTCTGAAAAATGCTGTTTATAGCACATGTATTAGACTGGGTTTTTCCTTTGTTGCAGGATTTCCTGTGTTTGATTGCTCAAGATTAATGTGATACCTTAATAAATGCCAGTTTTGTTATAAAAACCCCAATGTCAGCACCGACATTAGCAGCCAATTTCTTTATTGTGCTCGTTGATGGGAGATAAGCAAGCAGGGCTGGGTGCACAGGGAGTCATCACTCCAGCCAAGCCGCACACTGAGGGGTTAAGTGAGCAGATATTTATTACACATGAACTTGCATATTCAGTAGGTTTTCGAGGGAACAGCGGGGATATTACAATTAGTTTAGGTACTCATTATCATAAGTCTCCTCCCTTTTGGCGCTTGCGCACTGCCCTCCAATGGTTGTGGGCAGGGGTCTTCAAGATGAAGTAAATAGTCTTCCTCATGTGGGCAGGGGTCTTCAAGATGAAGTAAGCAGTCTTCCTCAGGATTCACTTTTCACCTTTAGCACGGCTGAATGCCCTAGTTGTCCCAATTAGCTGAAACCAGCCATACTGGCGAGTTTCTGACAGCTGATAAAGATTTAGAGCAGTGTGTCTTTCTTACAGGAGATAAGGAACACCATACGGGCAGATAAGGAGTGTTTGAAGCTTAGCAGGTGCCCAGGAGGCACTGCTTGAAAGACAGATATGTAGAAGGGCTATTAAATCTTATTAGCACATCACAGACTTAACAACACGAACATTGTTCTCCAAGTTAGAATGAAAGTATTTTAACCTGTGTTTTCCAAGCACTTACTTTTCTTTTACCCAAAGAAGTAACGGATGGCAACTTTTTATTAATATTGCCTTACCTCCGCCCCATATTAATGGTTTCTCGTTTCATGAATTTTCATCCCATATTTTGTAACAAACTATCATTTCTCCATTTCCTTTTTTAACACGAATCATAGTCTGTTCTATCACATTAACAAACTCTTCACTTTTTTTTTGAAAGGACAGAAATAACCAAGTTGCAATGAATGGCTGACAACAATTAGTAGATATGGTTGGGCTTACCTTTCCTTCTGTTGGGGCTGCTCAGTGATGTGTGTGTTTTATAGCATGTGATTACAGTGACTAATGTCGAGGATAAAATGATTATTCAGATTTCATTTTCTTGTTTCTGAAAAGGAGTTGTAGTGTGAAATATATTAAATTTAAGTAATTTTTGAATAATATGGGGTTGGAATGCACGAACACCTGCATCTCTCATTAGAGTTATATATAAGAATGGCTGCAAATGTCTTAACTTCTTGAAAACTAGTTTCCAGTGAAAACACTTTCCAGGAAGGAAATGTGGATTAAAAAGTGTAATGGTGCCAATGAGGAAAGTCTCAGTTTGTCATGGGAGCTTGCATGGGGACTTCAATTCTCTGAATTCAATTTAACCCCAATTGTCTCTCAGAATATACTTGCTGCTTGTTCTGTTTTCTAACACATGTAAACCTTTATGTATAAATCACTGTCACATAAAGCTGTGAATGTGGGGAGCTGAATTGCGCTCATTTGGTGGTTGACATTGTAAATTGCATATTCACGTGCTTAAAGCAAAATTCTCTTGTGTTACATTTTGATTGGCCTCTTCATATTCCTTAATGACTGTTCACAAGAGTTTTTAGAAGTCTTTCTATGGCAAAAATATGTTTCTCTTAGAAATGTTTAGGTAACAGTTGTTCACATGGCAGATGATGATCTCTCTTTTTATCTTCTTTCCAATACATTACAGATAATGAGAATGTTATTTGAAGGCCGGTATGTTCTTTTATTGATGGGTCTGTTTTCTGTATACACTGGATTGATCTATAATGACTGTTTTTCAAAGTCAGTAAATCTGTTTGGTTCTGGATGGAATGTTTCCGCAATGTTTGAACAGAGGGTTTGGCGGTGAGTAGCAGCCTCTGTGTGCTATACCATTAAACCAAAAATGTACTTCCTGCAACAGTTTAATCCTTTTGCTCGCCCATTTTAACCATCCTTATATTGCTAGTAGTAAGGTAGCAAGTTCTGGTGTACTAAGGGCCACGTGATAGATAGCTTAGAGTAAAAAAAGGCAGGAATAGTTATTAAAAAAAATCAAATTGCCCATTATCTTAAATTGGGAAGTCCACAGAGAGCACAGTTTCTTGCTAAACCACTATTAGAATTTGAATATTTAATTCAGTCAGTGTATAGGTCAATCTTGTATTTATCAGTGCTGCCTTACTGCATTTACGTGACCTTGGTCACCTGGAACATTTTCTAGGGTATTATCATTTAGTACAGATGACCATCAGTCTTCTCTGAAACAAATTCTGTTGCAATACCCTAATGCTATATGCTAGCTAATAACTTCTAGTGATTAAAAACTGCAGCTGGGATAGGATCTTTTAATGGGTAGTGAGAACTTGCATCTAACTCTATGAAGTGGTGTTTTGAGGGTTTATTCAGTCTCTAAATCATCTTAGGGGTGTTTTGCATCATGTTTTTTGTGGTCTCACAAAGGTGTTCTTATGAATGGCTGCACACTTCAGTAGTATTGAAAACTCCTAACAAGAAGGCAGTAGGGCTTTGATTTGTGTTTTCTTTTTATTTGTAAGAAGTGCACTGCCTCCTGTGCTATAGTTTGTCTTTATGCTGATGGCTTTGTTTCCAAAACAAAACCTGTATTTTCTAGGAGTGGTTTGTATGTATCAGACTGTGAAAGGAATAGAAAACACAGGACTACTTTTGGAGAAATTTGTCCTAGGTCATGCTTCTGGAATGAACAACCAAACAGCATTAGCATTTACTGTAAAGAAATCAACAATTCACAATGAAATTACCCATCAATCATTAATCGCTGCAGTTTTCCTTGATAGTTAAGAAGAAAGTAGGCTATGTGAATTTTCAAACCTCCTTTTTCATGAAGTAGGATAACCTCAGCATTGTGAGGTGTCATGACCCTTTGGAATTTAAGTGTTCACAGCTTGCATCTCATTTTGCCTGAAAACCAGGAAGGGGTTTAAAATAGAGTCAAAACCACTGACTTTGGTTAAAATGTGAACAGGTTGTGAGTGCTGTGTTATTGGAGTGGAAACTCATCCAAATGTTTCCCTTTCGGATGTTAGTGAATGTCATGTGAAACCAAATTGTGAGCTTTTTAAATGAAATTTTCCATTCTAGGGGAATGAGGAATAAAATCCAGGAACTTCCCTTTCAAAGACAGTGTGAATTAAGCCCAGACTGTGAGTTTCTAGAGATTTCTAGAATCTTTTGTTTGTATTAGCTGGGCCCTTTGTGCCTAGCAATCCTCTTATTCTCTTAAAAGTCTTACAGTGGTTGAGCAGGTCATATCAAGGAAAGCGGGAGCAATGTCTTGCTGACTGAAAGCACATGTCATCACTATGTCGAAATGTATCAGGTCTGATGGTGTTTTTCTTTCTTTGCAGTCTTGAGGATCTGAAGTCTAATCATTATTTGGGACTGGATCCAAATGTTTCTGGTGTATTCAATGGAGCTTATCCCTTTGGAATTGATCCGGTTAGTTCTGTTTGTTTAAATTATTCATTTGTGGTGATCAGCCATTTGTAAATTAGGCTTTGTTATGTGTGTGAGGAGGATAAATCTAACTATCGAAAAAATACATTTCTGCTTGCATTCTCCAGTCAAGCAGAGCTTTTCCCTTCACAAGTCAAAGATTTAACTACTTTCAGAAAAATTAAATCTCATTTGTGATTCCCATTTGAGGTAGAATTGTGGTGTCCAATAGAGAAAGGACACAGTTTTATTCCTCGTATTACATTGTTCTTTAATGCTGGTTTTGTCTTCTCTTCTTCAGATCTGGAATTTGGCAAGCAACCGCCTCAGTTTTTTAAATTCTTTCAAGATGAAAATGTCTGTGATTTTTGGAGTCACTCACATGACGTTTGGAGTTGTACTGGGGGTATTTAACCACTTGTAAGTACAAGAAGTTAAGGTAATATTAACATTGTAGTTTTTGTCAAGTCTTGGATTATAACAGTTGATCTGGTAAGAAAAACTGGAGCAACTTCAAAACCGGCATAATAGTAACTATTAGGTTGTCCTTCACATCAGTAAGATAATGGGTCAGTATTATGCCAGAAAATCTGAAGACATTAATTAATACAAGATTCTATTTCACTTATTGCTAAATTGAGATCCATGCCTCTGATGGTCTTGATTTCCACTGAAATACTTGAGTAAAATTTCACTGAATATGAAGAAATCAGTTCTGGATTGTAATTTCAGTCCTGCTGTTTAAAAGTGCTGGGCACTCTTCTGTTTATTGAAATCATGTTTGGACCTTGTATTGACCTTGATTTTTCTTTGTAAAACTTAATTTTCATTCCCCCATCCCCATTTTTCATTGCAGACATTTTGAGAAGAAGTATAATATTTATTTGGTTTTTCTTCCTGAACTTTTATTCATGATGTGCATCTTTGGCTACCTTGTGTTTATGATCTTCTTCAAGTGGTTGGCATACTCTGCAGAGAACTCTACATCTGCTCCTAGTATTCTAATTCAATTTATTAACATGTTCCTGTTTACTGGTGGTGAAACAGAGCCCTTCTACACAGGACAGGTTAGCAGTGTTATTACAAGCTTCTGAAGATCCCATGTCCCCTGTGCAGAGAACACTTAGCCAGTCATGAAAGGCTGAGTGTGCTATCAGCCTAAGGGGAAATTGAATACACGTTATGATTCAGCAACATACTTATACTCTTAAACTGATTGTACAATTTTACGTAGTGACTTGTGAAAACACCTGTTTCTAGAACAGAATCTCTCAGGTTAAAATCAAGGCTCACACGGAGTCTCACAGAGTCTCACACTTGTAATTCTGATGCTTTTCTATTTGCTTTAAATAATCTTACTAACCTGAATGTCAGTAATGCCTTAATATAGAACCCAGTCCTGAAAAGTACCCTAATTAAAGAGTCTGATTAAGTAAAACAGTTATATGCCTGTTCAGTGTGGAGCCCATGCTCACTGAAATCAGTTGCATTTTTCTTACGTTCAAATAGGCCTTTAAAGGAAAATGGGAAGGCTTTTCCAACTTTTGAATCTGTGATCTAATCTCATTTTTTTTCTTTCCCCTCCAACAGGTTGCTCTGCAGAGGTTTTTACTTACTATTGCTTTTCTTTCTGTTCCTGTAATGCTTTTTGGCAAACCACTTTATTTATATTGGTTGCACAGCGGAGGCCGAGGCATTAGAATGTACAGGGTAAGTATTGAGAGACACTTGCATGTTTCTTCAGCGTAGGAGAATTCAGCTGGTGTTGCATTGCATGGGATGTCCTTACTAGATACAGTTCTACTCAACTTGGAAAGTTTTTGACTGTAACACATAATACAGCTTTAGTCCTTTAGCTCTGTTTTTGCTTTGCCTGTAACTACTGTAAGTTTGAAGCACAACACTGGCAGCCCATGTGAAGATGTAACACGTTTCCATTTTGTAGAGTGGCTACAAGCTCGTTCGAAAAGAAAGCGAAGAAGAACTTTCTCTGTTGAGATGTCACGATGTAGAAGAAGGAAGCAGTCATTCAGACGGTGAGCACAGAGAGGTGGAAGGAGAGGAGGTAATGTTTTTACTGAATCTCTATTCTGTATGTCCTTAAAAGCAAATTAGAAGTGGGAAATCAAGAAGATAACCTGTATACTGAGTCCCTGGAAGTTTTCAAGAAAATCAGCTGAGCTTTTACAGAGACCGTAATGCCTGAATGCAGTTTACTTCGTTTTGTGTGTGCTATTTTCTCATTATTTCTTGATATATTCAGATTGCTACAGTAAGCCACAATCTGTCTGAAGTGGAGAACAGAGGAGTGATTTATTTGTATCTATAGGCTTTGCATCTAAGACCAGTTATCTTAAAGAGTGGGATAAAAAGAATGGGGTTTGTATGGTTTTATGGGTTCTTGAAATTCAGGCAAGAGGACGGCTGCCCAGCTTCCTGTTAATTAATCTTGGCTTTTCATCCAGACAAAAGTCTTTCTATATCTGGAAATAACATCTTGTGATGAGGATTACTGCTACAAGGGGTTGGGAGACATGGGCGACATTCCACAGCTATTGCTGTTTAGTTTGAGCAAAGTTTTAACGGTCTTAACTGATTCCGCTGAGTCCATGTGAATTGAAAGACAATTGCTTCAGTTTCCCAATGTGCAGACTATATATGGGACTTGCTTCGCTGGGGTAGTAAACTCGTGCTGCTTATTATAGGAAATACAAGAATTGTTTGCTTAAATAAAACGTGTTATTGTTCCATACAAAGTAAGCATTGAAATTTGCAGTACTGCAGTCTTGGAACTCTTTGTTAGCAACAAGTGTGAATATACTTGTTCATACTTGAACATACTTTAACTATACTTGCTCATACTTGAACAAGTATGAATTTACAGCATTATTTTTAGTTATTTTTCTGTCAGTAGCATTGTTAATGATTAATCCTGGTTTTAAAGATGCAAAAATTGACATGGTAAACTTACGACCTCAATAGAATGGGAATTAGAACCATGGGCTGGTTTTACTATTTAGAGTTTTCAAGTATTAGATCATATTCCTAGTGGAAAACATAAATTGCATTCATTTTATCTATTCATAATGTTACTAATTTTTTAATGTTGCCTGTGTAGTTGGGATCTCAAACATAGTTGATCTTTTTTTACTTGATATGAAATCGGTGTATTACCCCTTAATGGAAATTTTCTTCCATGTGTATTAGGATTTGCAGATCAGTGTTTTTGTTCTCTCATGTACTGTGTTGTTTAAATGGATACAAATGTATTTTTATGTTTTAGTTTAATTTTGCAGATATTTTTATGAATCAAGCAATTCATACCATTGAATACTGTCTAGGATGTATTTCTAATACGGCCTCATATCTGAGACTCTGGGCATTAAGTCTTGCTCATGCACGTAAGTGGGTGGCTTTATTATTTGGTTGGTTGGTGGTTGTTTTTTTTCATGTCTTGATTTTTAATGCTGGTTGCAGGGAGAGGGGTGTGTTGAAGTGAGATTATGAAATGATCCTTTTCTTAATTTATAAATACTCCCTCTTTAAACTAATCATGATCTATAGAAAGCCCCCAAGCTAAAATTGTGACCCTGTTTGGAATGTAGTAATCTTCTTCACTGATTGCTCTGTGTTGTAAAGAGGTCCATTATCTGAGCACAGTGTTTCCTCACATAATGGTGAACCAGTAGTCACAGTACCATTTCCTGGTTTCCATTGATTGACTAGTTTGGAAGTATTTATGTTGTCATAGTGTCATGGTTTAAAATGTTGCCAGCAGTGAATCTTATTTTGAAACTGAAATGTACCTTGAAGTATTTCAGGGGAGGGAAGGAGAGGGGCAACTAACTTGGGTGTGGGGGAAAGGGGATGACTGCTTAGAGTTCCCATGTTCAGCAGATCCTGTAGTACTGTTTAAACTAGAGTGCAGGTCAGAGTAGCTCACTGTGTGCATGTATCCAGTATCAACACTAGTTAGGAAATCTTTTTTTTATAGAGTTATCAGAAGTTTTATGGCAAATGGTGATGAGAGTGGGTCTTCGTGTGGATACGACCTATGGTGTCTTACTGCTGGTCCCTGTTCTAGCCTTTTTTGCTGTGCTAACAGTTTTTATTCTTCTGGTCATGGAGGGGCTTTCTGCTTTTCTCCATGCTATACGACTTCACTGGTAAGTTCATTTTCTGTTTATACCAGTAGCATATACTGGCTTGTTTAAGAGGAATTTTTGTGTCAAAATATTAGGTGCCTTGTTAAAAATAAAAGCATATATTTCAACAGCCTCATGCTACTGTAATTTATTTATTTAATTATACTCAATCAACAGCTTGTTAGTTGAATATGGTTGTTCCTTTGGAATATTTTTAGTAAATTCAAATATTATATTGGCTTACAGTGCATATTAACCTCAACCACATCTAGAGTTCATTTTGGTGCAAACTGTGAGTGCATTTGATATATTGTATTGCAGTTTTTTTGCACTACAGAATATTAGTAATGTGGGTATTTTTAATTTCAGTTTGATTCTATCACAGAATGGCTTCAGTCCTTTTTATTTGGATCAACAGTACACTTACATATATTAGTCAGGAAGACTTTCGCCCAAGTAGGCCTGCCAACCCTTAAGTGGTTTTAATCCTTTCTTAGTCTTAAATTCATGAGCTGCACATCAGAGTGAATTCAGAGAATATTTAGTTTGAAACCTAATGAAATCTACAGTATAGAAAAAAGCAGAGCTGTATGCATTATATTGTCCTCATGATGCTGTGTATTTGTAAAGCACTTAACTGCAGTTAACTAGAATACAAATTAGTAAGAAATAAGAAACCATTACAGCACAAGGGTGGTGTGTTTGGGTCTCCGAGCAAGCTGAAATTTGCCTGGGACTGTGATAGGAAGCTTAAGTAGCTGTACAGAAAGCCTAAGTGACAGGATTAGGATTGGTTTTGTTCAGCTTCTTGTGTTGCACAGTTCTGTCCCTTGACAACCAGTCTTTTTGGATTAATCACAGGTTCTTTTTTTTCTGGTTTCAGGGTGGAATTTCAGAACAAGTTCTACTCTGGTGGAGGATACAAGTTTACGCCTTTCTCTTTTAAGCACATTTCTTCACATTTTAATAAAGATGATACAGCATAGTTTGGCTGCTGTCAGCAGAAATGTTTGGAATTGTCTGCAAATAATCATGTGATTGGATCTCACCTCTGAATGGTTTCTTGTAGGACAAAGTGTTTTTCCACTGATTGCCTTATAATGCAGCCAAATAATTCGGTAATATATACCTCCCCTAGGAATACATAGCAGAGCTGGAGCGTCTTGTAAAGTATATAGATATGAAATGTACATTTTTCTTGATAAACTAATGTTGTAAATTAATTTTATTCTTGGAAAAAAAAGTTGTTACTGCTTGTCTTAAACCCAGTGTAGATGTGTCTTTTTTTTTGTTCAGACTGTTTATTTTTTTGAATGGTTGCTTTGACATTATCTGACACGCTCTTCATCACATTAAACATTCATTCCTACTCATTTACTTAAGCCAGATGCCATCTCATCTACTTAAGGAACAATGCAGCAATGCAGTTGAAGCAGTGTGTTTTCAGTATCAGGCTTATGGAATGTAAATTTATACGCACACTGCCCTCTGACCCTATTTAAAATTACACTGAAAACGTTAATGTTTATTCTGAGTTCTGCCCAGTTATTACTTCAATAACATTACAGCAGCGTTTTATGGAAGGAGGCAGAATTGGAAGTGGAGGCTGGAAGCAAAACCCTCTTACTTCCCTGTGCGGAGAAGCTCTTACGTGCTGTTGCCCAAAGCCAGTTGTGTGCAGTGCATCTCTTAGGGTGACCTTGATGGTTAAAAGCTGTTGACCAAGGCTTTTACATTGTTAGTTGTGACTCAAATAAAATAATTCAACTGCCTACTAGGAATTTTTATCCTAGGTTATATTTTTAGTGGGTCCCATGCAGCGTTCCTACTCCTAGGAATAACTTTTGTACAGGGAATAAAGGATGAGCCTCCCCCCATGTAAGGACGTACTTAACAGCATTACCTGATGTTGTCGAACCAAAGTTTATACCGAATAGGTGGAAAGGAGTAATTTTGTATTATTATTTGTACCAGTGTGAACATGGGGATATTTCCACACTTTAACACCTGTGCCATACGAACACGAATTCCGAATAAAACCTCATCTGCGCTCTGTGTACGTTGCCCTTTTCCCTGCGCCCGGCAACGCTGCCATGAAGAAACGTGTCCCGGGGCGCGCAGGGAGCCCGCGGGGCCGCCACCCCTGAGGTAAACGACCGCCAGCGCGGGGCGGCTTCCTGAGGCGGGCGGGCGGGCGGGCGGCTGCCATCGCTCCTCCCTGCCCTGTTGCTGTGGCCACCGGGAGGCGTCCGCCGGGCTCCGTGTGTCGCCGCCATGAGCGCTGGTGATGTGCGGCTGCAGTGGGTGCGGGACCGAGCGCTCGCCGCCCTGGGGCTGACCCATCCGGCGCCATTCGAGGAGCTGCTGAGCCGCGGCCATGGCGAGGAGGCGCGCGCGGTGCTGCGGTTTTTCGACCGTGGCACCACCGAGGGCAGGGACGAGGAGAGGGAGGCAGGCGCGGGGCTGCTGCTGCTGCGGGCCGGGCGGCGCGGCGGGGACGGTCCGGAGGGAGCGGGTGAGGTGCCTGTCCTTCCCTGCGCAGCTCCATGTTGGGCCCCTGTTTGTCCCATGTGCTGGGTCCCAGCCCATTGTCCCTGTCCTCACCCTTCCAGACCTTTCTGTTTGTGCCCTGGTGGGATTTGGAGCATCCCCGCTGCAGGGCAGTTTTGTTATGCCTTCCCCCCATTTTGTGTGCGTGCAGTACAGGGGACACAGACGAGTTTGCAGGAGGAAGGCTCGGGTCACCTCTTTCCTGAGCAGGTCACTGAAATGGCGTCCTCTGTGGTGCTGGGAGGAAATAGGTGTTTTGGGCGGCCAAAGCGTAGTTGTTGCCGGCCATGCTGCCACGGGCTGCATGTGAGTCGCTAGCGTGGCTCTCTTAAGGAGATCCAGCCTTATCTGTAACATAAACAGCTTCTTGTTCAAGGCCACAGATCTGATTTTGTGTTTTCTTCAGTTTGTGCCTCAGGGTGCTCCTTCGAAAGAAAGGTATCCTCGTTTGGCTCTTTCCAAACATGGGAAGAAAGAGACTGGTTGGGAAGAGCTAAGTCAACTAACAAGCACAGGTCTTCCATCCTGTCTTTGTCTCTGACATCTTTTACTGGCTTTAGAATTTCAGATCTTTAACAATTAGTTTTATTAAAATAGATAGAATGAATGTGTTGCCTTTAGTAGGAATGAATTAATTCCCCTTGCTTGAGAGTTGTGAGCTCTTCTCTTTCCTCTGATGTAGTTGAAAGTGGTGATCCTGTAAAGAGTTAAGGTTGGTTCAGTGCTTTAACCACAGTATTGCAGATAAGCCTTTCACAAAACCCGAAAAGAATAAAGGAAAAGGGGTAGAAAGGGTGTCAGGAGATGCTCTATGGCTGAGAGATTCAGTTTTCTGCTGTACCTGGTGTAACTCCCACAAGCTTCTGAAACTTGTTACTTGCAGAAGCAAAGAGTTTATGGCCTTTATAGCCATAAAATCATCTTGTTCATACTGAGCAAACAGGGTAGGATTGCAGAAATTAAGTGCTGAAGCCTGGTATGGGTGTAAGTAGACTAAAAGAATGATGCAGTTCAACTTCCTCCTCTGCACCTCTGAATGGAGGCGGCTGCAGTGCTGCAGGTTAACACTCAAAAGCGGTAAGACAGGGAGAATTATTTATTGCTTGATAATAATATCAGCACACAAAGGATCGAGTTGGGGGTGCAGTTTTGCCTTTTCCACTTCTCTGAAGTGTCTAGAAGCCTGTGCTGAAAGGGGAGGAAGACACGATGCGCCTTCTGAAAGACAGCATAAAATGAAGTTTGAAATTCCTGACTGGCTCTGGGATTCATGCTGTTGTTCCTGTGTTACAGCATCTTCACCATCACTCCTTAGGCATGACATAACTATAAACGTTTTCCACATCATAGATCTGGCATGACAAAACCCATAATTATTTGCATTTCGTGTTACAAAGTGGTTTTAAAATGTATTCGTCTACTTATTTTGTCATAAACGATCATATTTTTGTTGGAAAATGCTGGTAGGGATATTCTAAATAAAGACCAATTACCTGTGGAATGCAGTAGAGTCACTTGCTTATTTGGATTCAGTTCTTCAGCAAAAGTGCTGTCCTGTGGTAAAATGTACAAGGAACACCAAGTCTGGATGGCTGCTTGTTGAAAGCTGGTGCTGAAGATAGAATAAAATGCTATCATTTAGTTTGAGAAGGAAATTGGAAGGATTCATCTTACACGCTTATAGTATCTCTTCTTTAACAATTCTCTCTTGCTATTCTTTGTTAGAGACGACTCAGAAAGGCAAGGTATCTCTGCAATCTACAAACAAAGAAAGTGTATCAGCTGTCTCTAGTGGGTCTGAACTGGAGCAAAGATCTACAACTGAGAGTGTGGAGCACACACCTCAAGTAAGTGGTACATTTCCCTCTGTTCCTTTGTGGGGATGAAGATGCTGGCTTTCTGACACAAATGTTTCAGTGAAACTGGTAGGCACATTGCACTGGTAGTACAGTGCAGAGCAGCTCAGAGCAGGACAGAACATCTTGCAAGAACAGGAATTTCCATTCAAAACCACTAGTCTGTACTGTAACCTCCGACACTGGCTGACAAGACGTTGCAAAGGTAATTTACTTAGCAAAAGTCAGACTTTGGTGAGAAAATGCAGCAGTGAATTACTCAGGTGTCACATTTGCTATTCCCAGAGCTGCTTCCAGAAGAAAAGTTCCAGTTAAAATAATTGCTAGATAAAGACATCATGAGAGGAGCATGTAAGGAACGGTGAACAGAAACTTTTTTACCTCTTTTACATAATTAGCTGGTCAGGATGGAGTCTGGGGTTTGTAACTAGGTTTTGTTCATGACTCAGATGTAGGTGGAAGGAGAACAGGTACTTGCACATTCTCAGAAAGGTATGGAGGGGCAAGCATTAAAGTGCCTTTTGGTTTCCTGTGTTTCAAGTGCTAAAGCTTTTAGTTCTCTTGGTCTGGAAGTCAACATTGTTTCTAAAGCTGATGATTTTTACTGTTAGCTGAGTGATTTTTTAGAATTTCATTTATGTTAGTAGTTTTATTCAACAGCAATGTGAAGATAAGGGAGTTAAACTAATGATTCTGTCCTATTGCTTACAGCAGGCAAACAGTTTCTTGTTAAGAAATGTGGCAGCAAACAAGAATAGTCAGAATTCCTTTTTCTGTTTCAGCTACAAAAGGATAGCAAAGTGCATTTCTTTGTGGCTCTTGATGAAATTCCCGAAGAATTTGTGTCAGATTCTACTGTGTATTTTCTGAGGGACACAAATGGTATGTGCCTGACTCAAATTCTAATACACAACAGCAGTGTGTTTTGTTCTGGTAGTTCATAAACTCAATGACAGTAGTTATTCCAGCATCTGGAATAACCCTGGTTCTGGTCTCAGTCAGACCTCAGTATCTAGCTCCAGCCCTATAGGAAACAGCTACTACACTAAAGCAAACAGGTATTTCCACACCTATCTCCAGGAACTCTCAACAGTATGTTAACTTTGATGTAGTGCCAGTGACTGGTTCCAGCATAAGCATTTAAGGGGGCTCACCAAGCAGCAGTATGAGCGGTTCGAGGCTATGGAAAGGATGTTATGCTTTCTGTATCAAATAATCAGATTTATGCTAATTGTTTGTATACTGTTTAGAAAGTGTTATTGAACCTAGTGACCTGGCTGAAGCTAATGAAGTTCTTCCTGAAGTGATACAGTTTGGTATACTGACTGATGATTCTCTTTTGATGCTAAAGAATGTCGTCCCACAGGTAAGTGTGTTACAGCTTTTATATATGGAGTGTTTCTGGGTGATTTGCCTATTTAGTATTCTGCAGACCAGATGAACTATGCGTAAGAAATACTAACATTTAATGAGTGACTCTCATATGCCAAATAGAGTTTTTGTTAATCCTTATTTGATATTTTGTTCCCAAATTTTTGCAAAAATGTGGATACAGGCATTATTTTGTTGCCTGGCCCTATATGAGAAACATTTAATAGTGTTTTTTAATATGATCCAACTAATCTGTGGTACCTGTTTGAGTTACAGATGTTTGCAGCAGCTCTCTCCTGTGGTCAGCAGCAGACTGGGGAAACTTCATTTCATCCAGATAGTGAAAACACAGATTCTGAAAAAAGTAATTTACATGAGACAGAGTTTGCAGAAAAGAAAGACCAGGCTATGGAATACTGTAAAACTCAGATGAGGAGCAAGATTCAAATGGATGAGCAGCAGACTACGCAACAAATTGCAGGTGAGTGTTCTGCCTGTGCCAGCACTCTGGTCTTTAGAGTACAAGACAGTAAAAAGAGGTTCACTTAGGAATGGCTTTGCAGAGAATAACAAATCAGCTCCAGACCTGATTGAAGTTTCTTTTTTTCTGAAAACAGCAATATTTTTACTGCCCTCAAGAAAAACAGGCAGTATGGAGAAATGGATGAAATCAGTGATAGTTTTACAGTCTGGAGTAGAATAGGAGAAAGGGTTAATATGCCTCATTGCTTACCAATGTTGTAGGAACTCAGTCCATAGCAGAGTATGAAAAGTTGGAGAGAATGAGGCTTTCACACATTGTTTATTATCCACTCTCTGACAGGGGCTACTGTCATGCCATTAAGGAGAGTGTAGTGGCCAACAATAGGCAGATTGATAATCTTCAGCAAAACCCTAATCCTAGTTCTTAAGAGTTAGAAACTCTTAATGGCTTAAGGTTTGAAAGCTGAGAGCTTTTAATTTATTTCTAGGAATATATTTTAGTTTGCTCTGTGTTACCTGTCAAGCAATTGGCTGTATTTTACTATATTCTGAAGTAGGCAGAGCAGGGGGTGTGTTACCTATCCTCAAGTAGCCAACAAAATGGAAGGCATAAACCGTTTCAGTGCTATTGCTTTATCAATGCTGACAGAACAAAATAGTTAAATCTATGTGCCTTTTCTTCCAGCTGGAGCTATTAAACTGGAGATGCCAACTGTAAATCTAACTAGAGAAGTGACTGTCCTTGCCGCAATTCCGGAAGTTGTTAGATCTCTAGAAAGCTGTGCAGTGACCTGGCGGAAATTAATATCTGCAGCTCTGGAGGAACAGCTGGAAAAGGTTCCACAGGTAATGTTGCCTATAGCACTGTAATGTTGTCTGTAACACCAAGCTTCCTTTATTCCCAGAGACATTACTTCATTTCCCCACCATAATCTCTTTGAATGACTGGTGCTCATTTCTTATCCATCTTTATGTTTGTTTGTTAGGAAGCCATTTACTAATTGATGTAAAGTGGAACAAAAGTAGTGAGGAACTGTGTGACTCTGGGAAATAGAATATAAATAGAATATGAAGTAACCCAGGGCAGGTCCTACCCATACAGGATAACTGTTGGTAAAAAGCACTTTTATCTGCACTCTTCTAAAGAACCATGAAATATTAAAAACTGCAGTGATTATTAGTTTTTAAAATAGACAGCTATATTTTTGCTTGGAAAAAAATCATATCCCTCAAAAAAAATTCCAGTTGTACGGTTCTGATTCTGCAAACACTTATGACTAATGCCATTACAAATACTCAGGGATTTTATGTCTACAAAGTTACTTGTGCATAAGCTTTTTGCAAGCATGGACTCTCCAGCTCCAGCTCACGGATCCATCTCCCATGAGCAATTCCCTTCTGTATGTGTAAAACTTCTGATTTCAAGGATCTTCGGTCTGTGGTTTTTGCATGGTTGAATCATATCAGTTTTTTCTCATCATACATCATATTGAAAAGAAGGAACAAAAAATCCTGGTTAGAGGATTTCACTCTGATGTAATGGTTATTTGGAATTTGTATTTTATTTCACATTACTTTTAGGGCAATGGTCCACTTGCAGAAGTTGACTTCTGGCGTGAAAGAAATGATACTCTAAGAGCTCTTGCCGAACAGACAAAGCTTCCAGAAATGCAAAAAGCCTTGCAAGTATTACAGGAAGCTGAATCTGAGCATATTGGAGATTTACAGGTAGTCTTAAGTGACCTCAGAAAATATCATGCAGAAGCTCTAGATAATGTTAAGTTCCTTGCAACTCTTGAATGCCATTTGAAGGTATGTACCCTGAAGAAAACTATGGAATTTAACTGTAGTTACCTGAGTTTGGTTTCTCTGATGATCTAGTCACCTCTTGTTTATTTTTTTACTGTTTATCAGCAATAAAGATACATTCTAGCTTTTTATATTTAATATAAAAAAAGGCTTGCTTATTGTGTTTGAGTTACAGTTGATCTAATATTTGAAGCCCAGAGCTGTGAGCTGCTTGGTTTGTAAATCACAGCCTTGGGAGAATTTGATAGCATAGCAGAACTGGGTAGAACCAAGATTTCTCTGCTCTACTTTTTGAGGTAGCATCTGCCATGGATTACAGCTGATGTCTCAATTTTTAAGTTTAATTGAAGATCACCCAAACATCTAAATGAAGAGTTGAGCCAAAGCTAGTTCTGGGACATCTTTTACAGAGAAGAGAATATTAGTGAAACAGCATCTAAAAAGCATTTGGAACAATAAATGCAAATTTGCACATCCTTAACCATGTGTGTTACTTAGGCACCAGGGTGTTTCCTTGACTGGGTTGTTCATTTAATAATGTCACAGAGTTTCCTGACTTCAGGTATCTGTAAAATAAATGTTGGTTTATTGAATATGGATTTGTATATTTTCATGAGATCTTATTCACAATATTGATAATGCATTTAACAGAACTTAACATATGGCGCTGGGTTTAATATTGTCTTGGACACAATTCCTTCCCTGATGAGTGGCCTGAGAGCGGTGTGGATTATCTCACGGCATTACAACAAGGATGAGCAGATGGTTCCCCTAATGGAACGAATTGCAAGGGAAATTGCAGAAAGAGTGTACAAAGCTGTGGATTTGCGCACACTGTTTAAGTAAGTACTGGATTCCTGTTTAACTGGGAGGTATTTATTAAAAGCTTTGCCTGTTCTACACAAAGTGCAGTAGATAAGACTTCCATCAAATAGGTCTCAGTGTTTTTCACTACCTGAAGTTGTATTAGAAGGTCAAAAGTGGATTTATTTTGCAATTTTCCTAAATTACTGAATCAGCCCTGAAGAAGTAGGTGCTTGCCCGCCTTTGTTTTGAGAGGAGGTAAGTCAATAAACCCAATAGAATTATAATGGTAAAAAAGTGGCATAAATTTCATCAAAATCAGTCCTAAAATAATACCTCCTTTCAAAATCAGTCACACTGAAAATTATGACCTCACAGTTATAAGTTTTTCCTGGATCTTATATAATTAGAAGCTGCTAAACCAGGGTATATTCATCCAGTTGAGATAGATACTATTTTCTATCTATAGTCTTTCTATCAATAGTGTCTTAACTGTTCTGATTTGATTAATAGAGAAGATATAGCTGCTGCAAAAAAGAAAATAGCAGGCGCCAAAAGCACTCTTCAACAATGGAGGAAATGTTATTTTGCTGTTCGTGCCCAAATTGAAGCATCAGGAAGAGAACCACACTGGGAATTTGACCAAAAACGTTTATTTGGAAAAACAGATTATATGGCTTCAGTCTGTCAAGATCTGATTGATATTTTGCAGGTAGTAATATAGACAATAAATAGATTGTGTGATCAGTCATTCTGTAGAGGAGAGTCTTTTGTACTGTAGTTGTTGAAATGTTAGCAGCCTTTAGTTTTGTGGTTAAGACCTGAGCAGTGCCTTAGGTTCCTGCAAAGCTGCACTTAATGCTCTTCTCAAGCTGCTGGTTGAGGAAAGATTCTACTGTGTACGTTGCTGTTACGAACATAGAGACTTGTAAGAGTTGTTTCACAGATTTGCTGTTTTGATGGGTTGCTAGCTTAATGGTATAATTTTAGATAATATAAGCATTTAAATATACTACAATATAAAACTTGACCTATATGAATCAGTACATCAATTGCAGGGTAACATATGAATGGAGAGCTACCATGTTTAGGGTCATTTAAATCTTTACAAAATGTGAATCACAGCAGGAATTGATCACTCTCTGAGCTGGTTTGGTTTATTTTAAGGAAATAATATCAGAAAGATGTGTTAAACCTTTCTGATATGCTCTTCTGAATTAACAGGTCACTGAAGAGTTTTACAATATATTTGGTCCTGAACTGAAAGCTGCCACAGGGAATCCAAACCATGTTGATGATCTGCTGTTGAGGGTAAATGAGCTAACTAGGCCTATTGAAGAACTGTCTTTTGACCCTTTTAGCATCAAAAGTGCACGTGGCTGGAAATCAGTCATGGAAGATTTTAGAGAAGAAGTTATAGTAAGTACTATGTCCTGTGATTCCCCCTGTTACTTCCTGTCTACACATTCCTTCTAGAATAGCAACATTTTCATTTTAAGAGATTGTAAGTTTGCAAAAGAAAAACCTATGAATAAATACATAGATGAAAATGTGAGGAATTTGACCAATTTTTCAAGGCAGTGGCCTGTTTCCAAAGTAGTTTTGTTTATAGTTTTACTTCATCTTGAAAATGGTGAAGCACACGTCTGTTCATTGCCAGAATCGCTGCAGCATGAACAGAGGCTCCATATGACCTCCCTGTATTCATGTGCTGCTGTGTCTCAGTCATGTCCTACAAAGAAGTAAAACTTTCTTTTCTGGATTCATTCAGTCCTTTACCCCTCAACTAAGAATACCTGCAGTGTATACATTATTACAGTGGTTTTTGTGATTTATATACCTGCCCAGCAAACTAACATTCATTTCCTGCAGCTTACTGGAAAGCCATCAGTTTATTAGTCATTTATAAGACAAAACATAGTAATGATATGCTTGACCACTATTATAGACAAGTATTTTCATTTTGCCTTCCTTTCTTGGTTTTGCAAGAAGAATCTCTACGTAATAGGATTTCTTGGCCTTCTTGTTTAGGTTATTGAAGAGGAGACTAAATACTTTATTGATGAATCCTTTAAGACCCTTCGATCAGCAGAAGCTGCATTTGACGTACTGTTAAACTTGAAACACATCCGCTCTCGTGAAGCCATCAGTAAGCAGATGATGATGAAGTTCAATGATATTTTGGACCAGTACTGTAAAGAGGTATTGAATTTGAGGATTTCTTATATAGTACATGCAACCCTTTACCTAATGAAAATGAGAAATCTGTGTATATGTCTTAGTACCTGTATAGTGTCATTTACTCTAAGAAAGACTGAAAGGTTTTACAAAATAAACATAATTGCTTTCACTTTTGGGAGCCTGTTGGAGAGCGAGTATGGTTAATTAGCTGAAATGGATGTGCGTATCTGCGTATGGAACCCAAAAGGTATTTACATTACTCTGAATTCAGCAAGGCTTGGGGCTATTCCCTTACTTGTGCGTATCAGTTCCACTGTAGTCCTTCCTGAGGAAACAGGTCTTTCATACCCGACAGTTTTCTTGTAGTGGGACAAGTCTATAGTATGACCAAAAGGTGTCAGAGATAACCATGAAGGCAGAAATAATTTCTGTCATGTTGAAACCTCTGTGTTGGAAAGCTTTTCATGTCGTGCTGTTTTTCTTGATATTTCAAAGAACATGGAGTTAATAAAATATAATCTTACAGAAAACACTGCCACGACAGCAGTTCCACAAGATACGGAAAGGAAGACATTCTCGGTAATACAATTAATACAAACAAGAGATGCATGAAAAGAAAGACAAAGGAATTGTTTTTGCCCTGCTGCTGGAATTAGCAGCTTGTGCAGGTTACATACTGACCGTGGACAAGCCAGTGGAGAAATGATTCTTTGCAATACTTTATTCTCTTCTAGGTTGAAAGGATTAACCAGATCTTTGTTGAGAACCTCAAGGACCCGCCTTTGTACAAGAATCATCCTCCAGTGGCCGGAGCAATATACTGGTCCCGGTCCCTTCTTTATCGGATCAAACACACTATTATTCGATTTCAAGAAGTAGAGGAGTTGCTTGCTAGTGAACGTGGGAAGGAGGTGTGTTGATTCTTTTGAGGTTTAATGAAGGAAGAGATCCTTTCTTCATACGTTTCTTCTAAATATGTGAAAGTGCTCTTAGTGGGGTGGAGTTTCAAGAATATCTTTGCACACAGCAAGACATGTTGGACATGAAAAGCTGATTGGGGCCTTCCCACTGTTTCCCAGAGAGACAGTAGCAGAATTCAAGAGCCTAAATTCTCCATTGCCAGCAACATTACTTGCCCTCTTATTAATAAAAAGTAGAAACCATCCTGAGACACCGTATTAAGACAGGTTACTTGAACATTTCTCATGGTCTTTAAAATGAGTCTTTCCCTTCTAGGTAAAACAAATATATCTTCAAGTGGCCAAGAAGATGAAGGAGTATGAAGATCAAAAATACAGTCAATGGAGAGATGGTACACAACATGTACTCCCACCCTTACTGAAAAGTTCTCTGCTGACTGTCAGCGTTGATGGGGCTGCAACTGATATTAATCCAGAGACTTTTGAGCAGGTGAGATATAGGAAGATAGTAAACCAGACTTCTCTGCAGGGGAGAACTGAAACCTGGCTGATGGTCAGTGAGATTGTTCTAAGAATAATGTTTTAAATACAGTTTTTGAAAGGAAAACTTCAAAAGTTCTGAGCTCAGAATTATTTGTGGTCCTTTATAAGACAATTGCTGAATGACCTGGCAAATGGATGATGCTGTTTCTCTGTGTGCTCTTCTGTGCTGTAATTACTGTTAATTTGGGGGTTTGGTGCAACATCTTTGGGACATTGCAACAAGACATGGGACTGAAGTTAGTTAGAGGTAGGTAGGTAGGTAGATAGGTAGTGGTAATTTCCCAGTCAAGATCATGCAGAATCCTGTTCTAACTAAACTTCTGCCTGACTATGAACTTCCACTGGGGTTTCTGTTGTAGCTGGTTGCAGCAGTACGTAAACAGGTGATTTGGTTTGTTTCTTGTAGTGAGCTTTCACTTGAGAGGTAGTTGTGTACTGTTTCTGGAACTAGAATGCTAAGGCTGCTATTGAAATGTAAAGGTATTTCCACAAGCTCTGAATGTCAGCCATGCTGGCTTTTACATGCCACCTTATCAGATGTCTCCAAGAGCTAATCTTCTCCTTGCATTGTAACAGTTTGGTGTTCCTCTCCTTTCTGCTGCTTTTTCTTGTATTGCAGAGCTCTGTAAAAGAGGAGCCTGTCGCAAAGAAAAATGTCCACTTCATAGTGAATTTTTCTCCCTTAATCCAAGAGATTATCATTGAAACAAAGTACATGGAACAACTAGGACTTCCAGTCCCAGAAACAGCAAGATATGTGGCATTACAGGAAGATAAATATCTTAGGTAAGGCTGTTACAGAGAATTCCCAGGGAAGCTGTGAACGTTCCATCCCTGGTGGTGTTCAAGGCCAGGCTGGACAGAGCCTTGGGTGACAGGGTTTAGTGTGAGGTGTCCCTGCCCATGGCAGGGGGGTTGGAACTGGAGGATCTTAAGGTCCTTTCCAACCCTAACTATTCTATGATTCTGTGATTCTATGATTTTATGATTCTGATTCGCTCACATACAGACCTATGACAGTGTTTCAAGTGATTTTTCTCCAAATCAGAATGGGCTCTAAGACTTCAAGTTTGGAAATATGAGAGCTTTAAGTGACTTTATAAAGGGTGAAATTACTAATTACCATGTTAACGCTAATAAGCTTTTCTCTGGCACTGTCTGCATCCTTTACCCTGTAGGACTATGTTATACAAACTAACCTCTCATCAAAGTCAGAGGAAAACCAAGGAAAGTTATTTGTTTTGCAATGAATTGTTAATGTAATTTCGATTTCAGCTCACGCTTACGTTCTCTGCTACTTTCTTCTTTTACAGCCTTGGATAAGTCACTTTTGTCCACATTCTTACGGGCAGTTAGCGCACAGGTGTGCTGATAAGAGCCCTAACTGGATTTTAAAGTTCACCCATTGAGTTCACTTCTGTGCTTCAAAGTGAAACTGTCTTAAAAGCTTCTTCTGAGTTGGGGCTGGAGAGGTTTGTCTGGCTGCTATAGGAGCCTTATGAAATTTTCTCTTTGTTTTGAATAGAAAAATTAATTGCATTTATAATCAATACATGTTCAGTGTTTATTTCTGGAGATTTTGCTTTATGTGGAAGTCTGGAATGATGGCAGCGATCTGCTCTTTGATCTGAATTCAGAGCTGTATTTCCAGAAAATCATGATTTTTGTTTTGTTGTTGCTATACTCCTTAGGTATACAGACAGATTGCAAAACATGCTGGATCAGTATCACAAATTAATGGAAACACTGAATGAAGCAGAAATCAAACTTCTTGATGACCATATTAAAAAACTCTGGGAAGTTTTCAAATCAGGGCACCGTAGACTCAATTGGAACTCCTTAGGTAATGGGGATACTATTTTTAAATGGCTGTAGATACTGATTTTCAGTTTAAAAATCTCTTCAATTCTCAGTCTATTCTTTATGCTGTGTACAGCAGTGTATCCTGTGACAGCAATGTATCCCTAAATGGTACATCCTATTGCCACGGTCAGAGTCAGAATAGTAGGTTAGACAAACTCTGATCCAGGAGGGTATTTCTTTGTTTTTATTATATTTTAAACACTTGAGTTGAAAGGGACAGAGACCCTTAGGTAATAGCTGTAAGGGAGCTAGATGAAGGATTAGATGAGAGATCATCCAATCTATCTTTCTGCAGAGCATCAGCTCATTCTTAGAGATAAAAACACATCAGGTTGTGGCAATTTCGATGCATTGGTGAAATATTTGTTACAAGAAAGGTTGTGATTTATTTCAAGGAATTGGTGACTTTATTTTCCGATGTACACAAGCCGTCAGGACGTTTGAATCGCTTGTCCATCAGATTCATAATATTTCTGAAGACATAAGCAACAGAATTCTGTTCATAGAATCAACCAATCTCTTTAAGTTCCCGCTTTCAAAAAATGGTGATAAGCTTCCTGGTAAGTCTTTCTGTTTTCATTTCCAAGCTCTGAGATGTTTTATTGCTCTGTCTGCTACTTTGTGTCTTTAGTTGCTACAATGAACCCTTTTAAGTGTTACCCAAAGTAGTTACAGCCGCATTTGGTAGTGTAGCAGGGGAAGCGCGGCGGGGCTTCAGTCCCCTAAAGCTGATGGTGTCAACGAGAGAAACGTAAAGATGAGTATAAAATAATTTGACTTGTGTCTACCTTGCTTTTGGTCACTTCCCACCTAGTTTTCCTTTGATTTCGTTATCCTTCTTGCATGCAGTAGTGTAGTCTTAGAGCTCAAATGCGCATGGAGTGTCAGCTCCCTCTGGGCTGTCTGAACCAGACTGGGTTCTTCAGATGGAAATTGCAGTGAGATGATTGCCCCCCGGGTCTCTCTGTCACTTGAGTGAGCAGGTGATGGTTCAGATTTCTTTTAATGCTTTTTAAGTATTACAAAGGTTACTTTCACATCTAATGGTTGTTATTAAATAATTGAATTAATTTTAAATCAGAGGGCTGAAATATTAGTAAATTAAGCATTAATAAGTGAAGGTATTTTTTATCAGTGTACAAGTTCACTTTCCTATTCACCGGTCATTATTCCAGCATGCAAGTCTCTTAGGTCTTTTGCAGTTAATAATGCTATATTTTATATCTTTTGCAGAGGCAAGAGAATTTTTTAAGTATATTATGTGTGAAAGAGCAAAAGATGTGGCACACATGGTTAGAAAGTATTCTGCAATCCCACAATTGCTGATAAAAGTGGAAGGACGAGTCACCAACACGAACAGTGGCAAATCTCCAAAGTTAACCTCCTATTATGCATACTGGGAAAACAGGATCTATCAGGCATTGACACAGTTAATTGTGAAGTAAGTCAGCTGTTTGCTTTAATGGATTTTCAGTCTTTCATCTTCAGTTTTTTCTGGATGTGTTGATCAGTATGCATACTGATACTCTGAACACCTCTGTGGTTTGCAGTTGGAGATAGATTTGTATTTGTGTGGTTTTCCCCCGTGAAGAAGGTAGAACTGATAACAAGGTACAGGAGAAACCCAAAGCTTGCAGCCATTTCTTCTTATGATCCATGTCATTATAATGTGGTCCATGCTCAGCTGACTTCACTGTGCTTTGTTAGCTGGGCTCTTGCAATAGAGTTGACCATAGTCTCAGGGTCCTTTTGCACCAGGGTATCCTCATTCATTCCTTTCAATGCTTCATTTAGCTAGTCAAGCTTTTACATTTAATCAGTATTAGTGGGACAATTTTGCTCTGATACACATCAATGTTTCCAGCAGAAATCAGTGGTAACTGACTTCATGCGGTTCTGCTTATGTATCTAAGCGCATACCTGGTAATTGCAGTCTCTGTTGGGCATTTCCACTGGGGGCAGCACCTGGTTATTACTGTCTTTGACATGATTTTTTTTTCTTTTCCCAGGAATTTGCAATCTTTCAATGCAGCTGTTCTTACAAATGTGCCACTGTTCCAAACAGAAGCTATTTTATCTGCTCCTGAGATAACCTTGCAACCTAATGACAGTGAGATTGACAAAATAACCATAAAGTGTATCCGAGACTGTGTTGAGGTCACTAAGGTGATTTTTGATAAAGATTTGCTTGTTGCCAGAGTTTGCTTGTGATTATGACAAATGAATTAATCTTGCTTTATGTTTGGGCAAGCATAAATGTCAAGGGAAGATTCATGTTGCTTTATCTTAAGATTAAAACATCCAGTACATTGTTCTAATTTACAGACTGTCCTAATTTTACAAACTCCTGACAAAGGAAAAAAAAAATTGCCATAAGTGCAATTTTTACTCAGGCAAGATTATTTATTACTTTGCAGCAGTTTTGCCACTGTAAGGACATGATTTGGTTCTATAAATCAGCATACATCAGACGGAAATACTTTTCAGATTGCGCTGCAGTCTGAATCTAGTGTTTCTTTCTGATGTATGTATAAGATGGTGGAATAAGGAATGTGAGTAGCCTTCACTATATCACAGTTCTTCTCAAAAGCAGCAGAAAACCAAATCAGAAATGTTGGGAGAAGGGCATCCATGACACATCTGGGACAGCAGGTTTACAACAGATGAAATATCTGGCTTGCTGGCAAGCTTTAGCAGTATTTCCCTGCATGAGTATGTTCACATTGAACTACTTTCCAGAAAAGAAGCCAAATATTGTGCAGTGTTCCTGCCTTGTGTTGATGAAGAAATGATTCCACATGTCACCTGAAACCAATAAATTTAGATTGAGTGTCTCTCCTATAATCAGATTTGCTGTCTTGCGCTACTGCTGCATCCAGCCTGTTTCATCTAATACCTGTTTCTCTGTGTCATGCTATCCTGTTGCTCTGCAGAGATTTTAAAAGCAGACTGAGTAATGCATGGAAAGGTTTTGTTAGGATTAAATTAACTCTTAAGTTTATGGGAAATGTAATCTCTTTTTTTGCTGCCAGAAAAACAATTGATTTGGGAAATCATTTGCACCACTTCCTACATAGTCTCCTAAATAATGGTGAATTTCTTCACTGAAAAGGTTGTCAAGCATTGGGACAGCCTGCCCAGGGAAGTGGTTGAGTGATGTGGCACACAGGGACATGATTTAATGGTGGACTTGGCAGTGTTAGGTTTACTGTTAGACTCGATGATCTTGACGGTCTTTTCCAGCCTAAAGAATTCTGTGACTATGAATGATTGACTAAAATGGCTCTTTACAAAGTCACTGTTTTTCAACCCTGTCTTGAAAACTCCAGCACTTTGTACGATGGATGCATGGTACATGTATTGAATGCCCTCCTCAGCACGTTGAAGAAGATGAAGTTATCACTTTCAGCTTTTACCCTGACATCTCCCAGAACCATCTGATAATTGAACAGGCTGTTCTCATCATTCAGAATGTCCGCAAACTCCTGTCTTCTCTCAGCAAGTATTTGAACCAATGGAAGAGGTACCACCTGCTGTGGAAATTGGACAAAGACATAGCCATGGAGAAGTTAGCTGCAGAAAATCCTGCTTGTGTTACCTTTGATGAACAATTTCAGTACTATTTGAAGATAGCTCAAGAAGTGACTCAACAGCCCATGATTAAAGATGAACAATGCATCAGGCTTCAGCTGGCTCCTTTGGCCTGCACAGTGGAGGAGAATGCTAGAAGCTGGGTGATGTCACTTGGAAAGTTGCTTAATGAGTCTGCAAGACAGGAACTCTTCAGTCTTCAGGAGGAGATTCAGGTAGGTATTTTCAGTTTGGTTTTATCATCTGTATCACATGAACTGAAAATGAATCTGCAAGTTATTTACTTGTATTTGAATCATCATTATGATTCTGCCTAATTGCTTTGTCAGTGTTGCTTCTGGAAAGCTATTTTTACTATTTACAGAGATTAACAAAGAATCTTAAGAGACCTCCCGATTCCCTGGAAGATCTCAAAATTGTCCTTGGTGCAATTGCCAACATCAAAAGCGTGTCCTTCAAAGTGGAAGTGAAATATTTGGACATCTGGGAGAGATACCGAACTCTTGCAATGTACAGTATTCCAGTAAGTGCATGTCTCTTAAGCCATTTCAGATTTGAGTTAGGAGCACAAATGCCTCTCATGTGAATGAATAATTGTTTTCCTCTTAAGGCATTTCACAGAATCACAGTATTGTTGAGGTTAGAAGGGATGTTTGGAGAATGTCTGGTCCAGTTGTTCTTCTCCGAACAGTATCTCCACTTTAAAATGCACACATTGCGTGTGTTTAAATCTGATTCAGGTCTCTTCAACCCTCATTTTGTGTTTTGCACGTTTATGATATGAGCACCCATTCCTCTTTTTGGTGGCAAATTATTTCTTGTGAGATATGTTACCTGTATTGTTTTAGATAGCGAAAGAAGAGCAAGACATGTCCAACGAGATTAAGGAAAAGTGGGATACCCTCTTCTATGAATCATCAGTAGTTGATCACAACCTTGGAGGCATAAAGAAAAAATTCATAAAGGTAACTTTTGTAATTAATCTTGAGGAAATTTAGAAATGGAAAGGAAAACCATTTAAGCACCTTTCTCTTCAGATGACACAGCAGCAAGTTGAGGACTTCAGCAAAGAGACAGAAGATTTCTTCCAGAAATTCGAGACCGAGGGGCCTGGTTCTGTTGGGGAAGATCTTGATAAAGGTAAATCAATTAATGTGTGAAAAGTGGTGCCTTAAAGATAGTACTAGTCTTCAGACAATTCTTCAAATGTTATCTAAACTAAGGAAATTGTGCTTTCCTGATTAACATACAAACTAATCAACCAGGAATATGAAATCTTTGGTGCTATAACTTGTACAGACTATATGCAAATCCTGTCTTATTTGTTCCCCATGATCTCTGGGATTGTTTATCTAAAAAAATTCCACTCCTTTCCCAGGATTGGAACTCATGTCCAGTTTTGAAAAAGAACTGGAAAAACTGGAAGATAGACGTCAGGAACTGGGCAGTACCGAGAAACTTTTTGACTTGCCAGTTACAATGTACCCTGAGTTAATAAAAGCACAGAATGATGTGAAAGGCCTAAAGCAGGTCTATGAAATTTATGCATTACAAAAAGTAAGTATTGCACTCTGAATACACAGGTGCACACATACAGAAAAGGTGGGAAAGAGAAGAAGAGGCTGCATTGTGCTCTATTTTTTCATCAACCTTGTCCTAAGCCTTTGCATGAAATTAGCTGTGACCTGTAATTGACTGTCACCATGAAATGATTGTAATGATGTTAGTACAGGACTAGTAATGTGTCATAGTGGATCAAACACTCTTATCATATAGGAACAGAACTCCCCCTGCCCCTAATAATTGTTGGGTGCATGAGTTGCCTGAGCATTTCAGTGGAACTACATTTGGACACAGGATGTGTACAGGTGACAATGTGTATCTCAGGCTTTAACTCAGCTATTTTTAATGAGTTTTATTTTTCCAAAATTAAAATGCCCTGTAAAGTGTGCTCTTAAGTACGCTTTTCCTCTTCTCTATATTTCCTTTTGACTGTTTCTTATATAACTGGTTGTGTTTGGCTATGAATCTGTCTTGAGCAGGAATCTGTCTCTTCCTCTGTAAATGTTAATACAATTGCATCTACATCCTGACTGTGGTCTCTAGATCTTCCTGAAGTGGAAAGATTATTTTTTTTGGTCAGAAACAAGGGGTAACGGGTTCAAACTTAAACAGGGGAAGTTTAGATTGGATATGAGGAAGAAATTCTTTACTGTGAGGGTGGTGAGGCACTGGAATGGGTTGCCCAGGGAAGCTGTGAATGCTCCATCGCTGGCAGTGTTCAAGGCTGGATTGGACATAGCCTTGGGTGGCATGGTTGAGTGGGAGGTGTCCCTGCCCCTGGCAGGGGGGTTGGAACTAGATGATCTTAAGGTCCTTTCCAACCCTAACTATTCTATGGTTCTATGAAATACGATTTTTTAACTCCTAATGACCTTATTCCCAGGCAGCTAAAGACAAATGGTCTCAGACACTCTGGGTAGACCTCAATGTCCAGATTCTTCAGGAAGGAATTGAAGGATTTCTTAAAGCCTTTCGAAAGCTGCCCAGACAAGTACGTGGTGTGCCTGTGGCTTTTCACTTGGAAACCAGAATGAAGGCATTTCGAGACTCTCTTCCTTTGTTGCTTGATTTGAAAAATGAAGCTTTAAGAGAAAGGTTTGCTTTGATTTATTTGAATCCATTTTCTATATATAGGAAGTTTTTTTTCTTCTGTTAGAACTTTTAATTTCAGTCACTGCGGTCATACCATGTCCTGTAGCTTGAAACTTCACTTCCTGCATAATGAACTTGTGTCGTAGCATGCAAAGTGACTACAATAACTAAGATTCTTTGTGTATTCAGGATAGTGGTTCTTGTTTAAACAGCAGTGTGCTAAATGTGGTTTCATTATTATATGTTAAATTACAAGTTTTTTTCATTTTTACTGTGTCATGGTGGTTGGTACAGTTGTTGATGTGTCAATTTAAAACAGGCATTGGCAAGAACTTATGGAGCAAACAGGAATACATTTTGAAATGACAACAGGAACATTCACTTTGGAGAATATGTTCGCTATGGAACTTCACAGATACTCAGGTGTTATCAGTGAAATAGTCGGAACTGCTGTTAAGGAACTTGGCATTGAGAAGGTAATGTGAGAAATGAGAATAAAACTAAAAAGACATAGATGACAACAGCCTCAAAAATCTTTGAGTTTTTTATATTGACATGGCAGCATGTTCTGCTGTCTTCAGGGAGCTGCTATGATGTAACTGATGGCGATTAAGATCAATAGCTCTGTTAGTAAGCTCCCACATGGCACAGACTTGTAGCTGTCTTGCATTTGGCAGCAGTATATTGGATTTCTGTTATCATAATAAGCAAGTTTGGCCTGTGAAAAAGGATCTGAAGAAGGATCAATTCTGTTGCCATTATCATGTTTTGAAATAGGTCCTTCTTTATAAATCAGAGTTAGAAAATCTGGGTGAAAATTTTGCTGAATCATTTAATTTTTATGCTAAGATTATAATTCTGTAGGTTTTGGAGACTGAAACATGCGTCTTTTTATGCTCACATGCAGAGTGTGCAGGAAATAACAGAAACATGGGAAAACATGAAATTCACTGTACAAGAGTACTTCAAAGGCACTGAGAAGCGAGGCTTTATTCTGGGCTCTGTAGAGGAAATTTTAGAGACTCTTGATGACAACAATGTCACTCTTCAGAGTATTTTGGGCAGTCGATTTGTGGCTCCTTTTTTTTCAACCGTTCACCTCTGTGAAAAAACTCTGTCATTGATTGGTGAAGTAATTGAGGTAGGGAAGAAAATACTGGACTAAGTAAGGGATGTGTATTCCTTATAATCAGGTTTTTTTACTTCATTTTCTTCTCTGATGGCAACATTTGATTCTTAGATCTGGACGGTGGTTCAGAGAAAATGGATGTACATGGAGAACATCTTTATTGGTGGCGATATCAGATCACAGCTTCAAGAGGAAGCCAAAATATTTGATGGCGTAGACAGCTTGTTTAAAAAGGCAAGTAACTGACTTGACTTGTGATCAGCATTACTATTTAGTGCATTTTGCTTCCACTGCCATAGTTTGCTGTAGTCTTCTGTGTCATTTGTAACACTGAGAATGGTATAATGAATTGAATATGAGTTTGGGGAACTCAGATATATGATGATGCTTGCATGAATTGGGATACAGGCTGTTGCTTTTACAGTAGCATCTCCATGCTCTCAGCTTTGAAAGCACACTATCACCATGTTTGGTTACAACAGAGCAGCAATGGGAAAACATATTTAAAACTCTGTTTCACTTCCGTAAGAACCTACACAGCTTGTGCAGCTTGTGTACTTTTTCTCTAGTTAAATATGATTTAGTATAATCTATTGCTGTTCAGTATTTTCTAAACTTTCTTTTCTCCCTATGTAGATAATGGATGAAACTGTAAAAGACCCAATAATAAAAACATGCTGTGAAGCCCCAGATCGTCTGTCAGACCTCTGTCATATAAATGATGTGCTGGAAAAATGTCAGAAAAGCTTGAATGATTATTTGGATTCCAAGCGAAATGCTTTCCCAAGATTTTTCTTTATATCTGATGAGGAGTTGCTGAGTATCCTTGGCAGCAGTGACCCGCTTTGTGTCCAGGAACACATGATAAAGGTACAAAGTCTGTTTGCTCACAGTGCCTTGTGGTGCTTTAAATGTTAAGGTGTTAAGGGTGTGCTAATATTTATTGAATACAGAGAGCATCCTGGCAGCATCTTGAATAAGCTTCTGAATAGCCAAATCAAATCTAATCGATTGACTCTTCTTGCTCTGATAATGCACAGTAGCAGTTATGGAAGAGGAAGGTTGGTAGAGATGCATTCAAGGTGCACCCAAATAATCAGTCATTATAGAACCTTCCTGGGGAAAAAATGCAATGGGCCAAGCCATCTTGTTTACTCTGCAGTTGATGTATCAGCATACATACATGGGAAGAATACAGGGATGTTGTCCGGGAAGCTAGGGTCCAGGTTTGGAAAGCTAAGGCCCAGTTAGAATTAAACTTGGCTAGGGATGTTAAGGATAACAGGAAGGGATTCTATAGGTACATAGCGAATAAAAGGCAGAATAGAGACAACGTGGGCCCTCTCCGGGAGCTATTAGGAGAACTGGCTACCCTGGATTTGGAGAAGGCTGAGGTTCTTAATGACTTCTTTGCCTCAGTCTTCACTGGCAAATGCTCTGACCACACCACCCAAGTCTTGGAAGGCAGACGCAGGGACTGCGAGAATGAAGACCTTGGGCCCACTGTAGGAGAGGATCTGGTTTGAGACCATCTTAAGATCCTAAACATACACAAGTCCATGGGCCCTGATGAAATCCATCCGAGGGCCCTGAAGGAGCTGGCAAATGAAGTTGCTAAGCCACTGTCCATTATATTTGAAAAGCCATGGCAGTCAGGTGAAGCTCCCAATGACTGGAAAAAGGGAAATACAACCCCCATTTTCAAGAAGGGGAAAATGGATGAGCGGGGGAACTACAGACCAGTCTCACCTCTGTGCCTGGCAAAATCTTGGAGCAGATTCTCCCGGAAGGCATGCTGAGGCACATGAAAAACAGCAAGGTGGTTGGTGACAGCCAGCATGGCTTCACTAAGGGGAAATCCTGCCTGACCAATCTGGTGGCCTTCTATGATGGGGCTGCGGAACTGTCAGACAGGGGTAGAGCAGTTGATGTCATCTACCTGGACTTGTGCATAGCATTCGACACTGTCCCACATGACATCCTTGTCTCTAAATTGGAGAGACATCAATTTGATAGGTGGACCACTTGGTGGATAAAGAACTGGCTGTATGGCCACATGCATAACGGTTGTGGTCAATGGCTCAGTGTCCAGCTGAAGATCAGTAATGAGTGGTGTCCCTCAGGGATCGGTGTTGGGACCGGTCTTGTTCAACATCTTTGTCAGTGACATGGACAGTGGGATTGAGTGAGCCCTTAGCAAGTTTGCCAATGACACCAAGCTGTGTGGTTCAGTTGATACGCTGGAGGGAAGGAATGCCATCCAGAGGGACCTTGACACGCTTGTAAGGTGGGCTGATGCCAACCTGATGAAGTTTAACCATGCCAAGTGCAAGGTCCTACACTTGGGTCGAAGCAATCCCAGGCACAGCTCCAGGTTGGGCAGAGAAGAGATTCAGAGCAGTGCTGCGGAGAAGGACTTGGGGTGTTGGTCAATGAGAAAATGAACATGAGCTGACAGTGTGCGCTCGCAGCCCAGAAAGCCAACCATATCCTGGGCAGCATCAAAAGGAGCGTGACCAGCAGGTCGAAGGAGGTGATCCTGCCCCTCTACTCTGCTCTTGTGAGACCTCATTTGGAGTATTGTGTGCAGTTCTGGTGTCCTCAACATAAAAAGGACATGGAACTGTTGGAACAAGTCCAGAGGAGGCCACGAGGATGATGAGGGGACTGGAGCACCTCCCGTATGAAGATAGGCTGAGAAAGCTGGGGCTGTTCAGCCTGGAGAAGAGAAGGCTGCATGGAGACCTCAGAGCAGCCTTCCAGTATCTGAAGGGGGCCTATAGGGGTGCTTGGGATGGACTATTTATAAGGAACTGTAGTGAGAGGACAAAGGGTAGCAGGTTCAAACTTAAACAGGGGAAGTTTAGATTGGGTATAAGGAAGAAGTTCTTTCCTGTAAGGGTGGTGAGGCACTGGAATGGGTTGCCCAGGGAAGTTGTGAATGCTCCATTGCTGGCGGTGTTCAAAGCCAGGTTGGACAGAGCCTTGGGAGACATGGTTTAGTGGGAGGTGTCCCTGCCCATGGCAGGGGGGTTGGAACTGGATGATCTTAAGGTCCTTTCCAACCCTAACTATTCTGTGATTCTGTATATCAGCATTTATATTTGATTACTTAGGAGTCATTTCTCTTTAGACTCCATGGAAGTTTTCTTTCACGATTGAACATGGACGAGACACGCATCTTTGAAGCTTTGTTTCTAAAATGCCAGTGAATTTCCCTGTTGGTGCATTTCAGATGTATGATAACATAACCTCTCTGAGGTTTGAGGATGGTGATAATGATAAGAAAATTGCAGCAGCCATGATTTCTGCTGAGGGGGAGGTGATGGAGTTCCGGAAGGTTGTACCTGCCGAAGGCAGAGTGGAGAACTGGATGACAGCAGTGCTGGAAGAGATGAGACGAACGAACAGACGCCTGACTAAAGAAGCTATTTTTCGATACTGTGAAGATAGAAGCAGGTGAAACAATCAGTGTCAAGAATAACACAAATACCTCATGTTAATATGAGCCCGTAGCAATAGAGAAGAATCAAGACTTAATTTTTCAATGTTTAAACAATTTAGTCTGTATTTCTGTGTGTGAAGGGAGATGGATACATACAAATGCAGTATTTTTACTGACCAGAAAGAACTGTGATATCTTTCCTATATAATTTCCTAAGTCTTGAGTTCTCATTTTTAGTGTTATGTGCATGGTATGTTTTTCTCACTATGAATTCCACTTGGCCATCTTTACACATGGAATAAGCAACTTTTCTATTAGAGCATTTCCTAGACTTTTGAAATACTACAGTAAACCTTGACAGCATTCTGTACATACCTCTAAAGTTTGGCTCATGTTGTAGTCCTTAGAGGGTTTTTTTGATGTCCCAATTAGTTACTTAGAATAAACAGTAGCTCAGCTCCCTCTCTCCATGTATTTTCCATAGAGTTGATTGGATGTTGCTCTTCCAAGGCATGATGGTGCTGGCTGCTAATCAGGTGTGGTGGACGTGGGAAGTAGAGAATGTCTTTCAGAAAGTGAAGAAGGGAGAAAAACAGGCAATGAAACTTTATGCTCAAAAAATGCATAAGCAGATTGATGACCTGGTTACCCGCATTACAATGCCCTTGAGCAAAAATGACAGGAAAAAATACAACACTGTTCTCATTATTGATGTTCATGCCAGAGACATCGTCGATACATTCGTAAGAGACAGGTAAACACTCCCCAACTTACTGAGAAAATACTAAAGGCATGAACTGTAGTCCCATCCTTTAACCTCATGTGAGCAAGTCTCTCTTGTGTAGCATCCTGCAGGCTCAGGAGTTTGAATGGGAAAGCCAGCTGCGTTTTTACTGGGACCGGGAGCCAGATGAGCTCAACGTGCGGCAGTGCACCGGCAGGTTTTCCTATGGCTATGAGTATATGGGTTTGAACGGACGTCTTGTGATCACCCCACTTACAGATCGTATTTATCTCACACTCACACAGGTATATTTCTAGAGGAGAGTTTTTACCAAAAAGCCCTTTTAAAATGCACTTCTAGGCAATCCCGTAACTGTTTTATTGTCACCTCTGGTTATCTCCAACCTGAATACTAATGTGTTTTAAAACAATTGTGATATCCTTCTAACCAGATTTGAGTTCTCATTATTTTGGGTTACTCAAAGATAATGTAGAATGCATTCATAGGTAAAATTTAAGGCTTCCTTGTACCTAAGTGTTCATTTGTGATTTTGCTACCAACCTAATATAAATGTAATCTGTCTCCAAAGGCTTTGTCGATGTATTTGGGAGGAGCACCAGCAGGGCCAGCAGGTACAGGGAAAACGGAAACAACCAAGGATCTGGCCAAAGCACTGGGCTTGCTGTGTGTAGTGACAAACTGTGGAGAAGGCATGGATTTCAAAGTAAGAGTTAAAGATACGTGTTCTCAGATAAGGTGCCAATTACTGCTCTTTCAGTGCCAAGGATGAGGGCATATTCTGAACTTTGGCATGAGTACCTCCCTTACTGATACCATGCTGCTTAATAATGAACTATGGCAAAAATTCTCTGTTTATCATAAATTCCTGAAGGAGCTTCAAGTGCTTTCAAGCAGGGGAGCAATGACTAGATGATATGTGTTTAAGCTCATCATAGGCAATCTGCAGTTGGCAAATAATTATTGCAAGATATTGCAACAGATTGCTAGCTCCTGCATGTACAAATATACAGAATCATTACCTAGTCATTAGAGTTTTAGCATACTTGTTGATGATAAATGTTTTATATATTCATTGCTGAGAATTTTTCTTGTTGCTCTCGTTTAGGCAGTTGGTAAAATTTTGTCTGGTCTCGCTCAATGTGGAGCATGGGGCTGCTTTGATGAATTCAATCGTATCGATGCTTCTGTGCTTTCAGTAATTTCTTCTCAGATTCAGACTATTCGAAATGCTTTAATGAATCAATTGAAAATATTTCAGGTAAGCATTAACAGAGAAGACTAACTGTGAAGGCTGATCTTGTTTTTGAGGCCAAGATTAAGGCTTAGACCCCATCATTAGATCAAAGGGCTGCTGCTTCTGTAATTCATTTGTGCTGAACATGTCAAACTCCAGAGTGAGTACTGTCTGTTTCAGAGACGTTAAATCCTTGCTGATTTCCTAATCCTGTGCTTGGTTTTTCTTTAGGTAGTGGAATAAAAGTAAGATGAACAGGATAATAGGAAGTAAATGGGGTAATGGTATAGTAATAATTAGGGAGAGGAGTAACTTAATTTGGTGTTTATTGGAATTCAGAACTCTCAAACAGAAAACTGGATTGAGAAGTGGGAAATGTCTTGATGTTTATATCCAAGATACAAACAGTGGAATCTCAAACTAAACACTTTAACATACTGTTCTAAGTGGGTGCATATGAATTGCTGTTTTTCTCTTTAAGCAAATAGAACTATTTATTTTATTCGAAATACACATTGTTCTAACGTTATCTTATGCCTTTAGTTTGAAGGACAAGAAATTAGCCTTGATAGCCGTGTGGGCATTTTCATTACGATGAATCCTGGTTATGCTGGTCGGACCGAGCTCCCCGAGTCTGTAAAAGCTTTGTTCAGGCCTGTGGTTGTTATTGTCCCAGATCTTCAGCAAATCTGTGAAATCATGCTCTTTTCTGAGGGGTTCCTTATGGCAAAGGTAGGAAGACTTTATTGCTACCCATACCCATGTACGCACCAATGTATGCATTGTTTGGCTGTCACTTACACACTTGTGATTATCTGACTTTAATCTCAAACAGGTCCTTGCCAAAAAGATGACAGTGCTATACAAGCTAGCAAGGGAACAGCTTTCTAAACAACATCATTATGATTTTGGACTGCGGGCCCTTAAGTCAGTGTTGGTGATGGCTGGAGAACTGAAAAGAGGATCAGGAGACCTCAGTGAGGTAGATTTGCTGCTCTAGGTACCCTGGGCAGATCATCTTTTTCATTAGGAAGAGGGTGTGTTTACACATCTGCTGTAGTTTGTTTGCATTGGAAAGAGGGGCATTGGTGGTGTCATCTTATTTCTCTGTTCTTACTGAGTTTTATCATGCCCTCTGCCAGCAAGATACCATCAGAACTCAAAGTGGGGAAATCTATAGAAAAAGAAGTCTTTTATTTCCTGTTAAGTCCAGGATGCAAATAGCCAGATGAGTATTTCTGGATGAATAGCAAGAACTGCTTTTTGAACAGTGAGTGCTCCAGTTGTTAACTATGAAGCTCAAGTAGTACAGTAAACTTATAAATGAAAGTTTTTCACTACTGCATTGCTTTTTATGGCTTTCTGTACACCTGTTTACTATTTCTGTATGTATGGTTGTGACACCCAGATGCCTAGGGAAATTCTTACTCTAATTTCTTCTTCAAAACTTGGAGACAGATGAAGGAAACTCCTCTCTAAAATTATGTACAGATGCACATTGCAGGTTGCCCGGAAATTGGGGTCTAAGTGATGCTCTCAGGAGGACCACAGTATTTGGGTATGTTCACACCCAATAACATTTGATGTTATTTTAACATCAAATCAGGGAAGCTGTGGTCTGAGTCACTCCAGCCATTTGGCATTTAGTTAATATGGTAGAAAAAGGCAGTGTATTACTCTTTGCTATTGGTCTGCTTAATCCTCTTGAAATAACCAGTGTTTCCACTAGTAAATAATGCCAAGAAAACATTCTTAAAGCTGTACTGAAGTAATCAGGCAACAGTTGTAAGAGGTGTTTGATGCTACTACATATTAGCTAATTAGTTAGCTATTTGGTAAAGATTGATTTTGCTGTGTTTTGTCTAGGAAGTTGTACTGATGAGAGCTCTACGAGATATGAATCTTCCTAAATTTGTGTTTGAAGATGTACCTCTCTTCCTTGGCTTAATCTCTGACCTGTTTCCTGGCCTGGATTGCCCTCGAGTCCGCTACCCTAACTTTAATGATGCTGTAGAACAAGTGCTGGAAGAAGGGGGTTATATTGTTTTACCAGTCCAGGTACAAGAAATATTAATTGCTTGAGTTTTTGTTGTAAGCATTAAGCTGCATGTGCACTGCTGGAATGGCTCCAGGAAAGCTTATCTGGTATAGACCTGCTGATCTTGTCCATAGAAGAATTATGGACAGCAGTCTATTGAATCCATATATATTTTTCAGGTGGATAAAGTAGTTCAGATGTATGAGACAATGTTAACTCGTCACACCACAATGGTAGTTGGACCTACTGGAGGTGGCAAGTCAGTTGTCATTAATGCTTTGTGCCAGGCCCAAAACAAGTGAGTATAGAATTTGATGCATGGAAATCAGGTTGTAAGATGGTATAGACTGTATTATTCAGCCCTGGGTAGTCATGACAGGATGAGTAGCTGACCATAAAATTTACTTGGGTTAAGAATACAACATGGTATTGTGTCATTTTAATATTGCTTTTCTTGTTGTATCTTTAGGCTGGGATTATTGACAAAGCTTTACACACTGAACCCTAAAGCTATGAGTGTGATTGAGCTTTATGGGATCCTTGACCCTACCACCCGAGACTGGACAGATGGAGTCCTGTCAAACATATTTCGGGAGATCAACAGGCCTACTGACAAGAAAGAGCGAAGGTGGGCATCTAGAAACCAACGTGATGGGTTTTAGATACTGAATTTTAAAGTTTTTATTTTATTTTTTAAATATTGATACCACTATTTAAAAACCAAACGCTAAATAAATAGAAAGTATCCAGGGGTCTTTCTGCCTTCTGTGAGTTCCTCAGTGAGATGGCTTATAAAAAATGAATGGGAGGCTTCAAAGCAGCTGGGCTGACATTGTCACCATTGATGACACATCTGAAACATGTTAGTAAAATCAGAGATTAGTCTGTGCCTCTTGGCTCCTGTATCCACAGGTATATTCTGTTTGATGGAGACGTGGATGCTCTCTGGGTTGAAAACATGAATTCTGTTATGGATGACAACAAGTTATTGACCCTGGCAAATGGGGAGCGGATTAGACTTCAATCACACTGTGCTTTGTTGTTTGAGGTAAGTAATGACTATACTGCTTAATGCATGGGAAGGGTTAGGAAACAGATGGGTCTACAAAGCCTGACAAGCTGTTACTCTAGCTGTTCTTTGTTTAAGTGTACGATTATTTTGTATGATTATTTTCTAGGTTGGTGACTTGCAGTATGCATCTCCTGCCACGGTATCCCGCTGTGGAATGGTCTTTGTAGATCCCAAAAACCTAAGATACACACCCTACTGGCAGAAGTGGGTCCAAAAAAGAGAAAATGAGGTGAGAATTTCTGCACTTGTTCTGAAAGAATGAAAAACTGAACTGTAGACAGCTGCAAAAGAAAACCTTTGTAAAGGCGGTCTGATTTTCTGACAACAAATCTAATCACTAGGAATGCAGCAGAGGGCTGAAGGCAGTTCCCAGCTTTTCTAACTTCTGTTTGTTTCTGAGAACCAAGAAGGCAGTTTACCTGATCACCAAAGAGCTAACAGTGAGATTACTTAGGGCCCTGTTTCTTACATTTGGTTTAAAAACTCAAGTCCAAAGGGAATTGAAGACAGCTGAGTTGCTAGCACCTGATGAATGCAGATCTTCACCTGCTGAAAACCCAGTCCATACAACAGTGTCACATTTCTTCATGTGACCATACCCTGTCTTTGGTAGAAGTGATCCCTTCAAGAACAATCAGACTTGGTCAGCCAGGTATTGATGGAAAGCTCTTCTGTCAAAAATCTGCTTTTTAGGTTTCTGTGTGCTGCATTATTGTCCTTTTTGTTCCTCAGCAAGAGAGAAATTATTTGAATCGTCTCTTTGAAAAATATGTGCCCTGCCTTATTGATATGATTATAGAAGGAATTGTGGACGGCAGACCAGGAGCAAAGCTGAAGACCATTGTTCCTCAAACAGATTTAAATATGGTAAGGAAGAGAGAATAAAGGTTGAAAAAGTTTATCTAAAAAGAGAAATGGAAAAATGGACAGAGTAAAAATCTCCCAAAGAGAGTACAGGAGTGTCTCTGCTGAAATGTCATTTGCTAGTGATAAACAATGATAACCAAGAGACAAAAGAAGCAGTCAGTTCCTACCAGTGCTTTTCTATTGACATTAATATACATATCAGTAGATCCACCTGCAGGGAGAAATGATCAGCAAACACTCAAACAGCTGAAAACATACCAAGAGTTTTCATGCATCTAAGTGACAATTCTGTTTACAGTTTTGTCTTGTTTTACGACAGGTGGTGCAGCTGGCTATGGTGCTGGAAGCTCTAATTGTGGCGCAGCATGATGATCCTGATGTTCTGGAATGTTTTTTCTTGGAAGCTTTGTATTCCTCCTTAGGTGCTTCTCTTCTTGAAGCTGGGAGAATTAAGTTTGATGAAAGCGTTAAACGTATTTCCTGCTTGTCTACTGTTACTGATGACAACACCCTGGCTAAGCCAGGGGAGCTGCCAGGTAGGATCTTGTCATAATTTATTCTGAATCCCAGTGATTGCTTACATTAGAAAAGTATTAGTTTCCATGAAGGCAGAACTTCATTCTTCCTTCCAGCTAAGTTATCCTGGCTGCAAAATATGCTTTCTGAGGGACTATCAGTGAAAACTACATAGAGATACTGATGCTAGATGAATATCAGCTACTCATCTGTCCTCACAGAACAGTAATTTTCTATGCCAAGCTGAAAAGATAAACACTGAAAGGAAAAATGTAATGTGAAAGGAAAAATATAATGTGAAAGGAAAGCCAGTGGAAGGGGCTTAAAAAGCAGTAGCATGATCCAAGTGCTGGACTAGGAGAATTTTGGTTGATGTTTTACTGAGTTAAATGACAAGTAAACAGAACACAGTGTTACCCATCTTGGTCCAGAATCTTACCCTGCACTTTTATCTCAATCACATTATTTTCTTATGAAATATTTCAGTGTCCTAGAAAACTTCCAGTTGCTTAATGGTTTGCAGGTCAGCTGCCAACTTTGTATGACTTTCATTTTGATGCATCTAAAAAGCAATGGGTACCATGGATGAATCTTGTTCCTGAATATATTCATAACCCTGAAGTGAGATTTCGTGACATTCTAGGTGAGTGTAAGATAAAATACAGTGATGATATGCCTTTAATTTATTATGTGCTCCCACTGAGTGCATGGCACTTAACATGAGGCACCCTCTTTCTGTAGTGAAGGTCATCTGCTCAGGTTCAGTTTCTTGTGATGGCACAAATCAATTTCTTTAATGTTCTTGCAATAGTAGTTCAGCAGAAATAGAGTTGATATTTACAGCACTGTGTAATAAAGAAATGAGGAAAGAATAAACAGCTTGTTTCAGTTAATAAGGCTTATTAGGAGCTATCAATGCCTTTTACAGGCATGAATAGCACCAGATTCACAGTCTGATCTACCAGAAACTCTTGGAAAAATGTCAGCTCCATGGTTCAAGTAGATAAAAATTACATTCATAAGGCTATTATTGGTTGTTACTTCAAGCACTGTATAATGGTGACAGTTGCTTTTCACAGTTAAAGACAAATTGAGGCATGTTACTTAATTCAAGTTACTTAGTTCACTAAGTTACTTAACTACAGGCAAGTTACTTCACTAAGATCAGGTTAACTTCACTGACACAAATAATTACATGATCTCTGAAGTTGCTCCAAATGGCAGGCTATTCACATAGAAAGAAATTAATCTCGGTAGAGTTCTGGGAAAATGCTTATGATCCAAATAAATCCTGATTATATCCTTGAAATAGGGATTAAATGGAGCGTAACCAGTCCATGACCCTCCTTTATGGAAGGTAACTTCTTTTTTGATATGTCTATAGGAGAAAAGATCCCAATGATAAAAGATGAAAAGATGGATGAGCAATTATAAATTTCTTTCACATTGTTAGTGAGTTGATATTTCAGATCACGTCTTTGTGCAACTGCAAGTTAATAACTTGGGAGTCTGATCCAGCACTGTTCTATAAATATAAATCCCCCAGCTGTACTGCATTTTAATTTAACCTGCTGCCCTATTCATGATCTTTTCCAGTGCCTACAGTGGATACAACACGCACAACTTGGGTGCTAGAACAGATGGTAAAAATAAAATGCCCGGTTGCCCTTGTAGGTGAATCGGGTACATCTAAAACAGCAACTACACAAAACTTCCTAAGCAATCTGGACAAAGACCTTTATGTATGTATGAGGCGGTTTGCCTTGTTTGTAAAGCTTAATTTTCATTCTTTGTGTGTTACATTTTCATTGGAAGGCCTGAGTCTGTGGGTAGCAATATTGAGTTTGGTAACGTGACTGCAAGCTCCAGACCCAAAGTGCATGATTCATTTGAGAATCCTTCAGGAGCAAGGATGTTTTATTCTCTTCTAACACACACAGATTCAATTTTAGAAAGGAAATGTATATTATTGGAGTGCTAAGATTGGAATTACTTTTCCTTGTCATCCATAATTCAAGTGAATAAACAGCCAAGAGAAGTGTTTCCTGTATGCGTAATATAAAGAATATTTTTGAATGCTCTAGCTAAAAAAAAAGAACAGGTAAAAATCCGTTCTTTTCCATTTCCCCCCCTTTGCAGCTACTGCTAACAATTAACTTCTCTTCTCGTACATCATCATTGGACATTCAGAGAAACCTGGAGGCAAATGTAGAGAAACGAACTAAAGACACTTATGGCCCTCCAATGGGAAAACGTCTCATTATTTTCATGGATGATATGAATATGCCAAGGGTAAGCTGCCAGTAGTTTGCAAGGAAGTGTAGAGATGCTTGGAGTGGCACTGGCATGGTCCCTTCATACACAGATCAAATGAGATTCATGGTATGTGCATACCTAGATTTCAGCTTGGGACCTTTGGAACAGTTGGATTTGTGTGCAGTAGGGGGTGTTTCTGTCTGTAACAATAATTGTCCCATATGAAGGAGAGATACTGTTGGGTCATTTCTTTATGCCATTAAAATCATGTTTCTGTGGCCTGATAATGGCTGCAAGTTGTGTATTATAGAAACTATAATTTTCTCTTTACAAATGCTGTGAAAGACTAGATGCACATTTAGTTTTCCTTGGAGAAGAGGTGCTTTGCCTGTAGGAGACATTGGAATGAATGTTCACAATCAGTGCTAGAGCTTTTCAAAGTGTCACTTGGTCCTTGTAATGTTCTCCTGAGTATGGAGCACAATATGTCTACATTTATAGCAGTAATTGGCATGCTGATGTACTGTGCTCTAAATATCTTGACTCTTTTGTATCACAAAGGTTGATGAGTATGGCACACAGCAACCCATTGCCCTGTTGAAGCTGCTGCTAGAAAAAGGTTACATGTATGACCGTGGTAAGGAGATGAACTGTAAATTTCTGCGAGACCTGAGTTTTATTGCTGCCATGGGGAAAGCTGGAGGAGGTCGGAATGAAGTTGACCCTCGATTCATCTCACTCTTCAGTGTTTTTAACATAACTTTTCCTTCTGAGCAATCACTGAATCTGATCTATGCCTCCATCCTGAAAGGCCACGCTGCGGTAATTTCACTGTTTTTAAAGGACTACTCAACAGGTTTTCTGGTTTTAAATAGACAGGTATTTCTGTGGTATCACAAGACCTGAAATCTTCTGTTATCAGACTTATATTTAGAACTTCATGCAAACTTTCCTCTTCCTCTTCTCTTGCTCAATGGGTTTACACTGTTTTGATGAATTCTTGAGTAATATCTAAACATTCAAGTCAGTAGATAATCTATAAATCTGGCGATTTTCATAGGTTGAAACCTGTGAATAATTTGGTTACAGTTCCTGTAACCAAATATACAGAGGCCAGCAAAGTCTTCCCTGAATGACAGTGAAAAATGTAGTGTAATGGAGCAGACTGCATTACTAGCAAGTAATTTGCAACAATTAAATCAGAAAAGAGCAGTTTATCTTTTGCTCTAGCAGTACTGTGGAAATTCCAGTCATTGATGTTCTCTTCAGCACTGTGCAAGCTTGGGAATGAAGATGGAGGCTGCCCAAAGCATTGAACTGCGGAGTGTTCATAGTACACAGGAATATGAATCTCTGAATATGTTTGCCCTCATTTATTTGCAATACACCACGCAGGTTTAAAAGCTGGAAAGCAGAATTTACTGAATAGCACTGAGTTGTCTCTGGGCAGTCTCATGAAAACACCTCTTTTCTCATGTTTGCAGGTATTTAGTGAGTCTGTATCAAGCATCTCTGACAAGATTACTGCATGTACTTTGGAGCTTTATAGAATGATTATTTGTGACCTACCCCCTACTCCTTCCAAATTCCATTATATTTTTAACCTGCGGGATCTCTCCAGGGTCTTTAATGGACTCGTTCTTACAACTCCAGAGAGGTAAGAAAAGAAAAATTGTCTTCAGTGGTCCTAAACCTATTTATATTGGGTGACTAAGAGCTAAGATGAGGTAATTTGGTACGTGAAATCAGTCACATTTAGTCACTTTTCATCATACCTTTGCCACAATATGAAAATGTTCAGGAACATCCTAAATTGTGATCTTGCTCTTAGATAAACACTGATGAATTAGTCTTTCTTAAATAAGGTATTCAAAGGTAAAAATGCAAGCAAACGAGTTATTATGAAAAGGACAACCCCCAGGAAGAGAGTAATAAAGTCAATCCAGGGTTTAGTCAGTGTGATTAACCGTATGGCCTTAGGAATCATGTCAGCTCATTTGGTGCAGTCTGATATTTCAATGTTAATTCAGGTTTCAAACAGTGACCCAGATGGTGAGAGTCTGGAGAAATGAGTGCCTCAGGGTTTTCCATGACAGGCTGATTAATGAAGCAGACAAAGAATTGGTGAGTAATTTCATTTCATTTTTAGTAGTCACTGGCTATTACTATGACAACTGATTTGCAACAGCAACATTACCAACTGTTGGACTCGGGTCTGCAGTCAGACTGCAGACTAGTCCAAGCACTGTGTTGCTCCATTCATCTAAAACATGACCCATGGAGTTTTCTTTTCTAAAATAAAGTGACTATGGCAGACTAAGCAAGTGGATCTGCTGAAGAAATGGAAAATGTCACTCAGTTTGCCTGTCCAGGCAAAGTGGTTAGCAGTGGCACAGGGGAGAGAGCAGTGCAGGGGAAAACTCAGGAAATCACTTCAAGTCAGTATTTTACTTTAGGAAGGTTATATCAGAATGTGGCTATACAATCAAGTAGGAATAAGAGGGAGAAGAGCTGAGTCCTTAAAGAATGGATTCATTTTTGGCTGTTGTGCAAATTGAAAAATGCTCCGAATTGTATCTTAAAACACAAGAGAGAATGATGCCAGTTTTATACCATGAGAATTAGAGGAGGAATTGGGGTAAAGTTTACGTATATGGAAGCAAGTTTCTTCACAAGTTGCTTAGATGAAAAGAGGTAGATTAAGATGGCTTCAGGTTTTTCTGCTTAACACTGTCTTCTCTAACAAACAAAGATACATTTCCAGTTCAATTCTCACAGCTCAGAATATACTGCAACTTTTCTGTATTTGTACATTCATTCAGTCTTACAAGATTTGTGACAAATCTTGGTGGTGAGAAATCCTTGAATGCTGAGAAGGAAGGTTTATTAATATAATTTTTACACCAATATATGAGAAGTTGGGTTTTTTTAACAAGCTTTTCTTTTTCTGTCTGAAACTTCTGCGGACTGTTGGCTTGAATGGTTCTTGAGCTGCCTATTAGATAATTTTAGAAATCATATGTAGAACACAATAGGAGGCTGTGGTCTTTAGATCTTCTAGTGACAAGTATCCCCTTGAAATCAGTCAGTATTTCAGGCAAGAATCTTCATTATCACCTTCAAGTGTTACTGGATTCAGAATCATCTGCTTTATCATGTTGCCTGACTCATTTCATATCCTTGAAGGTACAAGGTCATATAAAAAACCTGATTGAAGAGCATTTCAAAGATTCCTTGGAGCAGGCCATGAGGGATCCTATTCTTTTTGGAGATTTCAGAATGGCCCTGAATGAAGGAGAACCTCGTATTTATGAAGATATCCAAGACTATGATGCAGCAAAAGCTCTCTTTCAGGTAGTGTGCATCAGCTTGGAACTGTTCCTGATTCTGTCTCTGTGCCTGAGGAACGGGCAGGAGTCTGCCTTAAGCTGTAGGAAACCTGTTCACTTTCTGTGTGCACATAGTATTTTATGTGCACTGTTAGGGGTCTGCAGTAATGAAAATTGAAAATCAGCTACAGAGTCATCAGTGTTTTCCAGTAGTTTATTTTCCCTGAGGAAGGGGAAAGGAATAATTCTGCTAAATGGGTTGTTGTTTTATTAATGTTACTGGTTCATTGGTCTCCTAGTAACATTCTGTCCGCCTTTCTCTGCAGGAGATTTTGGAGGAATATAATGAAGTTAATGTTCAAATGAATCTGGTTCTTTTTGATGATGCTTTGGAGCATTTAATCCATGTACATCGCATCATACGGATGGATCAGGGACATGCCCTGCTCATAGGAGTGGGAGGCTCAGGAAAACAGTCTCTAACGAGACTGGCTGCCTATACAGCTGGATGTGAGGTTAGTGACCCTGCATCACTGCAGTGAAAGAAGACAAGGAAAGTGATACTGTGATCAAGATTAAATTGGCTGGGAGGAGGGAAGTCAGTCAAGATAAGAGCAGGCTGGCATCTCTTCCCTTTGGAGAAAAATCAGGGTAAGATGATTGCCAGGAGGTCTAAACCGATGAGTGTGGGTGATCTGGGCAGGAAGCTGTCAGTGCCTGAATCTGGGTATTGGCACTGGGGCAGAAAACAAGGATGGGTTTGGCACCGAATAACTAATAGTGCCTAACTACTGCTTTTGCTACTTACTTATATTACAGCAGCACTCCAGTGCTGCTTGAGGAACCTTGTTGTGATTTATGCTGTAATGTTTTAGATAGGAAATGTTCCTCTCTCAGAGATACTTTCAGTATTTTACAGAAGCTTGGAAGGGAAGAACAAAAAAGGAGGCTGAACACAAAGCAAGTTTGAAAACGCAATCCTGCAGGGATGTATAAATATCATTTTTAATGTACTGCATAATTTTCCTGATACTTTACATTTACTGGTGATAGGGGCAGAACCCAACCCCCTGAGCCAGTCTAATTGAAATTCAGTTAGCATCATGTCTTGGGTCCATCTGATTCTTCTCAGTAGATATTGCATTCGTAGGTATTTGAGATCACCTTGAGTCGAGGATACGGAGAAAGTAATTTCCGAGAAGATTTGCAGACTTTGTACCAGAAGCTGGGTATTGAGAACAAGTCAATGGTCTTCTTCTTCACAGATGGCCATGTAGCAGATGAGAGCTTCCTGGAACTCATCAACAACATGTTAACTTCAGGTGACTCAAGCAGCCTCAATTACTCTCCATCAGTATCTACTTGTGACTCATAATCTCAAATGTACTCTTGATCCAGCTATTACTGTTTCACCCTGTGTCTTCTGCTGCTTTAGTTTCACTTTTCAGTACTACCTGAAATGATCTTAGCCTTAATAATAGCTTTTGAGCATCTTCTTACAGTCATTAGTATGTGCCTGGGAAGGTGATAGGGTTAATTCATGCTGATCATGATGTTGCAGGAGTCAAATTTCTTCTAAGGCTTAGGTATAGCTTCAGCTGCACCCTTTTGTCCTATTGGCTTTTGAATAGCTTTCACCTGAACCCTAGCAACTGCTTATATATATGTCCTAAAATGTAATTTGGTAGCTTTTATTGTATGCAGCAGCTGAAATGAGCAGCAGCTGGCAGTGTGTGACCACCCTCTCTATAGAAGTTCCTACACAGTCTGATTTGAAAACTGATGTGTTAAATCTCATCCCTTTCCTTGGACTAGTTTTTCCTGTTCCTGGTTTGCTTATATCTATCATAAAGTAACTTACACAATATTTGCCACATGATTGAGAGAAAGAAAATGTGAACTGATGGTTTGGGGACTTAAAAGCACTCTGTTTTCTTGTGACGCTTGGTGTATGTTGCTGAAGCTCAAACATAAATGAATGTATTATTCCTCTAAATTGCCTTGCATAATCCTAAATACTGTCTCACTATTTTCCATGGGAGCTGAAGGGAGGGGGAGAGTCATAGAGCAATTAATAGGTTCATTCAAATTCCCAGAATCATTTTTTGCAGAGCTATGTTTAAAATTTGTGACTCTGGTTTCTCATTTGCCCTATCCCCAGTCGTATGGTTTTCTCTTACTGGTTGTTCTCACAGGCATTCTCTTGTCCTTATGTTACAGGAATGGTGCCAGCCCTTTTTCCAGATGACGAAAAAGACAGCATACTAAATCAGATTGGAGATGAAGCTGCTAAAGCTGGCGTGAGCCCAGCTAAAGAGAGTGTCTGGCAATATTTCGTAAACAAATGTGCGAATAACCTTCATATTGTCCTGGGAATGTCCCCAGTTGGGGAAAATCTGAGAACATGGTGCAGGAATTTCCCAGGTGTGAATTGTAGACACTGCTTAGTCCCTTCCCTGTGAAATTCAGGTTTGCAGGCAAGAGCAAATCTTCAGTGGACACTAGGAGATGTCTGGCAGTTAAAGCTAAGCAGAGCATGTTTCATGAATAAGGATTAGCAGTGCCTGGTTTTTTTTAGTTAATTACCACATATCAGTAAGTATTATTGATCAGCGTTTATCAGATCAGTTCATTTTCCAGCTGAACAGCTAGAAATCAATTGGTCATCCTCTGAACTGGAAATACACAGCCTATGTCTGCAGCCTTTCTTCTGCAATTTACAGAAGAACGTGTGGCATTAAATCCTTGTGAAGCTAGCATTGTGGTAAGAGAAACATTATCCAAAGCCAAGAGAAGGGAATGGTGAGAGGGACGCCCACTGAGAGCAAAAACACCTGAGTGACCTGAGGTGCACTTCAGCAAGCGGCTGAAAGGAGGCCTGGGAAACTGAAGACACATGAAAGATGGACAGGGGTGGGAAGTCATTAAAATACCTTGTTGCAGCTCTTGACTGCATCCTGTAGGATGGCACAGCCTAAGGAATAGTACAATGGGGTTGGCAGGACGAAGGTGAAAAGTTGGTTGTTTACTATCAAAATTAAAGTATTGACTTTGTGGTAAATTTTCTGGCTAAGTGGGAATCAAATAAGATAGATCCTGTAGATTCCTGATGCAAATAAAGTTAAGAGCAGGATTGCCTATTACAGTCTAGTTTTACAGAGGAGTTTTTGACATAACGCTATCCTTTTATTTTAAGGCCTTGTCAACAACACTGGTATTGACTGGTTCTTGCCCTGGCCCCCACAGGCCTTGTATGCAGTTGCACAATCCTTTGTTGGTATGTAAAATGTCAGTATTTTAACCCATTAACCCTAGCCTGAGAAAGAGATTCTTTACTTTGCAGTTATTGTAGATTTCATGATTTGATTTCCCATTGTGCCTGTTACCCTGAGTCTAATTGGCTACATGCAAAATCCCAGGCAAAAAATGCTTTTGTGTTGAAGTTTCTTACTTGCTAAACGTTCAAGTTACCAACACTGCAGACAGTGTGGCCTACCAGGAGGCCCAGGTTCGCTCCTGACTCTGCTGTGATCATGCTTTTTGCCCCTAAAAGCCGACTTTTTCTGTGCTTAGCTTAGATGTAGATAAGAAAGATGGCAATTGGCATACTTGTAAAAAAATACCAAACCAAAACCCAAGCAAACCTTTGAAATTTGTTATTTATTCTGTCCAATTGTAGGAAGTAGCTCACGCATCCCATCAGAGAGCTCCAAGGCGGTGATTGAGCACATGGTCCTGGTGCATGAATCTGTAGGGGATTTCAGCAAGAGGTTTCTGCAGAAACTGAGACGTACAAACCATGTTACACCAAAGAATTACCTTGATTTTATCAATACATATGCAAAATTGCTGGAGGAGAAAAACGAGTTCATTTCAGGTAAGGTTATGTAGATGTTTTCTGCTTTTTATTAAGTGACTGAAATACTTTAGCAAGAAAAGAAATTGTGGTGAGAATCCCACATATGACCCACATCATGCAAAAATTGTTTTCTCAGTACTATCTCAAATGCTGTGCTGGTATCTGGTTTTGACATTGGACCAATATCCTGGCCACATGTGAATGCTCAGACTCTGTCAAATCATAGAATCATAGAATAGTTAGGGTTGGAAAGGACCTTAAGATCATCCAGTTCCAACCTCCCACTAAACCATGGCACCCAAGGCTCTATGATGGGTTCTCCTCAAATTCTTCTATGCGTGAACCTGAGCCAGAATCTCCAAACCAAACAGTCCTCTGCCTGGGGAAGAGTCTGGTTAAATCTAATACCAGCTCAGCCTAGCTCAAAGCTTGACATTCTTCCTCAAGCAGCAGTTCTTATTCATTCTCTAGTGGGCACTGAAATATGTGAAGAGGATAAAACATGAACAGTGTAATATGGAAAGTGACCTGTGGCACAGGGCCACTGTGTGGCAGCTTTAAAGACATTAACAACATCTTGTGTGGGAGGTTTAGGAAAGGAAAAATCTCTTAAGAGTCATTTTCTTTTCATAACCAAGGTTTACCTTGCTGCAGAGTGCACCTTTAAGCTTATTTTCCTTGTCTATTGCTGTGTGGTTGTACATAATCAATGAATCACTGTAATTTTTTCCTTTTTGCCTACCTAGCGCATTGTAAACGGCTGGATGGGGGCTTAATTAAACTGAAGGAAGCTAGCGTACAGCTGGTTGAGCTGAACAAGAAGCTTGCCGAGCAAGAGATTGTGCTAGCAGAAAAATCAGCTGCTTGTGAGGCTTTGTTACGAGAGATATCAGAAAACACAGAAGTAGGTGGGTGGTTTACAACTACTGCAGTGTTTCACAGGCTAAGCAAGACTCACATAATCTGGGTTTGGTTGGGTTGGAAAACCCTCTGTGAGCTTCAGCTGCTTTTAGAGATAACACTTTTGTTCTATCTCTGCTGATCTCATGTCATGCTAGAAGAGTAGGTCCCCTGTCTTGCTCAGATTGCCGTCTTTGCTAAATATTTGCTTTACAGGACTTTACACAACTCAGTACTATGTTTGCCTTCTCTTTCCAAGGTGTAGGGTATAACATGGGAATGAGGCATTATCAAAAAAGGGACCTTCTGATTCAGAAAATTACTATTAAAGGAAAAACAGAGGGGAGCATGGGAGAAAAAGAGATGTGTATGCTGTGTTCCTGACCCCATAATGGAATTGTAGATATTGGCAAGCTAGCACAAAAAGGCACTGAGTTGATGGTGATGCCTGCTTTTCAGCCAAAAGCAAATCTATATTGGTATGTTAGTATATGTTCTGTATATGTATCTGAATAATCCATTTATGGTCCTGCCTTTACAATTCCTAGCTGAGGAGAAGAAGAAACAGGCTGAAGAGAAAGCTGTGGAGATGGAGGAACAGAATAAGATTATTGCTGTGGAGAAGGCAGCTGCTGAGTCAGCTTTGGCTGAAGTCATACCTATTTTAGATGCTGCCAAACTGGAGCTTCAGAAGCTTGACAAGTCTGATGTTACTGAGATCAGGTGACTCATTTAAATGTGCAGTAGCATAAGTTCCTGGAAATTCCCTGAGAGACCCTTATTTGCAGGGTCTGAGCCTTGGCCTCATGTTTGTCACCTGCTTGTGAAGGTTGGAACATCAGTTGTCCAGGTGCTGAGGTCACAACATAATCCTCTGATTCCTAGCCCAGGACTTCCCCTCAGACCTGTTCTTCCAGTTCTTTGGTCTTTCCCATACTTCTTTACCCAGTGTCCGAGGCACTAGAAACTGCTATGGCTTTTGCCTGAGCAGTGGCTGCCAAACCCCTTCATTTATCCTCTGTGTTTATTCTGTGTGAATAGGACTACGTACCAGTTACTTTTCAGGGATGCTTTGATAGCATGAAAATGTATTTTTGTGCTGAATTAACTTCTTCCTGTGTTTTTATAATACGTATGGTAATTGGGGATAGATGTAAAAGCACATCTAGTACCTGGCTCTCCCTGAAATAGCAACAACTCTTCCTTCCCTGCCGCATTTGTTTAGTTATATTTCTCTCTTAGAGCTCTGGATTCTTCCTGTACTGCTTCTCCCGGTGGACAGCTGCTTCACCACCCTAGGGAAGAGTATAATGATTTTAGGCCTTGCGCTGTTGAAATCCTTTAGAATTTCATTGATCAAATTGTCTGAATACAGGAATCTGTTCTGAGCTTTTGGCTAGTTAATAATTTCTTGTGTGGCCTGGGTTATCTTTTTCACTTTGTGTAGGTTGTCTTACATACAGCTCTTGTATTGCAATGACTCTCTTAACTGGAAGTACCCGTGTCTGGCATCAGATACTTTGTCTCCTTTTTCTCTTCCACTGTCTCTTTCATCTGTTTTCTAGATCCTTTGCAAAACCCCCTGTCCAGGTGCAGGCTGTTTTGGAATGTGTTCTTATAATAAGAGGTTACAAAGAATTAAACTGGAAGACAGCCAAAGGAATGATGTCTGAGGCAAATTTCCTGCGATCCCTGATGGAGATAGATTTTGATGGAATTACACAGAGCCAAGTGAAAGCTGTCCGAGGTAAATTACTGATCTGTAGACTTGGAACGAACACTGGATCTTGTTCATATGATTAGCCATGTCAGTGGCAATCCTTCCAGTGTTGTTTGGGAGGGTGGGATTCACTTTGTGCAAAGGGACAGCACTGTCTGCAATGCTGTGGGTGTTGCACCATTGGGATGACTGCAATTTTCAGAGTTCAAAGGCCTTCTGTTGTGGTTACATCCACTGTATACCTTAGCTAGGGTCTTACACACTCTGGTTTACAGCAGACAAGAAACAAACAGGATGGATGGCTGAGCAGGCCTACTGTCTGCTTTTAGTGCCTTAGTAGAATTACGACCTCATCTATGTGATGGCAGTTAACATCTGATGCAGAGTGGCAAGAAGATAAGCTCTGTCTAAAGCTTATGGGCCAAACTTTGCACATGCTCACAAGGGTGTAATCCAGAGTAGTTCTACAAAGAGGGGCATTTAGCTCTTTCTTTGAAAAAAAATGCATCTGACTGCTGCAGATTAGAATCCCCATGATCCTCAGACATGCTGAACAGCTCCTGGATGCACTCCCTTCATGGCAAAAGAACTTAGCAATCACTAGCAATATTGTGCTTGCATTGCCACAGCCCTGTAGCTTCATCTTAAGGTCAGAGTCTCTTTAATATTCTAACAAATATTTCTTATTGTCTATTACAGCATTGCTTGGTAACACTCATAGGGAAAGTGGATTCTCTGAGGATTTCTACACTATAATTCAACTCACAATATTTTTGTGGTTTTAGGTGTGTTAAAGAGTCTTAATACTACCTTCAGTGACATGGAACAAGTTAGCAGAGCAGGACTGGGGATGTTAAAGTTTGTTGATGCTGTGATGAGTTACTGTGATGTAGTTAAAGAAGTCAAGCCAAAGAGAGAAAAGGTAAAGTATGTGGAGTCAAACTCAGAGGAGGATGAAGCATGATCCTCATGAGAAAAATAATACAGTTTCTCAGCCTGCCTTTTCTTTGAAGTGCTTAAAAAGAGGTGTTTAGGAGAGCTATTGCAGTAGGAGTGAGGCAGGTACTCAGTTATAAATTGCTGTGTTTGTTGTGTCATGATGCTGGGACGTGGTTTCCCATCCATGGCACTGCTTGAAGGAGGAGGGAAGAACATGTTCATTTGGAATTTCATAATCGAATGTACTTACAAAAACACAGTTTAGAGCTTTCTATTGAAAATAGACCTCAAAACACATGGCATTTGAACAGAGCAGAGCTCAGTAGTACACAACAACCATGTCCCTTAAGCAGACTGTTCGATTAACATGTTTTAGAATGACTGGGAAGTCAGCTGTGTTGTCAAAGGAAATCTAATGTCCAACAGATGATGCTGGGAAACCTCCTTCAAGAAAAGGTTGTTATATACAACTGACTACTGAGCAAGTATATTCACTACATGATGAGCCTATTTTTTGAGGCCTTAATACTGTTGTTATTAAGCAGACACACCTCCCCTTTTGTCACAGGATGACTGTCCCACTGATCTCCAATGTCAACAGAACTGTCACATGCTTTAATATACCTTGTGGGTACAAAACTCAAAGAGATTTATCTGCTTTGGAACTGTAGTATCAGACCTTGAGGTATATGTTTGTGATAGGGAGAGGTGAGTGAGAGGCAGTGCCAGTTGTTTTGGTTTACACTGTTTACTACCAGGACACTTTGAAATATATGAAATAGGCAAAAGAAAGCTGAGAACTTCAGACTTCTCTCCAAAGCCCTTCTTTCCTCTGATACTCTTATGCTTCCTTCCTCATGTAATGTAGGTGGCTAGGCTAGAACGAAACTATTTCTTAAGTAAGCGGGAACTGGAAAGGATAAAGGCCGAGTTGACTAGAATTCAGGAGGAACTTAAAGCTTTGGGGAACAAATACCAAGCGGCAATAACTGAAAAGCAACAGTTACAAGAAGAGGCAGAGATTATGCAGAGAAGATTATATGCTGCTGGCAAGCTCATCTCTGGCTTGGGATCTGAGAATGAGAGGTAAGTCTGGATTCAGAGAGGAATGTTTTAATGTCAGAGGGTTATATGCCAGGGATAAAACTGACTCAGACTGAGATGTTTGTTTCTGAGAACAGCTAATATCTGTTCTAAGCTGAACTCAATTAGCTCTTGAGAAATAATAACAGTGTTTGGTGCAGAAGAAAAAGGTGAATTCAGGTTAAAAGGAAGAAGGTTCAGGTCAATTCAGTGTCTGTGGCCATCATAACAGTGAGAGAACAATTGATTGTAAGTTTGGGGGTCTGTCTCAGCCTGCATCTAAAGAGGCAGCAGCTGCAAGTTCTGCACATAAACCCCATCTCCCAGGTACAAACTGACCCAGGATTCCTTATAATTCAGGTGGAAAAAGGAATATGAGGACTATGAAATACGTAAGGTGAAGTTGCTTGGAGACTGTCTACTCTGTGCTGCCTTTCTGAGCTACGCAGGAGCATTTAGCTGGGATTTTCGTAATGAAATGGTGTATCAGGTGTGGCAAGAAGATATTTGCTCACGAGAGATTCCTCTCAGTCAACCATTTAAGTTAGAAAGCCTCCTGACTAACGAGGTGGAGGTTAGCAGGTATGTCCTGACAAGAAACCCAGTGACCACTGTATGTGACATTGTGAAGTGGGAGTCTGGCTCTGAATCTGTAGCATAAAGTTGGCATTGTGGGTGGAGGTGCACAGAGGGAACCCCTTTTATGTTCGTGTCTCAAAGATGGCAAGGAGACAAATGATTTTTCTTCTTTTTAACAGAGGTATTTGTTATAACAAACTGTTGTAATTTGCACCCCAAGGACATGGACTGAACTTAGACACATATAATCCCTTTTTAGGAAACTTTTAAGGAGTTATCTAAAATGTGTGTTCCCACAGCCCAGCAGGAGTCTTCTGATTGACTTAATGGATTTGAAATTAAACCCATGCCCAAATAGCCCAAATTTCAACTATTTCAGGATTACTCAGCAAATGCAAGTGTTTTGAGTAGTGTAGTTACAAATGACTAAGACAATGAGTCAGTCTGAGCTTTGACACTGTTCTCACAATCACATACACTATATGTTTCCTTGTGTGTCTAATAGTGTGCTCAATTGATAGCATAATTTTACTCACAAATGAAATGTGCTTCTCTGCCATCAAATTCATCCCAGCCCAATCTTTGATCCATTCTGTTCCCAGATGGGTTTCCCAAGGATTGCCTCCAGATGAGCTCTCTGTCCAGAATGGCATCCTGACTACATATGCAAGCCGCTTCCCACTCTGTATTGACCCACAACAACAGGCATTGCATTGGATTAAGAAGAAAGAAGAAAAAAATAACCTGAGGGTAAAGATAAATGATCACTTTGCCTCTACTGATTGTTCTAAAAGCTGCATAAATAACTGTCACCTTGAATGGGGAACTGATGATGTACTGACAAATGTGCTGACTGTTTGTTGTGTCTCTAAAACAGATAGTGAACATCACTGTTCACGTGACCTTCAGTTCTGTGGGATGGATGTTTTTTTTGGATCTTGATTAGCCTTACTACATGCTATATGTTACTGTACATTATATATACTATACATTAGTATAACCAAAAGACTGGTGCAAATTTTGTTTTATCTCAGCTCCAGGATGGAGTTTTTGTGTAGGACAGTTAACACAGGCAGAGGCACAGTTGGAACTTTGAAGAATAGTTCTCCAACTGGAAATTATTTTCCTGCCCATAGCAGGGGGGTGGAATTAGATGATCTTGAGGTCCTTTCCAAACCTAACTATTCTATGATTCTCAACTAATCAGGATAAAAAAACCACCTCTACTCTTTGGTACCAGTGCAGTTTGTATCATCTGTAAAAGGAAAGACAAAAAGCAACAAAGAACAAACTTCATTAGTGCCGGCAACTCTCGTTAAAGTAATAATGTTCATCAAATTGAATATCAGTTCTCTTTTCATATCTTCCCATTATTCTCTTGCAGATGGCTTCCTTTAATGACCCAGATTTCCTTAAACAACTAGAACTGGCCATAAAGTATGGGCATCCTTTCTTGTTGCATGGTGTTGATGAATACATTGATCCTGTGATAGACAATGTCTTAGAGAAGAATATCAAAGTTGTACAGGGGCGAACATTCGTTGTCCTGGGTGACAAAGAGGTTGACTATGACAGTAATTTTAGATTCTACCTGAACACCAAATTATCAAACCCAAAATATTCTCCCTCCGTGTTTGGCAAAGCTATGGTTATCAATTACACAGGTAAGCAAAAGTGTGCATTTAGTAAGAAAGTAGGGATTATGCTATAGTGCAAATTTAGGGCCTGGGTGGTTTGAAACAAAAATGAAACTCTAAAGAATTGATAAGTCTCCCTTATACTTAGCATCTGATTTACTAGAAAATCCTTCTCACTCCTCTCTTCTAATCTGAACCTGAGCCAAGTATCTCTTCTTGCACCAGTCAGGTTAGGATGCTTTGGTAGAATTAAGATACAGAGTTGTTAACCAAGCCACTCTGTTGCATTGCTGTAGTTCTATGGGGTGATCAAGTGAAAGTTCTTCTGTGTGTGTGTTGTGTCTGCAGTTACACTAAAGGGTCTAGAGGATCAGTTGCTCAGTGTCATTATGGGTTTTGAAAGAAAGGAATTGGAAGAACAGAGAGAACAGCTCATCCAGGAGACAAGTGACAACAAAAACTTGCTACAGGTTCTCGAAGACTCTCTCCTTCGGGAACTGACATCTTCCACAGGAAACATGTTGGACAACTTTGACTTAGTGCAAACCCTGGAAGAGACAAAAACCAAAGCTACTGAGGTACCAGCTCTAGGTTTTTTGAAAGGATATCTATTAATAGAGCACTGTCTTTCATTTTTAATTGTGCTCCATCTTTCACCCTTGAAGCTAGGAATTGGTTTGAAAGGAAATTGAGAGTTTTCTCTTAAGTATGTTGCATCTTTCAGTACTGGACAAAGAACCAAACCGAAGCAGGAAGTCCTGATCAGGAGCAAAGTAGCGGGTGTTTTCAGTTCTAAAACAAAGAGCATATGATACATTCTTTCAGTTCTGAAAAATCTTTGTCTTAGATCTGAAATGAAAAATTAAGGTGTTTGTTACTTGGAGGATGTTGAACCTCCATCCTTGGAGGTTTTCAGGCTGTAGCTGGGCAAAGCCACAGCTGACCTGATCTAGTGGTGGTCATAGTCCAGCTTTGGGTGAAAGTTTGAACTAAGGAACCCCAGAGGACCCTTCCCACACTATTTCCTTGATTATGTGTAATTCTTTGCCTTTATTTTTCATTAATATGCAGAATAGGATTAATTTTATCCAACTTTCTATTTTTGCAATTCATAGTGCTTCTTTTGGGTTACCTGCCCAGATTCCCTATATAGGCCACAGAGGGAGGCAGACACTGAATAGCTCTGCTTGTTGTGATATAATATACATACTGTATATCAGTGCAGTAATTCCATATGTATAAAATCAATGTATGGCTAGGTGATTGAGAAACTGAGTCTGGCTGAGACAACAGCAGCGGATATTGATCGTCTTCGCGATGGCTACAGACCAGCTGCCAGGAGAGGGGCCATTTTATTCTCTGTTTTGTCTGAAATGGCACTTGTCAACGTAATGTATCAGTACTCCCTGGCCTCCTTCTTGGAGGTTTTTGGATTCTCTCTTCGGAAATCCATGCCCAGTCCTATTCTCCCGGAGAGGTTAAAAAACATCATGGATACGCTGACTTTCAACACCTATAACTATGTCTGCACAGGTTAGTACGATTTAGTGATGGGCTGATAATGTGTTGTGAAAATGCTTCTTAAAAGCCATCTCTTCAGATGATTTGTGTTAGAGGCAAGTTACCAAACAGTGAATTCACTAATGTTCAGTTCTCAGTTATACACTTTGCTCCCTGCTATTTACTCTTTGACTCTACATATTACCAATGTAACTTGCAAAGAAGTGTTTTTCTTAGTACAGTTACTAATAGTAAATCACAGCTATGGAGCTTACACCCCTGGATGTAGCTCACAGATGCTGTTTTGACTCTGTAAGCCTGATCCAAAGCCCCGTGTTTGATCATCCTGATGTGCATTTAAAGATTGCTCCAATTCCACTGATTTTGGAAAATACTGTCCTTTTCACATAGGCTTGTTTGAGAGGCACAAGTTACTGTTTTCCTTTAATATGACTGTCAAGATAAAACAAGCTGATGGCAGAGTTCCACAAGAAGAATTTGAGTTCTTTTTGAAAGGTAAAGTCAATATTTACATATAAATCTAGAGCTATGTGGAGCAACAGCTGAAAGATCTTTTGAAGACAGGCTTTTGACTAGATCTGGTTTGCTGTAAGAGCTATAGCCCCAAGAGAAACCACTGAGAACTGTGTTGGTTTACACAAACTCTGGATTCTACTACTTCTATTTTGTTCACGTTGTTGACCAGCAGAGGCTCATCTTTCTCTGCAGATGTTGACAAATCTCACATTAGCTAATTATGAGGATGTTACCTGAGAATATAATCTTTAGTTATTTTCTGACTATGTATAAATCATTTTAGAAACATCCGCAGAGCTAAACCTCTGGCTTTTGCCAGCACTTGTACGATGCCATCTTTTCTTCAGCAGATCAGTTTAATCTTACAGTGCTTCCAGAAACAAATTCCCAGTTGGCTCCTCTGTGCAGTGGGACTGTATGTGTGGCCATGCATTGGAGAATTTACGACACGGGCATTCACTCTGGTTTCTGCATGTGACTAGGCAGTGTTTCCCTGGAGAAGAATGAACGGAAGAAGCCGTATGCTTGGGTTCCAGATCAAGGCTGGGAAGACCTAATGCGCTTGTCTGAACTATTTCCTGAGAAATTTGAATCTCTTCCAGATGATGTGGAAAACAATGCAGATGTATGGAAAAATGTACGTGCTTTTTTTGCAATCCTGTTCTCTTTCCTTGTTTTTCTTCTGGTATTAAAAGTGCAAGTATGATGCAATGTGCCATCGCGCTCGGCAGGAGGCATGTCACCACTGGCTTTTGCTGTTAAGGCCTTGCTTTTCTACTTGACCTCAGTTAGTGAGTGACTTATTTCCAGAAGAATTAAGGCCTTTATTATTTCAAAAACAACCCCAAAGAATCTTCCCTGCTATACTGGAGATGTTGTATTTTCCAGTCAAATGCCTTAGTTATTTGTCCTATCGAAGTCAGTGGAATTTTTGATGTTGATTTCAACAGTCAGCATTGCACTCATTTTTGGTCTGCAAAAGTGTACTTTGATCTCGTGGCAGTGAGTTCTATAGCTGGTTACAAACACAGACTTGCCTTTGTTCTACCTTCAGTTTCATTCCATGTCTTCTTGTTTTACAAGAAGTCTTTCTGTGAGCATCCTGTTGTTTTTTGCTTTCGATACTCTTTTTTGTATCTTAAGAGAATTACTTGACATAAAGGGAAAGTACAGATGTGTTTCTGGACTTGAATACTTTGTACTGAAAAAGTTTATGTTCACTTGATTCTTTTTATATTCACTTCATCTTTTGATATTTCTTTGCAGCTGACTGACTTTCGTCTTTGATCTCCTCATGTCTCTTGTTCCTCATTAATCAAACTGCTTTTCTCCACTTTTCTGGTCCTTTCATTGATAGAGCCACTGGATTCATTTGCATTGTCTCCCATGTTTTCTTGCCAGTGGTATGACATGGACGCTGTGGAGCAGATCCCATTCCCCATGCAGTACCAGCATGAGCTCTCAGACTTCCAGAAGCTCCTACTTTTACGGTGTTTCCGGGTGGACCGGCTCTATCGAGCAGTCATGGACTATGTTACTCTGACAATGGGTGAGAAGTAAGTCACTCTCTCCTTCCACATCCAAATCACACTGGTCAGGGTATTTCACAGAGAAACTGTAAATGATTTTGTAATCTGCCTAAACATGAGTGATCTCTGTATCATTTCCATGCACAGTTTGCAGTGAGCTTTGATGTTTGTGTTAAAGTCACTGCTGCTCTCATCCAAATCAGCAGTTTATTGAGCTTCTTTTCCTACCAGGTATGTGCAGCCCCCAGTGATCAGCTTTGAAGCTATCTTTGAGCAGAGCAGTCCTTCCTCACCAGTTGTTTTTATCTTAAGTCCTGGCTCTGATCCTATCAGTGACCTCATGAAACTGGCCGAGAGGACAGGATTTGGAGGGGATAGACTCAAATTCCTGGCCATGGGACAAGGCCAAGAAAAGGTAACCTCAGCAAGAGGGTAGGGTCGTGCTGCGTGCAGTAGGTTGGTCTGTGAGTTGCAAATCATGCTCTTAACGTTGTGGACCTGTTCACATTCCCTTTCCAAAGGTCTGCTCCTTTTTAAAGGGAATTACTTTGTGATTCAGACGCAGTATGCGTTGCCAGCCTGGGAATAACGCTTCCCTGCAATGTGAAAGGGGGCATTTGGCTGATTGGCTGATTTTATGGTTTGGGTAAGGATAGATTCCAAATGATGTTGTTATCTGTTAAAAAACAGTCTTGCTGAGATGTTACTGTGCAGCCTTTCAGAGGTTACTCAGTGACCCTGTGTCTCTGTGTATGGACATGAGTTAGCTGATTGGAAGTCAGTGTTTGTTACCAAAAAGATATCCTGCTGCTTTTCTGGCTTTCCTGTAGCTTTCCTTTTTGCCAGGGATACTACAGCCGGGATGTGCATAGTGTAGCAGCTGACTTAATTTGCTGTGATTTTGTCAGTGGGAGAACTCTGTTAGACTCATTTAAATCATCGCTTCCTAGGCTCTGATCTTCACCCTCTTCTGGGCCATGCACATTCCTGCACTGTTGTGAAATGCTTCAATGCTCTGCATGACTTTTAATTTCAAAATTAATTAATGAAATAAAGCAAGCATCTCAGAGCAACTTCTTGCGGTGTTGTAAAAGGCCTGTTCTCGGCAAGGAGCATTCTGGTACATCTACTAAAGCTAACTGAAAGGCTGAGCGCTTGCTAGCTGGAAGAAATCCACTGCACTCACCCATCAGTCAGTTTGCTCACAGGATAAAGGGAGAGTTACTCACACGTGATTCTTTCCTCCTCTTCAGATTGCTTTGCAGATGCTGGAGGATGTAGTGGTCAGTGGAGAGTGGCTGATGCTGCAGAACTGTCACCTCTTGGTGAAGTGGCTCGTCAATCTGGAAAAGGCCCTGGAAAACATTACAAACCCTCACAATGACTTTCGCCTCTGGCTGACTACTGACCCAACCGAGGGCTTCCCGATTGGAATATTGCAGAAGTCCTTGAAGGTACAGTGCAGTGGGGAAACCATGGGCAGGAGGACATGTCTGCTGCTCTTACTCAGCAAAACAGAGTGGTTTTGGGAGGCGTAGGACCTGAATGCAGCGTGTTGACTTGGGCTGTATGTACACTGGCTGTTTGTCTTTATAAGCCAAATCCTTTTCCACCCTCCTCTCTAGCTTATGGTGATTTTTGCTTCGGGTGAAGGCTGTTCAGCAGGTTTATCCTGAAGCAGTCATTTCAGAGTAGAGGTTTGTGAGTAAACCTGGACATGTGACAAATGCTCTTCAGAGTCAACTGCTGCCACAAGTGAGGAATATCTGGAGAGACAGAAACAGCCCCATCAGCCCTGATGCTGAAGTGCAGCTGAGCTCTGTGTCTCGCTTGGCAATAGTGCCAGTGGAGCAGACGTTGTAATAGGATAATGGTTTCCAGCTGCTCCTCCAGGCTGCAGCATTCATCACAAGCAGCTGAGCTGATTACTTTGAAGGTCCAAGCTGTCCTAATGCTCAGTTCTGTGGCTGCTTTGACTCTGTTGTGGTGAGCCAGTCCTGGAAACACGATTACTTAATTTCACAGATTTGAAAGCAGTGGCATGAGAGGTCCACCCCGTATGTGCTCTGTGTATCAGCAGAGTGTACTGGAGTGTTCACCCCCAGCAGTGCTTAGTGCTGCAGGGGGGAGGAGTGAGCATGAGCCCATCTTTTAAGACCGCATATGCACACTTTGTAGGTCTCGTTGTGAGCAGTGAGAACAAAGGTTTTATGGCACTTAGAAAAAAGCTGCCAGGAAGCTGGCTCTGCCTCAGTTTGACCATCAGTAAAGCCCTGTTGCAGACTGTTAGTGGCATGTAGGAGGCACCAGAATGTGTAAAGTACTGATATTACAGTAAATTAGAGCTTCAAATATGACAAACAATAAGGTCTTTCCAATAACATGACTATTTCTAAAATAACAGTGAGTTTCCCTTTACAGATGTGCGTTTTCCTTGATAAATTCTGTTAACAGATGCTATGATTATAAAAGGTCTGTTTCATGTCTGTACTTAAGAAAAAATACCCATATTGGTAATACTTTGGAAAGCTGCTCAAAATTTCCACCCTTGCACTGTAGAGCTTGGGGAGTGTGGTACATTTACAGCTCGTTTTCCTGAGGCTCTGCAGTGATTGACAGCTTCCCAAATCATTCTGCTAGGTTGTGACAGAACCACCAAATGGTCTGAAGCTGAATATGCGAGCCACCTACTTCAAAATTCCTGAGGATGCCTTACAGCAGTGCCCACATCCTGCCTTTAAATCCTTAGTCTACGTCTTGGCATTTTTCCATGCTGTGGTTCAGGAGAGAAGGAAGTTTGGGAAGGTTGGCTGGAACGTTCCGTATGATTTTAATGAATCTGATTTCCAGGTAAGACAATGATTACAATGGCTCTTATACTCTCGAGTTGCTCCGATTGCTTCTGCAGACACAGAGTCTGTCCAGCTCTGATCCCTTCTCACAGGAACATTTTGCTTCATGTTTTTTCTGCTGCTGTGGAGTTATGCAGACACCTGATCTTCTGTAATATCAGTCTTGGCCACTAAAAATTCATCAGATTCCGAGTCCTTCATATTTATATTACCTCCCTCATGGGTCTCTTTTCTTTAGAGTATTTATGCTTTTAAATTATTTGAGACGTTAGTTTTAAAACAAGCAAGTTTTAAATAAAACCTATATATGCGTATAGCTGATGTATGAATCTTCTTATCTTGCATATTGCAACAACTTCCTTAGGTCTGCATGGAAATTCTTAACACGTACTTGACAAAAGCTTTCCAGCAAAATGATGATAAAATCCCCTGGAGCAGTCTCAAATATCTCATTGGTGAGGTGAGTGCCTGCACTGTTACTGAGGAGCACTTGACGGTGAAAGAATCCAGATAAATGATGTTGCCTTTCCGCATGGGCTGTATCCTCAAGTAAAGCTGAGCATCCCTCCTGGGCAGCCCATGTAGCCCTGAGCAAGTCACTTAATCTCATTGCCTCAATGAAATAGGGCCACTGTATGTAGCTGCACCACAGGGGACTTCTGGTGCTTAATTAATTTTGAATGAGAGAGCCCTTGGGATCCTGCTGAAAGGCACTGAACAGCACAGCCTCGCAGTGTTGTTAGGTCGGTGTGTGCTGCTGATGTGAGCTGTACGTGTGTTCCCAAAGCTCTTGCCATGCAGTATGTGACTGTGTTGTGTATTGTATATGCAGTGTTGGTTCATGTGCATGAAATCCTGCAGAAAGCTGTTATTTTGCAGCACTTTTGGTCACAGCTGAGTGTGAGCCAGCACCCGAGGAAGGTGCCACTGCACATAAAGCTCAGAGAAGGGCCATTAGGAGTGCCTGGAGCTGTACTCTCCAGACTAAGACCAAAAACTTGAGAGGGGGCTAGAGGAGATGTACTTGGTGTCCCAGGGGGGAGATAGTGTCACACCACGCAGTCACTGCAAAGGGAAAGAGTATTTTGGGCTTTTTACTGTATTTGCTGCTCCAAAAGCCAGCGCTGGAACACTGCTGCGGTTCATCTCTAGGTGATGTACGGTGGGCGCGCAATCGACAGCTTCGATCGCCGCATTCTGACGGTCTACATGGACGAGTACCTCGGGGACTTCATCTTTGACACGTTCCAAGTGTTTCATTTTTATAAAAACGACAAGGTTGATTATAAGATTCCACAAGGGACTGTGAAGGATGACTTTGTGGGTAAGAAATGCTTTTCCTGCCACGTATGTTAGCATTAAGAGAACATAAAGTCCACCACAGAGTCTACGTTCTCTCCATATGACATTGCTGCCTATGAGAAGCCGAAGGAACTTCAGGCAGTGTGTGTGGATGTGTTGTGGTGCTCTAGCCCACTGGTGAGACTGTTCTTGCTTCATGTGAGCAGCCCCTGTAATGCAAGCTGACTAGTGAGCTCCTCGTGTTTTTAAAAGAAATAAAATCCCCAGTTAACAGCATGTTAATTTTGTTTGATGCCTTGCCAAGGGGTTAAAAATGTTTATTTGATCCTTGCAGTGTTTCAGTCCCAGCTATAACACTTCTCCAAGCAGAGCAGCAACAAAAGTCCCTGCACTATTCTCTTTTGCCTGGCAGCTGTGCTTTAATTATCATGGCTTTAGGAGCATGTTTTTGTCTTGCAGAGGCAATCGAATCGCTGCCACTGGCCAATACTCCAGAGGTGTTTGGTCTTCATGCCAATGCCGAGATTGGATACTACACACAAGCAGTGCGGGATATGTGGTGTCACCTCCTCGAGCTGCAGCCTCAAACGGGTGAGTTCTCTACGACTGGTTATGCAAATGAGAAACAGGAGGTGGCTGGTGCCAGTGTGTCACAGCTCGCCTCAGGGTGCACCCTGCATGGGGATGGGGGGGATCATGGGGAGCACGAGGGAAGGTCTGGCATGGGAGCAGGTCACAGCATGCCCAAGGGAGGCTGCTGCAGCAGAGCATGAAGCTTTCAGTGCCGGAAGGGGAGTCAGCTCTCAAAGTTCCCCAGGGGAGTTAACAGCAGGAAGGGGGAGCCTGTGCAGATTTAGTCTCACTCAACCGTTGTGGTTTCAGGTGAAACTGGAATGGGAATCGGTCGAGATGAATACATTGCAAATGTTGCTAAGGATATAGAGAACAAAATACCACAAGTGTTTGATCTTGACCAGATTCGGAGACATTTTGGACAAGACCTTTCCCCTACGACCGTGGTGCTGTTGCAGGAGCTGGAGCGTTTTAATAAGCTGATTGTTCGCATGGCAAAGTCACTGGCTGAGCTACAGCGTGTAAGTAAGGACACAGCTACTGCTGCACACAGCAGCTGCAGTCAGTCAGGCCTCAGCCTCTCACTCTCCTTCCAGGCCTTGGCTGGGGAAGTTGGGATGAGCGGTGAACTGGACGATGTGGCTCGGGCTCTCTTTAATGGGCAGATTCCTGGCATCTGGCGGCGGCTGGCCCCTGACACACTCAAAACACTTGGAAACTGGATTATTTTCTTTATAGATCGGTATAAGCAGTACAGCAGCTGGGTAAGTGAGCGCCTGCAGAAAGCCTTTTGTTGTGTTAATCTGCATGATAAGCTGTACACACTGCTTTAGGTAAGTTACTTGAACTAATGGCAGTCACCGCCAAGCACCATAATGAATTGTTTCACCACAGACTGGCCTGTGAGAGCGTCAGTCCCTGCACTGATCATGAGCTGTGGTGGGAGGACCACAGATTGTCTCTGTGATTGCAGGTTAACGAGTGTGAGCCAAAGGTGATGTGGCTCTCTGGCCTGCACATTCCTGAATCCTACCTGACAGCTCTTGTTCAAGCCACCTGCAGGAAACAAAAGTGGCCCTTGGATCGCTCCACCCTCTACACCGAGGTAACCAAATACAAGAGCGTGCAGGACATCAGTGAAGGGCCTACTCAAGGTTGGTGGTGTTGTGATTATTTGGCAACATAATAAAGCAGTTGATAGGTGAGAGAGAACTTGCTTGGCCTACTGAGTTACTCAGCTTACACCTCCACAGGCAATACTCTTGCATTTACATCTCACAAGCTGGGCTCTGGTTTCCACTTTCCTTCAGAGCCTCTGCGCACAGCCGGCACTATTTCCCCTCCCAGCTCTTTCCACCCATGTGCAGGTATCTGAACCTGCAACCTCTCCCTTCCTTGCTCTCTGTATCTGCTGCTTTTGAAGGGCTAGGACATCACCAGCCATAGCAGGTTTATAAAGCTCCAGTTACACCACAAATAATGTATTGAAATGTATTTAAACAGAACGAAAACACAGTTATGTATGACATGTATAAATGTATCTTTATGTAACCTCCGTGACTAGCAATGCTCTAATTGCTAGCTGTAACAAACTGGGTAAAGAGGCCCACCAGGCACTGCTGCTGAGTACTAGATCTGACTGCGAATCCTAACCCTAATCCCAACCTGATAGATTGAGCCAAAAGAAACCCCCAGACTGTCAGTCAAAGGCACCTGGTTCCATTTACACAAGGTGTTGCGCTTTTGCCCTTGCAGGCTGCTTTGTTTCTGGGCTGTTCCTGGAGGGAGCGGACTGGGACATGGAGCATGGCTGCCTCGTCAAAAGCAAGCCCCGGGTCCTGGTGGTGGAGCTGCCCATTCTGAAGATCATCCCCACTGAAGCGCACAGGCTCCGGCTCCGGGTACATTCCTCCAGGGGCACAATGACTCACGGGCTGCTTAACTGCCTCTGGTTTCACACCTCACCCACTGGCAGTGCCTTCCCTTCCCTCCCCCTTAGCACAGGCAACCGTGGTTTGTCCTTAGCACTGTAGTAGGCGGCTGAACACATCTCCCTGTGATAGCTGTCATTGGTTTCCTTTTCTTAGAGTCACACTCAGCGGGGTTCCTACATTTGCTGCCTTTTTTCCATTCAGGCACCCAGGGACTGGGACACTCTTACACCCCCATTATGCTCTTCATTATTCCCCAGTCCCTGTCAATGACACAAAGGATGGGCACAGTATCTGGGTGTCAGCTATTTTAGGCTTAAACCAAAAAGAATGAATTTCTGAGGAGAGCTGCCTCCCCCTGGTGCCCTTCTTGTGCCCAGTTTCACGCTGGACTCATGCACTGCTCAATGTCCTCCTCCCTCCATGCTCTTTCAGAACACGCTCCGGACCCCCGTGTACACAACCTCCCTGAGACGGAACGCTATGGGTTTCGGCCTGGTTTTTGAAGCCGACCTTTACACCACAAGGCACATTTCCCACTGGGTGCTGCAAGGCGTCTGTCTCACCCTGAACGCAGACTGACAGCATGAGATCATCCCCACAGAATCCAGCCCTTCAGGGGGGCAGAAAAGGTAATTAGGAAACTAGGCAGAGGTTCCTCACCACGGTGTGTGTGTGTTTAGTTAAACCCACCTGACTTTAAATAGTACAACAGAAGAAAGCTCTTACTATCAATAAATGCATTTGAAGAGGAAAGTGATTTTCACCATTTGCATTTCCTTTCAGAAAGGCTCCGTGCTGGGCTGTGTCCAGGAGAGGTAATGAGTTCAGTCTCGCACACGCAAAGGCCTGTAGGGTTGTAAGAAATGTTTTTAATTGCCCAAAGCATCACTTCTGCTGTGCTTTGAAGCAGTGCCGTCCATCATCCTTGAACAAGCAGCAGGGTAGATCAGTCACGCAAGACATGGCCGTAAAAATACAGCAACAACAGCCAGAAAACCCAAACCTGCTGCTGGTCAACGCAATACACATACAGTAGTAACACACAGAGTAACACTCCTGAACCAACCCTTTTCCAGTTACACCGCTTTTCCCTATCCCTCCCCACCATCCCCACAACACCTCCCACCACACAACCAGCCAGGCACAACACTGAGGAGTCTCTTGGGCTTCAGAACAGCAAGAGCCCGAGTCACGAGGGAGCGCGGGATGGACCCAGGAGACCTGAGGGCTCCATCTCTGCCTGTGTGGGCTCATGGGCAGCGCCACTGTCATCCTGCCCGTGCCTTTGGGGGAGCCAACAGGCAGGGATCCACAGCTCCTGAGGGACACACACCAACACACAGCTGCAGGAAAGCTTACAGGGGCAGACTAGAGCTGGGAAGGGGAAGGACAGAGGGCAGGCAGGGATCCTTCATCAGTTTTCACTGGGATTATGCGTTCCAAATATTTAAAGGCACATCATAAGCTTAGCAGCATTTGGGAGCCATCGTTTCCTGCTGCTCCTGCTCAGAGGCTGCAGACGAGAGTGAAGCAGAGGTGAGCTGGAGGTGCTGATCACAATTTAAGAAGAATGGTCAATTTGTGCTCCTTTCCTCAAAGCACAGCTCCACAGCTCCTGCTATGCCTTTCTTTCCTAGGAAATACATGGTAAAAAAGAATCAAGTAGTCTAACAGCCACTGGGTCTACCTGTTGCTCACTAGAAAGGAGTAGGGGAATGGGGGCAAGTGCAAGGCAAGTCCATCCCAATCCACAAGGACAGAACTCCAGGACGGCAGGTTCTCCTCCTGTAGGAACTGGATACATCACTTAACTGTTAAAATTAAGACACACATTCGAAAGGGACAGCTCAGTTTCCAGGCTGGCAGGAGCCAGCACTGGCTGACAGTGCCCAGAACGAGACTCAGCTTTTTGGGAAACAAAAATCATCCCTTTAGAAAAAAAGTGCAGGTTAGAGCATAAAGACCCATTTCCATATTGGACAGCCAGGTACGTTCTCTCCCTGGAAAAGGAGCTCTGAGCCAGTATGGAAGGTGCTACAAGTGCAGTGTGCTGACAGAGTGAAATGTGTAATGGAGCCATTCAGTTAAAAACTGAAACAAACCAAAACCGCTCCCCAAACACCCCGTGTTCATACTCTGAGATCATTAACCCCTTAAAAGAGTGCTTTACCCTCACCCCCCCTAGTGTTAAACAAAGCCACAAACCAAAGTATTTGGGATTAATCAAGTAATGCTCACTGGGATGCTCAGGACTTTGAGACAGAGAAACTAAGAACACAGTTTGCAGCGAGGTGCACGTGAAGAAGACGATGTCCTTCGCTCACTTTAATGTGCTTCTGCACTATCTTCAACACTAGTGTGAGAAAGGCTTTGTCATGGAGGTCGGTGCGAAGTGCTTATGTGAAGCCAAAGGAGCCCCCGGCAGCTGGAACGCTGGCAGCCGTTCTAGTTAGGTTTGTTTGCGTTAATAGTGATTCACAGCGCAGCCCGCGCCTTCGTCCACACGAGTGGTTAAAACAGATGGAGCAGTGCACAGAAGCAAGCGGTCAGGTACCCCTGATTTGGCCACAGCATGTAGTAGTTATACACCTTGCCATGTGAACACAGTCCTATTAGGTTTCATTAGAGGAGAGTAATCTATTAATGATGGATCTGGAAGAAGTTTGGCATGCATGGGGCATCAAAAGAAACTTTACTGCAGGTGCTAATTATCCTACAGGATCACAGTGCATAAACAGCCACAGAACAGAGCATTGCAGTGGTTTTACTCAAACAGTTCTATCTGTCCCTGAGTGCTTCCTGACAGCTTTGCTTCCATGGACCTGATCCACCGCAAGCGTTTCCACCTCCGGCTGGGGCTGGGCTGGCGCGGCGTGGTGGATGCGATGCGCCACCCCAATGTGGGCCTTGTGCGGCTTCTCTCGGGCGGGGCTGTGCGACTCACTCGGGGCACGGTCTGAAGCGATGGGTGGAATAACCAACGGCCTCTCCTTAATGAGATGCACCTCTGCCGTCTCCCTGGCCAAAAGGAACGGGGTGGGATCCGGCATGGCATCCACGGGCTCTCTCAGCAGCAGCTTCCGGCTATCCGACCCTATTCTGTAGGCCTCTTCGAACTCGGGGTTCAGTGGTGTCGACAGACTCTTCTTCATCCTGCGCCGCGGGGTCTCTGGCAGTTTGTCTTTGGGAGGGGACGGCTTATAGCTGGACAGCACGGGACTGCCAGAAGGGGTCCCCTCCGAAGTCCCACTTGAGCTCATCAGCTTCTTCTTAGTGGCATGCAGCTGGGAAGTTAAGTAGGCAATAGTGCTGGCTCTCTGCTCTAGTTCACTCGACAACATATTGAGCTTATGGCTTTTCATTTTCAACTCTTCCAAATACTTCTTTTCTCTCTCTTTAATGGTGTTTTCCAGCACCATTATCATCGCGTTCTTTTGTTCGAGTTCTTTCAGTAATTCATTGTTTTCAGCCTCTTTGGCTTTCAGCTGAGCTTCCAAATCTTTGCACTTACTTTTGAGTTCATCGCTTCTTGAACTGCCATTTTCTAGAACAGGAAAAGCAGAAGTGTTTCAAGTTAACAATAGCCACTAGGGAAAATAGTGCAGTAGGGTTCCTTTTGCCATCCCCAAGACTAACTTCAGCTAATGCTCTGAAAATTACCTCCTCTTCAGAAGCGACAGGACAGCTTTTAAGGAAGTGGCGCCACTCACCATGGTTTAATGGCATTGATACCAAGTGGAGATGCTTCACGTGTTCTGGGGAACAGGGATTACAGAAACCATGCCTGAACTTGATAGAAATCCGAGCTATTTTGCAAATCCTTTGCTTATTAAAGAGGAACTTCTTCCCCTGCCAGTGTCAGACTGGCTGGAAAGGGTGGTGGAGCTGCTGCCACAGCTCACCAGGAAGAGGAGCTCAGGCTTTAGCTTCACCTCTCCGCAGGCAGCTGCAGCCCATGACTCAAAGGCTAAGACTCCTCACTAAGGCTGACAGTGAGGACATGTCAGGAGCAGGCAGGCTGACACATAGGGTGTAATTACAGTACCAGCTAATAACAGTATCACTCTTCTGCCCCTGAAATGAACATCCTACGTTCCCATACAGCGTGCAGGGAACTAACTAGCCTGGTAAGAGAGAGGAGTCAGCAGTTACACACTCTATTCCTGGCTCTCAAGGATTTCCTGTGTGACCTTGGTAAAGAACTTGTGACATTTACTTCATAAATTAAGTCTGAAAAGCAGAAAACTACCGTTATACCTTTGGAATTTATACAGCCAACATCCCAAGTGCAAAGTATTCTCACCTACTTGTGATGGAGAAGATACAGACACTGAAGAAGAGGAGGAAGTTTAACACGAACATTGAAAGAAAAGTGCTGTGTGTTCCTTACCTGACAGGTCTGCACTCTTTACAGTCAGCTCATAGGTTAAGTCTGAGGAGAAAAAGTTGGGGTTTTTCATTAGAACATCATCATTACCCCATGCACCACCCGGAGAGCACATTTACAACGGCACGCTTCAATAAAAACACAAGAAGCTCTTCCCCCCACTTGAAGCAATGGCAGGAGATCCACTGCACTCTATCAAGTCTGTAGAACAAGTGGAACTATCAGCTTTGAAAATAAACACATAAATCTTGACTTCACGATCATGATCATTCACGAGATACACGCCCATGACCCATAACGTATGCTGGTGGTGGGCACTGTTGCTGAGGTGTCACAGCTGGAGGAGGGAGCAGTCACCCCATTCCTGTGAACAGAATTAAGCACTGAATGGGCTGAGACCTCTCCCAGGTACCTGTGCAGCGCTGCTGCAGGCGCCGGATCTCGGCGTGGAGGCCCTTCAGTGTGTTGGCGTGTTCTCGCTGGAGAAACAGCAGGTTCTTCTGGGCGCTCTGCAGCTGGTTCTCCAGGTTGGAAGTCGCCATCCTGACATGCAGTCACCCTGCCAGTGAACAGATGCAGAACTGCATCAGTGGGTTATCTTGCACATATGAAGATCCTCTTTCTATTGCCAGGGTCAGCAGGAATAGCTGCATTCCACTATTAACGCACTGGGAAGCAATCAAGCAAATACCACAAAAGGTTTTTCTCTTGCATGACTATTACTATTAGAAGTGCTCTAAGTTCATAGAAAGCCTCATTTATACTCCAGGCCGAGCAGTTTCCTTGCAGAACAGCCTCATAAAACTGAGCCTTGGCTATGGCAGCGCTCACACTCAAAGACAGGAATGGCAAAGTGCAGGATGCTGAGGGGCCCCTGTGCTGCAAGGCCTCTGCTGCTCCTGAAAAGGCACCAGTGGCTACGGTGGAAAGGCTAAATTCAGTTATCACTGTAGTTCTATAAGAACAATCACAGTATTTAGGTTACACAAATAAGAATCAGGACTCCTGTTGCCTGGGCAACAGTCTGTGATGGCACTGCAGCCACGGTCTGTAGCCATGGGACCACAACTTGTGCATAAGGGAGCTTAATTCTGTCCCATGGCTGCCCCTAACAGGCTTGTGTCACCATGACAAGTGTTATCCTTTGGGCATCTTTCTGGGATGCAGTTTTATGACAAACATCTGATTCTACAAGTTTAGAATTGGGAGGGCACACACTCACAGTAACACACTGCTGTCAGTCCTGAACAGACACAGCCCTGCTGTGTTCATACTTTCTACCCCCAGAACACCAGACGTACCCCTACATGTATTTAACTGTTAAATAATCAAGTGAAGGTGTAAGAGATTTCAAGGAATCCATCTGTGCGCAAGGGGCAAACCAGAGCACTTGGTTACTTTATAACAGAGATCAAGGATTAAATCCAGTGCTCAAGAAGAATGAGGGCACCGGTGCCAACCTGGGCTTTGTCACATGGAACGGGTCACTCTGCAGTCACCATCGTCAGCAAACAAGCAAAAACCCTGGTTTCTGGCTAAAGCAGAAATAAACGAGTTGTGCCACAGGCTCTTGCTCTATGACTTGTTGAGAGCAGCTCCATTACTGCCACTGTGGCACCCCCCCACTGCCCATGCATTACGGACCACCTGAAGATGGACCTCAGCGCCCATAGTGATTACCATGGGGCACCATTAATTGTAGGTACTGATGACATTTTAACTGTGTTACGCTTTCCAAGTGACATCACCTTGTTCCCAGAGCTATTTCAGACAGGAGCTTTACTGATTCATCCACTTTCTTACAAGATCGTCCTACTCTTACGCACTGAGTACGAGAGCAGAACAAACCCCGCAGGAGGCCATGCCCCCCCCATCGCTGAGCTCACACTGTCTGGTACAAGGAGGCTCAGAGGGGAGCTTTCATCAAGAAATGTATTTTCCACATGAAACTCCGAGCACTGGCAGTGCCAGGTGAAAGAACAGCCTACGCCTGGTATGCCAAAGCCTTTACGCTCACAATGGTTACTAACGGTGGCTTTAGGCCTGTTACTATCATCTGAGCAGATAAAGGCTTCACCCTCAGCAACACGCAGTGTTTGTAACTCAGTCCTTGCAAATAGAAGTGTTGTTTAAAAACCAGTTTCTAAGTGTTGGAAAAAGCAAAACAAGGCTGTCGCTATGAATCTCCTCTATTGGCTCTTCACTGTGATCTCTTGCATCTCAAAGATCACACCAGGAATTGCCTGCTCCAAACGGAAAAAGAAGGAAATAATCAGAGGCAGGCTGGTTTTCCAGGCTTAGGAAGAAAACAAGAACTACCAGCACCAGAGCATCCGGTAGGTTAATGAGTGAGAGCAATTAAATCAGCTCACTATGAATCCTACCTGCAGCCCCTCTGCATCCCGTAGTTTCTCTCCTCGGAGGATACAGGATCAGGGGCTGACTTTCCCACAAGCCTCCTGCAGCTCCCTGTGCTGGTGCAGCCTCCTTGTCTGCCCATCTCCTGCCTTTCCTTCAAGGGAAAGGGAAGGTCACAGCTTCCACAGAGTTTATGGGCAGCAGCTTCAGTTCACACTGCCTCTACCCTGCCCAGTCATGGCTTTTTGTATGTTACGTCCTTTTCATGAGGCCACATGAACACTGTGCAGTCCCTGCATGCGTGCTCTGGGGAACAGCCAAAACCATCTGCCATAAACACAAGGAAAGAGGAAATTGCCTTACACAGACGCTTTTGCTACAAAACCTGCTTAGGATTGCACAAATCAGTATTGACTTGAGGCTGGGAATACGTTATTGTTAATTTATACCAATTTTACATCAAATCTTGAGCCACAAAATTAAACCTAGCATTTTACAGTGAACCAACTTCCCTGTTTATTTCGGTCAGGTGAAGATCAAAAGACACCACGGAAAAACTACAAACTAGTTTTTAAAGCCAAAACATTCTCAAGTGTCACAAAACCATGCACTGGAACTTGAAAAAGCCACTCTAGATTAACAGCCACCCTTTAATTCTGCATCCTCAAGTACACCATTAGTGAAAGGTATGAATTACATAAACCATCTTATTTAATGTCAGTCTCAAATTTGTCAGCAGCTCATAGGATATGATGAGATCTACTGACCCACAGCCTCATAAAGTTTTCAAGTGAGAAGAGACTCAGTAGTAAACCCCCAAACCCAATATAATTAAAATGAAATAATAGTTGCTTTTAATACAAGTCAGTGAACATTTCCCCACCACTTGCCTATGCAGATGCTTTGGCTTAGTTCCAGGAAGGTTGCTTAGTGGGATTTACAGCTACTCCAAGTTCCTTAACAATTCTTAACCTGCTGGTTTTTGGTGTGTAGCATGCACAGATACAAATTTCATCTAAACCTGCCTATAAAACAGCTGTGGGGATGCAGTGAATTGATTTCACCTCCTGCTCTCTGAAACAAGGCAGAAAGTGCAGCCAAAAGTAAGGCTATGCTCAGAAAGTGCAAGAGAAAGAGCAAAATGCAGAAGTCAACTAGCCCTTAACACCCCCCATGAGCAATCTTTGCTCCCTCACCATGGAAATCCATGGGACAGCTCTCCAAGCAACCAGTCTCTGGCTGGATTCCTACAGATAAATGAAGCCAACGCTGGGAAGCAAGCCGTAACTGCATAGACCACAGTGGCTCCCCCCTCCTTTCCCCTTGTCTCCAAAGCGACTTTAAAAATCAAATTCAAAACCCAAAGTTTGCTCTGCTCTCACACAATAGGAACTGTGCAATGCCAAGTTGGCAAACTCCCACGAGGAATGCAGATGGCATTTGATAAGGATGATAAAGCATTAAAATGGACTTGCAGTGTTCAGTGCCATGATGGTAACACACCTCCTCTTCTGCAGGAAGACTTGTGCTGAACACAAGTGGTGTCCAAGCAGTTACTCACATTTTAGCCGGATGGGATGCGGCATTCGACCCCTACAACATGCAAACCTTCTCATTTCACCACCACCAAGTGTTTCTAGATATAGCTCAAAGACTGAGCTTTGAATCCTCCAAACAATGGATTCAACATTTCTCTTTAATATAGTCTAGGAAGAACAAATGGAATGAGTTAAATAACATTCCCTCGGGAATGTTAAGTGCAACACTTTAATCCTTGCTGCACTTACCTAAGCCCTCATCTTCCAGCGAGAAGGTAACAGAACATTCTTGCAAGCTCACTTTAAAAAGGAACTGCTCAGTCTCCTCTAAAAGTGCACATTCCCTTAAGAAGGCAACAAAAATCAATCAATCTTAAATTCAAAAGGAAAAATACTAAACAAAAGCTTCCAAAATGCAACTTCATTTCATGCTCACCATAAGAAACTGCCACCATTTTAACGCCAAATTTTGCCTTGCAGAGGATGTGCAGGCTCCAGGTCTGTTCTGATCCTAAGTATTTGGATGGAGTTCAAAATATTCCAAGGCAGCGAGCATCTGGCTGTGTGTTAGGTGCCTTTGCACAAAATCAGAGCATCTCTGTAACCCACTGCGAGGGAAGAGGAGGGAGATGCTAATCTATGACTTTAGAGACAGTCCAAAGGAAGCTATTGGAACAAAGCCCAGACAACCACAGTTATTTAACGTTTTCATTCCTGCTTGGTACCCATTCAACAAAACAGAATAACCTCCTCTTACATGGGGTGAGAAGCTGCGTTACCTCTCTGCTAACACATACCCAAGTCTTCTTGAAACATGTATGGGCAGGCAGGCATTTTCCTCTCGACTGGTATTTAGCCAGTGTCCCCTCAAAATATGCCAAAAGCTGCCCAAATGATTTTTGCATGCTATACAAAATAGAGTGTCAAGGTCTTCTCGTAAGAGCCTTCAAAGTTTCAGCCAGTCCCTTTTTTAATGGCTGTCACTGAACTGACCAAACGCTTCCAAATGATGTAGCTCTGGTGATAAAATGCCCATCTGACAAGACGCTTGCCTGTTCTTTGCTTAGATCAGCTCTCCATCTCCAGAGATGTGGCATCCCTGAAGCGTGGGTTCAGCTTACTCCAAAGGACACAGTAAAGGAAACCCTGCAGTCTCCACACCAACCCAAGGGCTATGCTATCCTTCTGCTCAGACATTTGCTCTCGGTTCCCCAACCCCATACCATTATACTTCTACTGCTGTCGGTCCGGCAACAACACAGTTTAATCACAGGCTCAGATTTACGTTCCCCCCCATGCATCTGTGCATTAGACTAAACCACTTAAACTAGTTCAATATTCCTTGAAGTCACGCTTTTCTGTGTGCTGGGCCTACACAACCACCTTCACAAGGTCTTTCCCCTCCTCCAGTGCTCCCTTACCAGAAATGAGTACATCTTCCAGCAACAGCACTGCCCCCTCTTCCCCCGCCTTCAGTGTTCAAGTATAACAATGCTGACGTGCAATTACTGTGTAATTATTGTTTTCATATTCTTTTAGTTTGTGTGTTTCAAGCCAAGCAAAATTAGCAGTTCTTTCCTGGAGACAACCGAGGGGAAAAGGAAACGTGCCACTCTCCTCCCAGAAGAAGGGGATGACTTTGCTTTCTCAGCTCCTTTTTGATGCTATTTTACTCCCTTGTTTCCCTGCCTGGCTTCCCCTTTGTTTTGCAGACTCTTCACAGTTAATCTCTGAATGTCCCTGAGGAAGCACAGGGGTTTGTATTTTAGAAAGAGAACTACTTTTTGTTACTCCTACAGCAATTGACATGGCAGCAGGAAGAACAACTAAGTGGACTCTCCTGGTAGCAGTGATTAATTCTTCTAGATGATCTAAATGAACAAGCTGGTACTTTGCACTAAAATTGCTGTTCACTTACTGTTTGTCTACCTGAAATCACAAGGCCTAACAGGAATGATTCACATGGAGTTTTCCCTGTCCTTGAGACCACCCAACCCCAGGAATCAGATGCTAAGATCACTACTGGGATAGAGACTCTTGAGAAGCAAATCAGATGGTCCTGCAGTGGCACCTTACACAGATACCGTTATTCTGACCCTGATGAACAAGGCTACTTCACAATTTAGAGGAACAGGCTGGTTCTCTTCTGCTTTCTCACACACAGTCCTGAGGAATGGCCTTTATTTTATTTGCTCCTCCATTCCGAGGATAAAATAGGTTGATATTTTAATATAAACCTCCATCAAAGACACAGCACACACACTACACCCCAATAGCATCCAGTCAATTACACTACTGCAAAGGCATGTTTAATCTTTTTAGTAAAGCCAACTGCTTTTGTCAGAATAATTCAGTTCCCCCTGACTAACAGTGTCAGTGCTACACGCAAAACTAACTGAGCCTATGTATTTTTCAAAGTCATTAAGAAAGTTCTCCAGCTTCAGTTAAAGCTAGTAAAGTGGTTGTGAGAGGGTTTTGTATGAGGGTATGTTAAGTACAACTCCAAAGTCATGCTTAGACATATGCTGTACTATGGAAAAGTCACAGTTTTTATCAGACATCAAATATTCACTATGAACACTCCATGTTCTCTTTTAATTTTATTCTTTACGATGAGTAACATGTGAGTTGAGTAAAAACTCACATGTTCTGAAGGCTTGCTGAAACATAAACCAAGCAAATTACTACACTGGTTTCACGTGAGAGTTGAGCATTTCTTTCCTCCATAACAGGCAAATAACCTGCGAGCACACATTTAGCTGCGATTGTGTCTCACCTATTCCACTTGCTTGCCCTGAGCATGAATTTACTGTTGCACTTCTGAAATGCTCCGAAACCCCCTTCCTGGTCACTCAGGGAACCAGGTGAGGGAAGCAGGTCCTGCTGAAAGAGAACCCGTTTTCCCACCGGCTGGTTTTCAGGCGCCGGGTTCAGGCAGCGCTGGGAAAGAGTGGAAAACGATAGAAATGAATAAAGACTGCAAGGAGGGCAGGGGAGGAACAGGCAGAACTGCTCCCTGCACCAGCACCGGGCTCACCTGAGCTGCAGCTCCTGCGGCACAGACGACTTCCAGAGCTTACCTGGAATACTTGTGAAACACAGCAAAAGGCACCAAAGCCTTACAGCTAAATAAATCCGTTCTCCTAGGGGAGAGCCATCTACTGTAACAGCGGCTCTGCAGAACAGCACAACTGCTCTGCAGGCAGGTTCACCAGGCTGAGAAGTACGCTTTTCTCTAATGCATTATTCTGTGCTGCTGTTTCATAAGCCATTGATTTTATTGTTTTAGAACAGCAACTACAATCAAACATAGAAAAATTGCTCTCCACTTTGCTAAAGTAAATGTTCTGAGAGCTGATGACGGAGGAAATTTGGTAGTGGTGATGACCTATGGCTAAGTCCTTCCTTAAGCAAGTGTAACATATTTTTTTAAGTAAATAGGATGCCAAGACAAAGAATCTCAAGGAGGCGCTTTATACTCCTACTTACATAACCCAGGTACCTCAAACGGAGACAACAACTGTACACAGCTTGAATCAAGCTTCGCAAAGCAAACCACAGGTACTTCATTCCTCAGCAACCTGCTGCTAATGGCATCACTCACACGAATTTTTCCAGGCAGATGGACACTTCCGGAGCTCCATACCTCTGCTCCACAGAAACGCCATACTCTGCACCTTTCGTGCCTTCCCTCGGGGCACTGACTCAGATTACAGGGAGCTACGGTTCCCGGCGTGTTTCCAGCCTTTCTAGAGGCACCTATTGTTCTGTTCAGGGAGAAGCATGAAGTTTAACAGTTTTCAGCCAAGCGATGTTGTTAAATAACATTGATCTGAAATCCTGTCTCAGCCAAATAATTAATACCAACAAGCAGCAAAGTATTTGAACATTAAGCATAAACCAAAGGATTTCTGGGAGTGAAATGAGAGCAAGCATGTTCAATAGCAGGAAAGAAACAGGGATCGAAATAAAAAGCTTTTTTCAAGGGTTATTTAAAAGCAACTGCACAAACAGCTTGAGAAGATCTGATGCACTCCAAGGACATTGTTTTCACCGGTATTTTGTCAATAGTAGCAAATAAATGCATTGCTCCCATTTGTAGTACCGTGCTCTTTAATATCATAAGAAATGAGCTGGTAGATCACCATAAAACACTATTAGACACAATTATTCACTGATCACATGGAGATACTGAATAACACTCATCATCACACTGCCAGACATCCCTGTTTACAGGAAGCCAATTTTTGTATCACTTAACAAGGAGCAGAGGCTAATCAGGCACACATCCATGGAAGATGCTACAACCATAGGGTGTACACAGGATGTATAAAGGATACTTGTCAAGTGAGGGAAGGAATCAGAGGCGAGGTACAGCAGGTACAACTGGGGCAGGGGGTTACAATCAGACTTGGCTCACATTTCATGATCCTCATTTCCTTTTCCAGATACCACATCAGTGCACCAGAAGGGAGCAGAGAGATTGTTTCGGCTGCTGCAGATGCAAAGGAAACCAGAGCTGTGGTGATAACATTTCTGCCTGAACAAAGGGCACCCTCCCCGCCGCAGCTCCATGGGCTCTGGGCAGCAGCTCCCGGTACCTTGTTCCCACGGACACACAGGCTCTGCCAGAGACTGTTCTGACAATGCTGCTTATGGTTACACAATATCAGCTTATTGCAGCATATTCCTACCAGTAACAACAGTGTGGAAGCTGCAGTAAGACACAGACCTAGGTCTGTGCTTCTCTTGTTTCACAGCTACTCACTATGTTTTATTGCGCTGCAGCAGACACCAAAGAAGCTGCAGAAAGCCAGAGCCGAGACCTTTCATGCAACTATCTTCATTCACCACAAGTATCCTTAGATTTTTTCCTTTCCTCATCTGTGGCTTTGTTTCCTACACCAGCAGTAGGAAAAGCCATGCCCTTGGCTAGTCAGAACATACTTACTTCCCTGACGGCATCAGGTTATCTGACATGCTCAGTTTTTGGTAAACCACTGCTCATCAAAAGCCACCACTGTTAGTTACTAACAGACACACAGACACATACAGATGCACAAATATGCACAGAAATTGTCACTCACCAGCAAAACCAGTTCTCAAGCATTATACATGGTTTCAGAAAGACGGTGTTTGTTCCCTGTGCAAAGTAAATCACAATTTGCTACATTTCTTTACACTTCACTATGAGAAGTGAGGTCCAAGATGAGTAAGATGAATTCCATGACAGTGTTCTGTTTACACAAGTATTCCAATGCATTGTGAATCCTGAGGCTATAAAAGCAATCCTTCAAAGTTTTGCCACTTTAAAACGCCATTGTTTAAGCCATAGAAATGGGACACTTCAAAATGAGACAGTAGCAAAAGTACACTTGCAAACCAGTTTATCATAACTGTATTCCCTCTGTTATACTGTTTATAATGGTAAAGAAATATTTTACTTTATATTACAGTGCACATTCTGGAATAATAGCATTGGGGAGCTTCTGCCTATTGCCGTTAAAGGATTGACTAATGTAGTAGATTTGGATGAACAAATATATTGTATTTAATACCTACAGCCTCCTGAATTAGGGCGCACAAAGGAACAGTTTGATTTACAAGTGACAAATGCATTCTGTCATTTGTAAATGGCAAAAATACACCTACAAAAATAATTTAAAAGCCCTGAAAGTGTGCAGTTATACCTGAAACCTGCACTAAGGGAAACAGCTTCAAGGAATGAAATAAGAGTCTGAAACAACTCTTGGACTGAAAACTACATATAGCATTTGGATTGGTCATGAGACTTTCATCTTTCCTAAGGGGACGGGGAAAGGAAACTTTACAGATACACTAAGCAGAAGTATGGCAATAGGATGAAAACAAGCAGTCAGGCAGCAGTTTAGCCAATATTCATCTTGTCTATCGAAGCAGCTGATGGTTTCCTGTTGTGACCTCCTGATCTTCGCTGTTTCACTGAAAATAACTGCTGGAACATCAGTACAACCAAGAGGTTGAAAAATGAACAATATCACAAGCCTGCCACTATCTGCTTACAAAGCACTTGTTTTAAACAGACAAATCAAAATGCAAGGTGCAGTTTAAGAGCATAAATGTCTGCCTCCCACAGGTTCGGTCACAATAAAGCACCACAGAATTACGTTCACTAATGAGTAAGTTACATGGAAAAAAGGAGTGTATTTACAGTCATGTCCCTTTGTCTTTTTAAATTTAATTTAATAATTTGTATTTCAAAAGCATCAATAAAGCTTTTTAAGCTTGAGCACCTTCCCACGTAGACAAAGCCAACAAGCACCCTGGATGCTTCTTATGCACCTGCAATGCAGATCAAAACGGACAATTCCAGCCTCAGCGCTGCCTCAGCTCCTGTGCTTTTATTTACCTTCACTGTCTCAACTTTACAGGATTTAATAAGGCAAACTCAGACGCATACCACTGCTGTCCACGGTGGGAACGGCCCCTCCTTCCTCCTTGCTGTCCCACCCCAAGTCCTGCGTAGGGAAACAGAGCATCTATGCGGCTGGAAGAACCTCCATGTCTGAGGACGCCCTGCACTTCTTTGCTGCCATAGCCACAAGCGACGTTCTCCTCGGAAGGAAAAACCTCGTCTCAAATGAGGACTACTCCCTATCGACCCCAGAACGTACAAAACCCATCCATCCACCTTCTCTCTGCAGGCCCCGTGTTCCCCATGCAGACACCACTGTTGCCACTCTCTCGAGTGAACACGTACCCTACAGAAGAAGCGGTGAAGGATGCGATGCTCACCCTGCCCCAGCGGGTGTGGTGGGGTCGGCAGCGCCGCTGATGCCGCCTGCCTGGGCAGACGGCCGCGGGAGGGAGGAGCGCTCCCCCCTGAGCGGGGAGACATTCACAACCAGAAACCAGAGGACCGCCCTTGCCCCTGAGCCAGCACAACGGGCAGATGCGGGTGAAGCGAGAAGCGGATAACGCCTCCTTTCCTCTGGCGCTCCAGTGACCGGAGAAAGGGCCTTTTGCGCTGTCAGAAGCGGGAAGGAGGCGCTTTGGTGCAGCGCCGGCGGCCGCGGGCAGCAGCAGCCCGTCCCGCACCTCAGCCGCCGCAGTACCGCGGCCGCCCCGCGGCCCGCCCGGGCTGCCCCCGCCCCGCCCCGCCGCACCGCACCGGCCGCTCTTCCCCATTAGGACCCAGCACCGCGGCCGCACGCGGAGAGGGGCCGGCGGGGACCCCGATCCCGATCCGCCCCTGGGGCCGCGCAGGAAACGGGCGATGCCGCTCCCCCGCCCCGCGCCCAGCCCCGGGGGTCGCGGTGCCGTTACGGCCCCGTGGCCGACGCAGCGCGGCGGGGCCTGGCGGCAGTCCCGCAGGCGGCCCGGGGCCGCTCCTCACCTGCTCAGCGCCCCGCGGCCGTGCCGAATCGCCGCCGCCACCCGCGCGCAGCGGGGCCGCGCTTACCGGCGGGGGCCGGGGGCGGCGGCGCAGGCGCAGGTACGGCTGCGGCAGCCCGGCCCGTCGCTATGGCAACGGGGGGCGTCGGCGCTGTCACCGGCAGCGGCTTTGTGCCCGCCCCAGGGCGGGGCGCGCGCGGGCACCGGGAGGCGCGGGCGCGGGCTTGTGCGCTACGGGGCGCGCGGTCGTGCCGTGTGCACAGCGGCGTGCCCCGTCGCGTCGTGTGCACAGCAGTGTGCACCTTCGTGTGGACAATCGTGTCGTGTGCACAGCAGTGTGCACAATCGTGTGCAGTCGTGTCGTGTGCACAGCAGCGTGCACCATCGTGTGCAGTCGTGTCGTGTGCACAATCGTGTGCAGTCATGTCGTGTGCACAGCAGTGTGCACCATCGTGTGCACAGTCGTGTCGTGTGCACAATCGTGTGCAGTCGTGTCATGTGCACAGCAGTGAGCACCATCGTGTGCAGTCATGTCGTGTGCACAGCAGTGAGCACCGTGTGCAGTCATGTCGTGTGCACAGCAGTGAGCACCGTGTGCAGTCATGTCGTGTGCACAGCAGTGTGCGCTGTCGTGTGCACAGTCGTGTCATGTACACAAGTGTGCACAGTTGTGTGCACAGTCATGTCGTGTGCACAACTGTGTGCACAACTGTGTATGCTGTCATGTGCACAATCATGTCGGGTACACAGTAGTGTGCACCATCGCGTGCACAGTCGTGTCGTGTGCACAATCGTGTGCAGTCGTGTCGTGTGCACAGCAGTGTGCACCATCGTGTGCAGTCGTGTCGTGTGCACAATCGTGTGCAGTCGTGTCGTGTGCACAGCAGTGAGCACCGTGTGCAGTCATGTCGTGTGCACAGCAGTGTGCGCTGTCGTGTGCACAGTCGTGTCATGTACACAAGTGTGCACAGTTGTGTGCACAGTCATGTCGTGTGCACAACTGTGTGCACAACTGTGTATGCTGTCATGTGCACAATCATGTCGGGTACACAGTAGTGTGCACTATCGTGTGCACAGTCGTGTCGTGTGCACAATCATGGGCACAACTGTGTGTGCTGTTGTGTGCACAATCGTGTCATGTACACAATAGTGTGCACTATCGTGTGCACAGTCGTGTCGTGTGCACAATTGTGCACAACTGTGTGCACTGTCATGTGCATAATCGTGTCATGTACACTATAATGTGCACCATCGTGTGCACGATCGTGTCTTGTACACAATAGTGTGCACCATCGTGTGCACAATTGTGTTAGGTGCACAACTGCGTGCACTGTCATGTGTGCTATCGTGTCGTGTGCACAGTGTTGCGCACAGTCGTGTGCAGGGTCATGTCTTGTGCACCGTGGCCGCGCACAATCAACCAGGTTGGAAGCACCATGGAGATCATCACCTCCAAGCCTTCCCCAGCACTGCCGAGGCCACCGCTAAACCGTGTCACCAGGGGCCTCTTCTGTGCATTATTTGAACACGTACAGGGACGGTGAGCCCAGCACTTGCCTAGGCAGCCTGTTCCAGTGCCTGGAAACTGGGACATACATAAAGCCATAGAATGGTTTGGGTTGGGAAGGACCTTAAGAACATTTAGTCCTAGCTCCCCTGCAAGCCCTGTGAAATGCGTGCAGGTCCAAGTGGAGCGAGCTGCCAAGGGTGGCGTTCCTGGTGTGCCTATCTCTGTACATGGCACAGGGTGCCCAGAGAAGCTGTGGCTGCCCCATCCCTGGCAGAGTTCAAGGCCAGGTTGGACGGGGCTTGGAGTAACCTGCCCCATGGGGAGGTGTCCCTGCCCATGGCATGGGTTGGAGCTGGATGAGCTTGAAGGTCACTTCCAACACAAACCATTCTATGATTCTCTTCACTTTGGCTCCGCAATATCATTTGTGCATGAACACATGCATGTGACCTTAGACTGCACATCAGCTGGGTTAAGCCCTGAATGTGCAGCTGTAGATCAGATACTCCTTGCACATCTGGATTTTCTGCATAAAACCATGTGGAAGATTATGCCACGTGCCATAGTCACTGGGATTATAGTGCTGGCAGCTGCACACAAGTTCAGATGAACAGTGTGTGTGCTGGCAGACATGCACAGGAATTCCCATACTGCTAATGAGCACAGGAAGGTTGGTACAGTTGGGATTTGCCCATCACAAGGACATTGCACACATAGGAACAGCCCAATTGCATGCAGATTTGCACACAGTGTCTTTTCTGTGTTTATAACGGAAAGAAAATGCTTCATTATGAAGGGCTTCAAAATTAAGAGGGAGAAGCTTGATTTCTTCAAGCAGCCAACAGAAAAAGCTGATTAAAGGTTCTAAAAGTTAGAGATAATAATTTTCCCAGGAAAGGGAAGTATCATCCGCAACACAGATAGCTATTTCACACCTTCACCACAATCAAATTCAGCGCTAAGCTGCAAGCTGGTGGCTCTGCCTACCTTCAAAGTGATGCTGTTGTGAGGATGGATCCACACATGCTTCCCACCTCCCGTCTCCTAGAGCCAGGGAAAATGAAGCACAACATAGCCTAGATGGAAATGTTTTAAAGAAAGCTCATTAGTTCTTAGTCAAAGCTAAACCCAAAGATGTTCAGTTTTGAATGGGGATTTGGAAGTGAAAAGGAGATTTAAGCGTACTTGCAGTGATGGAGAAAGGTCCTATGGTGTGAAGGAGCAGGCTGCTGTGTCCCACCTGAGTGGTGATGTGAGCAGTGCCCTCAGCCTGGGATGCAGTGGTCCTTGGCAGTTCCCAGTGCTGTGATTCCCACCTGTGGGATGTCTCTGTGCAGCAGCTGGCCAAAGCCAGGCTGAACTCAAATGCTGGTTTGCAGCATCAGGCAGACACAGACCCAGAGAACAAACCATCTCCTGTTCGTGGTTTTCCTTCCATTTTATCTCTCCACCTTTTTATATAAAATGTGGACTCCTAATTTAGGATCCTGTGATCCCATTAGGTGATGAACCAGTCTGAGAAGCTGATTCAGTGAGAACCTGTGCCAAAAGAGAAACGCATTTGCCGTTGAATCACCCTGTTAGGGAACACAGGAGGATGCTACATTCAATATGGATCCCTAATGACATAGCACAGATGAAGGAAACCCCCCACTGTTGTTGGAAAGAAAGTGCTTTATATTAACAGGCCATAAGATGTGACATTCTTACAACAGAAATATATCCCTGTGCCTCATGTAAGGAAACCGTGTTGGAAACAAAGGGGTGGAAGTATATTCATTCAGAAATAAACCGAAATAGTCCCTAAGCATTTTTCCATGGCCCCCTGATTTCTCTGAAGGTTTCAGTTCTATGATGCTTCAGCCTGCAAATGCCACCCCCGTCTGTCACCCTTTCCAAGGCTGCTCCATTTCAGCAGCAGCATCTGCTGCCCCTCTCCAGGTGAGTGGCCCACTGATCTGACCCAGTTCCTTCATGTTTAAAATGGGAATATCTTGGTCTTGCCGGGTGCTGCGAGCATAGTAATTGTGTGTCATTAATACCTGCAAAACTCTTTAGAAGCCCTAGAGGTTGCTGTGTAATGCAGTTAATTATAGCTCAGCATCTCCTCTGTGCAAAGAGTGGGGCAGGAGGAAGCTCTGGCCCCAACCACAACTCCTGAACTTTGGAGATGGCCAAGGGTTTTCCCCCAGAATTTCAAATCCCAAATCCATCAAAGTACAAATGCAGAGCTCTGAGATGTGAGCATTTTACAGTAAAATCTCACATTGTTTATGCTCTTCCAGAATCAGAGATCACAAAAAGCTGTGCCATAACGTGTAGCAGTCCTTAGGCCCTATGTTGCCTGTCAGTTGTACTTCCGTAGGGGAATTATCAGTGCTTCATGCAGTTACAAATTCCTGTCAAACTGCAGGCATCCTGTCAAAGACTGGCCCCGAGCAACCATCCCAGGGTCAGACAGGAAACCCATGGAGAAACAGATAAAATCCAGATTTCTTGACTCCTGTGATTTGACAGGATAAGGCCGAAAATCCAGCAAGCAGGCTCCAGATCTGAGGACCTCAGAGTCCTGGACTTCAGTTCAAAGACTCTGTCCCTTCACATCTTATTCTTCAGCCATATGGTCAAGCTCTGCAGAGTGGGGAACGCCTTGCACAGGTGGATTTGCCTGGATTTGATGGGATGATATCATCTGCAGGGACTGCCAGGACCTCGTTGCTAAGCAGAGAGTCGCAGGTTGGCCCGTCTGTCTCAGGACCAGATGAAGGATTGCTCTGATCCCTACTGCATAGCGCTCCATGCCATCCACAGACTGGCCTGGCTGCGCTGGAAATGTGCCACGTTGCTGGCGTGAGGAGTCTCCGGAGTTTATATATAGGAATAAATCAAATGGCTGCAAAGCCTGGGCAGACAGTGTGACACAGCGTGGAGGAATGCGGGCTCCCAGCAGTGCTGACAGCAGCAGGACCAGCTGTGGCTCTTCTGCTTTCTGTGCCATCTGGGGATGGAGAAAGGGACCAGGTAAGAGGATGAGTGGCAATTAATATGTACTTGGTGTAGGAGCCATATGTATTTGAAAAGGCCCATGCTAATTAGTTAATGGGAGATGAGTGCAGGAAGATATTAGGGAGAGGTTAGGGCAAGGCTGATCCTGCCCTGTCTCGGATGATCTGCCTCCTACCCCTCCTTTATGTGGTCCTGGGTGTGCTCGCAGGCTCTACTAGGAGCAGGGAGAGGGATTTTCCAGGATGTTAGAGGCAGAGCATCTTCCCACTCTTGCTGTCTCTTTGCTTTTAAGGTTCTTTTGCTGGTTTTGTTTGTTAAAGAACACAGATTGTGGAGACAGAAAAGAGCTGCAGAGCTGGGAACAGGAAAGTTAATCACCTTTCTGTGTCAGTGCACACGGATGTTGTTCCTCTTTGCCGTGCATCTGTAATATCAACATGCACAGCTGGCATGGTTTTGTTTCTGGTAATGCAGGTCTAAATCCAGACACCCTCCATTCCATAAAGCCCAAAGAGTTCCTAGTAATTAGATCAGTGTGGCTGAGATGAGAATCTGGGATTACCTTCTCATTGACCCTGTCAGGAAGGAGACAGGGCTGGAGTGGCTGTCTGTCCTTGCAAGCAGGCAGCCCGCAGGTTGTTGTGCAAGACCTCTGCCCTAATAGCAGTATGCTGAGGGTAGGGCAAGGGAAAGTTACAGTGCAGAGTCTTTCCCAGAGCTCGGCACAGAGTGGGGAACAGCCAGGATGAAATTCAACCAGAATGTTAAAATCTGAAGGGTGATGGGATCCCTTCCCCATTCTAAAAGGGGAATTTTGAAAATCAGAACCAAATGTGCATAAGTGTGTGTATAGAGACTTCTATATTGATCCTTCTTGACTACCTCTGCTTTCAGATATCCTATTGGAAAAGCATCAGTTAAAATACTCAAGGCCTAATTCAGCTGAGTGACTCAGGCCAAGCCAGCATTCCTCCTACAGGGCTGTTCCTGAGTGCTCTCTTTGGTCCCTTCATTGCATCTTACCAACAGCCTCTAGGATAATGAGCAGCCATCAGATGAGATCTAGTTCTTAATAAACTTCTCCCTGCACTGGAGAGGGAGAGGAGGGCTCAGTGAGTGGCAGGAAAAATCAGTGGCAGGGAGTGACAACAGTTCCTATTATCATCCTCTGAAAAACAGTGACAGTACCAAAGATTTATTTGCAGAAGCTGGGAGAAATAAGGGAGATGCTGTCAGCTCCTTAAGGCAGGGACTGGGTTTATTTATTGTTTTCCCTTTGTTTGCACAAAACTTAGGCCAGTGGGGTTCCTGGTACAAGAGGAGGCCTCCTGCTGCAGAACAAGTAACATCTGATGACAAGTGCTGATCAAACTGAGGCTCAGACTTCTATTGAGGAGCAGAACTGGAGAAAGCTGGTCAGGATCCAGGAGATGCCTGGTCCAGCCTGGCATCCAGGGCTGGAGGAGCAGAAGGTGGGAGCGGGCTGTTAGGAGATGTACACATGTCTCTGCACTTGGAGTGCAGAACGCAAAGAACCTCCTTGCAACGCTGCTGCAACGTGGCTGACCACTAATGCTGCAGTGCTGAGCAGAGTGTGGTCAGCTATATCCCAAAGGTGACACAGTGGCCTGCATTGCCTTAGTGGTCATTTACTTTATAGTGGGATGGTCAGGAGCATCAGTGGTTGTTTTTAGCACAGGAGGCAGGCAGCCAGAAGGGTTTTGCATCCCTGATATCATACATTGCCCAGAAAGCTAATTTAGTGCAAGCTGCTCTTATCTCATCCATTAAATGTGCAAGTGAATTGACCTACTCCCTAAACTAAAACATCGCTACAGCTGCTGGCTCGGAGAAGGCCCCTTACTCAGTTCCCTTATCTCCACTTTACCAACCAGTCTCTTAGAAAATCCATTATTTTTCAGCATTAATTCATGAGATGGCTGTTAGCCAGAATTCTCGAATTGTACAAACAAGGGCAAAAGCAGTCCCCGCCTTTCAATCATATCATGGGCCTTTCCCAGGAACCTGGGGAGTAAGGGTTCCCATTTCAATCAGAAAGGGTGTGATTAAGGCCCAGAACAGCTTTTGAAAAGCTCTTCAACTAGGCAGCTGAACATAGACAATCAGTCCACAAAGGAAAAAGGGCAAGTTGTGAATAGCCTATAAATAAGAGAACAACAAACATTTTTTTTTCTAGGGCAAAAGAAGACCTGACATCTGCATTTTGTTTTGTTTATAAGGATTTTTATATATATCTATATATAAATCTAGTCTAGTGTATGTAAGTAATCACTGACAGGTTTATATATGTATGCTCAGGCTCTGCCTACTGTATTGCATCCAATATCATCAGGAAAAAGGCCAGTGACCTTTATGTTCAGGGAGAAAATACTCCTACAGGACCTTGTCTGTTTTGTCAGACCTGCTAGATGTGCTGTAGCTGTTACCATGCATTAGCTCCTGTCACATACATGTACACCCGAGCCATGACTGCTTCCTTTCAGGTCAGTGATAAAGCAGCTTTGGAGAAGCAGATTTGCGGTGGGAGATGTACCCTTGGGCCAAAGAATCGTTAAATTATCAGCATCAAGAAGCCTACTGCAATGCGAGTTGACAGTTGTATGGTACTAGGCTGAGGCTGTGTTTACTCTGCCTGCATTGAACTTCTTTTTTCTCTGAGTAATTTCCCATCTCTGCTATCACATGGGTTCATTTCCATGGCAGACAGAAAAAAAGACAAGTCACTGCAGTTGTCTGTAGCTGGATCAGTACCGTCATCTCATCAAGTGGATGCCTGCCTCAGCCAGCAATACAGGCAAACAGGTGGGCGATTCAAGATCCTGTACCAAAGAGTAAAGTCAAGCACATAAGAAAGTACCAGGCTAAATGATTGCAGGGGGTGCAGAAAGTCCTCCACCAAACCCGCTGTGCTTTATAATCCTGCTCTATACCCAGATGAGTCTGATTACTTTGCACACAACCAGCCCTCCGCTGCCACAGGTCCTCTGTTGCCTCCTAATAATAAGCAGTACTCATGTGAAGAGCTTTCAACCTGGTTGAATAGAGTGGGAGAAATACAAGATTCCTTTTGCTGATGGAAGATTCAAGGCGTGAAAATATTAAATAACCTGCCAGAGCACACTGGGATGCTGAGCTACATTGCCTGAGGGCCTGCCTCATGTTTTAAGAGAGATGATCTCTATTCCTGTGGAACAGAACATGCTGTTAGCTAGGGAAGTAGAGATGCCTATAATTGTCTTGCAAAGAAAAGGCCTTTAAATGACCAGGAAATGGCACAAAGACCTGAGCTTGCTTTATGAACCTAAACCACGTAGTTGCCCCTAAGTGCAGCATTCCACCTCCATACAGCTCAGCTGCTTCATGGTCTCTAGGTGAAGAAAAATGAAGGGATTTGATTTTATCTTCCCTGATGGTGATTATTAATGGCCTGCAAATCAGTGTCATGTGTGGCTTCTTTTTCTTTCTGCATGCTGTAAGCCAATTAGATGTTCCCCACTTATAGTTTTTCTCCCTGTGTCTGGGAGGGTTTCTGTGCTTGTCTGTCCAGGAGTTGTAAAGATGTCTGTGGTTTTATTGCCAGATTTTTACAAACCTCAGGTTTGTGTTGTTATGATGATTGCTGCTGTGGGGACATTTTAGAAGAGATCGCGTTTCTCTTTGAGATTGCGTTTCGCTCTGTTGATCTTTCTCTTGACATGTCAGGGAGTTTGGGCATAACTGGCGAAACATGCAGAGTAAGCAAAGGAGATCTCCTTCACCCCACATCCTACCTGTGCCAAACTGGGGAGGCACAGGATGTTTTCATTTATTAAATTAACATAGGCTTGGGCTGGGGTGAAGCAGTGTCTGAATAGAGCAGGGCATACTGTGATGTGCACAGCCCACACCAGTGCCTTTTTCCCTTTCCTATCAAAGCTGCTGAATCTTTTCCCATCCTTCCTGTTTGCTCATCCAAACCTTATGAAATACCCCATCCTTGGGGTGATGGACAGATTGCGCAGATGTTTAGCTGTCACTGTTTCAAACCTGGTTTCAGAATGGCAGGACTGTGTTTCAGATTGATTAAGCAAATGATATGCAAAGAAGAAATCTCTCCCCTCTCTTACCTGAGGCTAATGGTAAAGCTGAGATGTGGAGATGCGCTGGCATTTGGCTGCTGTAGAGCTGTATCAATTCCCTGTTGTTACTAGTCAGGGAAACTGGAAAACTTCATCATCTTGCCTTGAAGATGCAGAATTGTTTCCATTAGCTTGCTGAAAAGACCAAAAAAGGCACGTAGGAACCTGCAGACAAGAAACTTGTGGTCAGTCTCAGCTCATACCTTTTTATCATGTTCACTTTCAAAGGACTCCAAAGAACCTGGGAATTATTAAGGAACTAGTGGTAGAGCTGTAAATTACATGGTAGTGTCCTGAAAAGAGCCAGTTTCAGTATCTGGAAAGAAGAAAGTTAAAGACCATTTACTGTATGAGCTGTTGCAAACACTCAGACCTTCTGATCAGTAGGATGAGGATGGGAAGAGCTTAGGATAGAATAATTTTAGATATTGGGAGTTATCCTGTATTATTTATTATCAGAGATGACTCGCCTCAGGCACTGGTAATGACAGTGCTGTAGTCGCTCAGTCTCAGCCTTAAATAAAGTATTCATGGGCACCATTAAAGGGCTGTTACATCCTCAACGGATTTTTCAGGGATGAACTCTGAGATAACACTGGGATGGTGAGGCTGCTTGACCGATTGACTGGAGCCTTTGGGGGGGTTGGGGTACTGGTTTTCCTTCTGGCCCTGTCTGCTCTGTGACCTTTAGCAAGGCAGTTCCCTTCTCTCTGCCCACCTCCAGCCTGGCCAGGACTGTCTGGCTGTACAAGTCTGCAGTGCCTGGAACAGCAGGACCAGGATGCTGGTAGAGGCTTCTTCGCAGCAGAGGGATGACAGCAGCAGATAATCACCAACCTGAGTCATCAGGCTTGCATGAACACAAAGCTGCTCCATCAGATACAGCCTGTGCCCTGATCACCCCTTCCTGTGAAAACCCTGCTGACAGCAGATCTGTCCCTGGTGCAGGTTCTTCCTTGGGTCTCCACATACGCCTGGGGCATGAACGGAGCCAGGCTCTGGGGAACATTGCTGAATAAAACCAGAGGAGATAGAAGGCTTTGTATTTTGTTTTGTGTTTTTCCATACGGGGTATGGTGGTTTGGCATCTGTCAAGTGAACAGATTAAGAACAGATGGGGAAAGATGTGAAACCCCGTTGATCTCTGAGGGATTATTTCAGAAACACGGAGAATAAACTCAAGCTGGATTCTGGCCCCTGCCCTTACGTCTTTTCTGCAGGCACTGCCCAAAATGCGCTTTGTGCTGATCAAGAGTTCCTCTGCTCCTGTGCACCTCTGATCTCCTGCCCCTCTGGTGGGCTGCCCCCTTCCAGCCTCCACCATCTCACACCTTACCTGGGGACCTATTTGGAGTTCCCACCCCAGAAATGGGGCTGTGAGGGAGAAGGGGTGCACCCTGCCCTGCATCCACATCCCAGAGGCACACAAACCTTGACCCTCTTCCTTTGCCCATGCTGCAAGCAGCCAGCTTGTAGCTCCATCTCACAGTCGGTTTATCGTGCACCTTTAAAACAAAATCAGGTCACAACCTCCACAGAGCACATCCCTGCTCCAATACCATCCCTAGCCAGGGTATCACCACATGCATTTTGTGCTTGCAGCCAGCAGAGGACGCTTGCTTTCTTTGTAAAGAGCTTGCGCTGCGTTTGGATGCATCAAAGCAAAAGAGGTAAAGATTCAGGACTTGGCCACAGGTGGGCACTGGAACAGCAAGAGATGGGCCTGTCCCACGCTGCTCTCTAGCCCCAGGGCTCTCTGGTGATGCCTTTTCCTTGGCCTTTCATGAGGCGCTTGGGATGTGCCTGCACCACGCTGCAAGTCCTGCAGGCTGGCTGTGCTGGGGTCCCTGGGGTGGGTAAGTGGCTGTCCTCAGCGGAGCCGGTGACACTCCAGATGCGGCATTGCTTTGGAGTGCATGACTCCATGGGTGGCTGGAGGACATAGGGGCTGCCTCGGCATCATGGGTGATGGTAGCAGCAGAGATCTCAGTGCAAAAGGCAGAACTTTGGCAAACATGAGGTACCAAGCTTGAACTGAGCTCTCTGCAGCAAGGCTGTGCAAGCAAACGAGCTTCAATCTGGATCAGATCTGTAACTGTGAGATTTAGATTGAACTCAAGAGAGCATAGTGAAGCCAAGCCAGGAGTAATCCCTGAGCTCTGCAGCCTCTCTGGCTGCTCTGATGGCCTGGAGGAACAGTGAAGTCCCCTATTTGGCTGTGCAGCCCTGGGGTGGCTGAGCTGTGTGGAACAAGCCAGGGTTGGAGCCCACAGCCCCACTGTTGCTAACACATAGGTTGTGAGCAGTTTTGTGGCAGTGGATCAGCAGGCTGAGAAGCACCCAGTGCTGCTTAGTCCCCCTCAAGAGAGCCCATGTGGCCCAAAGACCAGCTGTGCTATGTAAAATCATCACAGTTACATCTAACCATTAAGCACTTAACTTCTTTAAATCACCTATTTAAGGACTTGGGGACCCATATAGAGAAAATGGAGTCAGAATAGCTTAAAGCTATGTACACTGTGTCTATAAATACATACCTCAGGTCCTGAATGATGCAGTTGGAGATGGTGCCCAGATGAGTCTGGGTTTTGGTCAGCTGTGCTCTGATTTCACCTTCTGGCTATCCTCTGTATTGGAGGGAAATATGGATTTTACTCCTGGACCACAAAGCAAACCTTGGTCTTAAATGAGCCATTGAGCACGATACCTGGAGCTGTAAAGGCAACACAGACAAGTGTGCAGAAAAACAAGTCTTTCACCACAAATGAGGCTCAGTACAGCCCTCCTGAGGAACACATGAAAAAGGTAGAGCCTTCCAGGTATGGAAGGAACACTCTGTGGGCTGTGTGGTGCTGGAGCTGAGCCTGAACATGGCCTGTGGGCTCTGCACCTCACCTGAGGCTCCTACATCACCCCAGATCTTGCTAACATTGCAGGAGTAACCGTAGCTATAAGCCACCAGGCTCCTTCACCTCCCATTGATCCCAGGCTGCCTGTAACCAGGACCAACTGTAGGAGATGACCCAGGAGGTCCACAATAAAACTGCCTCCATCCCAGAACCAGCACAAGCCAAATCTCTGGCATGACATTTCCAGCACAATGGAGCCAGTGCTTGCTCCTTTGAAGCAAGCTGAAGTTCCCTGCTCACCACTGGAAGGATGAGGTAGAGCAGAGATATATATATATATATATAGGCCGGGGTCCATAGCATAGGGCAGACCCTGCTCTGGCCATAAAAGCCCCACATTGGGCTTTAAAGATTTGTTAGCTGGAATTAAGCAGCTTTCTGGTCCCTTTCTGGTCACATCAGCTAGATGCAACGGTCCCTCTTAGCCCGTTAACAAAAGGAGCTGGCAAGCTGAGATTTGATGACTGCCTAAACAATATGAAGAGGTGGTGATTTGCTGGCGATGTGTAAAAGCAGGCAACAAATCAGCTGGCAACATGCACTAGGCTGAAATTAAATCAAAGCAAAAGGCAGATGACTTTGAATGGGCTCCAAAGGTCACAGAGAAACAAGCAAAAACTGACAAAGTTCACAGGAAAACAGAGCAAGCAGAAGGAGCGCTGCATCTTCTTGGCTTGGGAGCTGCTGGCATCTGACTTGCAGCATGTCTGAGTTAAATAACTGTATCTGGAGGGAGGCTGGAGGCGTCAGAAACAGAATTAACTGGTGCATAGAAGCCTGCCTATTACAGCACTCGGGAAAGTGTGCAGAAACCATGGCGCTGAGCAAGGCTGAGTTGCAGTGAAGCTTTGATGCCATGGGGATGGTGATGCTGGAGGCAGGCTCCGACAGTGGCTGTTCCTTACAGCGGGTGCAGTGGGTTACAGCTGCAGGACTATAACTGCTCCATCAGTGCTTCATGCTGTCTCAGCTATCCATTAGTCACAGGAAAGGATCTACTTCACAGCATGTAGAGAGAATGGCTCTTGTGTAAGAGATTAATGGAGGAAAGAGAGTACTCCAGGAGTACACTAAGGCCAGCACTCCTTACGTGAGGCAAGATGCAACCACTAATAAGAAAGAAGCAAAAAAGAGCCTTTGTGTTGAGGACACAGAATAGCAGTGCATCAAAGTCAGGGGAAAAAGCACTCTCAGCTTAGGGCAAGGAACTCAGAAGCCATGAACAGCAGGACAACCTACCCATGGTGGGATGCCTAAGCAGAAGGAGGATACAAGTTGGTACTTTCCTAATTACAGCATCTGCTTATAGCTATGTTTTCATCTTTTGGCAGCTTGGTTGGTGCAGCATTTAATTATCCGTGCAGCTTGGGGCTGGTAGCAGATGCTTTTCAGACACCTAACAAGTATAAAATAAGTAGAAGCAGAGCAAGTATCCCCTTCTCTCTTGGCCTTTAGCAAGGGCGGAATCCAGCCCCCATAGTATCTCCTATGCATTTGCCTCCTACTTATTGCATTAGGAAGGAGCTGTAGTAGGCTTGGAGCCACGAAGCCCAGAGAAATGGGAAACACATAAGGGAATGGTTTACACCAGTTCCTCCCAGTGCTGTGACATGAAGAGTTCAAATCAGTGCGTGGGTCACCAGCTCCCAGCAGTCCCTTAAGGGGTTTGAGCTCCTGTGGGCATCAACTTCCTGTAACCAGCAATCTTCAACCTGGATATCAGCAATACACCAGCCCAGATGGCAAATCAAGAGCTTCTGATTGCCCCCAGCTAATGGCACTGGGCTTTTGGGTCCCATAGGAGAGACCTTCAGGAAGATTCCAGCCTCAGGCCTGTTGGAAATGGTTTGCTTTTGTAATGCAAAAAAGCCCTGCATCCTCCAAACCACTGCTCAATGCTCCCTGCCATGGGGTTGTGGGGGACAGACAAGCTTCATGTGAGGGAGGGATTGTATCTGTCTGGTTTGGGTGGAGGAATGGGTGGTGGGAGATGCTGCTTCCAGTTCCTAGCAGGAATCTGGATGTGTCTGTGCTGGGAAATTGCAAAATAGTACATTGTGCTAATTAATGCCAAACAGGAGGGCTTTGAATATACATCACCAGAATAACCTTTAGCAACCACTAGATGCCTTCCATCCATGAGTAGCTCATAAAGAACATTCCTATTTATTACATGGCAATGGAAATGCATCTCAGGAGCAAACTGCCCAGCGCAACCAGAACGCCGAGTTAGGATTAAACAGTCTAACGTGCACAGAATGAAACACCACTCGGTCATTCATGCTCTGGGAGTGCTATTTTCACCACTGGCAGCTCCTGCAGCACTTACTAAAATACCTCTGATCCAGTCCAACAAGTTTTTTTCCAGGTTTGCTTCTCCACAGTGAAACCACAGACTGTGCTGTATGGAAAGCTCGGAAAAGTCTAGAGTTACTGTAGGTTGCAGCGATTGGATTTGATCCTAAAACAATGAAACCAAACATGAAAAAGACACAGATGGCTGTCGCCTCTGTGCCGTTTGGAGTGGTTTTTGGTTTCTAGCCAGTCAGCCCCATGCCACAGTTATGCAAATAAAAGCAGCAAAGTTCAATGCAGTGGTATACACATCTCTAACAGACTGTGGCAACGAGGGATAAAATAGCCGAGTGTTTCTGAAGAGGACAAAAGGATCACCACAGCAGCTTCAAGGACAGAGGATTTAAGGACATGGGGTCGAACCTTGTGTTCATTTAAGGCAAAAGAGGCTTTTGATGCACCTGGATACCTTTGGGCTCATGAGCATGTAGAAGCCTAAAAGGCTGATGAAGCCTGAAAGCCCTTCTCTGCAGGCCTTGGGGAGCTGGTTGCACGTCCTGTCTATGTAACATCAACTCCTTGGGATGGAGGCACTCATGTGGAATTCAGCCATGTGGGTAACAATTAACAGCAACGAGAGGCAGAAAAAGGAAGAGAAGAGGAATGAGAAGAAGCCATGGGAAAATAGTTCAAATTGCCTTGACCGAGGGTGCACCGCCAAGGTCTAGACCTTGAATTCAGCGTGGTGTAAGGGGATGTAAACACAACTGCATCCTCTTATCCTTATTTTTATCCTACATCCTCTTATCCCAGGACTGGATTTAGCCCTGTGGTGAGTTTCAGGAAGAAACAAATGGGTAAGATTGGGCTGCAGTTTGCCATTAAAAATGCTGTTCTCCAGCGTGACACAAGTAACAGCAGATTTTGATCTCTCATAATTAAACTCTTAATCAACCCCTTATTAAAAATGCCTGATGGCTCCCTTCTCAATCTCTTGTGAGGATGGGGAGGCTTAGAAATGTAATACAATGCTGTGGCGCAGTTAAACATCAGGCAGGTTTCAGACTATGCTTTACTAGAACCAGATGAATTTCTAAGCTCCAAATCCAGCATACAGAATGCTGATTAAGTTTGATCTGGTGACCATCTGTCCTTGTGTTTGTAGCATGAGTAGCTAAATGAAGTTCTGGGAAAAAAAGGGTTATCTTAAATACACATAGGATAAAGCAAATTGAAGAAAGCCCCATTCACTGTTGCTATGTGAACCTTCTCAGCAAGAGGGAAAGATTAGGTTGGTCTCTGAAGTTACATATGCTCAAGTTCACTTCTTTTTTGAGTCTTAGAAGCTGAAACATCAATCTATAACTTTTGCTCTAATTGCACGTTGTGAACTTTCCTTTAGCTGCACACTCATCCCAGGCAGACGATAGATTGGGTTCTGGTAGTGAGAAATGTTTCGCTGTCAGAGCAAGTCAGTATCTGGGAAGGTGTAAATTGGTGCAGCTCGATGCAATTTCCCACCCCTTCCAACTCGCCTTGGGCCAGTAATCACCACAAATTGTTCCCCCCTTTTCATACTTATATCTTGCTATGTATCTATCCATCTTTTCACTTAGAGCAAGTGAAGACAATAAAATTATGATTAATAGCTCGATAACCAACCAAAGGCCATCGGAGAGTTGAGGTAGTAGCTGCCAGGCTTTTTTCCAGTCATAATGGAAATTTCATGGAGAAAAGAACCATGTGAGAAGTGCTGGCATCACATAATGCCATTCTTTGATGAGAGCCAGCTAAGAGGCTGGGCCCATCAGCAGACTTGAATACAAAGGAAGAGAAAGTATTGGGAAAGGCAGAAAAACAGCACTGTGGGAATCACAAATACAGGAACAGACAGTGATTGTAAGGCTTGCTAATGGAAATGGTTTCTAACATGCAAAGGCACCAACTTCTGGTCCCCAAGGCCCATCTCATGCCACTGGCTTCTTCATGTGAAGAACCACAGGGATTGCAAAGCAAAACCAATATGAGTCTGTGTCGTTTGCCAGTTTTCCCCAGCTGCCCGAGGGACTTTGCTCTTTGAAACAGAGGGTGTCTGTTCTTGAAAAGGAGTTGCTCACATGTCAGCGAGTCTGTCTGTGTACCAAAGGGAAGATGCTGAGGATGGCTGCAGGGCTTGGGCTGGGGTACAGGACAGTGACACAAGGGGAGGCAGCCCAGCAATAACCACAACAGAACAGACCAGCTGAGATTTGAGGAGTGCCTTGGGTGTGGGAAGCTCTGTGCTACCAAGGGAGCTGCCTGCTCCTGGCTTTCCCATTGCTTACCTGAGCCTGACTTGATGTCCTGGTAGAAGGGAAAAGGCTGCAACTGTGATGCTTTTCTGGGGGTAGAGAGTCACACAAATCCCTTGGGAGGGGCATGAGAGGAGTTTGCCATGAAGAGCTAAGCAGATACGTTTGAAGCTCCTTGTGTGTTGGCTTGCCTGCTTTGGGGACTCCCTGCTTCCACAGGCCCATTCTCCTGCTGTTAATGCTCACATTAGGTGCTCATTTCTAATGGCCAGGAGGGAGGTCATGTAGACAGTACCTGTGCAAATTCATCTGGCTTTGATGCAATCTGCCATTACTGTTCAAAGTCTGCAGCTGACACAAGAAAACCTGATCATTAGACTCTTTTCCACCTCAAACAACCCTAGGAAAAGAGCACATTGTCTGGAAGTCGCTGGGCTCCATCAATGTTTTCACGTGGCCTTTCTCTTTGCGTTTTCTTTTTCTTCCTGAAGTTTAAAGACACGCTTGTTTTTCTTGCTAATTCTTTCCTCCCGGGTGCTGATAGGGATCTCTGTAACATGAGACCAGCTGGAAGACATTCAAACTGCTTTCTAAATGTTGTTATGCTAGAGTGTGGGGGACGTGTCTTTGAAGCTGCTGGGCTCAAGAGATGTCCCTGATTCGGGAGAAGCAAGAGGCAATTAAGCTCTTTTTCTGGAGCAAGATTGGAGCCCCTGCCTGTGAAAACACAAATCATTTGCTGGTGTCACCACACACCAACCTGCAGGGGAAAGAAAACTTAGGTAGGTGTTAGCTGATGTTTCTGCTCCCTGGGAGGACAAGGACGCTGGGCAGAGCCACCTCCTGCTACAAGGGAGGCTGCAGTCTGTCCAAGCTAAATAGCCCTGCCTGCTGGAAGAACTGTGTGACTGCTCCGTCTCTTTCTCTGCCATGGAAAGCTTGTTTCTGACTCTCTCCTTCCCAGTCCTTTCTGCAGCCTGGGTTGAAAATCCCCATGGAATGAGGTTCCATCAATCCTACGGGAGACAGTTCCACGAGGCACACGTTGGTTATCAGCACCTTGGCAGAGATAAAGAAGGCAGACACAGAAGTCCTCTAGGGAAGAAATATGCAGCCTATTCAGCCTAATGTGTATATCACTGACTCAGTCCTAGTTCTACTCAACTGTGTAGGGGGGGGGAAGGAAAAAGGGAAAAGGGTTTCCTCAGGGCCTGGCTGTCAGAAAAGCCCAGCAGTTACTGAGTGCTGGCCCTGTTTCTGGCTTCCGTCATGGCTACTGAGCCCTTACAAGTTTCTTCTTCAGAGGAGAAGAGTCTGATGGGGCTCTGGCATGGTGGGAGGCTGACAAGCCCTCATGAAAGCTATTTGTAACGTGTGGGGCCTGGGAAGAGCCAGCCAACAGCCCTGAGGAACTGGAGAGGAAGAAGCTGCACATGGGCTCCAGGAATCCAGGTCGGTTGGGCTTCGCCTCCCTCCCCATCTTCCCTTTGTAGACGTTCCCTGTGCAGACAGTTTCTGTAGGCATTTCCTGGGAATGCTGCACAGCCAAAGTTGCATTTTTTATACTATTTACACCACCCTGTATAATCAAAGGAGGGGTGGGGGGGTGGAGAGCACAGAAGTATAATACGGAGGCAACTTCGTCTGCACAAAGTGTAAGCAAGTTACCAGCCAGCTCTAACAGACTCTACATCAAATCATACAGTCCTCTAAAACATGCAGGGGCAGAAGCATCAAGCTGCCTGTCTGAGGCCAGACTTGCCCATGCTTCCCAGGGCTCTGCTCCCTTGGCTCCATCATCCTGTGCTTTTCTCAGGGTGTGAAGCAAAACCCAGAGCAGAGCAAAGCGACGCAGATGCCTCCTAGCCCTGGGTGCTGTGACAGTGCCACTGCTCTCATCACCCTGTGCTTCCACATCCTTCCTCTCTCCATCCATCTGCTTGCTCTTGCCTTTTCCATGATGCTAGAAGTATTTTGGAGCAGGAATTGTCTGGGTTACATGACTGTGTAGCAGTTTCCTGGCTGAGGGCTCTGGGCATTCCTGTATCTACATCTGTACTGGACATCACAATTCTCTGCCCTGGGAAGAGATAGCGTGTGGCCATTCTCCCTCTCCTTAAGCTGTGAGCAGGCTGAGCAATAGCCTCCAATGCTGATGCATTCGCTTTGCCACTGTGGCACTCTATGGCAAAGCCTTGGGAAGGACTCCCCTCGCTGAATGAGGAACTCCTGCTCCTACTCTGCAGGATGAGAAGGCACTGGGATGCCATCACCAAAGACATCTCATTGCTGTGAATAATGGCATCTGCAAGTACAGAAACCAGACAAAGAGCTTTTTCTCTGCCTAGTTTCTCTTGGCTCCACAGATGAAAAAAACCAGGGTGATTGTTGACAAATCCAGTGCAAGGCAATTCAGGTTTGTAATAGAAAAAGTTGCTTCCAGACCGTTCAGTCTCCAATATGGATACTGCTTTATGAGGGTAAAGGACAGTGAAAGAGCTTCAGAGGATTGAAGTTCCTGAGGACTCCATGTAAGAACCGATGCCAGGTTAGCCTAAAGGATGCAGCTGAGACCTGCCAGCTAATTATTTTGTTAGTTATTTAAACAACTGACTCAGCCAGGGATGATCCCACCAAACCGTGACACCTGCAACTGATATGATGCACGGAACAGGATGAATGACTCCAGATAAGATACAGGAATGGCACTCATGCTGCTCTCCCTGACTGAGCCTCTTGGGACAAGTAAAAACAGCGGGCAGCAGCCCAGGTTGAGATGCCCATGGGGGATCAAACAGAGGGAATGTCCTGGCAAGAACATCCACAGGTGAACATGTCATAAGAACACCCAGGAACCATCATGGACAGGAACTGCCCTGTCCTGAGCTATACTTAGCATCCATCTCCCCCAAAATCACAGTGTGCTGAGTGATCCTCAGCTCCACACAGGCAACTATAACCCTTCCTCCCTATGCCAGACTAAGTGAGCTCCCAGTGAGTCTTATTCCTCCTAACTCTGACAAACCTTGGCACCAGGAACGTGGAGCAGCCTCCAGAGTTGCCACCCTCAAACCCCAAAGTGCAGGATGTGTTTCAGAGTAAAAGCAGTTTGAGTGCTGTCAGCTTTGCTTGTGTTTGTTTCCATGGAAAATTGGTACTTTAATGTGAGTCATGGGAGTAATTAAGGGATAAATACCAGCACTGCAGTTCATCAACACGCTGGTGCCATTGCAACAGCAAAGGGAAGTGTACGCATTCCTATGGGGACACAGATCCAGCCAGGGTGCTGGCAAAATAACTGTTCCCATCCTTTGGGCTCTGGCAGTCTCCTCTGGGCTTAGTCAGGCTGGTGTCAATCTGGAAAAGCCCTGCTGATGTGGTTTACCCAAGAGTGAGTGAGGTTGGTTCCATTTAAATCAGGACACACAAGACAGAGGGACCAGTGCAGGAACCCAACATCGTAAACTGGTGGAAGCTCAGATGGCTGTTGTTTGTTGAACTTGAAAGTAAAGGAAAACACATTGCACCTTTGCCCATTTCTTTTTTTCCCCTTCAGGGTGTGCTGAACAAAAAGAAGAGCTTGCAGATATTCCTTGTAAAAAACACTGAGCTGAACAGCAGCTGTGACAGTATTGTTTTACCCCTGTGTGATACCAGGGCTGTGCTAGAGCAGGAGGTCTGAAGGCCAAGAGCTAAATCTGACGTGCAAAGCAAGAGGAGGAAGAGGGACTTGCACATTAGGGACCCCTGATACTTCTGAGAACTGGACCGCTCTGCCATGCCCTAATGAGAAGTTTTTCTGAAGGCCAAGAAAACAACGCAGCAAAGCAGGAACCTGGTATAAAAGAGCATCATTTGGGCATGGCCATTTAATACGGTTCCAGACTGGTGCTCTGCAGCCTGTACTGTCCTGCAAGAGAATGCAGCCTCCATTCCTTCTGCCCAGCAAGACAGGGCATCATCAGGACTGCTTTGGAGGGTACCTGAGGAAAGACTTGAAGAGCAAGTGTGTGCTCTGTATTTGTACGTGTCCATGGGGAAAGAGTGTTTCTCAGCTGAAATCCACACTAAGGGCCCTTCCTTTATATTCTCTTCTCCTCAGTCTCTGCAGATTTCAAGCAACAGTTTTCCACTTTCAAATAAGCAATTTTAATGCTAAAGGACAGCTAGTCTGCGGAGGGTAACCGAAGCCAGGGGAGCTGTGACAGTTTATGCCAGCTGAAGCTTTGCCTTTAAGTAAATGTTTTCAACTTTCCACTAAGGAGACTAAAATAAGCCATAGCATGAAACATTAAGAGCGAAGAATGAACTCTGGAGACCAGAGGGATTTGGGAAGTGAAATGAGATCCATCTTGCCGGCACATTTTTCCCCCCCCTCTTGTCTATTTTTGGAATTCAAAAAATTCCCCCAGATTCGTCTCTTACAAACCAGCCTTTTATTCAGTGACCAGCACTGAGCAGCCTCCCGTTTCACACAGAGCAGGTGAGCTTTGGCAAGCCAACATGCAAACGGCAGAGCTGGAAACTATTAATATCTTTTATTGCTGGAGGACAGCAGGGCTTGGCGCAGGTGCTATTTGCTTTCTTTAATGGGCTTCTCAGCTATGTAACTTGCAACCAAATACTGGATGAGCAAGGAGGTTTGTAGTTAGTGAGCAAGTTGGGATCAACCTGACTCTTCTCTAGAATGCTGTGATGTTTGCCATGACCAGGTAGGTTTTACTTAGGGAATTACAGCCTGGTTTGACCATGTGGCTGTGCTAGGTCTGTTCATAGGACTGAGTGGGAGCCAGCCTGGTTGTGCTTTAGGCAGACGCAGGAAACCTGGGCTCTAATGCATGGCTGTGGTATTAGCTTTTGAGGGGACCTCAGCGTGTCACTTAAAGCCCAATTCTCCACTTGGCTTGCAACCTACATTTTCCACTGACTTTAAATGGAGCAGGGGATCGTTGCTGCCTGTCAAAACTGAGCCTCCAAGCACTTCAATCTCCCCATGTTTAAAACAAGGAGGAGAATATTTTGAGATCAATGGATAAGAACACCTGGGAGTGCTAATACCTGTGTACCCTGCCAAGATACTGGGAGATTAAGCAAATATTTTGAAGGGCTGTAAGATCTTATGAGGCAGGTATGGGGCTGTTTAGTACATCCAGGATAGATATTTCTTTTCCCACAAATGGGAATAATTCAGTCAGACAGAGGGACTAAGATACATGGCCTTTTTTGGTTTGGTTTCAGCCATGCTGATTTGCTTAGCGAAAACTAAACCAAGAGCATCTGCAATACCCCTTACTGAGACTTAGTGGAGGGACTCTGAAGACAAAGAGCACATCTATTGGTGCCCTAAGATTTGGCCTGAATATCACCAAAGAAGACAGAGCTGAAAAGGTAAACGATTTTGGGAATGCTTTGGCTGTATAGGTTACAACTCCAAGCAGGATGCCACAAAGTTGATAAGGGCTCAGAAGACATTCGCTCTGTAGTGGGAGACTCCATCCACTCAGTTTGGGGCAGTACATCTTAAGGAAGATAATAAATTACCTGGAATGTGTGCAATGACAACAAAATGAATGATAAAGAGGCTTTGAAAACATGACCTGTAAGGAAAGGTGGAAGGAAGTGAATTTGTGTAGTCTGGAAGAGAGAAGATTGAGGGGAACATGATAATGATTTTCCAATATTTGCAAAAGGGATAGCAACTGTCCTCCAGAATCTTGGGAAGAGCAGGAGGAAATCAGATTAGCATATAGCAAGGAAGTTTTAGACAGGACTGTAGGAAAAGTCAAGCACAACTAGAAAGCTCTGGGATGGGAAATGGGAAATGTCCTTTGTGGGAAAGTTTTAAGAACAGACTATAGCAATTCAGATGCAAACTTAGGCCCTTTACAAAACAAACCATGGTGTTTGCAGATGCAGATACCAGACAGGTGGAGTGTGGGCAGACCGCTGCTTACACAAACCTGTTTTGAAAGTCACCCAGGTGTGACAGCACTGAATGCCAGTTGGTTAATTCCCAATTAAATAAATATAACTGGTGTGGGGATAACAAACAGCTTCTGTCTCCAAACCTGCATTTCTTAAGAAGCACTAATGGCAAAGGACATGATAAAGAAAGGTGACTGTGACACTGACCTCAACGATAGAGTTGTACGCTGGCAGACCACAGTATAAATAGTCTAATACATTGTCTGACTCAGGTAATGCAGCCTTAAGTGGGTGCACTTCATCTCTGTCTATTCTTCCTCTCACCTTCTGTGCCTGACAAGTGAAAATAGCAACTTTATATATATTTTTACACTTCAAATCCCTGGCCCAAGTCACGGCTCTCACAGCCCTCTCTCCTTGCAGGACTGCATGATGGAGACAGTTCAAGTGTGTCACTTCACATCCCATCCACCCCCTGCAAGGCACCACCTCCTTCTGGACTCTGTGTAGAAATGCTGCAATAGCACAATATAGATGGTGCGTGGCCAGTGAATGTGTCTGCAGACACAAGTTACAGAGGCTATTCACTTATCAGCCCATGCAGAAATCTGCAGTCATCTCCTAACAAACCAGCCCAGCTCCTTTTACAACACCTCATCTCTTCTTAAATACAGACATCTTTGCCCAAGGAGCAGAGCCTTGAATCTTATGAGCGCTGTTGGCACAGTTGTCTTGAAATGAGAAGAGGATTTGCTGGAAGTGCTGTTCTCTGATCATGTCCAAAGGGAAGTTCCGGTTTCCTGATGGGAAGAAGCAGCAGCGCTTTAGCTGAGAGAAGACTTCAGGTTGCTGATAATACTCAGGTGAAACCCACACCCAGTTACATCATTCCTGCCTCCAAAATCTCCTCCAGGGTTGTTTTTTGAACAGCACCTGGAGAAATTCTGCTAGAGGATGGTATCACAGGCCAAAGACTGAGTCAAAAACACCTACTCATTTGAAGGAATTAAGCAGTCTGAAAGGGTTGGATGCTCTTCAGATGAGAGCTGGTTGTGTAGCACTGCTGCATAACAAACCTTTTGAAATCTCTAAATCAGAATAACGATAATTCCAATCTTGTAGACACCGCTTTGCTCTCTTCCAAAAGCAAGGACAAGGTCTAGCACAGCCAGCTTCTTTGTGGGACCAGAGATCTGTTCTCCACTGCTATGAATTAGAATATTCCCAGTTCCATGATATCAACACAGCACTATGTGGCAGGGGGAACCCTGGGGACTGCCTGGCTGTTCTTGTCTGCCTGCTAGAAGGGCTCTTGTGTCCGGGCCTCGCTGCAGGGATGCCCTGTGTTAGTTCCTCTTCATTTTCCCCTTTTTTTGCCTAGGAAACCTCTTGTTAGACAGGGCTGAACGTCCTTGAAAGCACCAGTTATAACAACCAACCAGCGGCAGCTCTTGCGAGTCAGAGGTCACAGCTGGAAGTGCTTTTAGGGGAAATTCAAAATCACTGTCAAAAGCAGTTCTCTCTCATTTTAATTGTAATTGGTTAATCTCATTTCATTTGCCTTGCAGCGATGGCTGTGAAGCTTAGGAAACTCTTGGGGCCCCTGCTCTGCTCTCAGTTATCCTGGGAGCAATTCTGAAGGCTTCAGCAAAGTTGCTTTGGATTTATCCCTTGTGCCTCCCTTGCTTGGAGAAGACAAGAAGCGAAGGAACGAATGTGGGAGAGGGATGCTCCTTTTACAGAAATTAAGACAGACAAATGGTATTCACTGATTTAACCTTCCTCCTGGCCCCTCTGCTGAATTGCCAATGGCCAATGCAGGGAAGGTAGGGACAGGACGGTTTTGTGCACATCACTCCCTTCATCCTCTCTGGACCTGAAGGAGGAAAGGGATGGGTGGGGCTATGGCTGGTACAATTGGGAAGGGATGAATATGGCCCTAAGATGTAAACGTGTAATGCACCATGCACTGGCAAATTCTCCACTATCAGGTTAAACCAATCTCTGCAGTGTACCCTCAACGTGAGGACACTGTTTATCCAGTGGAATCCTACCAAATCTCAGAGTGCACAGCCAACAGATCACTTGGCATTAACACAGCAAGGCTGCAGAAACAGGCGATGGGTTAAACAAGCTGTGCTGTGCCTGGTAAAGAGCTTGGCAAAGACCTGATTGAACACGTCAAGCAGCTTGTCCGTGGCCCCTGTCTCCCCACCCTACCCTCAGCACACGTGTGCAGTCACATGGAATTTGCTGCCTTGACTCACAAGCAAGTCAAAAAGCTGTCGAACAGCCATCACATCTAACACCACTCATCATCGCCATCAATTGTTCTCCAAATGAAACACACCACATCGCCAAGCTAAATGCTTGGGAAGATATTTTTCCACTGGACATGCATCCAAAATAAATACAGGAAAATCTCCTTCTCCAAGTACTTCTGATTACTTCTCATTCGAATCCTTAACAAACCCGAGATACACACACAATAGCACAAGGCTGATGAAAACCCACTTCAACAGAGTGCCCCATTTAATATTTTTTTCAGAGATTAATCCTTTTCGTTACTCTCAACCTATGAGAAAAACATCCCTCCCAAGCCAAACTGATGTGCACATCTTCACATGGGTATCCCTTGCTAGATGGATGCTTTTTGCAGCTGGTCATTTCAGCCTTGAAGAATGCTCTGGTGGGAGCTTGCCATGGTTTGTATAATCCCACATTTACTGTTACGTCTCCATCTGCCCTAATGTGCCAGCTCTGATGAGACCCTGTTGCTGCAGCTTTAGGGTTTTGCTGCAAAGTAACACCATGATCTACCCTTGTGACTAAATCCCACCCCACACAGAAGCCCAAGTTTGCTGCCTTGGTGTACATTGAGTAGGAAGAAATTATTCCCTCCCTATGAGCTGGGAAGAAACCCCATCTCTCTGTGAGAACAATCCTACATCTCTGTGTATGACTTCCTAAGCCGAGATCTACCAGAAGCAGAAGGAAAGGAGAGCTTGGAACAACAGCCATGGCTCGCCCTCACTGACCATTCCTTTGCTGTACTGCTCAGTGTTGCTTCAGGAAGGGTCCTCCAGGCTCATGAAGCAAGACGTGCTCTTCATGCTGGAGCTTAATTTAGCCAGGATTTGATTCCAAACCACACACAGCCTGTTAGCTTCAGTGGGTCCCACCCAAATGGCCCAGGTTCACTCAAACCTCAACCCAAGACCTGGACCAGGCTCTGCAAATGAGACCTTGTCTCTTTCCCCTTGCCCAAATCACTGCCTGCAGTGGATGTCCTGGAGAACCTGGCCTGCAGTTTGAGACCATAATGAAACTTATGAAACATTCACTCAACCCCAGCAACCCAGAGATGGCAAAGGCAAATTACAGGCCTCTAGTTCCTGGCTTTTGTATACTGGCATTGCCTTTGAATGTGCTAAACACTGTGGACAAGAAGTGTTCTGGTTTGCAATAAAGCTTCCAGCCAATTACTTTTACTTTGTGGATCATCTAATAAATCAGTACCCACCTCTGCACTTGTCCCCATTTCAGTGTGACAAGGCAAATCACAAGAACTGGATGCACTGAGCTACGGTGCAAGCAGATGGGACTCCAAGGATTTTCCCAGGCTCCCTCCCAGGCATACCAGACACCAGTCTGGATACTTACTCCTATGAAAAGTACTGGGCAGCCCAGAGCCCCTTCTGGAGGTGACAGCACTTAAGTGGAAGTCATTTATTCTGTCTACCCTGACCTGGGCATGCAGCAGAGCTGCTTCCTGCAGTTAGGGTGGGAGAGTTTAGATGTGGAACATGCCAGAAGCTGAGTTTAGGATTGTACCACTACTTTGAGAATCCAGCATCTCCAGTCTTAATTCTTAATGCAATTCACTTTCCCCTGAACTGCCTCCTTTGCAAAACAAGCCCTCTGTCTAGCTGTGAAAGCAGCCTATGGCTCAGCTCACTGCCATGCTGTTCCTGGGATGCTCTCTGCAAGTGGCTTGGAGCTGGTGGCCTGGCAATCATGTGCGCTACAGTGTCACAGCCCTGGGGAGGTACCAAACCAGAGCCCTCTGCCAAAGGGGCTGTGCTGTCCTGAGCTGCTCTGTATGTGCTGGAAGTGCCTGGAGCAAACGGGGCTCCATCCCCTGCAAAGAGTCACAATCACTGCCTGGAAAGAAAAGCCCTTTCTTCTGGCCATCTGGATGCGTGCCCTGATGAGCCAGCCCTCGGCCTGGCAGAGCTCTGCTTCACATTGCAAGTCTGGCTTTGGAGCGCACCAAGCCTGTGCTCCTGCTCACCCTGACCAGCAAAGGCTTTGGAGATCTTTGCCCTCATTTCTCTTCTCCCCTGTGGTTATAGAGCACAAATTCTCCCCTCAAACGAAGGTCCTGCTGTATGGTGGCCTCTTACCAGTGATATTCATCCCCGATTTTCCTCAACCACACCAACAAAGTGAAGCTGCTGGTGACCACAGTCTTTCAGGGACGATGCTCTATCTTGCCTGATGGTAGGCATGGCTCTACGTGCACCTCCCACTCTGCTGGTACCAGCCTGCAGTGTAAACCAGTGCTCCCAGTCAGGAGATACTGTGGCAGCCCCTTGGCCCCCCAGCACTGCCTTGGGTGAGCTGCCCCTTGGCAAGAGGCCTCGAGGACCATGGCACAAGATGACAGGGACCTAGCAGAGAATTGAGATGCTTTCAGAGAAAGACCACCCCTCAGCAAACCTCCCAGCCCCAAGACTTTCTTCTGTGCAAATACCTGACATTTACCAGCATAGCCAGAATTTTAGGCAAGGTTCCTCCCCCTTCCCTTCTTGCTCCACAGCTCACTGCTGACATTTTAAGAGCAGCGATCCTGATCTTGCATGATAAGCTAAACCCAAACCTCCTGAGGCTGCAGCCCAGAGAGCAAACAGCTTTGTCTTTCACCACTTGGAAACTGGGGCTCTGAAAGCAGCCTTCTGGGTGTACAAGTGCTGTGCTGAGCTATGCAACAACTACAGCATAACCAATACTTCCCATGACCAACAGTCACCAGCCAGACTGAACGCACTGTTCAGACTGCTGCCTCACATCAGGGCTTACAGTGATGGATGATGCTTCATAAAAAGCTGACAGAGGAGGTGGCAACTGTGACTGTGATTGGTAGGAACTGGTCATAGCTGCAAAGCAGGAGATGAATGGAGGAGAGGGCTGGAGCTGCATTGCACTGCTTCATCAGGGCTGACACCCTTGAAAACCAGGGCTTTGGAGGAAATTGGACTTTTGTTTTTTCCCCCTTCCCACTCTCAGCATTTCTCACAGAACAAAAACCTTGTCTCCTGCCCAGCTCTACCACTGGAGTGCTAATCGTTTGGTTGTGGCAGTGGATTAAGTCTCGGGCCCTGAGCAAGCTCTTCCAAGGCACAGTGAAAATGGTGTTTGTCAGGGTCTAACCCATGTGCAGCTCGCAGCTGCCGTGGCTGTGAAATTGTGCTTTTTCTTTCCTTTCTTTTCCTATTTCGAGCGGCCCATATGAAGCAGGGAGAGTAGGGCTGTTCCCAGAGACTATTCTTAATGGTCTGAAAAGAAACACAGTATTTTTCTTGGCTTGTAGAGGGAAATGGTTACCTTGATTGAAACTTGGTTCAAACACACGTTTCAGACAGTAATGAAGACTGCAGATACGAGCCTTCTATAGGCTCTGTTACACAAACCTTCATAGAAGACTTTTTTCCTTCTTCTTTCCCTTCTCTGCCCGATATAGCTAAGGATGAGCTCCCATGGCTTGTTGGGAAAAGGAGCTTTAACTCAGGTGCTAATGTTGTGAGCTACCTTTTATTCTTTGCCATGCTGACAAAAGGTTAATGAAACAGAGTTGGCATTTCATCAAGGCCAGCACTGAAAATTAGGGACAGAGCTGCCATTAAAAATAACCAGATGCATGTGCTTCTATCCCTGACACACCGGTCTTGAAATATCTCTCTCTTGGGCTGTACAGCTTCCAAGGAATAGCAGGAAATTGCAATTGTTACACTGGCCAGAGAATGGATTTAATTTGTACTGTTTTATCCTCCCTGTTGGAAAATATCCTCTCTTTTCTTCCATGCCAGCTCAATAGAAAAAAGAACCAGCAAACCCAACACATTTCTCTGTAAAGCCTTCCATGCAGTTGGATCACAGCCTGCCATAAAGAATGCCTGCTTCATCTATCAAAGGTATGGATTGCTTGCCTTCTGCAGGGTTTCTTGCAACATATCCACATAGGTCATTGTACATGCACATTTATAGCAGTTAAAGTTATTTTGCTACAAAAAAGGGCTGCTCCTTGGGATGAGAAAGAGCTGGTTAAAGGGGTCCAGTGCATGTGCTTTGGCCATGCCAGGGCAAAGTCAGAGGATTACACTTAAACAACCTGCAAGAAAGGAATTAAACTGACCTTCTGGATACAGAGGAGGAAAGAAGATGCAGTACATGTAACACATCAAACTGCCCAGCAGCAGTTGTCCAAGCAGAGGCTCAGGAGCTCTAGCTGGTTTAGATTAGTTCAGCAGGCATCAGCTTCTTACCAAGGCCATCGCATTGCGTAAGTTAAGTGAAGGAGCTGGGCAAGTCATGAGCATGTACACAATGGTGATGTTGCTTCAGCTGAAGGGCAATTACTTGTTGAGCAATCATAATTTAATTGCATTTGATCACATGTCTGTACAAGAGAGAATCTAGAGTCACCTGTTTTCCTTATGTAGGTACAACTCTGGGCTATGCAGGTGGAACCAGCCTTTGGAAAGGTAGGTTGCTGGCCTGGATAGATGACAAAGAGCTGGAGCTTTATCAGGGCTGAGCAACAGTAGACAATGTTGTCTTTAGGAGGAATTTTGTACTCTTGTGACATCACAGTGGGAATATATTTGGCCCTGTTAAGACTGGAAAGATGATTGCAGTGATTGAGTTACAGAGGCTTAATGAATTACTGCTCGTCAGCTGAGCTGCGGTAACTGACTCTGCCTGTTGGACACACAAAGTACAATGTGTTAGCTCATGGCTAATTTCAAGCACAGTGAGGCATAATGTGGCTACCCAGAGCAGAAGCTGGCCTGAACCCATAGGTTAAAACCTCTTTACTTTTGGAAATGTACCTAGTCATGTTAATTGGCTCCGGCAGGTTGGCTTTAACAGCTTATCTGGCTCCAGAGCACAGTGATCTTCCTCCATGAGGACTGAGGGTGGCTCCTGACTCAGAGACGTGCAGTCCTGTTCCAGCCAAGCTCTGAACCCCCATCAACAGCACAGTCCCTCCATCTGCACCAGAAGCAGTTTATTACTGACTCAGGAGGGAAGAATGGTAAGAACGCAGTGAATCGTTAACAGCACAAACCTGGGAGGTCTGCAGGAGGTCAGCAAGGAGGACAGCAGCTCTGCAGTGAGGCCATGGGAAAGCGCTGGAGCTGCCCTGCTCCAGTGCTCCAACCCCGAGGTGATGTGACTGGAAGCAGATTAAAGGAGACTGGCCAGGCATGGTGAATCACTCCTGTTGGGAGCCGTTCCCTCTTTGAGCAGTGACTGCAGCCAAGAGCTGAAGTGACTCATGGTAGCAGCATCGGCTGATGGTGGGAGACAGACAGAGGATGGCACAGCCCTAATCAATGCCTGTCATGGGGCCAGGCCACATCAGGTCTGATAGCACCCCCAGGGCAGGACAACTGCAGGCAGCAGCATTCTTGCTGGGGCTGCCATTGCCAATGTTGTTTGCTCATTACTTAAACAGACTTTCTGGCTGCTTCTTCTGCCTCCTAAAGCTTTATTTTCTCTTCCCTAGAGAGGAACAGAAGCTTCTTGAAAACCTGCCTCTCCAGCTGCCTTCAACCCTACCCTGTCAATGCTGGGTTTTGAAAGAGGGAGGATGTGGAAAGGAGAAGGGAGAAGAAAGCAGGAGAGAGAAAGCAAAGCAAAGGAGCAGGACTTACAGGCAAGAGAGCAATTGGGCTGCTATGCTAGGGTCTGCAGCACCGATGCTCAGCACTGAAATCAGGCACTGATCCAGCAAGAAGAGGATAGGTGAGAAGAAAGAGGAGATCAGAGTCCAGCAGCAGGGCTGAGCAAGGAGATGGCTGTGGCTGCAAGGCAATTAAGCCTGATCATGAAGTCAAGCCTGATTAAGCTGTGCCCAGAGCTCCCCCTCCTAGTGCCACACACACAAGCTGTGGCTTACAGCTGAGAGGACCACCATGAGGGGATGCAAACACATATAGGGGCTCTAGCTGTTATTTGTGTGATCTCTCCTGCGGGGCTCCTGCCGTGACAGAGCCTGCAAAAATGCTCAGAAATCCCAAGCACCTTTATAATGATCTGCATAAAATTGACAGCAAAAAGGCCCAGGAAAACCTGTTTGTGTGGTAGGCCCACACAAAGAACAGTTAATCCTGGGCTTTGCTACCTGTTACAGTGCATTGCACTCCCCTGCAGCTGACCCCCAGCATGCAGCAGAGCTGCGTTCCCCAGCAGCAGGACTGCAGGAGACATCTGTGTTTGTGTTCAAGAGGGCTCTTACCAAAGCATCAGACAAACGGGGAGCTCTGGGAGGTGGGGTGGAGAGTAGGCAACTGTCAAACCCTTTTATAGCTGGTCCCACAGGAATTTGCTTTCCTCCTATTTTTGAGTTGAAAAGGATTGAGTTTCACTGCAGGAAATAGTTGTTCTCCCTCCCACCCACCTTTCTTTTTCTGCAGCACATTGGAAGAGCAGTCTGCTGTCTGCCTCAGGTTTCCAAGAATCAGGCAGTCAAACTGGAACTGAAGTGTTCCAGTTATCTGCAACCAGGGAAGGGAAGCAAGAAAGGCTGGAGAAGAGGTGTTCCTGTCTGCAAATACTCAAAACTTTAGTGTATGTATTGGTGAGATACACTCTTCTCTGTCCCTTTGATCAGATAGAGATTGCAGTTGGGGTCTCAGAAGAAGCTTCTGCGAAGCCCTTAGAGACAGTATGTTCATATCCATGGAAGCTGCCCTGCCTTCTTTCCTAATAATGTCACAGAATGATCTAGGGGAAGGAGCATTGTGACCTACCCTCAAGGAATCTCTTCTGCATTGTATCACTTGCAGAGCTGGGCATTCACAACAGCACTCAAATACAGACCTAACTCTGTGTTCCTGTTAGAGACACACACATTTCAATCAGTGCAATGCTCTTAAAATCTCCACATGCCTGAGCTGTACTAACCATAGAATCACAGAATAGTTAGGGTTGGAAAGGACCTTAAGGTCATCCAGTTCCAACCCCCCTGCCATGGGCAGGGACACCTCCCCCTAAACCATGCCACCCAAGGCTCTGTCCAACCTGGCCTTGAACACTGCCAGCGATGGAGCATTCACAACTTCCCTGGGCAACCCATTCCAGTGCCTCACCACCCGTACAGCAAAGAATTTCTTCCTTATATCCAAACTTCTTCCTTATATCCTTATAACATCATATACACATTCCTCCTGCCATCAGACTCAAACCTGCAGTTCAATTTCCAGCCTATCACCTGGGATTTAGAGCAGGAGGCTTGCTAACCAACAACAGCCTGTTGGACACTACCTTTTGATCCTCAGAATTCACAGCCCAGTGATTCCTTATCCCCTCCTTCCCTGTTCTGCTGATACTGATCAATCCTGTTCACCAGACACAAGCGGATCCTTCCTGCACTTCCTGCCTCGAGGCAAGGCACAACTCATTTCTTCCATTTCTCTCACAGTGACAGTAGAGACAATGCCTCTTTTGTGGGTGCTTCTATATGCCTGGTGAAAAACTTATTGGAGACTAGCACAGTTGTATCAAAAATCTCCTGTTTATTATTCCTCCTGGCATGGGATTTGCCATTACCTCTCTAGCATAGGCAATGTTTTCCATTCATCTTTTCTCAGCCAGGTGTTTGCTCATTTGCAGCAGGGAGCTTCAAAAGAGACAAAGCTAAATTGATGGGAAACAGAAGGCCAGGCTGCTGCCAAAACAGGTTTTCCACAGGGATCTTCACAGCCTTAGAAATGGTTATTACAATGTCTTTCAACAGTGGTTCTACACACCTGCTAAAGCCTTGCCTTTGCTTTCCTTGGACCTGTCTTTCTGATGACCTTTGTTGGGCACCTGTTAGTTAAACAGTGTTCAGGTTTACATCTTCCCAATGCAGCCAGTCTTGGGTACGTAACTCCTTACTCCACTGAAGCCAAAGACACAGCATGCAGGAGAGATGTCACTGGAGTAGGATAACAACCTCAAACCTCAGGGCTTGATATTGTGCCTATAGAGTGATGGTAGTATGGTTTCAAGTAGATTCAAGCATGGGATTAAAGGGCAACAGCTCTTTCTCAGCAGCTCTGCACAGAGTTCCTTGTCAAGTAAATGTATTCACAGGCAGGGAGACCTACCTGGGAATGACTTTGTGCAGATCAAAGCACATTTGTGCTCAGATGTGTCCATCAGCAGGTGGTAGTGCTGTCGAGTGTGTAGACCGAAGCAAGTGGCTGTTCATAAACCCACAGCACAGAACTGCATCAGAGACTCATCTGCAGAGACCTGTTTCAGGGAAATTTAAGTAGCTGTCTGCTCTCATTATGTGTATTAGAAAAGCACAGAATAACCAAGTATGTGCATTTCCTAGACATCACACTTAAGGATTAGGTTATTATAACCAACCTTATAACTTTCTGCATCTCTGCATTGTGTGATTTCAAAGACTGAATACCTGAGCACACGCAATTCAAAGTATGAATTCACTTTGCCTGTGTCTGTATCCTCTGTACATTGGCTTACCCTAAAAGGGTCCTACATCTCAGTCAGTGTAAAGAATCACATTCCCTTAGTTTCCAGAGGTTTTTATTCTCTTCCATCCATTCTCACTAGCTTCTGGCTCTGAGTGAGTGAGGATGGATCCAGAGTTAACACTTAAGCAAAAAATGAAAGGCTATAACAAATCTAATGGGTAGAGCTTCAGAGACACCTCTCCTTTCATATCATTCTGGTAGACATGGCCACCTCCTTAGAGCTGGATGTGTTTCGTGGACATAAAACTTGAATGGGGCTAAACCTTTCAGTTTTTATTAAGTTGACTCTCACAATGAGACTTGTGGCAATGAAGTCGCTGATGTCCAGCCTTCCACAAAATACTTTGTACTTGAAGACTATTGGGGACTGTCTGCTATTATTAGAGCTACAGTACTTCCACTTTTCAATTACAGGAGGGCAAGTAGGATGCTTTAACGTAAAGTTAATATGGCAGAACTTTGAGTTCTGAAACTGAGCAAGACACAGGGCAAGCTGAGGAGATCAGATCCGAGTCTGCAAAACAAACCCGGGCGGTAGAGGGAAGATGTGGATTAGAGCAAAGTGAGAGTCCAGCTGCGGAACAGACCACAGTTATCTTGGAGGAAGAGAACTTTTCCAGCCCTCCCTTCCCAGTGCTTTCACTGCAAAGCCTCACAGATTTTGGACTAGAACTGCCTCCTTCCTCCTGCATTCCTGCATGGACTGGCTGTCTGGGACATTAGCTCAGGTCCCACTAGGTTCTCTCTGCCCACAACTCCCAGGCTCTGGTAACAGATATCTCTGAGGCAGATGAACCCTCCACATCGTGGTTATTTCAGTTCCTTCCCTTTTGTTTGCCTCCAGGAGCCAGCTCTTGGGAATGGCTCACCCAGCCTGGTCCTCACTAGGGAAAGACCAAAGTCGGTTGTTGGTCCACCACAAGTCCGGGACTCTCATTAGGAGAACAATATTGCTGCCTTGATCACATGGATTCACTCAGATAATCCTATGCACAAACAAGAGCTGCTTGGCATGATTCACATCACAGTGGGCCAGCAAAGCCATGCACATATGGAGAGAGGTTCTGGGAATAAAGTGGAGGATTCGTCAAGTTAGAAAAGAGAAAGGAGGGGAAATGCGGCTGCTGGCCATGTATCTTCATTCAGAAGTTATTACTTTGTAAATACAGCTCCTGCTCCTACTGTATTTGTGCCCCTTGGCATCATGGAAGAGCTATAAATACAGCTATCGATCATGCCAAAGTCTTGGGAAGGTGCTACAGCCTGTCTTAAAATGTGGGCTGGCACCCCCGATGTGCAGAACAAGAACGTGCTGTTCCTCCACACAGGTCTTAACATTTCAAGCCAAACAGAGGGAACAAATGCCCACAGACCATCAGGAGAGACTGGCAGGACCTCATCTGCGTGCCTACAGCCCCAGAATGTCTTTCCATGAACATTTCCAGCAGGCAAACCGCTAAAGAACATTTTCACCCTTGGAACACCACTGTGGCAGGAGGCTCTGTCCCGAGGAGGGACAACTGGGCTTGGCTCTCAGCAGTGTTCAACCCTGTTTAGCTTGTTTTCCTTTTGGGTGCAGGAGAAGGTAGGCAGTGAGGGGCTAGATCCTCCAGTTTGGAGCAGCTACACAGCTCAGTGTTGCTTGCATCAAATGTGAGCCCTGCCAAGGGAATGGGAACCCCAAGAGATTTATACAGGCACTTTGGAGCAATCAGAAGGCAGCTCGTGGGTAAGAACATACCTGTAAACATATGGGCAGAAAAATGGGGTTTTGTGTGTGTGTGTGCAGTAGATTCATACTGATAATGCTGTCTGGATTTGCAGCTGTCTAGACAATGGGAAAATGAGCATCATGAAACTGGATAGTTTTGTGAGATGCCCAGCCAAATATCTGGGAAATATTTTTGTAATGGTTCTCCTCAGAGGGAGATACAAGCCTGAGCCCTCCATTAGAGATGCAGCTCCTTTGTCTTGCATCCTGGTGAGGGACTGAGCCCGCCAAGCCTCATCTGCCATGCTTTGCAGTCAGATGCCGGCTGCTGCCTGAGAGGAAAAGAGGCCCACAGCACAAGCATGGCAATGAGTTTTCTGGAGGCTGGAGCTGCTGCTTTTCTGGCACGGAAAAGGAGTTTCATGCTTAGAACTAGAGGCTGCGACTACATGAGCAGTGGTTTACCTCTGCAGACAAACAACTAGAGGCCAGTGTCTCCCCAGCCTGTTTTACAGCCTACTGGAAAGACCAGATGATTTCTAGGCTGCAGGGTTTAACTGCTGCTCTCTGTGGGGTAAAAGCTCATGAGAGGAGGCAGGACTCCTTCTGAGCCTCTTGCCTGGAGCCCTGTCAACACAAGGCTTAGAGATGCACAGGGATCTCACCCAGGACAAGAAGATGCAGCAACCAGAATTGTGTGCTTATGGCTGAGGCTGGGAAGAGCTTTGTCTCCATGGCATCTGCGAAAGTCCCTCCTCAGGGCTGCAAGGCCAAGTTCTACCACGGTGGTACTTGCTCCTATAACAACCCTAGAAGCACTGGTTGGTGCCAGTGACCAGCTGCAAAGATCCAGTTGGGTTTAAATTCTAGTTTCAGCCTGCCAGAAGCTTTCTCTCTAGTCCTGCACTGCAGCAAACACAAGGTTTGTGGGATGATGACATCTAAGTACAAGAAGATTAGAAGGAGCAATATGCAATTGAGAAAAAAGAAGTGATAACAAATCACATGCTGTATTAATGACTCAGGACAATACATCAGCACCTTCCCTCGCTTCTCTGAGCATCATCAAAAAAGGCAGGAAGACCAAACCTCATCTTTTTAGGGCAAAGATGTTATTTTCCCTGGAAGGAAAGAGCTGTCAATTCATCTAAGGACAGCAGCGCCTAAGTAGCAGCTCAATGTTATTGATGATTGTCAGCCAGGGAACCTTTGGCTTGGTTTAGCTTGTGGGAAGCCTTAAAAAACTGCTCCAAGCAAAAGTTGCTACAACAACAAAAAGTCCCAGGAAAAGAGGAGACAAGGATTAGCCCTGCGTGCTCAGGATTTTAAACAGGAGGGCGATTTTGCCTGGAGATGAGTGCAAAAGAAGTTTGGAGAAATAAAAGCCTCTGTCCCCCAGTTTTATGTCAGAGGAAGATAGTAATGAATACCCTTCAGGTACTATGGAGAGAATTTACCTATGACAAAATGATGGCACCAGAAAGCTAACATTTTTGTGCAGAAAGCTCTGGTTTTGCTTGACTTCTTTGAGCTATTTCCTTGCTCCCATCCATCACAACACTGACTGGATAATTCCCCTCCCCTCCAGTTTTTGTAGAACTAATCTTTCGAGTTTTGTGAAGTTGATCTTGGCTCATGGCACACACCCCACATCTGTTTTCCTAGGCCTTACAGTTTGACTCGGAATGATAGCATTTTAACTTCATCCCCCCACTGTTACCAGCAAGTTTAAAAGCAAAACTGAACACTCCCACCACACCACGGCGTACCTGATGTCTGGGAAGGCACATGTCCCCTCCCCTCCTGGTACTGAGCAGGGAAAGGTTACTGTAAGAATGCTGACTGCTTATTATTCTTTAAGATGATACGGTGCGAACTGGCAGCATAGGTTAAATACAATTATTCTGCATGAGTGCCTTTTCAAAGCTCTCTTTTTGGTTCTTATCCGAGATCCTTTGGAAGCACATCGTTAAAGATAAGCACGCACACAGACCAGTGGGATGTGACATAGTCTTAAACTGGTCATGTTGGTTTTGCTACCTTTGAAATCATAGGCCTGAGAAGCTGCACATCCCTGTTCTTGGGCAAACAGCAACACTCATCCAGGAGAGTTTGACTTTGGGCTATAGACCACTGCATGTCCCCAAGTGACCAGCAACTTGGCAGGATATGGTCAAGCAAGAGCATGTCTGTTGGGCAGGTAGTTAGAAAAGCTTTGCTGGACTTCTGCAGATTCATGTCCTTCAGTTAAGTTTGCTAGATATTTCTGGGCTGAATTTGCTTTCTACCATTCTGCATCTGGTAAGACAGTTAATAAATACTTCTTTTGGCATCCTCTTTCCTGTGGTATTTTGCTCATTCTAATTCTGCTCCTAGGCAGAACTCAGAAATGCAGGAATGTGAAAGTTAGAGGGAAGGGTTTTGTCCCAGATGCGGAACACTAAATCTGGACTCCAGTACACATTTCTTTGGCTGTCGGAGTGAAACTCCAAAGACCAACAGAAAAGATGAAGGCCATGAGTTAGAGGCAACTCCATGCCAGGGTAACCCCCTTTTCCCTGGCACTACAGAGTTCTGGCCGTCTCTGCTTGGTTAACCCAAGAGCAGGATGGCTGCAGAGCTGAAATGGTGACACACATCCAAGAAGAAAAAGAGGAAAAGAAGAGGAAGAGAAATGTTAAATGCTGCTGGTTGGTGATTATTCTGAAAAATGAACAATGAGGGAAATGGCTTTCACAGGGGCTCCGATTTGTAAAAAAGGTGAAGGTTTGAATCTCTTACACAGAGTGAGCTCTCTGGTTGCAATTAGGAAACGTTAGCTCAGACAGGCATGGAGAGTGCTTCCTTGCCAACGTCCGAGTTTTGTTTTGTCTCTGATAATTCCACATTCTGCTTTTAAGAGACAGTCATGTTTGATGTTAGTGTGTCAGTATTTAAGGCTAAATGCTGACCTGGCATATTCTGACCCTTTAAAAAAGGGAAGGAGGGGGAGCAGACTTTTCCTTCACTGGCAGGTTCATTGAAGATAGTAATTCTTGAGTTTGGGCTGAACACTTTAAGCCTTGTGGCTTTTGCCATCACACTTCACAGAGGTGCACACAGAATACTACACTGGAAACAAAGTCAGAAAGCTGGACGAGGAGCAAGGGACCATCTTTCTTGCTTCTGTCCTGCCACTCCTCCTCTGGACTGGCTCTGAGCAATCCAGCCCATTGCAAGGTGTAATGGTGGGGTAAGAACTACTGAGTTCCTTATAGCTCCTCACTGTATAACAAATCCTGGGGTGAAAAGCAATCACTCCTTAGAGTTATTCCTGCAAGAGGCTGTATCTAAACAAGGAAAACTATCAGGCAGAGCAGCTGCATTTGGACATCTCCCTCTAGATTCGTTCTTGGCTGGAGCAAGGAAGAATTTGGAAAGATGACTATTGGACTGACATTTGGATGCGTTTTAACACAGCGTAACATGTCAGCCTCCTTGGAAGTGAGCCCTCCTCACTTCACCTGGTCCAGAGGTCCTTCTGTGTCCCTGCAGCAGGGGGCCCTTGAAGTCAGAATTGCTCCAAGCCACACTGCTACTTGTATAGGCTGTTCCGTTCCATCTTACTCCTTCCCCTTGAATTTCTTCTATTCACACTTTCTCCCTGCACCCAAAATGAAGACCCTTGGGAAAATAAGTGCATATTGGAACAACTAAGAGGCTCCAAAGTTCCAGACTTTGGAAAAATCAGGTGCAAAGCAAGAGCAACACATTTACTACAATTACCTTAGTGTAGCATTATGCTAAATACCAAAAGCAAGAGAGTTGAACATTGCTCTTTTTAAACTACAGATGGGCTGCATTAACCACAAAGGAAACTCAAGAAGAGCTCATGTCTGGAAGTAATAAGAACCATTTGCATAACATGCATGGTGCATTCAGTGCTAGCAGGAGGTGCTGGACGAGTCCAACAGGCTGGGAGCTTTTGTCAATGTGAGTTCAAACCCAGAAATCCTCTCCCAATAGTGGCCTGGAAGAACCTTCTCGGGGAAGAAGGTACATCAGTCTCCTAAGCACAGGTATTGTTCACCTTTCAGAGTCAGCCCAGTTTCCAGCTGACCCCTGCAATGCATGACAACATTTCTGAGATGCCAGAAGTAGATACACAGAGGAAATTCATATGATCCAAACAGCTACGAAAGGTTTTACCTCTTAAACCTGCTGGAATCAGGGCACACAAATGCCTTAAGCAGTGGTAGCACAGAGCAACAGCACAGGCTGAAAGCTGCATAACTGCAGTGACAGAAACATGCTGGTGTAGGAAACCCAGTCCTGCTCTCTGCACTAGCATGGAGGTTGCCAATGCAGTTTCTCTCCACCACTGTAGTGTATCCGTCACGCTTGCTGAGGTTGCAATAAGTCCCAACTACTCTCCTCAGTCAATTGCTGATGGCTGGAGTCACGAGAACTTAAACAATGCCATCCCACAAGTCATACTGATTTATCTTCTGTCTCACCCCCTTATTTCTTCAGAGGATGACATGACTAAGACATGACACTGCAGTAACAGATAGGATCATCAAAGCCACGTCCTCACACACTGCTGCCACGTGTAACATCGGGGCACAAGCCTCCTTTAACGTAAGTAATAAAGGCCTGTATTTTTTGGAGCAAGGGGAATGTGGCTGGGATTCTTCCCTTGCTGACACACCACAGTGCTAAGCTGCTGCGGCAGGCACCAGAAGCAACAAATGTAAAGTCAAAGGCACTATAATCTAAGGAAAGGCTGAAGAAACCCAAACTGAGATGTCATAACATAAGCCAGAATTCATTACCCTTGTAACCAAGAAGGAACTACTGATATGCCAGTTTCCACCCATAAATAGCTACAGTTGAGGGTCTCAGTTTATAAAACGTTGAACGACTTACCATATGTTGCACTGAATGGTTTTGGTCGGAAGTCCACAAAGGATCAGTTAGACAGCAATTTCTCCTGTTGAGACAAAAACCAAGAGGTAAAAACTGCCTTGCCAAACCCAGAAGATAAGCACAAAGGCACATTGTTTAAAATCACAGGGGAGCAGAGTGTGCTGGAACGCATAAGGAACAAAGCAAATACAGACTCTTGGGGTGTTTAGACTACAGCGTGTCTGCCTTTTTCCAAGTTGGGTTGAATGAAAAAGCAGTTTACAGAGTTCAGGATTCCTGCAGACATGCCAGAGTCTCAGCTGCACAGTGAGCTGTTTAACCTGGGAAAGCCAGCTCAATTACAGGTAAAGGGTCCAAGTGTTTACAAGGCAATGAGGACCCATAGCTTGAACACTGCAGTAGCAAGGAGGTGGGGCTCACAACAGCTAGCCCTTAATAGTGTTTGCCCCCATCTCATGTGCTGATGCCCAAGCCTCTTGGCAGATGGGTCCCCACTGCCTTTATCTAGGATAGCTTTAACCCTGAAGACATGATGGAGACGGGCATGGTCAGCAGGAGACATTCCAGGTTTATCCTGGCCCTGTTTTTCTGCCAGGGATTTGCTTAGTTCCTGTGCCCTCAGCACCTCATTTACCACCAGAAATAGGTCTAATATTGAGGTTTTAAACTCATAATTCCCTGGACTAGAATTGATAGGTGGAGCTGTGCAAGGGGCATGGAGAAACAGCTGGGACACTACAGATGGTCCACACTGGCTGCCAAGTAGCTTAATCCTGTTGCCCTTAATGGGAGAGGCGGCTGTCTTTTAAGGACTCCGAAGCAGGTTCTATTTGGAGGAGGGGAGAGCCAAGGGTGGACATGAAGCTGGAAAAATGGACTCTGGCACAACTTTCTCACTGGCCCTCAGGAAAAAAGCCAAAGTTCTCCTTTCCCAAAAAGACCCCAGGCGTTTGACTTCACTTTAGTTTGGCTGTTGCAGACCTCCAGCCCACAGCCCCATGTACCCTCCACACTGAGCTGTGAAATGCACACATACTGAGTGCTATCCACTTAGTACATACACAGTAACACTCAGCCCTCAGCCTGCAGGGGAATTACCATTGTGGGTTACCAGCTGAGACAAATTCATTTCCTTACATTTTACATGCAAGAGTGGAAAATGCTGCTTAAAAACCACATGAACCAAAAAGAACAAACAGCAGGGCCTGAAGCAGTGGTGCTCCAAATTGCTGAGTAGCTCTGAGCATGGCCATCATCATTGCAGAGAAGTGTACTAGACTTCAGTGCCCCACTGTTCCTTCAGGATCCAGAGCATCTTCCAGGCCCTTCATCACCTCCAAAGTCAGCATCCCTAATTTCACAGTGGGGCTGCTGTAGATCCCTACCAGTGATTGGTGCCTACTGTAGTGGTATCTGAGACTCAAAGACCTTCTGTCTTCACTTCTCTTCCCATTTGCCTGCATAGATTTCAGGTTATCTAGGGCACAGCTTATCTTTTACCTTCTGGAGTTGGAGACAGCATTCTGACACTTACACCATGGGTGCCAACATCAGCCAGCAGGGCAATTGGAGGAGGCTTTCCCTTGCAGTAGTTCCTCCCACTTTACCCCAGCAATAGATCATTCTCTGGGGCATACCCTCAGTGAAGCTTGTTAAAACAAACAGGAGGAAGCTCCTTGAGGCAGGTCCCCCACTTCCCACCTCTGCCATACCAGCTCCTGAAGGTCCCAGCCCACTGGTTAAAAGGCGGGAGGGGAGCAAACAGCATTTGCTTTGTGTGACATAGAGGGTTGAGGAACTTCGGGAGACAAACTATTCAAAGTAAAAAGCAGTGCAAAAACAGATTGGGAAACTACTGTGCCATGACTATTAATGAAGCGATAGAAAACATCAGTCACTCTCCAGCCTCTGAAGCTTGCTGTGAGAGAAGAATTAGGAGAGTTTATGTTCCAAGTACCAGGAAACCGCAGGGCCCTGGTGCCTAGTTCTCAAAAGAACACTGAATCACAGGGAGGAAAGCAGAGGGCTGCAGAGAGCCAAAGGCAGAGTTTAAAAATAGCAGCTTTCAGTTTTGTTTCTTTTTTCTTCTTCTTAAGTGCCTGGATATAGGATCATGTCAGAGGGTGAATAAAGAGAGCAGACCAGCCCCTGTGGAGACAGAAGCCTTCCTGAATGCAGTACTTCTGGTCAGGAGGGGATGTGGGCTGTTCATTTTGAACTGCAGCCCACCCCAAAGGAACCAGTCTCTCCTGATCCTATTGTCCTCCCAGCCCAAGAGAAGGGCACTGGGACAGTGGGAACTGGGCAGCTTAACGAAGCCCGTCTGAAGCCAGCACAAATGAGTAAATCCAAGGGCTGAATGTGTGATCTAGGCTGAACCATCCCCTTCTGGACACGTACAGGGCCAATTTCCTGTAGCATTAAGGACACTTTTGAACTGCTGTGCAAGGAATGAGATTTCCTGACATGTTTGTGCTAATGCTCTGGGTCTGTGTGCAGGAAGAAGTCGTGTCTGGCTGCTGTAGCCTGGCAAATGTGTTAAACCAAGAGAAAGGATGTCTGAGTTCTGGTGCTGCTCAAATTTCTGCAACCCCTCCAACCCATTATGCACCACTTGACCACCAGGGCAGACTCACAGCACCTACCAAAGCAACCAAGTGTAGAAGTCGGATATTGGTACCGTAGGCAGACAAAGGAGACCGAGAACTGTCTGCTGAAACGGAAAGTAAAGCTTTAGGTCACGCAGTGGAGTACCAGAGATTCTTTAAGTCAGAAATGGACAGGGTCTGCAGAAAGAAATGAGATCTGCTCATCCAAATAGATCAAGAACCAGATTTATCTTTAGGTAGCTGACCTTGGAAGGCAAAGCTTGCTCCTTGCAGAGAGGCATGATGCCCCTTTGGGCCTTTGCTTTGTCTGTGGAGTGAGAAGAAAGGCACAGCTGATGCTTTGGATAAGGCTGTCTGTATCTGGCTCCCCAGGGAAGTCTCATGTGCGTTCTGACTCATTGCTCAGAGGATGCTCTCAAATCTAGAGAATAACCCATGTAATAAGGACAGCAAGTTCAGGGAGCCACATAAAAACCTTTTCCCAATTAGCAAGCAGACACACAAACCCTTTTTCCCAGCCAGCTCAGGGGCAAAACAGTCAAGTTTTTCAGTGTAAGCTATGATTCAGTTGGAGGGCAGGGGAAGAGAAATACTGGCTCTGTCACTGGGTTAATAGTGGTACACAAATCACTTAAACTGCTACCAACACATTGTCAGATTGACTTGCTGCAAATTCAGTTTCTCCTGTCACTGGCAAGGGCTTCTGGGCTGTGGTGCAGAGAATGACCAACTAGCGTACGAGTCACACAGCATTCACAACACTTCAAATACAGTTTAAAATCTAAAACCTAGTACTGATGATGATGCTGACCAAGTCCTAAAGCACCATTTTAACTTTAAAATATGCAGGAAAAAAAAATCCCGAACATCTGGAATCTGAAGTATTTCCTTGTAAAGAAGTTTCCTCTGGAATGTCATCTGTTCTTGCTGTTATTTGAGATAGGTAGCTGACACAACCAACTCCAGTGACCTGTGTGGCACAGAGCTTTTTGTTTCTGTGACTCATAAAGTGGCCTAGGAATCCAGTAGTGCCACAGGCCAATGTAACTGCCTTGTCACGTGCACAGTCTGTTAGGCAGTGAACCTCAAAGAAGCTGCTTGTGTGGAGTTAAAGCGCTCCGCATGTCTAGGGATACTCTGAGACCAAAAGTAACTTGCTCTTCCTGCCCTTCAAATAGACCAAGCCACAATGTACTAGGAGCACATCTCATGGTGCAGTGTCCTGCCCTCCAATTAGGCCTGAAAGCTTTTATTATGTGTGAAAGTCTTTCAAGCACAACGTCAGTTCCGGTTCACCCAGTGCTTCCCTCCCTTCTGTTTAGCCTTGCAGGTACAAAAAGCTCCTTCAGCCCAGCTGGCCTGGGATTTTCCCTTTTCCAGCTTTCAGTGGGGATCACTATGAGCGCAGACAAAAGCAGTGTACAAATGCCCTATAACAGAACCCTCATGGTAGAAGAGCTCTCACCAAATTGCCACTCAAGGGACTTTCTTGTAGTTTCTGCCCCTATAAGAGACACGAGCTGGTTGGAACATAGTACAAAACTGGCATCCTGGTATAGGGAGACAACTCAGAGCAGGAGCAGGACTTCATAAGATGCTCCTCTCTCTTAAATGTGGACACAGCAACAGATTAGAAGAACAGGTAATTTTTCCTCTGAGAAGAATATATACCAGGCAGAATTGAAGAAAAGCCAGGACCAAGATGAATTAACCTGACCAACTAAAGTTCCTATGAAGTACAGGCAACACGAAGCAGTGCATTTTCTCTCTTGTGGCTGGAAAGACAAATTTGCAGTCAAGCTTCTTTGGGAGGGCTCAAAGCAACGTGCTGCTGCATGTCCAGCTAAAACTGCATCTTCCTAGCACAGATCCCAAGGCTTTCTTGTTCTCTTTAGCACTCGGTTTTGAAGTAACAGCAAATACACACGCTCAAGCCTAGGGAACTCTCTGTTTTTCAGCTGGAAGACTTCAAAAGGTTTCACAAAGGCCAAAATGAAAGGCATTTGTATGTTCTCTAGACAAAACCTTGTTGTTTCCATTCTGCACGAAGTGCTGATGCTTTGAAGACAACCATCCAACCACACTCACTGAGAAACAGCACAAGACATCTCTGAGTTTGTCTCTGCCAATGCTTTGACCTTGCCACAGCAACCAGCCAGAACTTGTTGGAAAGCTCTCAATACTTGGGAAAATAGTGGCACCATTCTATCATCTCTCTTCTAAAGCAATACACAAACATATTGTACTTCTGGAACAATTCTGGCTCTGGTTTCATTTTGGGGCTATAAATGCAGACAGAGTGGAGAAGTGTACATGGAAGAATAGGGGAAACCTGGCAGTAATGAGGGATGTTATTTTTTCCAGAGTCCAATGCAGCTGCTACAAGGAACAAGCCATGCACAAGGAACACTGCTCACACTTCCCATATATGCCCTGGATTGAAATTCAAATGGATTTTAGTGCCCCTTAGTGCTGGCTGCAGGGCAGGTGTTCTTGGATTTGTAGAGAACAGCAGTTCTCTCACCTTCTGAGAGAATGATGGTAGTAAGATATCTTGCAATACAGCAGCAGGAAACAGAGTCTCTGGCACAATAAAAAACATAACAGTTTTCAAGGAACTATTTCACTTTATGGAAAGGATGTGGCTGTGAACATGCATTTTGTTATGCTGTTGTTATTCGCTGCGTATCAGAATCAAGGGCTAGTCTGAAGTACCCTTATGAATTCTGATCAGGGATAGTCCATGAACAATCCTACTGAACCTATAGATTTCTCTAGGAGTTGGGGTATGATCATAAAGAACCTTACCTAAGACGTTTGAAATACCCTCATCAAAGAATAAAGCTCCAGTGAAACCCTGTTAAGAACAGATTTGCATTGGTAGCAGAGAGCTGGGTGTCCATCAGAGAAAAGCAGGTCAGTCGTGTTTTTGACACATAAGAATTTACATGTCACAACCTGGTCCCAGGATACTCAGTGACAAAATCCTTTTTGCTATAGGCCCAGTGGTTTGGATCACACTAATGCCAGCAGACACTTGACCCGGTTGTCTTGCCAGCTCCCAGGTTCATGCTTTCCTTCTTTATTCATCAGATATTTGAAGCAACATCATCTCATTCCTCTTCAGTTTCCAAGAAAAAGATCCCCTTGAGAAACCTTCTCTGTTCTTTTCCCACTTACACATCCAGCTGGTTTTTGCCTTTGCATTACTAGTTCTGTGCCAATGCAGGTCAACTCTGAAAATAACTTCCTGGCATTTTTAATAGCATTTCATGGTGATTTTAGATGGAATTGTGAAGCTTTCCAATAAAATGCTTGTGACTGGCCAGGGACATCACACAAAATCATCCTGCTTCTAGCCCTGGATTGGATGAGAAGCTCAAACATGTATTTGCCAGGTGACACAAACTGTGTTTTCCACATACACATGCATTGAGATTAGCTCCCTGCTAACAGCAACTCACTAGCTGTAAAACTGGCTATAAAACTCCATCATCAGGTTCTTTGTGAGCCAAATCTCTGAAACCTTATACAAAATGACTGCCTATTGCCCAGACCTACAGAAAAAGACAAAATTACTGCAAGGACCTCACTTCATTATCACTGCACTGAATAGGCTGGGTCAACATTAAGGCCTCAGTGTCAAGTCTTGCAAGGCAGACCCTGTCCTCAGGAGTTTAAGATCGAAACCAGACAAAGCAGAGAACAGCCCTAAACTGCCTTTTCTTATGCTGGAATATTTTAGATGAATAAAGCTGCAGGTTTTGGCAGCAGCATCCAGCTCCAAACAATTTGCTTTGTGTCCAGACTGCTTAAGAGATACCAGGGTGAATTCATCCCATTGATTTTTGTTTGGGAAGAATCCCAGGTCTCTGACTGATTTCCATTTCTTGATTGCACGTTGTAACTCTGCCAGCCAAATACCCATCCAAAACAACAGCATTACCTCAAACGGATCCTTTGGGAGTTTCCATGAATGTCAATGGAGTTCAGGCACCTTCTGTCCTTGTTTATCCTCCACAAGCCAAATGAGCAACAACACTTTACAACACTCAGGAGCAAGCCTGAGCTACAACAGTTATGACTTGACATCAGCACAGTCCACACCTGTATTCCTAACACAGTCTGGAGCCCTGTGAGCCTCCCTTGGGAGCCCAAACCAGCTGCTTGTGTCTAATCTCTGCCTCAGTTTTAGTGGGGAATTTCCTCTCTGCACTTCAAGTGGAACAACATTTTAAGCAAAGGTATTGCAGCCTGATGATCGAGGAGGCAAGTTAAGGGAAGGTCTGCAGTAGCTGCAAATAAAGCTCCCTTACATTAAATATTAAGCTCAGGGTAGTAAGCCAGACAATCGCATACTGAATTAATAATGTTATTTATTCCATTTAGTGGAGTATGGAGAACACTTAATCATTGAAGCATTTGAGATCAGAGCTAGCATCAACAGCTCAGCTCTAAGAGTGTTTTATGGAAAACAGAGGTGGACTGAGTAGCTGGAAGTGAAGAGAGTGTGAATGTGTGAAATATAGCAGATTTGGTAATAATAAAGTTAAATGGCCTCGATTGTTCTCTGGATACTAATGCTCCAGCAGCATTTTGTCTTAAGAAAGCATAAGAAGCAAGTCTCCAAAGATAAGCTTGGGTTGGAGCTTGTGTAGGATCTGGAGGCACTTCTTTTCCTTTTGTAAAATGTTTATTATTTAGGAAAAAAAGAATCTGCTCAACTAAACCAAGAAAATGTCACGAGGAATTCTGAAGGTTTTTATTGTAAATAAGTAATAAAAAGATCTGAAGATTAAAAAACTATGCTGATACAAGTGTCTGAAATCAGTTTGGTTTTTTAGAGTGGTCAACCCTTTTTACATACTTAACACTGACAATTAAAGGAATGCTTGCAGTAAGTTTTAGCAGTAGGAACTCTACCTTTTGAAATACAGGGGTTAAACTATTAAAGAGCTACAATAGGACACCCAAGGTATCTCCCCCCTCATTACTCTTTCATTTTTTTACTTCCTAATTTTGGACTCTCTGATTGCCATCTTTTATAGCCATATGAAGAAACGGCTTCCCAGGCATCATGCAAGAAGCAGCATTTTCCCCATCACTCAGCAGGAACAGCCTATCAACTACTTATACACATTGCTCAACCCTAATCACCTCCAGTTGCTGTGGGTTCCAACATTTGGTCTGCTCAAGAAAGAAATAGCCCATCTGCCATTTCCTGCAACTCTGATTTCCATGCCTTTCATGGAACAATTTCATTGACTTCACAGGAGCCTATCCGGATTTACACCTGTGTAAAAATGGGGCAAGAAAACCCGAGCCTTGGTGTGGAATAACAAGTTCATAAATGTGTTCCGTATCTCCAAGCATCTCCCCATCTCCAAAGGTGAACAGCTGTTGCTATAAATCAGACAGTCTGAACCAGCCATTAGAACTTCATCCAGATGATCCATTCAAAACATACAAAGGCAACGTTTTGGATATAAAAAACTACCCTCATGTCCTCAGGGACACCTTCTGTTGGAGAAAAAATCTCATAATTCAAAGCTAAAATTAGCTCACTTTAGTGCTTTTTCAGGAGAGTCATGATACTCAAGAGTAACATTGCCTTGTAAAGGCCTGTTGGATGACTTAAGGGATCTTAAACATCTGGCAGTTTGGTACATACTGCATTGGAGACATCTAGTGTCTTTTTCAACTTCTCTGTGGGTGTAACTACTCACTGTTAGCTACAATGGCTATATCTGGTTTGGTTCCCACCAACCATTCTCTCTATTCAAGTAGGAAACACTTGCTAAAGCATGGAAACAGCTGGCAGAGTTGGCTGTAGCTTGTGTTAACAAAACACGCTCTTGTTTCTGACCACAGACTGGCCTTTAAGTTCTGACTGTGACTGCCAAAGGCTCTTCTTAGACTTTTGGAAGAGACCACATCACCCAAGACGTACAAGTTGGCCGTGTTAAGGGCTGGTTCTTTTAGTATAAGGCTTGCTGTCAGGAGGGATAAAGCTTTGTATAAGTAGAGGGAAACAGGATGAGCAGCCCCATTTTATTAGCTGGGAAACTGAAAAAAGAAGATTAAATTATTGGCCCCCGGCCATTTCCCAGTGAGAGACACCCATATATTCCTTTCTGAGGGAAACACTCTAATTAAAGCAGGCCAATATGCAAGCCTTATTTACACACCACTCATCAGCAGAGTAAGTCCAACCAGGGCAGGGCTGTAGGACTGAATCTCATGCTGTTGAGGGTGGTAATCATACAGATACCTGTGCTACAGGGTCACTTTGGCACCCAGGTTCCCTCAGACACTAGGAAGCCTACATCTCCTGCTCATTAATACCTCCCAGCTCCTTCAGTACGTAACACATCTTCTCCTTTCAAACATACAATGCAGCTCAAAGGGGCAGGATAGTCGGTTAGCCCTGCTCTGACCACTGAATAATCACCTATTCTGAAAGTGTCAGTTTCCTCCACCTTCATCAAGGTTACTGCTTGATACTTCAAGTCCTGAAGGGGGAGGCCAAGTAATGTATCACTGTTATGTTAGGCTTTGTCATTTGTCTTACTGAGGGTACTGGAGAGTTAGACATAACATGAACATGGAAAAACCAACGAAACACAGACAGAGCTCTACCTTGAACCTCCAGACAGTCATACAGAGTAACAGGCTCAGCTCCCTTCACTCAATTCCTTATGCTCTTTTGAGACCATGAAAAGAAACTTTATGATACGCTGGAAGGGATGAAGTATTAACTATCAAAAACTAGACTGAAGTAACCAAGAGCCTGGGTTATTTTCTCTTTGATGTATGCTTATGTAAATTCAAATACATATTTTTAAATGCAACCTTTCTTCAATTCTAGCAGAGCTTATTAAATCTATTTGAGCGAGACAAGCTAGGCTCCATGTAACTCCAGGAACTCCCCTGACAGTTTGCCTTCCTACTTAACATGATACTCTGTGATTACACATACCAGAGCCTTTCTTTCAAGCATTTTCATTTACAAATACTCTTTACATTTTTTAATGCTCCTGTGGACAGGCATCAAGAGTCCACTTTATTCAAGAGTAATCAATTGGAGCAGGGAGAGGCAGTCGGGTTTGCTCCAGATCACGCACTGAAATACTAGCAGAGTTTGGAAAGCTCCTTCCTTATCCCCCCTTGGTAGTCACTCAGAAACACAACTTCCATTAACAGCAGATACATTCTCTTAATGCTGGGCCAAATGTTCACAGAAGAGAGCAAACTCAGTAGCAAGTAGGCCATAGGAAGCAAAGAGAGATTAACCTCCCCCAAACCAGCCACAGTAGGGACACCCATCACTCTTCCCTTGCTGAGTTCACTTACCAAGCAGCAAAGTGCTCTCCATGGTGCAAATCTGTCAGACATTTCCTCCATGTCTCTTCCCAGAGCCAAATATCTTCTAGGGGAGAAAAAGGTACTGTTAAAAAGCATCAAGTCAGTCTTGTTTTCTCAGATATCATACAGCAAACTACACACTTCCATGCAATCCATACAGTTCGAAAGGACGGTCTACCCATTGCTCAGGCTCAAGCTTTCTTTTTTAAATTGCTAGGTCCATTATTTCTGGAGTTTTTAATGCTCTTCAAGAACATTATTTACCCCAATCACAGACCCAGAGATGAGTTCTAATTAAGTCCAGTCTCTAGGGCTAGTGGACCTGAGAGAAAGCAGACCAGTCTGATTAGTAACAGGAAGCACAGGTTCCATGGGGACTCTCAGCTGAGGCAGCCACAAGGCACAAAACCGTCTTCTGCTGAGCCTCCAGATAGCCTCTATCATCCCCTAAACACTCAGAAATACTTCAGCTATTAAACATAGGCCTTAAAAGCAATACCCAAGAGACTCACCTTCAAATCCAAACAGCACACTGCCAAGTACCTTCCACACAGGAGCCCAGCTCCCAGTGACACCCTTGTTTCACACCTGCAGGACATAAGCTCTCAGGGTGGAGCACAGCTGCCTCTATCAGGTAGGTAGATGTTTTCTTTGCTGGGGGGCTGCCAGGAGCTTCAGGTGGCATAGATTTAAAAGATGGGCAAGCCAAACGCTCTTCAAGCAGAAACCAGAGACTTCGTTACATGTCCAAACCAAGTTGTATCTTCTTCGTAAGTGGAGTGTAATTATACATGTGAGGAAGCTCTTGCTCTTCCTGGGTGTGGAGAGCACCTACAGCTTTGCACTGTAGTTACCCATGAGAGACTGTTCAAGAAGCCTCTCTGGAAAGGTCTAATTTAGATAAATGAGGCCCAGCTGTGCTAGCTTAGGGTCACAGAGCAACAACAGCTCACAGGCATTAATGAAAACACCCCACCTACCGTGTCTTTGCTTGGGTTTTATAGTGAGACAGTGACCTGGCTGCAGAAAGGACAGAAGATAAAACTCAAGGTGCAAGTTGCATCTGTAGGAAGCGATCCAGACTGAGAGCTGGGAGAGAAACAGCACTGGGGATGGCTTGGAGTGAACCTTGCACCAGCATTTATGTTTGCAGGCCTGTTCTTCACAATGTTTTAGTGGGATAAACTGAAACTGGCCATCTCTCCATGTAAATAAAGGGATTTGTCATAAAGCGAACAGATCCCACTCTTAAGTGGAATATGAAGTGACAATGAGGCGCCTAAGAAAATAACTTCTCCACTGCCTGGGAAAACCCACTCCTAAGATGATAACTTCACAGCTGGGATCAATACAGGCTTTGAAAGAAAACAGGGGCCTGAAAGACTATGTATATGGTCTGAACAAAGAGAACAATAAAACTGAGGTAGTTTTTAAAGGTCTGCATCTTACCTTCAACTATCAACTTAAAGAGAAATTGCTGGAATTGCACCCACCCAATTGCTCTGCAGGAATCCCATACACACTTAGCAAACACAGGGAGCCGTCAACTGGTGCTTGTAGTCTTTTACCCACCCAAGGGATCATCCTTGCAGGTAGGGTCCATCGTGCATTCCCACAAACTCTTCAGGTGCAATTCTCTGGCTGCTCCTTCACTCAAAAGGTGATTTGGGTTTTTTTTTGTGGCCCAAATGGCCTCACAGAGAATTTTTACAGTTGTATTATGCCTGAAAGGTAGGAGCAGAGAAGCGTGAACCAGTGGCCTCCAAAACCCCGGGGCTCCACAGCAAATTTACACCGAGGCAGGATTTGCTGCCAGGTTTGAACCCCCACTTTGGACATGTAGCTTTCGCCTAACATTTCCTCCATCCTTTCCCTTGTGCTTGTGAGAACAAAGCAGCTCATGTTTGACAATTGCTCCTTGCAGAATCATTAGGTGCGATGATGGAGTCCCATGATGGAAACAATTCACCCAATGGGTCAGTCCCACTTTTCTGCAGGGAGCCCAGCCTGCAGGCTTTCTCTGTGACTGACTGTGATGAATTGGGCAGAAAATGTGGCTGATTTTAAGGGCTATGTTCCCACAAACACAAAATTATGATGGACAGAGAAGCAGCAAGGTCAGTTCATGAAGAAATCACTGACCACTCTTACCACCTCATGTCACCCCACTGACTCCAGGGCAACTGCAACAGCACTGAAGAAAGACTCATCCATCTAGGGGAAAACAAGGCTTCCTTCAAATCCTTTTATTTACTCCAGTCAGCTGTGTTGAGTGCATCGATTCCATCAGCTATTTCCTTAACCATAAAACCAGATGTGCACCGTCACGGCCCATCTATAGGGACTGAATCCATGCCATTGCAAAAATGCAGAATGAAAATAAAAAATCCCAAGAAAGCTGAGATATGCTGATGTTTGGAGCTCTCAGAGTTTCCTGGGTAAATTGCTTTTCTTTTGAGTCCCACTTATTTTTGTTACCTCCAAAGAAATGCTGGTTTAGCCACATTTCTTGGAAACAGCGCTGAGATCTAATGGGTTGTTACTGATGTGAATTCTCAGGGGAGAAACTGGAGAGTAGGGGGAATGTAGTATTATCTTTGCTTCTGGGCATCAGCAACTTCTGCAAGCAATGTGGTGAAGTACATGTCATTCTTCACTGAGGCAATTAATTACCTTGGTCTCTAATGAGAAGAACTATTCAGCTTAAATAAACCACTGCAGGCCTTTGGACTTAGGTTAGCTTCTGGGCATCTGGGCAGATGTGTGAATTAGGGAGGCTGCATTGCTCCATTTTCCTCTGTTTCTTAGACATTCTTCAGTTTGCTTCCACTGTACTTCTTATGGACACTGCCACCTGAGGCAGGTCAGTGCATCAGGTCCTCTTTGCAAAGAGTCACCTAAGAAACGTGGTCTGTCTTCATCTCAGCTTTGAGTACCAGCTACCAGCTCTCCTATTTCCCAAGTGAGCCTAAGGAGCAGAGGAAAAGAAGGATTCCCGCAGAGGGTTGGGATGAGCTCTCCATCTGCTGGGTCTTTCCTCCATCACAGAGGATGCTGGAGGTGATGCAGGTGGGGTCCAAACACCCACAGTCTAACAACCTGCAGAGCCTGCCCGATGCCACTCTTGCTGGGATGAAGACACAGGGTGAGCAAACATCTGCACTGTGGGACACTATGCCCCAACTGAGCCTCCAGCTACAGAGAGGAGTCTTTGTACAGGAATGGGGTGGGATTTGCTGGCTGAAGAGCACTTAAGCAATGCGGCTGCAAAATGTTACATGCCAGATTGCAGACATTCCTGGGGCAGCTTTCCAGAATGTGAATAAACTTGGGATGTATGTATAAAATACCATACAATGTGAACCCTGAGAGGCCTGGCTATTGCATGGCGTTGTCTTTGTATACATATAACCTGAAGGGATTTCTCCAAGCTCAGGTGTCTCCTTCAATTCCAGTATCCACATGCGCTGATCAATTCTTGCTCTATGTTGGAGAAATTATCTTGTAATGTCATACCTCTCCAATGCATAAAGATTCATTTTCAATTGCATTGTCTCTTGATTGACACCACAACAGAGCCGTGAAATGCCACAAATATGGATAGGGAGGCAATGGGAATGTGACTAGCTTGGGTTACTTAGGAAGGTCTGAATAGGCTGTAGCATTTCTGAGCTGGTCCATCCTGAAGTCCCAGTCACAGAGGTAGAATCACAAGTGATTCACTGCATAGGGAAGTGTTACTTTAGAAAAGGAATTATTCAAATTCAGGAATGGCATGCAGGTAGGCCATATCCTAATGCCTACCTGACTAGTATCTGTCCAATGTATATATCAGCTCTATATCCAGCCCTGTGCCATTTTAACATTGCCTGGGGAAAACATAGAGGAGAAATAAGGCGCCACAGGCAACAAATACATAAGAGAGACAAAGTGTAAATCTCTAACAGTCTCTTGGGAAAGATCACTGCCATATAGACGTGGTTTCCTCTGGCACAAGGTGATACTCCAGACCTCAAAAGAGTCAGAGGGGTCTTTCCATTGACACAACGAAAATGCCCTTGTGTGATTGAGCACCACTAATTAAAACCAAAAGAGAATATTTTCCAATGATGACTTGCTATTTTTACTCCCTTGAGAGCGTTATCTGACATCTAAAGTGCAGAGCTCTACATCGGCACACACATAGTCTAGAGGTCCTTGTGTCCCTGTCATAACTTATAGTTGCAGAGAGAAATAAGGCAACAGGAACAAACAACTCTGGAAACACACACAGCCAAATGTTGGGTTTAAAAGCAGGAAACTCTCACCTGGATTGTTCTGCATCTGACCTGTACTTTATACTGCACTATTTCGCTTGTTGTTCTTTCTCTTCCCCAGAGCAGACAGAAACCAGATCTTAAAACATTCACAATGAATTCTCAAATGAATAACATGTGAGGCTTTGTCTAAAAGGTAAAGTTGTTGTAAAAATCAATGTCAAAGGGAACGCTTTGCCAATTCAATTATACTTGTTCCTCTCAAAATGGAAAAAATAAAGACATAAGAAAAGAGAGAAAAAAAGATGTGGGCTTATTTCAAGCCCAATAAATGTTCCTCAGACTAATATCCCAATTGTGTAAATATTCTCATGGCTTCTTATGCCAGCTCCCTTCAAGGGGTCATAATTAACTCCAAATAGGGTTACCTTGTTTCAGAATCACTCTAACGTCAACCAGTGTTTCTGCCTAGGTCCACAGATTTAAAGTAATGTTGTGTCCATCAGATGGCATGAAGTTTTCCCAGAAATGGGAACCATACGTCAAAATTTAAACCCAAATAAGTGTGATTGGACATGGCAGCTGTCTAGAAAATATTCAGTTTCACTGAGTTTTGGGCAAGTTTCATTTTAGGACTGACCTAAAAGAAAAAGAAATGAGCAAGATAAAAGTATAAATGGCTGAATCCAGGCCATGGTGGGAAGGGCTGAAGGGCACAGCAAATCCTTGTATAGATGTGGCAGCACAAAGGTACGTGGGCCTTAAGATTTCCTCACTGGGCGTGATCCTGATCTCTTCCACACTACCTGATACGTACCAGCCTCTCTCAAGCTGCACATGGAGTGAATCCTTTGGGCCAATAATAACCTTTCTGATCTGCATTTGTAGAGGATAGTTCTGAACTGTGATTCACATTGCTGTGAATTCAGTGCAATAATACAGACAGAGATCATAGGAGTTCCAGTCTCTGATCTGGACTTGCATTTCTGGCTTTGGCATGGACATGTCACCCATGTGCTTTGTGGACAGGAAACACATGCCTGCCCGGCAAGGCTGATGTGAGAGTTGTTCCGTGGTGCTGAGCCTGGAAATCCTTTGACTGCAAAGGGGCAAGAGCCCCAAGCGTAGCAGTAGGTAATACTGTCATACACTAATGCACATCCTAATGCACACTACATGTAGTTTAATTCCATACAGAACGAAGGCATGGGAATGTCCTTGTTTCCAGGTATGATGCTTGTCCTAGTGCTTGTAATAGACTGTTAATGAATCTTTCCATAACTGGAAGAAAATGACTAGGAAGCAAATAGCAACACCAGTAACTCAGGTGCAAAGGCAAACTCTGAATGACCCTATCTTTTCTCATACAGCAGAAATCTCTTATAAACACACACCCAATACAAAATCAGTTACAGAAACACCTGGAAATCTGTACTTGGTTATCTTGAAACTAAACCACCAGAGGAATTTGGGTAAGCTTTTGCTTAAGGACTATCATTATTGGCACTTGATCAGATACAGATAAGCTAAGTTTCCAGCTTATAGAGAGAATAACGCAAAAGGAATTGTAATAGATTAATTTCACATGTTTCATTTCAGGACAGGTAGGTTTTTTTGAAGCACTAAAGAAACAATAACATAAATCTGCATTTTAATAGCCCTGTAATTTATAAGAAAGTTTTAAAGCTTCTAGTCCTTGAGTTTTTGCAGTGTTTAGAAGGTTTTTTTCTCAATGTGGTATAAAAAGAATAGGATTCAGAAGTTGTTGAGCATGCATTTATTACTGCTTCTACCAAATACTTAATTACATTCCTTGCTTTGTCCCTCAAAGGAGAAAAGGGGGGTTCAAAAGTGTATTTTGTGACTTTTTAAGACTCACCTTTCTAATTAGCTTTTCAATAAATGTTGGGGTAATACAAATCCCAAACACAACTGGGGCCTCTCCATAGAGTGCTTGCACTAAAGCTTTTACTGTCCCTACAGATGAAAGGACGAAAGGCAGAAGCAATCTTTGCATTTCATGAGGTGAAGTGTATCAGGGAGGTTCAAAGCTTTATCCAAGATCCTATGGGTACCTCTTGCAGAGGTAGAATGTAACCTTGGAATCCCTTCAGCCTCCATCCATCTTCTTAAACATGTCATCTTTTGCACAACAATGCTATAGATGGGTTTCCTTGGAGGAATGGTTGTTTTTTCAATATATTCCCAACAGGACAGCAACTATCCCATTTCTGTACAGCTCCATGGCTATCTTGCAGGTGATGTATATAAAGTATGAAGCTACTGGTCATTTTCCTGCTGTGGAAGAGGACAACAGCTGTGAGCAAGAAGTAGAAATCAAGAAGTGGATAACTGCATATGACCATGAAAAATAGCAGTTGAACAGAGTGGCTTCCAGAGAAGGGTATGAACAGCACAGAAGCATGTTTTGACAGGATGTGGCTACTTGGAGTAATGTGATAGATCCTGAAGGAAAAACAGCTTTGCATTTTGGAATAGATGTCAAAACCAGCTCAGGCAGTATCAGTTGTTACTGGCACAGCTGACCATGTAAGACTATGAATTTCTCCAGATCTTCAGCCCAGCTTAGACATCATAGGAAGAACATTAGGCCAAGTTGGAAAATGAAACAGCCTGCAAGGAATGGTCAGATCTGTAAAGTGAGGAGCTTGCTAAAATAAGAGATCAGGGAGAGGGGCAGCAGAGCTCTCCTACAGCTGTTGGTGTTTCATAGGGGTGCATGACAAATCTAACTTACAAGTGTATTGTAGAGGAGGTGGGACCATCACTACAAGTCTACTGCCTCAGGAAAAAAAGGTGGAAGATCCTGGAAAACAAAGTATGCTGCAAAAGAAAAAAAGAAAACCAGCATCTAGGATGCTAGAACCAACCCATTTGTGACTCCTTCCTGGAGGAATCACTTCAGGAAAATCTGTGTTTATTACTGATGCCTTATAGACTATGCAAGTCAGCCTTCCCCCAGCACCTCATTTTCCCATGCTGAAACTGCCATGTGAATACACTTCTCACTTGGATACCAAAGACAAGTGATGTTGTTAAAACCCCCCTGAATCTGCAGAAGAACATTTCTAATGAATGGAGTTGTATCACCAGGATGTACAATGAAAACCTCAGTAGACAGAGCTTACATTGCAGGGGACAACCCTTAGAACAGCCCCATCAAGCCTCCTTTTCTCCAAAGGTCTCTGCTGATGCTGTAGAAGCAATAAAATACAATGTAAATGTATGCATGGTCAATAACTAAAGCCAACTGCCAAAGTACAGACCAACAGATCAGCTGGGAACACTCCCAAAAAAATCACAGTGCTTTTAAGCTATTGTCTTCCCTGTTCAAAAGGTATCGTATCTGCCTCTTTACCTAAAATGCTGCTAGACAAGAGGGAAGTGATATTAAAACCCTTTCAGACATTCAAGTATTAGAACATGCTATAGTTTTATTAGGGAAGAAATACACAATGGGAAGAAAATATCCTTGCAGTATCTTTTCACAAGTTGACTGGCAGCCCTGAAAGCCATTTCCTTCCACAAGCCCAGACTGATGTTACACCTGATCTCATGAAAATAACCGTGAAGTCTGACTTACCAAGATGACTCCACTGGCTTTAAGCCTCAATGAATAACATAACCCCTAAAAATAGTGTTAGAGTCTATAAAATCAAAACAAAGTTTGATGTAAATACAGTCATGCAAGTAAAAATGAAAATACTGAGTTCTCCATCAGGAAAACACATATAATAGACCAGCTTAGGAAAATCTGTTTGGACACCATGAACTTTGTGGATATCAGGATGAAAGGCAAGTTTTTTTAAGAATATAATCCCATTTTTACTGATTGTCAGAAAACTGAAAAGTTCCTTCCAAAGTGATGAAAAATCCTGTTGGGACCTGGCTATGGATACTGGGATTGATTTGCTCTTGTGGCTTCTTTCAACTGAGCTACTCCTGCATGGTGGTGATATTCTTCTCCTCAGATACCCCTGTAAACCAGACTGTGCTGCCATTTCTATTGTACAGATGGGAACAAAGGCAGAGGAAACGGCCAGATTTCCAACTGCACTTGTTTATGGAAATTAAAGGATTTATTGAAACGCAGCTCAAACATGCCTAGACAGGGCCTGATTTCCTTCCAGCTCACTCCAATGGGAGGCTCCTAAACAGCATGAAATGCAGCACCTGAATGTTATGATGAAAGGTTAGAATGATGTGTTGTAGAATCTGCTGGCTACTGTGATCCCAATGGCTTTCCTGTGCTCATCCTCACTGTGATCTGGAGTCATCAGCTAACCGCATGGAATGGCTGCAATTCACTCTGGCCTCCAGACTGAACAATGCAGCTTGTAAAATGCAACAATAAGGATGCCATCAACATCTGTTCCAGTCCATTCATGTGTCAGCAGCCACACCACATGGGAAGGTGTCTTGAATGTCTAGCAAATGGTTTCTGTGTAGTTTTGGGAAGAAATCTAGCTTATTAGGTTAGTCCTTGTGAACTCTGAAGATAACTTAATAGAATAGGGAGTTTCTGCCAAAGGAGCTCTGCCTTTGCTCTGTACAGAGCTTGCTTAAACGCTTAGACATTCCCTTGATGACTTTCTAAACTGCCTCTTTATAAAGAACAAACACATCAAGACAAACCCAGTGTCACTCTCCTGTTCATAATAGTGCTTACAGCCCTTCAGAGAGACTGTCCAGAGTTGTGATTATTCAAGGCAAATCTGGCCTGTTTCTTAGTTGCACATTCCTCTCTGTTAATATTCAAGCACAGACTTGGGTTAAGTCCAAGAGCTCCCTCAGTCATCCCATTCTGTATTCTTAGACACAACTTAAAGAGGTACAGAGCATCCACATGAGGACTGTGTTCCTGCACGGCAGATCCCCACGTGACACCACCAGCTCCCAGCAGATAGGGATTTGGGGGCACACATTCTACCAACAGAATGAGCAGCCTTTAAGAATAAGGCTTTCAAATATGATTAACAGGCCAGGTAGTCTCTAAGCCAGAAGAGAATAATCTGTCTCTGTGAAGTCCCTTCCTTTCCAGCGGCTGTACTGGCTGTTGCAGCCAAGGCAGAATGAAAGATGCTTTGCATGACTTTCAGTATGTACTCTCACAGGAAGCACAGTATCCTGTCTGGCTGTTGGTATGCTCACCACCTGACTTCAGCATGCTCCAAACAGCAAAGTCTTTTTACCCAAGTGGAATGTGCTGCAGCTCAAATACCGGGAATAAAATAAGCAAGAAGGGCCGCTCTATTAACTGGGAGGTCAGCACACTGTTTCCTTAAGGGTTAGCACTGAATTGGGCTCTTTCTGTTGCAGCCAGGCAGAGAAGTTGTATGTCTGCAGCCTTGACTAAGACAGTGGGGACTTCTAAAGACTTTGTGGTACTGCTGATTCTCCATGCTACAGCCTTAAGCCTTTTGTTAGGGTGGAGAGCAGAGAAAGAAGCCAGATCCAGACTGTCAAAGGGAGTTAAGATCTACCTTACTCTGTAAGACAACAGACAATGCTTCCAACCAACATGTGTGTGGTTCTGTGGTGTAACATCATCAGTAATGAAGAGCAGCTCCACCACCTTTGCATCTCCACGACCTTTGCGTTTGGTACTGATGCATTTGGCAGTATACAGCGCCTGGGCCTGGGTTCTCCATTCGCGACATGTTGATAGACTGGAAAAGGTTCAGACAAGAGCCCTGAGTTGAACTAAAAGGCTACAAAATAGATTTTAAGCAGAAACATCCAATACTGCAATTTATTCTCTTTGTTACAGGGTGATCTTCCATTCTGTAGAAGCAGCAATATGGGGACAAAACTGACCATAGGCTTTTCATTCTGGCAGACAAAAGGTATAATGAGATTTGGTGGCTGGGGGTTGAAGTGAGAACTTAGAGTAGCAGTAAAGTATTTCTAACAACTGGACCAATTTACTCAGGTAGCAATCAACTCTTCACTGCTGTAAACCGTTGAAGTAAGGTTGGACTCCTTTCTCAAGTTCAGTTTCTCATATTCAGTCCAGAAGACATTGATCTGGAATTGATTTTGATTACTATGATCTGCATTATATGAAAGATCAGAACTGATGAACTCATGGATTCCCTCTTTGTGCTTCTAGAATACCATGAATCTTCCTAGGAGTGTGGGAAACCTGATTCCCCTTCATTACATATATTCATTGACTTTAAGATGCTTGTTACTAGCTCTGCCTGCCTGACCTGAAACTTACTGCCTGATCACAGTAATGCCTCCCAAGGTGATGGTTCATTGCTGAACCTATGCAATTTTTTTCCTCTTTAACTCAACTTGCATTTTTGGAGTTGAATAAACACAGGGAAAGTTCACAGGGAACATGTGATCTGTAACTTCATACAATAGTTAGCTGTAAACCCTCTGTCTGTGTTGATTCAGAAACCAAGAAACCCCCAAGATACGTTTCTTCAAAAACCAATAAAGACCTCCTCCAACCAGCACACAAATGGACAATCTCAGGTCGCACATAACACAAATCCAACCCGGCATTTTAATTCCTAATAAGCATAGCGATGTAAACACAACCACAGACATTGTTTTCCAATTAGGAGAAAGTACCACGGGGTAGTTACAGACCCCTATGGAAACGTGCAGACATTTGGTTGCCTAGCAAGTGAAGGAAATGGAAAGCCCTCTCTCTCAGCTAGGACATTCATAATTAGGCTGGTAGGGGTAGAAATAAAAGCTCTAGGAGCAAATATAGCAATAATCCCCACTGACCCAGGAAAGGCCAAGGCAGTGCTAAGGTGAGGGACATAGAGATGTGTCCTTACCAATGCTTTTTGCTGGAATATTAGCTTACCACAACTCTGTGTGTGTGAACAACTGAATTCTGACTGCTTGTAGGAAGCAGTCAGTGAGAGCACCTGCTCATAGAAGCTGCTGTGTGGCCTTGTCTCCATAGGATATGTTCTCAGTGTTTGGCAGGGCCCAGGAACTTCTCCTTCAGGGCAGACACTGCATTCACAAGAGACTAGAGTCCAGTCTGCTCTGGTGCAGATGAAAACATCAGCAAAAGAGGCCCATTTGCCATGTGGAGGTGAGACCAAAGAGATATGCGTGTGTCATGGCACCTACAAAACGTGTTTCCTGATGGCTGGGTAGCAGAATGCTTTGGTTAGCTGGATTTACAAGGCAGCACCATTTGTGGCTGTGGCCTGGGTCTCTGGAGGAGAACCTCCTGGGGGCTCAGGCACAGCTGTGTCTGAGCATTAGTTCATACCAGTCTTTCAACCCTGCCTTTGCTGTGAGCCATGGAGAGCAAGTTCCTGCACTGCTGGCTTTTGTATCTCAAGAAACAAAAGAATCTAAATGGACAATTTAACTTTTACTACCACTGGGGCTAACTCCAAAACATAAATGTTGTAGTTTTGATATTGTTGGTATCACAAAGAAAATGTCCCTTTTTGCACACAGCAAGCAGCTCTGCTTCCACATTCTCACACCTTCATGCTGATGTTGGCCTCATCCTCTTGGAGAAAGGAAAACAACAAAGCCTGGTGCAAAGTAATAATATGTTTTCCTTCAGGTTAAATGGTCAAACAGATGTGGGAAAAGGTGTCATGGACTTGCTTGTGGAAGAAACAGTTTTCTCAGACATCATCCCCTTCCATATTGTGGTACTGGCTTCCACAGAACAAACTTTTTCCATCCCAAATACTACCCATAACTACATCAGACAAAGCTACTGCTGGACTATGTTGTCTTCACACAACATTCCTTCTCCCTGGAAAAGCAGGAGGAAACCTTCCTACACAGCAAGAGTCAATCACCTAGCACCACTGCAAGCATTTCCTGGCCTACCAATTTCTCCTTCTGTGCTCCCACAACTTAAGGGTTTCAACCTCATAGCGCCTGGGTTTGGAAGGGGAGAGAAGTGTAAAATTGCTTTGATTTAAAGATTGCTCTGATTTACAGGGGCTCTTAGCACCATGTTACACAACTTAACCAAGTGCATGAATCTTGGATATAACTTCAAGACATCTGGGGCTTAATCTGAAACTTTGAATTTTGTCTATGGGAAAAAGCCAAGCATTTTCAGGTTGTTTTTATGATGGGATGGTGGGAAGGTAAATGAAATTAACTATAATAATCAGCCAATTCTTCTGTTGGCTAAACGACCTCTATACCAGTGTTTGCAGCGCTTTTAATCCCTGTTTCACAGTTACTTCACATCAGCAGTTTTCAGCTCTCCCAGGGCTTATTTTCCAGTGTAAACACAAGGCTTTAAATTGTGAAATTTGATCTGCTGATATTTTCTTACCTCTCACAGACCCCCGGCAATAGTCCATCACCTCCTATGCTTCTCCAGAGCACAGGGATACAGCCACTGCCCAGATAACTGGCTATATTTGTGTCACCGGGATTTCTGCACAGCTAGGACTTTTCCCTGCCTTTAACAAAGGAATACAAGGTGTGGTGGAGCAGGGGGAAGGGATGTTTGCAATGGCTCTAATCCACAAAGATGGTTTCCAGCTGCATTTCACATATGATTTGGGGTTTGGATGAGGTTTTGACAGAATTTCTCCATGAATTATGCAAGAGGCTGCTGGAATGCTGCAAGTACACAGAGGCACAAAGAGACTTGTTCAAGCAGCCTTCAGACAACACACTGCCATCTGACACATGAACCAAATCAAAGCCCACTCCAAAAGGCACATAGGCTTACACCAGGGAGGGAAAGTGAGAAGCGGACCCCCAGTGCTGTGGGGTGCTGAGGAGGGGACATGAGGCCGCCTGTGCGAGGTGCTGCAATGCAGCACTAGATGGTGCTGTATTTTAGAAATAGCTTTGCCTTTATATTGGATCCTGGCTCCTTTTCTATTGAATGCAGGCTCAGAGATGTGGCAAATACACAGATGCTCCTTTTAAGAAACATCGCTGCTCTCTCCAAGGAAACTATGGATTTTCCTTTCCGTGTGTTTATAACATAGGAGTTAATACAGCCTATGGATTTGTAACTGATGAGTTGCCAGTTAAACTCTCCAAGTGCTGCTGTTTTCCGTGGGTGTGTGATGGGAACTTCAGGGCACTGTAAAAACAGTGTTAGAAACAATGCTGTGTCCATGTCTATCCTTCTCTGATTTACCCTCTTCCTCCAAAAGCCCAGCAGCAAAACTGTGCTCCCTCAACATAGGCTCAGACTATTCAACTCTGCAAGCAAAGCCCTGGCCTGCACAGGAGCACTCTCTAGGGAAGTGGGTGGCACTGGGCATATGGTTGGTGCCAGAAAAGACTTCAGTGGTGCTTTTAGAGTAGCATCCGTTGGATTGTCGCACTGCCACAGGCTGCTTCATGTGAGGTGCTGGGCTCCCATAACTCCCTGCTGGAAGCACTGTCACTTGCCCTATGGCTGTTCAGAAGTGACAGGAAGGTGGGCACCAGGTGAAGTGAAGGCAGAAACCTTTGAAATTAATGGCCTAAAAAGTCGCGTGTGAAAGGAGATGGGCTGCCTCCAGGGTTTACTCCCATTGCTGTTTCTAATCACACTTGTGCTGGGTATGTTTGGTACATTTCTGAAGATGCTGGGCACAGATTCAAAGCTGGCCACTCCATCAGGCATAGCAGGTGCTCAGCAGTTGGCTGGATACAGCCTAGGCTGCAATGGGCAAAGCCTTCTAGGAGCTTTCCCCAGGGTAGGAAGGGCTCAGAGACACCTGCTTATTCCAGTCGGTCATCCAAGGAGGCAGACACTCTCTCTTCCCTCCTAATTCCAGAGCTTGCTTTCATTCCAGGTGCAAGTGAGTTTGGTTTCCTGGCCACAGACAGGGCAGTCAGAGCCAGGAAAGGGTAATTAATGTCAGGACAGATCAGGGACGCAGTGCAGCAGAGCTCACTTGGCAGGAGCACAAAGAAGGGAGGGGGAGATGTCTTTTGGAGAGTCTGCAAGAGGCCGAACCAGCCAAATTTGCACTACATTGAGCTGAGCCAGGTTGTCTACCCAGCAGCCAGGCTCTTCAAGGGGTCAACTTTCTCTACATCAGCAGTCCAGACACAGCTTTTTGGAAGGGAAGAATGGGGCAAAAATGGGTTTGCCTCTTTTTATAGGGAGAGGGCATGGATGAAAGGGTGAAGTAGTTCTAGAAGGGAAATACAAGCCTGTACAGAAGGCTGTGTAGGATGGAGGCTGGCGTAACCAGTGTGTCTGCAGGGATGCTCAATAGCTGAGTGAGAACAGGCCCATCTCTGGCTGTGCACTGAGCAGCCTGTCCCATCATACAGCATGGCAAGGTTTAGCTTGGCAACAGAGGTGGTGTTTGGCTGCCAGAGCCTTGGAGGGGAGTCAGGAGCTAAGGAGGCACCATTCCAAAGGGCTAATGCACTCATGCTCAGGAGGCTGCTTTGCTAAGAGTCAGCAGCTAAACACAGAAAGAAGGTCTGTGATGACATCTGCTTCAGAGCCTGCATAAATTCACCATTTTCAGGGGGTCTAAAAGGATGGGGTCTCCCACCTCAGGTAAAACCCAGCTATGGCATGTGCTGTGTTCCAGTGACAAAGAAAGTTTGGAAGCTAAATGAAATTAATCTGCCCAGGAGCCATCTGAGATGCATCGTAGTGCTGTGGGAATTACAACTATATAATAGACTCCAGTGCTCTAAGGAAGAGTTGTTTCCTCTTATCCCCACGTGCCTATGGCATCTCTAATATATATCCCAAAGGCTATGTATAAATTGGAGCAGGGATAAGCAGAAAGATGAGACTGTCTGCAGCAGACAGCAGGGCAGTAGAATATGCCCTGTCATACCTGAGGATGCTATATTGAGAGACAGGTTGAAGGGAGTAGAGTTATTCAGCTCCCTGGGAAAAGGCATTGGAAGGGGCTGGCACCTCTCCCAGACCGCAGAGAGAGGCGCTGTCAGGCAGAGCTTATGGCAACAGGACCTAATTCTTAAAACCTCTCTCTATCCTGTTCACAACTAATTCTGATAGGGAATAGGAATCAGAGCCCTAAGCTCTTCAGTCTTTGTCCGCCCCTTGCTCATCTGTCAAAGGGGTAAATTGAGGTGCACTATGCCATAGTCTTTCTCGCTCTTCATCCCAGGCTCACACTGTTCTGCCCAGTTCACGCAGCTCTCAGAATTTTGTCAGCTCAAGTTCTGTCTCCTTAGACTTGCTTTGGCTGTGTACTATTTTCACTTGGAATTTACTGCACTTCATCACATTCTCTCTACAAAAGCCCTGACTCTCTTCTATCTCTAATTTTGATTAATTCTGTGGCAATGAGGGCAGATCCATAGACATTCTCAATAGAAGATCTGTCATGGGGAGGCACTCAGGCCTTTTCCCACTGCAGATTACTGTGGGGAAAAGCCATTTAAGTTTGCTACTTTAAGCTTCAATGCTGGAGGAAACAACTCCTGATCCTAAACTGCAATAGCCCACGACTGTGAGAGACTGCTTGAGGCTGGGGCTGCCACACTGGGGTAGCTGATGTCATGCTGGATTACCCCCTTAGATAGCCAAGCTAATATACAGCCTATCAGCTGCCTGCACAGTGACTTTTAAATCTCATAGCAAGAAAGCCTGATGGCCAGGGGGTACTTTTAAGCAGAACACAGAGGTAAAAATCCTGCTTTCAATTAATTGCATCACCAGGGAACTGGAGGGCAATTTGGATTAAACTATTAAGGCTCTTTCAGTCAGTTCCCAGGGGAAGATCCAGCAGGAGTGAAGGATTCAGCCAGAAATGGCAGGAGTCAGAGGAACATGGAGGGGTTATTCTGCCCTGCATAACATTCCAGTTTCACTGTCATCTGGACCCCACCACTGCCAGCAGTGGGGGAACTGGGGAGTTTAAGGCAGCTAACATGAAACCTGTTGTGCACAGATGAGGGAGTCACTGATCTATTGCTTGCTGGGGCCGAGGTTTGTTATGGCCCAGGCTGACCTGCCTGGAGATTCCTCAGCAGAAGAAATAGAGCAGTGCCTTCCTACCCTCACTACCCAGTCTGTGTGTGGCTGAGTTTGCCTACTCATAAAGTAGCCTCTGTTTTAGAGGATCCAACTTTTCAGTCTCTCCATGGGCAAAGCCAGGATTTTTTTGGGTTTGCGCCTGATGCTGCCGATGGGATCTGCCTGCTGCTCTTTCTTGAATTATAAAGTATGTGCTACTGGCAGCTAGAAGCAGTCTCCTCTCCCTACATAATGCCAAAGACTCATTTATTCTCTTCAAGTTTAAATAAAGCTCCACTGTTGTGAAGTGTTAGAAAGGGCTGGCTTTTGTTCTAGAACTACTGATGGGATTGCTTGAGCTGCCTCACAACTCCAGGCTATGAGGGCACCACTCAGCTCCTCTGCATCTCACAGCAAGGACAGCTCTGGGAAGCATCTCTCTCACTCCCACCTGTATGCCTAGATAATCAAACAAGTGATTCACTGGGCTACCTGTTGTAAATCAGCCTAGAAACTGGGGGTTAGGTGTGTGCTTTTCTGTCCACAGCTCAACTTCCCCAGGAACAGTGCACATACCTGTCCCTGGATGTGATACAACAGCTTTCTCTGGCAGAAACATGGAGGTTGGTGACTCAAGAGGGCTCTAGAAGTGTCTTCAGGCTGTAAAGCAGCCATCCGGTGCAGAGAAGACAAAAGCAGACGAACAGAAACAAGAAACCCCAAACAAACAAGTAATTTGTGAAGCAAAGCTGATTTCTTCGTGGTATATAATTAAACAAGAGGCTCAGTCCAGACTACATCCAGAGCTATGGCTAGGAGCAAGTTGAACAAATTTATCCGAGTTCAATTTACTAAAATAATGCTCCCCCCTCAAGTAGTTGGAAATCCTCTGTATCTGCGTTTTGGTTGTGTCATTTCTCTGACGTTAAAAGTCAATGAATGCCAGATGTCCCTGATTCTGCTTTCCAGCAAACAGGTATCTTTTAAATTGAACACAATTTGCTGCAAAGTTAGTTTTGTGAAAGAAGGGGAAGGGGAGAAGGGACAAGAAAACCCCAAGAACTACCAGCACGTACCATGTGCAAAAGGAGTCTGCAGGAAATGGGGGTCATGCAGTTGTCAAGGCAAAGAGCAACACATTCAATGCTCCATGGCATGGAGCAGCATGGAGTTCTAATGAGCAGAAAGAACAAAGTCAGACCCACTATTTTATCCTGTGTTGATATTCTACCAGAAAAATGATCACAGAGAACGTTTATTGCCCCCCTCACAAGATCATGCTTAATAATAAAGCTACACGTGTTATTTACTACAATGTTTGCCTATTGCATAAGCAGAAGTGCCTGGATCCTCACTGCATGCTGAGGTCCTTCCTCTCAGGCTGGCGGTCCATTGCATATGCACACATACATGGACTGCACTGGGCATAAACTTAATTACAACCATATGGACAGACATGTTAAACAAACCCCAAACCATCAGGTTGCTCCCTTCCTTTACCTTCAGCCCCTACACAGCTAATGTACCCTAAGAAACAGGTCTATAAAATTGCATAAGGCAGCTTAAACCAAAGTGGGCTGCTGTGCCCAGCAGGCTCAGTTTCATGTTGGAGTGACTGCCTAGTGTATCCTCTCGAAGGTCCCTAAGGATTAATGTCCATAAGGGCTTTTGCACAGAGGCTGAACCCCATCCGTGTAAATAATAAGCCTGGATAGAAACATATGTGCTCATAACAGAGAAAGCTGGCACAGAGAAATAGAGGATAGTGGAAAGAATGCAGAAAGATGGGAGATGCACAAAGAATGGCTGAGCTGCATAACAAGATTCCAGAACTGCAGGGCAGTAGTAAGAGACACCCATAAAGGAGCAGTCACTTCTCCTGGAGTTAGAGGCTTCCTGCCACCAGCTCTTGAAGCAGCAGCATGTGCTGGTTATAGTTTCCCACAGTGCTCCCCCACTTCCACTCACAGGAAGCAGGACCTGTTGAGCAGCCCTGCTGCAGAGAGCACTCTCACAGGGGCTGGTTGTTCCCTGCTTGCTCACACCTTGTGACACATGGCCTGAACAGCTTCAGCTTAGGCTCTATTAGAATAAGTGTGCTGGGAGCCATTTCTTTCCCACCCTTCTTCCATGTCTATGAGTTTCTGTTGTCTTTGGCTACCTCCATGCTCCGAAGAGGAACAGTAGGGAAAAAGAAGATCCAAATGTGTAACTTTTATAAGACATACAGCATCTGCTTTTATTAGAGTATTCCTGGGGGTCCAGGTGGGGAAACTGGCCCTGACACAGCAAAAGCAGGAGTTCCAAAAAATCCCCCAAACACAGCAGAATAGAGAAGAAAGATACATCTTTATCTGTCATGCACTGTTTTACAGTTACACCCTGTGGGTGCACAAGATTAATTGTCTGGGTATGTTTGCCACATGTGAAAGCATCCCAGGAGCAGTCAAAGAGTAAGATGAAGCTATTGTATTTTTATACTGATATAATTTCCTCCCTTTCCTTTTTACCTCTGAAAACCAGTAAAAACCTGCAAGGAAACAGGGTGCAGGGTACATGGGCAGGGTGACAAAAGGACACATGCCAGCTGACTAGTAGGAAAGGCCTCAGCAACCAAGAGCCCAGCAGGTCTCAGTGGAAAGCAGGGATAGCGGTTGTGCCAGGGGACATGGCAGTGTCTTGAGGTGGCTTGGTGGGGGGAGCAAGAGCTGATGCTGCATCTGCTCCTGAGGTAATACCAGCACATGCTCTCCTCCAGAGATGAGGAAGGAAACGATACTTGTGATAAGAGGCAAAAAAGAGACAGAGAACAGGATACTGTGGTTTGAAACTGAATTGTGCCCTCCACAAACAGAGCTGCAGGGGAGATGTGGACAAGAGGCTCAGGGTTTTCCAGGAAATGTTGAGCCCTTTAAGCTCTGTTGAGAGGCACAGAAAAGGGAGACGAAAGCCAAACAAGTGTCTTACTCTACACCATTGGCCCCAGCAGCAACCTGCACAGCCCTCCCTGCTTATCCACTGTGGCAAAAGCTCTCTGCTCCCTTCAACTTGGCAGATGGCACTGGCTCAGCTGAGAGACTTGCAGCCTGGGTTTGGGTTCAGATGCTGCCAAGTTTATGCCAGGGTGCTGCAGAGTCCCACTCCAGCAGACAAGTCCACACTATGAAATCAAAGCCTAATCTCCCTGAGCTATTGATAAAAATTTAAGAGCTGGAAGAATGGGGTTTTCTTCAGCTTGAAAACAAAGTGTCCAGGCAATTTCATCATGCTGTTACAGCTCATGCTGTGGTACCAGGCAACATGACTTGCAACACTGCTGATGCAGTACAGAAGGAAGCAAGAAGAAATTAATTTTTGACATGTTAATCACCCACCAAAGGCTTGGAGCATCAAACAGGCTGTCAGTAGCCATTTCAGAGGGAGAAGAGCACCTCAACTTCTACTGAACCAGTCATGTGTTCCCAGTGTTGAAGCAGCCAGGAAAAGGTGATGGGTTATGCCACCCAGACCCAGCTAGCACTTTCCTGCCCTTGCTGTCAATTGGCTCATGTTTAGTGTTAACTCTGCCTGAAGAAAGCCACTTGCAATATAGCAGAGGTAACACCTGGCTGGGAGATCTTTGGAGCAAGTGCATTCATCTCATCCTTCAATATCCCTGTCTAGGGTCTCACTGCTATTGAGTTCAACAAGATGCATTCCCAGACCTGTCAGAGCCCTGAATTCAGTCCTTTGAATTCCAAGATTCAAGCATGACTCTAGGATTCTGAGCCTGTTCCGGCAACGTGTAATCCCCATCCAATAAACCCCACATTATTTCAAGGTACAGCTGCTGCTGTGCAGTATGTATAGTGATGACTTACATTTACAAATGAAGCTGTTATTGCAGTGGGGAAGTTAAAGGCTGTAAAACTGATAGTACAGCACAGATCTACTGCTTCCCTTCTCTCAAACAGTGGCCGGTAAAAATTCCTCAGCTCTCATCTCCTGCAACAGTTTGTCATCTCACAGTGCACCTGAGCTTCCACAGAAAAAGAGACATTTTGGTCTCCAGCAAGATCAGAACATTAACCCATGGCATTCCTGCCCAGGCAGAAGATCCCCAGGAAAAATGTTGGCAACATGTGCTGCTGCTGAGTAGAAAGGAGGTGGAACCACCCCTGCTCCCAGGCTCCAAATGCAAAGTCTACCTATTTGCAAAGACTGAATACGCATGACTGATCTTTCATGTAGGAGTCCTTCCCCTCAACTTCCTTCCAGGTCACTCCTACAAGGCAAAAGCAAATGAAAGATGCTGATTTCCTCCCCAAGGAGTGAAAAACCAGGGAACAGGCATGACTGAAAGAATTTGTTAAATACTACTATACTTAAGAGCCAGCTCTGCTCCTCACTGACCCATGTGTAACTCTCCTACAGCTAGCTGGGACACAGGCATGAAAATGAGGAAAAAATTTGGCATTTGGGCTTTAAAAACATCTGAGAAAGCTCCACCCTACCAGCATTAGTTTTAAAATCCATCAGGCTTTCCCTGGGGCAGTAAATTACATTATCTTCATTTAACAGATGGAAGGATGGGAGCACTCATAGCCCCAAGGTAACCCCACTTCACTGGTGGAGCTGGGAAAAGACCTGCATCCCCCACAGTGCTGAAGAGCTTTCATTGCCAAACTATTTTGCTTCAGCCCAAGCCTGATGTCCTGAAGGCTTTCTCTACTGTCTTTTAGCTCTTTTGACTTGATTTCACTTCTCCAGCAAGCAGAACCGTGTGTATCAGCCACAGCATCTCAATTTCAAATGGTCTGGCTCTCCTTTCTCCAACACTATTTCCTGACTCTTCTTCCAGTCTGCAGCTTGCTGAGCAGAGGATTAGGATTCACCGAATCAGGCAGAGGAAGGTTTTCTCCAGGCTGGGCTGCAGATACCACCTTTTCCCTCTCAGCTCAGGTACCCAGCACCTCCCTGTTCCTGCCTTGTACCAGAGACACAGAAACCTCCCTAAATTCTGTGCCTGTGCACAAAGGGATTGTTTTGAAATCGAACCTTCTGAAGTGTGTCTTGAGCCCAGCTCCGCTTTGGACACACTGTTGAAATTTGGATTTAATTAATTCCACTTGAGTTTTGAAATGGTGCGATACATTTTTCAGAGGTTCCCCCCCCCCCCATTTCCTGGATCAGAGCCTCGACCACATTCATGGAAACACTGAAGGGAAAAAAAATCCCTAGCAATAATTCACCAAGTGGGAACTGAAAACATTTGCTGAAGAAGGAGGAACCTCTTGGTCTGTGGATGCTGGGAATAATTCAACCTCTCCTCCCAATTCCCTGAGGCTCAAACAGCCCTTTTTCCGGCAGAGCTGTGGTTATTTGAGCAAGCTGCCCGGGGGACAAGTGCATGTTACTTGTAGGATTTGGGCTGGAAAGATCAAGCACACGGATTTGTAGGCAAGAAGGGGTTTGTGCTTCAATAACTGCCAACAGCCCCAAGAAGAGCCCAAGCTTGCAGGATGCAAAGTTCTCCTTGGCAGAATCCAACTCAAATATCCTGGAAGCATGCAGGGAACTGCAGACATCTCTGTCAGCACCATGTCCTTCAACAGTACATCTTGCATGCAACAAAGGCACCAGTCCAGGATTCATACAACCTCCTCTTCGCATTTCTCCCCTATGCTGCTGGTTGCTTGGAGATGTTTCCCAGTGTATCATGTGCCTAATCAATACAGTTCATATGGCTCAATAAGCAGTAACTGTCTGCCCTACACATGCAGCTGTGCAAACAGTACCGTGAAACATGGTAGAGAGTTGCCTCCAGAGTCATTGTAGGAGATTTCCAGGGCACCTGGATCTTTGGAAAGAGTTGCCAAGATAAAATGCAAATAAGGATGCTGCCATGGTGTCCCTCTGGTGTCCCACAGGTACAGTGACTCTATAAAACCTACCTTGATTGTGATGAAAGCCCCATGCTGGGGCACTGGAGGGTTCTAGTGTTACCCTTCAACTTCTCTCTTCTCCTTAAAAGATGGTGTCAGATTTCTGGAAATTCCTTTCTTCCTCTGCCTCCCAGAACAGAATTCCAGTCTCATCATAGGGGCCTGGAAGGAGGCTGGAGAAGGCAGGAGATTTCAACAGGGAAATTGTACAAAGTCTGTGTCATTCTGCACTTCCCAGCGAGTTGGATCCTCTCAAAGCATCCAATGACCTATGTCCACTGTGGATGGAGAGGAGTCTCTCTTCATTTAGCCCCACCTGTAATAGCCCATATCTATGCTAGGGCAAGAGAGGCTCCCATTCCCATGCAGAGGCCAAATACATCTTGTAGGGCTACAAGAGTGGTTCCAGTTCCTGGTGGTCAGCTACAGCATTAACACACAGTAACAGTTACCTGCATTCTCCCTGACAAACACCAGACACACTTAGAACCAGAACTTACTGCTCTCTTATTGTGGACTAAAAATCAGAACCCAGCTCTGCTTACAAACAGAGCAGAAAAGCTTGTATGTACAAGCGTGCAGAAACTAGGTCTTGATCATCAAGGAGCATGGTTGCAGACGGTCTGCAGGCTGAAAATGGCTGACCAAAACTAACTTGAGCTAGGAGTTAGATTCTGAATGCTAGTACTGACTACTTGAAAAGCACTCAGAGCACCAGAAAGTGTTAATGCCTGGTCATCACCCAGACTCCATTATTTAAGCTGTTAGGTAAAAGAACTGCCAACCTGCATGGAAAACCCCATCCATTTCGCGTCTGTCATGTATTCTCAAATCCATTCCACATAAATCCAGAATACACATGAGACAAAGTATATACCATTGGCCTCAATTCCTCTTTCAAAATGTACAGCACGACCAAAGACAAACCACAATCCCACAACTAAGAACACATTTCAGGACAGATGCATTATACAACTATACTGCTAAAAAGAAACAATTTCACCAGTTTTGTACTCCTGTGTTTAGTGATAGCTGGATCTCATTCCAAGACTCTCATTGCCTTTAATGACTGCTGATTCTAAAGCAAACCAGCAAACAAAGACTGGATTTGATCCAATTTACTGAACAGCAGACCTATAGTGTCCATAGGTTTTAGCCCTGAGTGCCATGTGGTGATGCAGACAGGATAAAGCAGAGGAGTCTGATGCCTCTCTTGAATGGCCACTGTCTGTCTCCAATCACTGCTAACCCAGGTATTGGGTAATGGAGCAGAAATCTTTCTTCCTCAGCAACTGAATCCAATAGTGTAAGAGAAAGAGCTGCCTGTTTCAATTCCTGTGAATTACTAGGGATGGGTAGAAACTTTAACACAACATTTTGCCACCAGTAAAATGCTTGTTCATTGATGGAGAAGACATTTAGGTGAAAATTAGCACCTTGAAATGTAAGCGGAAGACAAATTACCTTCATTTTGATCAACCAGAAACAGAAACAACCTGTTTTGAAGTAACTTTAACTCAACAGCTGAAAACAAAGTGAAAAAAAATGGAAGCGATTTGAGGCTTTTACTTGAACCAAGATGCCTCTTAAATGTCTTGGCATGAACAATGAATTTCCCAAATCTCTTTACACTGTTTATTTCTAAATACCGGATGTCTGGTTTGCTCAGAGTGTGTGTGTGTGTGTGAAGTACTTGCCTGGCCTGTCTGCCCCAGTGTCACAACCATAGCACAGACTTCAAGAACTCCTGGCACAGGGAGGAAACGCAGCAGACAAAAGAAGGGCAGAATAGAGCATGGCTTATATTTGAAATTGCTTTTCCAGTAATAGGGATGAGACTTCTCTTCAGTAGCAGTCCTGGGGACTCTAAGTCACTTGCTATGATGGCACAAAGTGGCAGAAGTTAATCAGCATGGGGCATACATGTGAAGACTCAGTTTTGCTCCTTAGAGAAGCCAATGGTTTTGCTTACACCCAGCTGGGTTTCTTCAGAAACTGTTGCTGTATTTCTGGGGAGAGGCTTTGTAATTCAGCATAAAAGATTGCTTTCTGTGTGTGAGCCCTGTGGGATAAGGCACTGGCTTCTCACAAAGGGTTTTCCCAGAACACTCCCCAGCAGGGCAAAGCTTGTAATAGCTAACACTGTGTAATCACGTGCGCTGTCATGAGGCATGTTATTCCATCTGGGTCCTTCCAGCACCCTGACTGAAGAATCTGTGCTAATTACTGGTAATCAATTCCAGACTCATTTACAAGGATCTAATCTTCAGCTTCACAGCAGAAATGCTGCACTTTAACTCAGATAGAGAAAGATGCTGGTCATCTGCCATTGAAAAGGCAAGACTTGGCTGGGTGGGGAACACCAAAGCCTTTGTCTCCTCTCACATTTAAGAGAAAAGCAGTGTTTTTGCTGTTGGGCTGCCGCCAGAGCTATTTCTATCAAGTGAACACATCGTGGACAGCAGACCTGTGCAGTCAGGAGTTGAACAAGCCAAAACATCTCCCCTGATATTTGGGCTACTAAAGACACACAGCCCAGCACAGCGGGTTTCCTCCAGAAGCTAAGCTGTCATCCAGGGATGCTCCTTACTGTCTGTGCATACAGGCTGGCAGCACAAAGGACCAGGCATGCTCTTGGACTTAAACCACAGACAGATCAAGCCAGCATGACAGCAGACCCAAAGAGGAATGTAATTAGTGGTGGATTATAAATCTCTGGCTAGGTACCTGGAAACACTTGCATTGTGAAAGCAACAGCCTTGCTGATGGCATTTGGGCTTAATTTAAGTCACGATTACAGACAGGGTGCTCTGAGCTGGCAGGGGTCAGAAGGCAAATCAAAAACAGGCTCCTATTTGTCTTGACTCCTGCTGCTAGCCTCACCTTTCCAGCCTCACAGCCCAGACAGAAGCAAGCACTGTTCTCCTCTGGCCAGCTGGTGAGCAGCAAGTGTGGTGCAATTCATGCCTAGTCTGCTTGCACCGTGTCTGTCCGTGGAGCAGCGGAAAAAAGACAACATAGTTGGGTTCTTTTGCTCTAAAGAGCATTTTTAAATGAAGAAAGCCAAGGACATCTCCAAATGCAGCAAGGGGAATGTGAGGCAGTTGCTGTGTGGGAAATCTGAGTTGAAGACACAAGCTCTGCATACCCTTATGTTCAGAGAACCCAGAGACAGACTTTTGAAGAGATTTCAGTGCAGCTCTGCACCTCCAACTCATAGCACAGAGTGTTTCTTGTCAGACAGGGTAACACCCTAGATCATGGCAGATCCAAGACCTTTACTGTTGCGCAGGCACATGCCAGTGAGTTAAGAACGAGCAGTGAATGTAGGAACTCCCTGCCAGTTCCAGAGCCACACCATGCCAACTGCATCTACAGCCAACAAGGGGCAGGCATGTGTGTGTCTGAGCAGCCTCCCAGCCTTGACAGGGAGAGGAAGGAGCCATGACTCACTCACAACTGGAGAGCGCATACCTGGCAGAGCAGGTGAGAGACTCCAGACCTCTGCATCCCACCACGGGTCCTGCTGTCTCTCCTGAAGCATCTCAGGACTGTTCTTCTTCCTTGCTTGCATAGGATTGAGAAGCCGCAGTCTGAGCAACCCAGGAGGCAGTCCTGTGAACAGAGTGTGGAAGGGACATTAACAGGAACATTAATAAATGAACTGACTTTTCAAAGAGCTGGACGGTGTTTGAAGTGTTAATAGCTGAAGGCTACTGTATGATTTAAAAGCAAGCTGGTGTGGACACTGCCTGCCTTTGTTTGAGGTCGTTTGCATTTCAGGCCTGCCAGCTCTCATTCATCTCCAGAGAGACATATTTAGCTGTCACTTGAACTGAACCCTGACTGACACTTCATGCTGGTTTTCTCAGGAGTTTGGTGGCTGGTCAGTAAGTCCTGGCAGGAAAGCAATATAAAAGTAGCTGCAGAAGTTGAGATCTGATCTAAAACCCCTCCGAGTCCCTGCAAAACATTCCTCTGATATCAGTAGGCTTTGGATGGGGGCCATCACAAACAAGACACATGCTAGAGTACATCACAGTTATTTCTATCCAAGAGAGCAAAACAGGTTTCTGAGGGGAAATTAGCAGCTGGAGAAGCAAGTGGGGGTCTGGTCCCCTGGGTTTTATCCTTAGCAATAGCTTGTGCCCCAGTGCTTTCCTGGGAAACCCTGCCCACTTTGCTGGCAGAGGGATCCTTAAAACAATTAGCTTTACTAATAAAGCTTCACAGAGACTTGCTCCAGCTCTTTTCACTGCTATCAGACCACAGTGAAGCACTGCTACTCAGACCAAACACACAAAATCATCTCTACTAGTCAGAGCCACTCTGCTCCCAGTGGACACAACTTTGCTGCAGAGCCCCATAGAGGTCATTTGATGCCTGTGAGTTCACAGTTCCCTAAATAAGGCACTGGTACCAGAGGGCACATCTGCTCTATGTGCACTCACCAGCAGACAGGTGAATTTCCGTACTGTCTGAATAATCCAGGTTCCTTTTCTTTTGCTTGCTGTTGGGGTTGTCTTCCTATAGCTTCGTTTTCTGTGCTTGCCTGAAAGCCATCAGGGCAGAGTGTGAAGGTACAGAGCCTTGAACATGGTGGAAAGAAAAAGATGACTTTTAGAGAAGTAAAAAACCAAGGAGAAAATAAGAGGCAGAATACATACTACACTGTAGGCTGAGCTTCTATGCGTGTGGTCATCTATTTGTTGTTTTGAAGATGTGCACAGGTAGGACTTCACCTGGACAGTCCAACTTACACCTGCAGTTAGTTGACAGATCCCTCCCTTGATCAGACTTGGTTAAGGAGAGACCATATAGATCATACTGGTCAGGCCAGCAGACGGGATATACCTGGGAATCTCCTCATTTCATTTAGTATGGATGATGACAGCCTGACTGTAGCCTTGGATCTTCTTATAAAGAGAAGTTAAGATTGTGAAAATAGACTCATGACAGTAACTCCCAGGTGATTTTTGGAAAGATAACACAGTGGGAGAACGACCTTCTGAAATGTTATGAGCTGAATGAGACCATACATCCTTCCTGCTGCAGCCACTCAGACCCTTTGGCAACAGGCAAATGCAGCTTAAAGTGCAATTAGGTTATTTAAAAGCTGACAAGCCTCAGGTTTTCTCTGCCAGCAATTTTTGAACAACAAATTCAAGATAATCCTACATTTTATTCACCCAATAATTCTCAGTCTGCAGATCACTTCCAAGCAATTGCATCGGAGTTGGGTATTCAAGTCCCAGGTGCTTTGCTGTGGGCATGTAAAGGACATCGGTTAGGTTTCTGAGAGAATCTTTGTGGTGTGATGACTTGCAAAGCCACTCTAAAATACACAGAAGCAGTACTATTTTAGCCAATCTAGAAAGGCACTAGAAGTAATTCAGTTACAGGAAGGAACAGGGCAGATGCCAAAGCCTGTCAGAGGAACAGGAGGAAAACAGATAAATGCAACTTATGTGCTTTAAAAATAAATCAATAAATACAATCCTTTTACTGCTTTTTTTCCCCCCAACCTGCTAAAATATGCAATTAGCTCATTAAAAACTCAAGCACTGGCAGCTTACAGGCAAATTGTTCCTTGTTTGCTTGCCTTTAATTCTGGAAGCTGAAGTTGATGGAAAAATTACCAAGACGTTTCTAGTTTGATGTGTCTTCCAAAGCAATGTGAATTTCAGTAAAACCAAAGTGTTTTCGGAGAAGTTTTCAGTCCCCTCCAGCTCCCCACACCTCCCAGACAAAGCTGGGAAAAAGGATATTCGTGGTAATGTTTCCATTTGGATAAAGAACATTTCATTAAGGAACAGAATGAGGCATGAATAAAAAGCTCAGAGCAATTCGAGAAGAAATCCTGGCTACATGTATTTGACAAATTGCTTTTCTTCATCTCATTTCTTCTTCTTTTTCTGCATTTTTAAAGGGGAAAAAGATATGCTGATAAAAAGGACTTGGAGGGTCCCAGGTTGAACCATACAGAGGTTTATAGCTCCTGGGTGCTTAACAGACTGGGGCCCCATTTGTGTTAAATATGCATTACATTTATTCCAAATAAACTCCATAAATCAATCTGTGTAATAGAAACCAGAAAAGTTTATGCAAAACAAATACAGAGAGTCATAAATACTGTGTTTTAGATGTCATTTTTGTGGCTGGTATATTTCTAGGGTATGTTTTTACTGTTTGTGGGATAAATATTTCAGCAACATTAAAATCTTTCCTCCCTTCCATTCTCTATAGGTTTATCCCAAAGAAATAATGAGGCTACCTCTATAAACCAGCAGTTATTAAATCCAAATGGGCACTTCATCTTACAGTAGCTTTCAATATAATCTATTTGATCTTTCAAAGTAGTTGGAAAATTATTTCAAGGGGAACTTTCACGGAACAAATTCACTTGAAAGAAGAGAACATTTTATACCCCAAAGAGAGAGGAAAGCAATTTCCTCAGTTTTTTGCTCTTTCTGGATTTCCCTCAACCCAACTGCAGATGCATGTGTTAGGAGTGTCTCTCTCTGTAGCTGCTATTGCATGATAGCAGCAATGCTCATGAAAGGAAGGGCCAGAGACTCGTGGGCCCAAAAAGCTATAACCATGACAAGTTCATCTTTGGTAAAGCTCCAGATTGCAGAGGAGAGGGGAATGAGCAGCTTCATGGAAACTAAAAATAGCTTGTTCAGGCTGCAATTAAAAATCTACCTCTTAAAACTTACCCTTGTGTATTTTTGGAGGGACTTTATTTCCTGCCTGCTACAGCTCTTCAGGCTGCTTGTTAAATCAGTAGATAAAAATAGCACTGGGGCCATTCCCTGGTGAGTGGATCCAGCTCCCTCACCAGTTTTAAGAATCCAAAGGTTAAGGCATTGAAGGGACACAGTGAGAGGCGAAGCCCTAGGGCAGATGGGGTACCAGTTGTTGGGTATTCCACCAAGAACTAAATACATCAGTTGGGAAACATGATGTTCCCATTCTCTCTCCAGCAGCCCATTGTTTCCCTCTGGATTCATTCAACTCCTGCGTGCATTAAATGCCTTTCTGAGCAAGTTCCTCAAATTATCAGCAGGACATTAGGAATCTCGATCCATCAGCAGCCTCTGAGTGAACTGTGTTCATCAGTCCAATTTATACATGCTCATTTTCTGTCTCCATGCATATGAAGGCTTCAGGAACCAAGCAGAAAATGGACTTGAGAAGAACATTTGGGGACACAGGGGTGAGACAGAGCTAAAGGAAGAAAAGACAGAAGTTTTTCTCTGTTTGAATGCCAGAGGATTTGGGAGCAGAATGATTTCATCCTAGGCCTGCACTGCACCATTCCCTACAACACACCAAACTGAAGGTTTCCATCTCCAGTGTCTGCTGTTCTACACTCCCTTAAAGATTAACAAGTTTACAAGAGGAGTGCTGGCTTCACCTTCCCAAGCTGTATAAACTCTCAGGAGGAAAAACTTCAGATTTTGAAAAGCTTTAGAAAAAGAGGATTTCCTTAATCTGTTCTTTCAGAGATGAGAAATTTTTGTTTCATCCTTTTGGAAAGGTTACAAATGGTACATCCTTAAACCTTTTCTGTAAGTTGATTTATTCTACTGTTAAAGGCATATAGTACTGGGAGTCATAATGCAAGATCTAAACCAGTATCCACCAGATTTTCTTCCATAGTATGGTAGGGAAGGGGTGAAGAACACTTTGTCCTTATTTTAGAGGTGGGGAACTTCAGGCATGATGCGAGTTCAAATATGTGATTTGGCCAACATCACAAAATAGCCAATGGCAGGTCCCCAAAGCCTCATTTCGGTACCCAAGCAATAAATACCTATCCCACTTTAGTAATGATAGGGATGGCTTTGAAATCTCTGCCCTTTCAGTGCTGGGTGAGGCTGTCTCTGCAGGCAAGCAGATGATGCTCCTGATGAGAGCTTTACACCTCACTTAGCAATACAGAAACCCTTCTGGCAGATGCACACACTGAGGACATCACCAGCAGCCAGGCACAAATGAAGGATCTGCCAAGAGTGCAAATTTTATCACCTCTCACTGGACACCTACTTCCTCCAGCACCCAAAAACCTGCCCAGAGCCAACAACAACCCAGCTCCAGACAGGGGCTCTCCACTGGTTCAGGACCATGAGAAACCTCAGTTCACCTTTAACCACCTTTCTCAGCACAAGCACCCTTTGACCAAGCGAAGAGCCATGGCCTGACGCTTCCCTCTGCGCCAGTGACAAAGCTTTCCTGTGCTCTCTGGAACCTTCCAAGAGGGACAAAATCCTCCACTGATGCATGTTTAACCCAGGCAGGTGGGTTTAGCTCAGTGGATGTTGTGTTCCACCTAAGAGGTGGCTGGATTTCACTTGTTTAAAATGGGAGTGAGGGACGGAGACTAGGGAAAGAAGTGATGCTTTTCTGATGTGTTTCCTGAAGGGGTGTTGGAAGCCTGAGTCACATAAGAGAGTCTCTTGTTCTCCTCTTACAATTGAAAATTAACTCCCCAAGCAAAGCAATTTGGAGAGTCTTAGACGGATCAGAACTCACCCAAAGCGTCTCCATGTGGGCCAAAGTTCAGCAGAAAAGGATGGTGATGTCCTGGGATGCGAATGCAGAGGGGTAGAGGTGTGTGTAATACACTGGAGATGTTCAGCAAGTTGATTTGCCATGTTCTAAAGCACAGGCGAGATGTGTAGGAGCAGGGACTCCCTCGTGTAGCCTCTGGCAAGCTGCTGGAGGGAGGAAGCATGCTCCTGCAGATGCAGAGGAGCTGCTGGGGGACAGAACACTCCTCCCTGTTCTGGCAGAGGCTTTACAGATGCTGCAGCCAAGTCATGTTTAACAGCCCCATGCCTCAGTTTCCCCAGCTGTAAACCATTATAGGGATGTTTTGTAGCTGAATACAGCCCCACACTCACCAAGCGAGCAGAGCTCTTTGGACAGATGATCCCAAGGAGTATAAAGCATTTACTTGAGGTTTTTTTCCTGTGCTTCTCTCTGATCTTTGATGCTGTCACCTAAATAATTTACAATGTGAAGAAGGAAAGAAAAGACCAGAAGCAATCACACCCAAGCATCCAGCCTCCTCCAGGCATGGCCCAGGAGTTTTGGGGAATGAAGGAATGTAATCCCAGCCCCCACATCAGACCTTCTGCATGATGACATGCAAGTGCTTGCTGACCAGTTTATAGATCTGGGGTCTGACAGACTTTGAAGTTAGAGCTTGGCATTCCCAGTTATATGCTAGGACTTGAAAGGATCGAAGCTGACAGCATTTTTTGAGGCCTCATGAATGAGCTGGATTGGTAAACGGGAGCTAAGAATTCAGGACTGGCTCCTCATCTCCCCACCAGCATCATGAGCATGAGCATACATTCTGAGGGCAATCTGGTGGCCTTTCCTTGCCTACTTAACATGCTACAAGCTGCAGATGGAGGGCACGCCACAGCACTGTGACACATGGTGTTACTTATCTGTTTCCTAGCATGAAGGATGCATTCTGCAAGCAATTCTAGTGCAGGATTTCCTATGTGAAATCCAGACCTTCAACAAAGAGGCACTAGTGACAACGAAAGTGTTAAGTTCAGCTTTTAGATTCCTGCTGGAGCTTGCAGATGTGGCAGACAGGGATAAATACCTCCTGCTTTTTTCATGGTTTAGGGATTGCAGTCTTTTCTGTTATAGGGCCAGATCCTGGACAAGGGCTGTTTGGTGTCCTCGTCCTTATTAAGTGAAGGGTATTATGCTTAAAAAGAGGAGAAAGAAAATACAGAGCAGCTCCGAGTTCACAACTGCCTCTTGACAAGCTGATGGTGACCCTCTTTCATGTGAGGCATCTGGGACACAGATATGAGCTGCTTCCAGTCTGATGTGGCTGGAAGGGGCAGAGGGCAGAACCCATGTGAGAAGTTTTACAAGCCGTAGCCTGAGCATCAATCTACCAGAGCATCAATCTACCAGCCTGCATGACCTGTGTCTAGTGCACAGGTATAAATCAGACTCCTGAACATGACTTTTCTTTGATTAACATGTCCATTCCCTGGGATGCTCTTTGAAATCTGAACAAGCAAAGCTCTGTCCCAAGACCCCCATTAACTACTGTACAAGCAACCTGGCTGGTGGAGAGAGGAGCAGCAGGAATGTAGGCTGGTCAAATAGCCTTTTGATAGACCAGACTTGCTCAGCTCAGAAATGCTTCCTAAGTTACAGGTTCCAACTATGAACCCAGACTGCTCCAGTCTGCCCTCATCCTGAAGTCCCATTTGGGAACACTGCTCTGTGTGCCAGCAGACCAGACCCTGACCCTTCACTGACTGAGTGAGGGCCCTTCAAAAGTCCAGCTTTGCAGTTTTGCAGTGGTTTATGCATACAGAGCTCCCAAGATCATACCATCTTCCACCACCAGGAAGATACTTGCATGTCAAGAGCCTAATTCTGCAGTGTCATGTAGTTTTCCTGGATTAATCCATGTCAACCAAGAGCTGTGAATTCCCAGCCTATGCAAACACTAACACAGCCTGTACATGAGCCAGGTGGTGTGCACTGCATCGCAAGGGATCACTGAGACATTACCAAGAATGCCTTTGGAGTTCACAGGACACCTCATGAGTACGGCTTATCAGTATCTGTCTTAAATAGGAAGCTGTTATAGGCTGTAAAATTCACATCACATATCCTGTTACTGAGATATTATTCTTGGCCCAGAAGTTGAGTTCAAAGACATTCAGGTCTCATGCTTGAAATTCAAGACCACCTCTCTGTTTTCATTCCATCCCATGGTGAGGGGATCAAATTCACCCTTTGCTGTGACTTACTTTTTTCTGACTGGAAAACCATTAAAGCTTGACATGCTGTTCCCAGACATGTCACAGCTCTCAACTCAGTCTGGTCTTGTTGCACAGAGGCCTAATGCTTTACAGTGCCCAACACAAGTCCAAAGTAGTTTGCTTGAGAAAACTGATTATAGTAAGTCAGACAATATTAAAACCAGGAAGACTGTATTGGTCCAAATAAAAAGGTCTTCTGAGAGCACTCAAAGATCATATTTAGTTTGAAAGCACAGTACATACAAGAAACAGAATCTGCTCAGGCAGTTATAGGGCTTCATACCTGGATACAGCAAATGGGAGAATGACCTGCCCATTTTAAGAGGGCCCTCAGTTTGACCCTGATATTATGAGCTGGGGACGAGTCTCCATCAGGCTGTTGTTACCACATGGTGCAATGTATCCCAAGGATAACTCGGGTGCCTTTGCAATTCTCCAACAGTCTGACAAGAAAAATAATGTTTGCTCTGCATTTGCTTCCTTTCTCCTTCATCTTACCGCTTCCCACTCCTCTCTCCTTCATCTTACCTCTTCCCACTCCTCTCTCCTTTTACTCTTAAGTACTCTGGTTTTACCATCCCAAAGTTCACATTTCTTTGGCCTTAAGCCTTCAAGGAAACAATCAAATTCCAGCAGCATCACTCCTGCCCTTCCTGATAGCTTCTTTTCTCTAAAACACCATTGCCCTGAAAGCCATCTAAAGAACCCTTCAAAAGCTCTCTACAACTAGAATGGCATCAATGCTGGGTTTTGAAATCGTGACTTAATTTATACTGATGTACATCATAGCTCTCCCTTTCATCTGAAAGCTCCTTCAAATATACAGTTAGGCTAGAAAATCCTTGCAGAATACCAAATTTTGGAGTCAGAACTGAAATCAGACCTGGTTTCACCAGGCACCATCAAATGAAAAAGGTCATTCAGCAGTCTTGTGTGATTTAATAAAGATATATAATTTAACTGCTTGGGTTTCTTATTAGTGAACTTAACTGCTGTATCTTAGTTTACTTGCCATTGCTTAACTAAAAGCATTCTTGTTCTTTCTGAGCAGCCAGCAGGTGTACACATAACTTTATGTCAACATCTGATTACTACTTATTGCTCATTTAACTCAGCAAAAGGTAAAAATTGGACCATGTCTCAAGGAAAATAAATAAAAGGAGAATGCTGGAGTTGGGAGCAGAGAAGGGGGTTTAAAAATCAAAACAGGAGAGGTTTGCTTGACTATTTTTTCCAAGAGCTGTTGTTATAGGTGTTTCCTGAGGAAGTGACAGACTTCCCCCCCCATGATTCTCACCCTCTAGGTTTTATTTTAGGTTCTGCTTTAAGCACAGGCAAAGCAGCACACTGACAGTCATTTCACTCTGCTGCTTGAATAAACTGATAGGAAGAAAACCAGACTTCTTTCTACTCCTGTTCAGTAACGCAAAGCAGGGCATAGAGGTAGTAGTGTGCTTCACTTCAGGCAGGTGCCTTGCTAAGCTGTGGTCTCTTACAAGCCACACAAACCCATCAGGTTTTTATTTTATGCATGGGTTTCGATGCAGTGCTTTTGCAACTAGAAGCCATCTGGCTGGGGGTGGTTTTATGTTCTACATTTTCACATGCAGACTCTTAAGAAGTCTGCTCCTTCTTTATAGGAGCTGTTCCAGCAGCAAGATCCTACTTGGGCACTGCCAAGGGCCTGGTTTCAGCCCTTCATTGCAATGAACAGCCATTCTCATTGTACATCTTTTGCTATCCACCCCACCCTCTTGCTTTTCGAAAACCAGCGTGCCCAGATCACCCCTGCCTTCACACATACACCTCTTGCAGCCACTCACAGTGCAATATTTAGCAATGGGAAGTTGCTTCTCTGGCTGACAAGTTTCCAAGCTGCTGAAGGAGAAAGGCTGCAGGAAGGTGGTGTTTTCTCCCACGAGATCAATAGCCTTCCACTCAACTGTGTATAGAGGGGCTGAAGCTGAGCCTTGCTGCTTGGGTACCCTGAGTAGTGACTGCTCAGAGACAAGCTGTTGCAAGGCTCAAACTTTGGTTTTCATGCACAGATGATTTGAGTTAAGCTGCAGGATACAGGCCTTGGTGCTAGCTTTATGCATCTTTGGAGAGAACTGCCTATGGAAGTGACCAAAAGAAAGTGCCAACAGTGCATGGAAGCACTAAGCTGTAAATCCCTGTAGAAAGCAAACCTCAGACCTTCACTTTCTTTGTGGATACATAAGCAAAGCTATCCTCTGGTTTTACACTGATACACCTGCTTTGGGTTCACTGTAGTGTATCCACATTTGCACCAGCACTGCTGAAAAACATCAACCCCTACCTCAGCTGAGGCTGCTGGTTAATCAGAACAGGGGCAGCACATTTTGGGCAACAGAATTCCATGGGGTTTTACCATTGTTCCTTAGCCAGCATTGATCAGAGAACTCAAACAGATTGCCAAGCCCTCAAAAGATTTTAGTGTGAGCGATGCAGACCACATGTGCTGAATAGTAAATAGCTCTTATAAAAAGGTCTTTATAGTCCAAGCAAACAAAAGTAAATGCCAGAATCAAAATGAAATAGAGCTTTCCAAAAGCCTGAGGCTACCAAGATTTCAGAGCTGAAAGTGTAGCCTTGCTCGTTTCTTAGAAAGTCCTAAAGTCACATTATCAGAGGTGACTCTGTCCTATTTCCAGCAAAGCAGCACTGCCCTTGATTCTCTTCTCATTTCAAAGCACCCCATCTGATAAAAGTTGTCCCCATCAGTTTGCTTGGGCCTCCTGTTAAAGCCAAGTGTAGCTGACTACTTTGTAAGTGGGTAGCCAGCAAAGAATATTGCCAATGAAGCAAATACCATTTATTACTGAATAGGGTTACATGAAATACAGAAATCCAGTCTAAGCCACACCACCAGAAAGACAGTCTTAACACAGAGAAAGCTTTGAAATACTCTTCTGTTTCAGAGACATGTATGTAAAAACAGCTGAAGGAAGGAGGGGACCACAAATCTGAGGACCAAGTAAAAGCACATGGGCTGGAAAAGATTCCAATTTAGCTGCTACAAAAGGACTGGTGCTGCTGTGTCCATGCCTCATTGTTACACAAAGACCCTTGGTCCTGCTTCGAGCTGCCTCAGAAGCAGATCCCTTCAGATCAGTGAGGCTTTGTGCAGAAGACTGCCTAGAATCTTAACCCAGTTTGGAACTAAGTGCGCTCCTGCAGGAATAAGTCCTCAGGCAAAGGTGCCAGTTGGCCCTAGGACACATTGCCTCTGTGCAGGCTGATGAATGCCTGCAGCTTTGAGGTTAGACAGATTTGGTTTGTTTAAACTGAAGTTTTGGCTGCTGCAGCATAAACCCTACTACTGCTCCTGCAGTTCTCACAGGCTGTGCAGGGCTGCTTCCCCTGCTCCAGCACAACTGGTGCTGTGCCTGCCAGCAGCTGCTGCTGCTGCTCTGCTTCCTCCAAGTGCTTTTATTCTCTGTAGCTCTGCTGATGGCTGTACAGCACCACTGACATGGAGCAGAATGAAATGCAGTCTCCCTGCCTCCTTCTCAGCCCAAGTGCCTCCTCTGGCCCACTAATCTCAGTCTTTTCCCATCTCAATTGTTTTCCCAATGCATTAACTGGCACTACCTCAACTGATTTCAGTGATGCTGCTCCCAGTTTACCTCAGTATGAAGGCAGGCATCAATCTGTGCATCAGGTCTCTATAGTCTTGACAAAACAGGCCTCCATATGTAGTGATCATCTTTGCTCTGGAGGAGCAGAGAAGTGACAGTAAACCAGCTCAAAGGAGAACCAAAGGGCATCTAAATATCACCCCTTTTAGCTATCACATGGGTTGGGTCAGCAGGCAACATATACACCCTGAAGCACTGACTTCTGTCTTTCTTTAGGTCATTCAAGAGATTTCCTGAGGAAGCATGTCCACTCTTTACCAGAGAACTTGCTTTATGTGGGCAGGGACAACCCAAATCAGGGACAAGACAGGACATGGAAAAATGCAGTGACACTAGAGAGGCTGGAAAAGACAAGATGGCTCTCACAAGTGAAGAGATTTTAGGTCCTCTGTTAAGGCTAGGGAGGTGTTTCGAGATTAGAGATGCTTTGGTACTTGAAGCTCATCCCATCTCATACAAACCACACTGGTACCATTCTGAGAATGCAGACAGCAGGCCCATGTCACATTCTCTGTCCCTTTCTCTGCAGATCCTTACCCAACACACAAACCAGCAGTGTCTACAAGTTCGGAAAGCTTGTAAAGCAGCACCAACCCCTTAGTTCTTTTATAACCCTATGGGTGAACAGAAAAAGGAGGATGGTTCACCTTGGGCCTCTTTTCCACAGAAACTCTTTCCAGTGCTGCTTTACAGGTTTGCACAGCCTTGCAACGAACAGAAACCCCATAGCAAAACAGGCATTTTGAAACCATGCTAAGCTGCTGTGAAGTAAATTAGTGACTTACCAGCCAGGCACCCCCAGGTAGAATGGGGTTTCATTTGAAGAACAAATGAAAGCAATGTGCATATCAGTCTCTGAGACTATAAGAAAAAGACAGGCTCTGGAAACTTTTCAAAGTGCACAAGATTAAAGAATCTCTGCCAAACAGCTCCCAGGAGACATCAGTCACAGCAAAGAAGGACCAGCTCCTAGGGAGAGCCAGACCCACACCTAGCTACCTCGGCATGCAGGCTTCCATCAGAGGGGCAGGGTGAAGGCTGCATTTGAATCATAAACTGAAAAGCAAAGGAAGAGATGAGTCAACATACACTGAAGGAGCCTGATGGGGCCACAAAAAGGACAGAGCAGGGTGAGCAACTAGATGGGTATTGCAATTATTGGCTTATAATGCTTCATACTCTATCAAACTGTGAAGTCAAGCGACCTTTTCCTAAAGCCCAGAGGCAGCATTGCAGACTTCCTTCTCAGTATCAAGTCTAACACCTCAGTATAACTTAGGGATTTACCAGTACCTATAACTTCTGTCAAACCCCACTTCATGCCCTACCAAAGACTAAGGTGGGATAATATCCCTGAAAAACTTGAAAAAAAACCCAAAACCCAACCTTACTCACCAGAAGCTCCTCCCAGCAAGGTGCTCTGCCACAGAGACAGCATTTCGCAGGCTACAGTTCCCTCAAATATACAGCACTTGCCATGGCAGGAATGTTTGACTAGAGCAAGAGTCTCTTCAGGATGTCTCCACAGAGGAATGGAACCAGTTTCCTTACTAGCTTAGCCTCCTCCATCCACACCTCTTCTCCTGTTTGCCATCTCCTTCCCTTTGCTCCTGCCAAAGAGGAGAGCAAAGGATGAAAGCAATTAACCAGCTGAAAGGGGAAATAAGTAACAGCCACTGAGGGCTTCAAAGTGAAGCAAGGAAGTCATTAGTGGAACAGCTGAGCGGGGAAGGCATCAAGAAAAGGCAAAATGGCACAAAAGTCAGATAAAAGAAATAGGGAGAGATAACAAACAGTCTATTAGCAGCTTCAAGGCTCGTCTCAGATGTTATCCTCCAGTTATTTCTTCCCTCCCTGTCTCTGGAGGAGTGGCTTTCCTTCAAACCAATTTAGTTTCTGAACTCTGTGCTGCTCCCTACTGCAGACAGAGCCTAGATCTAACTGTTGCTTTCTCTCTTCTGAATGAGAAGGCCACTGAAAGTCTCAGCATTCACCTTCCCCAGACAAAGCACCTGGACCCCAGCTGCACAACCCAGTCCTGGAGAGGCAGACAGTGACTGGAGGACAATGTTCTTCTCTTGACAGCACTGTTTGCAGTCCTGCCCTGCAGAGTCAAAGGACTCAATGACTGCGCTGAAGAGGGGCCTTTGGAGAGGAGGAACAACTTGACATGCAATCCTGCTAGAGCAGTGCAGAGGGAGGTTTGGCTGGTGTCAATTCAGAACATGAGACTGTAATAATATTTGCCCTCGGTTCAACCTCATATATTGCGTACAAAAGCCTCTGTTCGGATAAAGGAATGGCCGGGGAGACGTGAACTGAGAAGAGCCAAGAATCTCAAAGCAAAGTCCCAATTCTCTTTGTCCGGAAATCTAACTGTTTTGGAAAGAAACAAAAACACACTGAAGGTAGACAAGGAAAGTGCAGGGCAGATTTCTTGCTGAATTTTCTCAGTTTTCCTTGACATTATTGAAGGAGGGAGCAAATGCATCTGTGTTCCACAGAAAGCATTCAAAATATGCATTTTTTTCCCAATTCAGGGAACCAGTTGGGCTGCCAGACCAGTCTTGGGTTCCTGGATAAATAAAATCATAGTGGTTTGTCATAGCCTGCAGGGTGGGAAGGAAAGAACCAGCAGAATCTAGGACTTACCCTGCCCCAGTTCTGACCTAGAAGAAGCCACTTGTTCTCATGGCTCAGGGACAGACATGAGGGAACACGTGCACTGCTTTTTAGATACCCAAACCAGAATACCTTCAACATCTCCCTGACCTACCTCTGCCCCATAACTTCTGAGGGCTGCTGTGCAGTACATCAAATGCCAAGGCCTGTCATGATATCTGGCACTCCAGAAATAAAATAAAGCTAATTGTCAAGAGAAGTATAAACCTGGTCCAAGGCTAGAGCAGCATCAAGATATAGTAAAGTATTTCTCTATCCCTCACCTAGACCATGTTGCTTTCAACGCAGCATTCTGATAGCTGTCCTGGCAGAATTTGTTTATGTAGCTGATGAGATAGATGGTTCCTTGAGAGACATTTGAGCCTCTACACACTACTAAACATATTAAGAACTCAGTTTGGTCATATGAATGCTGGTAGACAAACTTTCTGGGCAATAAAGACCGGTACAGCCACGCTGACGCATCAATAGTGAGGGTATTCCAGTTGACTCTGGTTTTCCAAACGTGTTTGAGAAGGTCCAGGCAGACTTACCTGCCCCAGACTCCTCTTTCTCCTTGAGGTGCATTTAGCCAGATGGCAGGTTAGTTTCAACTCTGACAAGCTGCAGTCATTCCCTAAAGAGAGAAAGCGAATGAACCCTGCTCACTGCTGAAGTGCTGCAGGAGAGTAGTGTGTCCTCTGCTATACACCAAGAAAAAATGTGGCACGGAGAAGTTCCAGTGACCAGCTAGTCCAGCCACCTGAGAGATCCCGGTCTAGTGCTCTGCTACATCATGTTGCCTTTCATTTTACTTACACCCTGATCTGCCTCCTCATAAGTCAAGGCGTGAGACCTAAAAGCCTCCCCTATGTTTCCTGGAGTTTGGAAACTGGATGCAAGCCCTGTCACCACAGCCTGTTTCTACATAGCCTACTCATTTGTCTTGTCTGTAGCTTTTCTTTTTTGATCTCCAGAGCTATTCACAGTTCAGTTGCTTTCCCGAGATGACTTGTTGCAGTTTCCTTTGGTTTGAACTGGGCTTTGAAACTAGTGACCAGGATGCACCACACTTCTGCACAAGACCTTGAGGGAACAGCAGGGCAATTTATGAGACAAGCTGCTATCAAAGGATAACATCTTTTCAGCAGAAATCCCTCTCTTTCAAAGGAAAATTTGCCTTTGCCTTGTGAACTTGCATTTTAATACATATACATGTATTTATTTTACACCCACCATGTCTGAGGCATGATTTGTGTGTGTGTAAAAACCAAATTAAAGCAATTGCCCTTTAAGTGTTGGAAGAAATGTCGTCTAAAGATGAGTGGTCCCAACCCCTCTGCAATTTAAAGAGGGATTGTAACATGCTTTATGGAAGCAACCAGTGAGGGCTGGCCTCCCACAGAAGGAGTGGAGAGCATGCCAGCATCTGACAGAGGAATGGAACCTGTGGGGATGACTCTGGCAGCAAGGAGTCTCCATGGAAAACAAGCTCAAACAGATCATTAGAAAGGCAGGACTGTAGTGCTGGCCTGGGGAAACTGTGGCTCTGCCTTGACAGCTGATGCTGGACAGCTCATTTCACTGGCCCGCTTTTGCAACTGGAAAATAACGGAATGACCCTAAGTTGCCCCTCCCCCCCCCCCCCCCCCCCCAATTTTTCAATGCTGTCCCCTGCTGTTACATAGAGGATTGAGGAATGACCTTTGATACACCCCCCAGGCTAATCTGTCTCCTTTCCATAGCAAGGCTTTCTGGGCAGCAGACTGCCTGCCTGAGCAGACCAGGGGGCAGACAGGAGAGCTGCTGACCTTGTGTGGTCTGGGCTTGCTCCGGCATTGCAGTACGCTGAGGGGTAGCCTCCAGATGTGCTGCAGCTGTGCTGCTTGTTACAGCCTCCACAGGCAATGAATTTGGCCTTGGAGGCAGCCAAGAGGTGTCATAAACAGTGGCTGGTACTGTCCTGACCCAAAAGACTCTAAACCCTGCACCCATCACATAACAGATGCAGTTCTCAGAGGACAGAGTGAATAGGTGTAGTGAATGTGAGGCAGACAGTGCTTTTGCCACAACCAGGTGAAGATCAGGAATGCATCTGCCCTGACCTCTACATGCTAAAGGACATGAACAGCCTGGGAATGGCCTGGATGTGCATTGCAATGATCCCAACGCCATCTTTCCCTCCATGTGTTCCCTGGAAGAACTCTCTGTTCCAAAGGAAAGCTGCATCCTTACACAAAGTGCCTTCTTCTGAGTGCCAGGACAATGAAAACGGATCACAGCTCTTGGTGGAATTAGTACTAAGATGGGGATTCAGCCATTCTGGAGCACAGATGGGGTCAGGTCAGGTTTTTCCCTACAAACAGGAGAAGCCATGTGGTTTTCGTGTAATTTGGAACATTTTCGTGCAGAATGAAGATTGATTAGATGCCTGGAGTTCCCCAGAAACAATGCTGATAGTGTTAGCAGCCTGCACACCACAAGAACCCATTCATAAAACCAAAAAATTCTCATTTTTAAATTTAGGTGGGGTTTTTTTACTTTATGTTCTTGGAAAAAGCAGCTGATTGGGTAACTATCAGAGTTCCTCTTTCATCACCTTGTCAGAAATCCCACAGGCTCTGAATTCCTTTAACAATCTCAGTTAAATTGTGACCTGCCTATTCTAATAAATAAACCTTTCCCCGCCTCCCCCTCAAAAGAAAGAAGCTGGAAACAGCCAAGAAATTGCTCTCCCTGGTCCATGCTCTGAGATCTGCTAATTGAGACATCAAAGCAGCTGGAAAACAAAGGCTGTGCCTGTACAATCCCTGGGCATTAACCTCTCTCTCTCTCTATCATTTTCAAACAGGGCAATCGACTTTTGCCAACACAGTTCTCCCTCTGAAGTTTCAGTTATTCATTATATTTTTCTGTCACTAAGTTCATGATGAAAGAGCTGCTGTTTTTCACCCTGAGGTGGCCATACCTTAGGGACAGGTGATGTGCTCTGGGTATACTATCCCAACCTAGTTCCAAACCAAAGCCATGCTGTTGCAATAAGGAGTGAAGGGTTTTCTATCTTCATGTGCGCACTGACAGATAAATCTGATACCACAAGCTGTGAAGAACACTCTGGAACCAGGTCAGAGATGTTACTGCTGTGAAGAGTAAATTAATAAAGGAATTGCCTAAAATTCACAGATCATGAGGGCACCCTGGGTGGATAGGAAGTGGTGTCACCTTAAATACACTGGATAGATGCTTTGCTCCCTTATGGAGACCTGCAGGGTTAAAGAGTTACAGCCATGGGAGCATCCCCTCTCCGTTATTGCCCCAATATGAATGATGCAGCTGCTCTGCAGGTAATCTAAACATTGCAGAGGAACACCGGAGCAACTGCATGATGGCCATTCTGTGCTCAGCATTTGCCATATCCTAAACTGATGTAAACCAGAAAGCTCTGCCATGGAGCAGTGTCTAATTCACAGTGAGCTCCATCAATAATATTTCAGTTACATCCCAAGAAAAGACAGTGCCAGGTCTCCCAGGGGCCACAAAGGCTCTGCAGCACTTGTGTTGCACAGGGTAACGTGTGTAAGCGTGTTATACAGTGCAAACAGGATGCAGAAATGAATGTTGCCATTGGGCAGGAACAGATCAGGTGGTATTTGTTTTCTCCCTAATTTGCTGGCACAGTTGTTCTGCTGGTGAATAGCCCCAGCGAAACCCCTTGGTACATTTTCAATTCCATTTAGCTCAGTCTCTGAACACCTCACATTCAGGAGGAGAGACTAATATGAGACCAGGCTTCAATGAAAATGTGGCGCCTAACACACACATTTAAGTGCTCTATGCACTCAACACATGATTGTGCATAGCACAACATGCTGCTCCCCAAAAGGGTTTGCAAGCTTCCTTTTAGAAGGGATACTGGCAAAGTGAGAGACACAGCTCATAAGCCCCATTTCTCTACAGCTTCTGCCTCCCCACTCAGATAGGACAGTCCCATTGAGGCAGATGCAAAATGCAGCCTTAGAATAACTGCATGTTAGTTAGTGTGTGATGCTCCTAGCCATGTGTAACAACACAAGCATCTGATGCCCTGGCTCCTACTTTTAGGGTTAACCTGTTTGTCCAATAGCTAATTAGAAGCGACCCTGACTTCTGGCAGGAGGAGACAGGCAAAAGCACAGATTAGAAGGATCTCATTTCTTCTCCTACTCCACCCCAGGTCCTGGGGGCTTGTCTCACCTTCAACTTACAGTGATACCCCAAAGTTTACTGGGTGTCCAAATCCTGCGTAAAGACGCCAGCCATCACACTCAGCTTGGGAGGCACAGAGGAGCGCCAGAGCTTCTCTCCAAAGCTTCCTGGCAGACTCTCACTTGGAGAAGAGGGAGGGAAAGAAAAAATATCAAAACACCCTTTCCCCTTTCAGAGAAGTGCGCTGGAAATAGGTCGGTCTGCCAGCTCCTGCAGTGTAGCTGCCAGGCAGTAGTACTGCTTTGCAGTCCAGGATCAACAAACTACACATTTGTAGCATTATTACTGCCACAAATTAACACCCTTAAACAGAGTCTGCTGCAGCTCTGAAGAGTGGTCTTGGGAATAAGGACAATCCCAGCAACTCATTGATGAAGGACCCACAGAAAAGAGTGGCTGAAACGAAATTCTAGGATAAGCCAAAATCTCTCCCGTCGCAGGTAGAAAACAAAGTATCTGGTACCCAGATGGATGGAAAAAGATGTGTAGGAAGGTAACGGACAAACCAGCTGAAGCTGGAGCCCTTTGGATGGACTGCTTGACTACAGCAAACAACATTGCTCCAACAGGATGCATTGTGGGAATCAGGACTGGAATCCACCATAGTCTGTCAGCATAAACAAGTCCACTGCCACCTGAACGAGAGTCTCCAACTTTCTTCATCTCCTCTCATCACCTTGTCTTTCTCTCTGCCTTCATATCCTGACGTGGTACAACCACCTATTCTTCACTGTATCCTACTATAGCCCATACCAAGCATGCTCCTCCATTGCAATTGCCTTTCTCAGAAAAGCAGCCACAGAGACTGATGCTGAGCAGGGCCCATAAAGCCCAAATCCCCGTAATTTTCCCAATTAAGTCAAAGATGCATTAGATCATGAAAATCAGCATAAATTTGACTATATCTACTACATCTACACTACTAAATATACACTGGGCAAATGATAATTATTGTTTGTTTTGAATCTAAACAGTGTTGTGGAAAATGTGGCCATTCCTCCAACCTCAGCAGCAGCAAGTGACCAGCGAGTTTGGCCAGTGATTCATCAGCCAGCAAGTAGGAACAGACACGACTAAACTCTTGCGGCAATGAAGTCAAGATGCTGGAAACGCTTTGCTTTCTCCGCACAGAGCTGTAACTCAGGTCCTTGCAGAGATCTGGAGCAGGCTCCAGGTGAAAGGCTTTAGGCATGGCAATTACAGCATGAGATCTGCTGTCAGTATTTGCAGAGCGATCTCTTCATGGTGCATATCAAAGGGCAGCATAAATGAGGGGATAAGGATTCATTGAGACCAAGGGGTTTCTTCTCACTCTTGATTCCGGTGAACCTCTCAGAACATGGACAGGATACAAATAAAGTGCAAATTTTGAGGTCTGACCAGTTCTTCTCTTCTGGGAGAGTGCCTTTTGCTGGCCCCCAAAACTACTGTTGCAGACACAGTGCATCATGGAGGGAACTCTCCATTTCCTAAGACTGAGGATGATAGTGTTACATATTCCAGAAGCTGTTACTGCCGCAAAACTTCTTGAGGAGAAAACCAGATCATCTCTTGAGACAACATCTTCCATCTGAACCTTCTGGAGTTGATAGTTCGCAGGGAAATTCTTCATCAAGAGCTCCTAACACTGAGCCTGTAGAATGCTATCTTCCCCTGTGTTTATTTCAACAAACAGCAAAAGATAGTCTGGCTGCAGAGGTAGCCAGATCACCTCATCATCTTCTCTCTGACAATGTCATACCTATGTACCATCATGGTTGCTGAAAAGCTGTGGATGGCTCCAAATCAGGGTTTATTTTTAGGTTTCCAGACTCTGTATGCTCCTGCCAAAAGAGCCTGGTCCAAAGTTTATTCAAATCCACGATAAAAATGTCTAATGGAGTGAATGACCTTTGGAAGAGCTCCAAAGAGTGTGCACTGATATTAGCACTGGGGCTGGCTGGGGATTCCCTTTGGGAAGGCTGCCCAGTAAAGAGGCAGTTTTCACAAAATTGAAATTTTCAGGGAGAAAAACATCCTGATTTTGAACCCTCTTTCCTTTGACAATAAAGAAATAAAACCACACTTGTATTCTTTTTTTAAATTAAGAAGTCAAGAAGCAGTTATTTCTTCAGCGCCAGTTGGAACAGAATCAAAAAACTGTTTTGGTTTGAATGTGTTCAATAAAGCATTAAACCCTCATTTCTCTATAAGGAGACTGCCTCACTGGGGTTGTAGTTGAGATGGCTCATCTTTCCTGCAGGCTGTTTCCTGGAGGATGACATCTGCCATGATGCAGAGTGGACTCTAAGGTCTGTGAGACATGACAGCAGCATTATACCCTGAAAAATATGGGTATTAAGTTCCTGGATGAGAGCTTCCAGAAGGAAATACAACTCAAGGCCAACATTCACAGTTGAATGGAATTAAAGCAAAGATTTTGGGGTTAACTGAACTGACTAAACTGAAGCATGTCAATTTGGAGCATGACAAAACATTTACTTTTCATCAAAAATGTGGGAGTAAAACTTATTACCCTCTGCAAACCAGGATGTTTTGAAATCTTATTCCATGAAAAACAGAAACAACAGTGTTTCCTCACAGGCAGAGGGAGAAACAAAGGTTTAAAGAGGGCAAACCTCCCTTTCACAACACTGCAATTCATAAGAAAGCATGAAAAGTGAGGAAGAAAGGAGATGTGAGAAGCTTGCTGCTCTGTAGCTGAAAAACCCTGCAGAAATGAGCACCAAACATCCACCCTTTCTCAGCAGCTGTCTGCCTTGAATTTCCAGGATCCTTTCCCAGGATAACAGGCAATCCTCCAGGATGGAGAAATTAAAGAATTGCCAGCTGGTAAGAGATAGTTTTGAGTAGCCACTTCCCAGGATGCTCACCATGGTAAGAACACTTTATTGGCTCTCTCAGATCTAATTTGACCTTCATTGCACTGTTATCTTTCCTGGAGTTAATCATGGTTCAACTAAAGGAGGCCAGAATTCATTCCACTCAGTTGACAGGCAGTGTGAAAGTGGCATGTGGAGCAAGCACTGGGAGAATCACCTTTTGATCTCATTGAAGGTGGTCCTCAAACCAGGTCATGCTTGAGAGAACTGGCAGGAGCATGAAGAGAGGCTGGGCTGCAGCTGCCTGTGTTAGGGCGGTCTCCAGTTCAGAAGAGTGTTTGCCTTTCTCTTGCTGCCAATTTTGGAGCCTTTTTAAATACCACACCTAAATAAAATGGAATAAAATAAACAATCTTCTTGAGGCACCCCATGCCCTTCCTCAGATTCCCTATGAACATTTCAACATCCAAGGACTGCAGGGATGCATGGGGGAGACAATTGTTAAAAATAACCAGGCTAAGGAAGAAAACAATTTATGCTGGATCTGGAGCAAAGATGATGTTCCATTTCCTTCTGAGAATCAAGGGAACAATGTCATCCCAGAGGCTGCTGTGCAGTCATCAGTGACTTCTGCAGCAGAGCTTGTAACCTGCAGCAGCACAGATGAAGTCAGGACATGGTGTGGGTGAGCAGCCAACCCCTTTTCTGTCTCTCTTTCAGTGACAATACTTCACAAGCATCCCATCCCTCTAAGTCTGCCCCTTGATGTGCAAGGTTCTGCTTTTCCATGAAGCATGAAGCTTAATTTGCTCTCTATTTGGCAGGATGCACAGATGGAGGTCTATTCCCTGGGGGTCTTAAGCTCATAGAGATATTTGCCAATTCCCAGCAGACAGGAAGAGCTTTAGATATTTAGGCACGTTTTCTGAAGAAGGTGCTCAACCAAAAGGGAGATGGAAGGTACACGCAGCACTAACTAACTGAATCAAACGGGGTTCAAGACACAGCTCTTAGGAGAGAGTAATGCCACTCAACTTCGAACTGGACCATGTGATGTGCAAATGTCAGCTCTGGAATATATACTATGGTGTGGTATTTACAGTGCCCCTTTATTATTGCTATTATTATTGTTATTATTTTCCTTTTTACCTGGGGACTGAATGTTTGGGGACTGTGGCAGGAGAGGTCTGTACATCTGGAAAGCGTCAGATTTAACACCCGAAGTCATCAGCCCAGGTCAGCTAAAAGTACATGTTTGCTTCCAGCAGCAGCTGTGCAAACTCCTGTTGCCTTGGTTGTGCAGAGCTTATGTAAAGATTCCTCACAGACAGTGCCCTCTTTGTGAGCCCATAGCTCTGCTGATCCCTGGCAATTCCAACCCCAGTTTCAAAAGAAACGGGCCTAAAATGGCACTCCCACCGCAAACAGATGTATTCCAGCCCCTGTCTAAGGCAGCATTCATTTCATCATGAAAAGGAAAACATCATAATTTAGGGTCACACGTCTCCTGCCTGTCAGTCAGGCACTGCCAGCTATTTTTACAGCATCCCAGGGTGTTGTGGCAGTCTAGAGAACAAGTAACGCACCTTTCCAAAGGCTGTTCAGAATGATAGCACTCAGTGGGAAGTTCTGAACTCCAAGTTTAGCTTTTGTCCCTGATTTTTTTTTCCCTGAGCAGGCTTGAAATAAAATCTCTCTGTGTGTATGGCACACTTTTTTTCTACTGCACATCGATATTTTTTGCTTCATGGACTTGCCCTTCCCACTGCGAAATCTGTGTTGCAGGTTCAGTGTTAGAACTGTTCTCATGGTGCTGTGGCATGTGGCGGACCAGATGTACCATGAGAACAAGCTTTCTCACACCAGTGGCCAATAGCTGAACAAAACTACACATATTTTAAGAGAAGCCAAATTTCACTCACTAACTTCAGTAGCATTCAGTTGCTTCTGTTTTACATTGGGATGGTGTCTGGCCAATTTTTTAAACCTAAGAAACAAAACTGTAATTATAAATAATCTAGTAAACTATTGGGCACCTGAAAGAGGCACAGAGACCATACAGAAAACAATCCCAAGCATCTCTGCCTTATAGCCAAATACTGTATCTGCAATGCAAACAAATCACCTCCATACCTACAGCTCGGTGCAAGTTTTGATCATATAGTAGCTTTAGGGTTCAAATCACTGCTCATTAAAGTCAATAAGAGTCTTTGCATTGAGTTTAATGAGCTCTGAGTCAAGATTGGAACATACAGCATTTCAGCAAGAATTCAAAGTGGAAAAAAACCAACTCTGGTAAAGCTCTTACCCAGGTCTTTCTGAAAGCTGAATGCCTGAAGGGGCTGTGCTCCTCTTGCTGTGCAGCTTCAGCCTCTATGGGTACAAAGCCCTGTTGAGCCCCTCCTGAGAGTAACACAGCTCCTCAGGCTGAAAAGCCCACTACCAGACTTCATTACAGTAACTGCCTGACAGTTAATACTACAGTGCAGAGAAAGTGTACAGGAAAACACAAGGGAGCAGAATCCAGACGATCCATCACCCTTGTCTCTGACACTGTCTTCACGTGGGTTGTTTTCACCGGAAATATACACCTAATAATTACCCACATTCCCTGTTATTTCAACATCATTTCTTTGGCAAATGTCACTAGTTACTGAGCCACAGTGATTTAAAGCTGAAAACCTACTGTGACCTGAACCAAAAGATAGATTAACTTATCTGCTTTAACAAGGAGTTGCTTGAAGTCTTCTAGGAAATACTGTATGAACTGACATTTTATATGGCCAGTAATTGCTTTTCCTGTTACTTTTCTATTAAAGAAATACAAAGGGAAATGGGAGCTGTGTGCATCATGGGGTCTGGGTTGCAGTGCTTTAAATCACTTCAAGGTAATTTAGCTGACAACGCCTGTGGTCTCAGCCCAGTTGTCAGGGGACAAGTGACCACACTTGGTCATCTACCAGTGCTAAAACCTTGATGGCAATTAGGTAAATGCAGGGAGCTCTGGCTGAGCAGCCTGAATCCCATGCCCAGGGGTACTGTTTCAGACCCATCTGTTCAGCAGCTGCATGCAGCATGGTCAGACCCTGATGAGAGGTACCTATGCCAGTCCCTCTGTACAGGGAGGTCAGCCTCTGTCTCTGATTAGCACAGAAATCAGAAAAGGCTGAGTAGATTCCAAGTGACACAGGGTTATTCCCGGGAAGCCATGGGGAGGGCTGGGTGTGAGGGATCTGCTAAGAGCTTGCCCATAAGGATGGACAAGAAGGAAACTTTTCAGCAAAATGACCTCTAGCAATGAATTTACTGAGTTCCAGCATCTATGGACTTAAGAAGGCTCAATTCTCAGCTCCCATTCTTTCATTAGGAGAGATGCTGAGATCATGAAGCAACTGGTTTCCAGTTGGGTATTACATTAGACATAGAAAACAAGGACTTTTAACTTGAAGATGTCCCTTGGGCAGTGAGTTCTGACTGGTTTCTCTTTTTCCATTTGTGGACTCAGCACTGATGCAGCTCCTGCACAGTGAATTTAAGCTGACTAGAACTGCTTTTCTTGGTTTTCTTCCACAAGTGACAAGTTGACAGCTGCTGCTCTTGGAAGAAGATGGTATTCCAATCCTCAGGTCACCACATGGTGCACAAAACATTTCTTTCATGTCATATATGATTTAGAGCTGTAGGAAATAAGAGCTAAGAGATCAGTGAAACCATCTCCCCTATTGTCCCTCACATGTCACTGTGTCATGCCTTGTTTTCATCATGCCACATCTCAACAGGCAATTTGAGAGCTGTGGTTGTTCTTCCAAGCTTTATAAATGCGCTAAATGGGGTGGATACCTGGAGAAGAAATGTGCCAGTGACTGCTAGACATTACAGGAAAGAATAATCTGTCATAAATCAAAGAGACACAACACTATCATAACAGGCTAGCCAAGAATATGAACTGTAGGAGTCCTTATAATGACACCTATTTGTTGAGTAAAGAATTTCATCTGTAAGCTGCTCAATGAGGCTTTACATTCTTCAGAGGAGTTTTTGGTGTGCTCTTGCTTTCCTTCAACAACACTTAGAACAGAAGTGTCCTTCCCACTGTGGTATTTTCTCTTGCCTGCCCTAAACTAGCCAGGCTAGAAAATAGAAGCAGAAAGCACAGGATATATCTAGAAATTCAGGAGAGTTAACACACCAGTAGTGAGCCACCTAGTTTCCACTCTAAATGGAAGAGTAACTGGGGGAAAGAACATTACTGACTTAGCAGACTGTATTGCCCCACACGGTGTTTCTTCTCCTGCTCCCATTCCTTCTTCTTCAGGCTTGAATTCCTCCAACTCTTCCCCTTTGTAGAATTGCATCGCCAGGCTTTGTGAGTTATATTTTCTCATAGTAAGGGTGATGCTTCCTTTGCAAACAAAAAAACCCCAAAGCCTTCCATGAAGGAGGATTTGATCTTGATATTTTTTTCTTCAATTATAAAAAGGGTTCCTTGAGGCTCCACAACCTCAGGTAGCTTAACTGAGCTAACTCATCTGTTGGTTTTAATTTAATAAGCCAGTTCTAAATACATGAGCCTATCAGAAAGTGAGAATGCCCCTGGCAAGATAGGCACTAAATCCTCTACAGACCAGAAGTTAAATCCCTCCAGTTTTCAAGCTCTTTGTGGTCCAAGTTATCACAGTGGCATCAGTGCTATGCACGCTTAGAAGCCTGACCACTAGACTTATAGTGCTAAGCAAGCTGTAGCTGTCCACCAGTGATTCTGAACATGGTTAGAACTGAGTGAGCAGATTCATCTTTGACCAGTAACATCATTATTTAGCTCTTCTACTTTGCCCCATGGATGGAAATGGAGGCAACTAAGTCAGACCTCACTGTAAGTAATTAATCTAATAGAACTCATTAGCGTTAGCAGAAACCATGCTGTAAATGTTTGTTATCCCAGAGTTGCAGTGAACAGGCAGAGTCCATTTCCAGCTGGGCTGTTTAGGGACAGCCATGACCGTGAGTGCAGAGCCTGTCTGAGACTTGCTATTCTCAACCTGAAGACAGAAGCTGTGAGCACTGCTGGTCATCATCCACAGCAGGGAGGGCAAGAACTACACAGAGACACAATCCCTCCTTTCTTCCTAAGTATAGCACTTAGTCCCAACGAACAAAGCAAGACAAGACTCTGTATGGATCAGAGAGAGATCAGTTACAATCCAGGTTGAGTGTTAATCCATCCCTGCATTCACTTTTTGGCAACAGACTTCACAATACCCTTACAGCCTTAAACACCATGAGGTGTAAGTACAGATAATCTCTGAATGCGTTACTTGCACCATAAAACAAGGCACTAGTCTTATTCCCATTGTGCAGTTGGGCTCAGAGGCATGGTGGACTGCAGCCAAGAGGGGTCTGGTTCTCTCGAAGTTCCTGCCACTGCCTCTCAAACAGGCAACCCATTTGCTAGCACCGGGCAAAGCTTCAATTCTTTGTTTCTGAGACCTTACTCAAATCCCACTGCAGTCCCTCCACAAGCCAGTTTGGTGTGAGAACAGGCCCATTGGGGTTGCAGAGCCTTCCCTGCATGTGGGCAGAAGGGCCATGTAAAAATCAAATCCACATGACTGTATTTACAGGCAACCAAAGAGAGGGTTGCTCTTCCAAGAAAAACTTTTCCATGTAAAAGAATTCTTAATCTCCCCTTTGACTGTCATTGTTGAAATGATGGCTTCGCAGGCTTGAAATTCAAGACCCTATCGGCGTCTTTTCTGTTAGCTGTGATTTATGAACAGTTTCGCTGCTGATTATCCTCCAAGATTACAGCCCAGCAGCCCTGACAGACAAGAAGGCGAAATTTCACAGGGTAACAGGCAGGTCCTTCTCCAGGGCAGTGAGGAGGGGAGCTGTGTTTTGACTGAAGTATGTAACAATATCACCAAATGCCAACTGGACTCAACAGGTAATTGAGTACTCGGCATGTAGCACCCTACTCAAAGGCAAGCAGAGTCAGCAGAACTCTTTATGGTGATTGCTTTCTGCTTCAGACCCTTTGCTAGGTCTGTGATACAGCATGCAGTTATTTTCTGCCTTGATTGTGGCACAAACTGTACAAACTGCAGTCAAATGTTAGAAAGCAACATCTTCATATAACCCTATGCATGTTCTCCAAAGATCACCCTTTACTTCAGCTGCAAAGTCTAGTGTCTTGTCTGGGCGATGCACTGTCATTACATCAAGCCCGGGATGTTTAAAGGAAATTTTCTTCCTTGATTTGTGGTGAAGAACAGGCACTCCTGACCCCAGAAAGGACAGTTTGTGGCTTTCATCACCATTTCCTGCTAGACAGTTTGTTCCAAGTCATTGCTAGAAGGGACTATTTATCTGGAGAGGGCAAGAGGGCCAGGGCAGACGCAGCCATGACTTGAGGGAGCTGCATAGTATTCCTGTTGCTCCCACAGTGCAGGACCAATACAGTGCTAACAAGACAGGAACAAGCCACAAGTCCTTGTAGTCACTTGGCAAAGCCATAACTGAAGATACTCAATGAGACCAGGTATCTCCCAGGAGAAGCTCTCAGGAGCAATCACCTATGTTAGTTTGCTCCCTTCTGGGCTGTGGCCTTCACTGGACCAGACAGCCAAGACTCAGAGTCCAGGTTGAAAAGATTTCTGATGTGGGGGCTTCCTAAATAAATGAGTAGACCTCTCAGAAGGTGATTTTATCTCTCCATAAATGACCTCTGCTTTTCAGGCAGAAAGGTTCCTTTGATTTGAACTCTGTCATGCTCCCCTGCAAAATGAATCCTTATTGGCCTGCCTGGATTGGCAATCCAGTTCCAGCACCCTGGATGCATTTCCTGTCTTTGTCCATCATCTGCACTCATTCAGTGAGCAGTGGTATGCCACCCTCATGTTTTGGGTCATTTTGGGCTGAGGTGAACAGCTCTGTGAGCTGCCAGGCAATGGTGATCTGGGCCTGATGTACCTGGGTCCTACTCTGTGGTCACATTCCCCTCATTGATGCTGCTGCTTTGGTGCCTTTCAACATTATTGTCAGGAACACTGCAGAGAGGAAAGGCTGCACCTCTTTGGAGGGAACCAAAGAGCATAGTTGCATCCAACTGTGGCCCAAGCCATTCTTACTGGGTCTAGCTACGCTGTGGGTGTTCTGCAGGATCAGGTTTGACAGTGAACCAGAATGGACATTCCTAGCATTCTTTCCATTTTGCCACCCAGCCTGCTTCAGAAAAAGTCCTGATGTAGGTGTTTGTATCCTGTCTCTTTCTTCCCTCACTGTATTTGTCTTTCAAGCCTGGCAGCAGTGAAAGGAAACTTAGCACGTGATGCTGACATTCTGGCATGTCTGTGGGCCGGCAGATCCCTAAAGTACTCAAATCTAGCTAAGAGAGTAGCTAGGAAAACAGGAGGCAGAGGACACATCAAAGCATGGAGAGGCTTGAATCCCAGTGGATTCAAGGAGGGATGCCAGCTTTTATCCAGAAGCAGGGCTGCTCACACCAAGAAGGTTGTCTGGGTTCCTGCACCTACTGCCCAGAGTCCCTCTCTCACTTCTGCTTCACTTCATGCATTTTGATCTGAATGGTCACAATATATCTTACTAGTGGGATATTCATCCTGTTGGATGCTGTAGCACAGCTGTGCTGGATACAGGAACCCAGCCAGAACCTGGACTAGCGAAGGAGGGCAGAGAGAAAATTGAGATTGTAGAGAGGTTGCAAGGGAATCCCAGGAATACCATCAGTAAGAGGAGCGTCAGATGTGAGTGCCAGGTGGCCAGTAGCAAAAAGAAACGAACATCCAAGCATGTGCATGAAGTCACAGCACTTAACTGAGGACCAACTGAGCACTTCCCTGAAGACCACGAAGACCTGAGCGCATTTTGGTTTGTGAAGCCTCACCTGGAAACCTCAGGCACAATTGAATGGAGCTCAGTGAGCCAGGATGCAGATCTCACTGCATCCCTGATGCTCTGCTCATTACCCGAGAAGAGCTGTCAATGCCACCAGCCTGGCACAAGGCAGGTCTCTGGTCCTGAGCAGCACCAAGGCCCTGCAGCTCCCAGCAAAGCACAGGGCCTTCTTCACATGTATTTCTTTGTCCATTTCAAGACTGGGCTGAGGATTGCATTTTATAACAAAATAGACCAATATAAAAACGGTTAGAGTAGCTCTGAGAAATGTGTTCTTCATAAAGCCATCTTTAATCGGTCAGAATTACACCTCTGCCTGAGAGTGAATTTTAACAGATACAGTCCTGCTGGAATTTTCCCTAGTCTTCTGTTACTTGACTCTCTGCTCCCTATTTATTGTTGGTTTACACTCAAATTCCCAGCGAGACAGGGTTATTCCTTCAGAGTTAGTGCTGGTAGTAGAGGCCACTGTCCCACAGCCCATGCCTTCACACACTGCTGCCCTTGTACCACTGTGTTTGCACCTGTTTGTCTATGCTCAGCTGCTTCAGAAAACTTGCCTCCAGACTTTTGCTTCCTCCTTGTTCCACCATACACACAAGGGCCCAGTTTCCCTGTTCCCAAGCCAAGACACAGGAATGTACCAGTCTCTAGTGATTCCTTCCAGCAAATGAAGAATTGCTGATATAAGGAGGGTTTAAGTAGAACAACATGACCTCAACTGAAAATCCTTCACTTGTTTTTCTCCTTCAGTAGGCCACCGTGCATTATTTACGTCCTGTTTAATTCTACTACCCCATATATAAATCTGTGTCTGTACATTGTACCCTTCATTGAGTTTCCATTCAGCCAAATGCTGTGGCTTCTGGAGGACTTGTGACCAAAGAACAAGTCACTTCCATCACAGCTATCAGGACAGCATTTCTTATCACCTGCCCACCCTGTGCTTTACACAAGAGAGCTCCATCTTGCATGAGCAACCCGCTAGTAACTTTAAACATAAACAGGAACAACAACATCACCACCACCATAATATGTGCACACACATGCCCTGCAGAACAACAGTAATAACAATACTACCACACATGCCCTGCAGAACAAAGCAGCAGTTCTGCCAGTTTTAAGTGAAGTCAATACCTCTGCAAATCCTTGGGGATGCTCAACAGTGCTTAGTGTTTCAATATTTTAATGCTCAGCAAACCCTAAACCATGAACACCCACTTCTGTGCTGAGCACATGTATTGTACTGAAATTTACCTTTAAAAATACATTATTTAGCTCCTGGAAAAACCGGATGGTAGATCTCAAAACAAGAAGCAGACAAAGCAGTCTCCCCTCACCTGCTCCCCAAGGTAAAATATACATCTCTAGGAGTAAAGGATGGTGCACTTACCCCTGTCCTTTGTCCTGCTCCTTTTTTCTTCTTGGAGGAAAGCAGCTCTGAAAACACTCCTTCCCTTTGCACGTATGGTCTTGCCAGTTCAGGAGCGGGGCAGGGGAACAGGGCTGGAGGGGAACTGCTGGGCTGAATGCCTGCGTTCACAGTGCTAACTGGCCGGAGAATCCTATTACGCGATAGGTAGCAAGCCAGGGCCTAATTTATGGAAATTTTGACCTTTGGTCCCCTTTGACATTTTCAGATCAGCTGTAGCCTGTGTGAGACATCAGAGCCCTTACAGTGAGGGGCTCTAAATCAGCCTGTGTGGCTGCTGGAGCTGCCGAGCGGGTCAGAGGTAAGAATTCACTGAGGTTCGTGTGTGGGCTGCTCGGTGCCTGTTTGACATTTATAAATCAGTGGCATTCCTCTGCACAGCTCAGTGCACACAGATCGGTTCAGTCACTCTGAGGAGGGCCCCTCATTTCATCAAGGGTGAATTTGGGCATCCTTGGCCTTTCCTTTTGACTTGAGCAAGGATACGTCTAAACAAATCCAGCTTTATGAGCTGTCGAGTTCACCTTCCACCATACAGTGTGACCTGCTCCCTCAGGAGGATGGAGTGCAGGCCGTTTCACAATCAACCCTACCTCCAAGGACTCTGTGCCATCTTCAGGGCTCAGGTATGAAAGCCTTTGTCACGAGGTGCAGTACCAGACCCCTCACATTTTCATCAGCTGCCACAACAAACATCATGTTTGTTGAGCTCTTAGCACTAAGCCACAGTCCCATTCTGCTGGGTGCTGGGCCAACAGCTCAAGAGGAGGCTGCTGTGAATAAAGCTCCACGAGGCTGAGCTACATGAGTGGGCCTGCCCCAGACTTCTCACTGCCTAGACTCTATGAAAAGGGAAAACATGATGAGAAAAACATAACAGGGCTGTGGACAAGGTAATGTTAACATCAGCCAGTTATTGTGCAATAAACATCCATACTGGCTTCAGCAAGCCTGACCTGTTTAGCCGCTGCTTGCTTCTCCAAACCCTGAGGGTTGATACGGACTCTATTCCCCACAGTGCTGGCAGTGCCTCTGGCACACGTTGTTCCTCCTGGCTAGCGGCTGTGCTGGTACTTGGGATGCCATCCCATTGTGTTTATGGTGACCTCAAACACAACCTTAGTGGTTGTGGACCTGCAGCTGTGGAGACAGAGACGGCTTTTTGGGCTGTACTGAGCGTGAGGTGTAAGGACCGCCATGAGGGTATGGCCACCACAGGGGCTATGGCGGGCTTGCACATCTCAGTAGCCAGCACTGCCGTGGTGACCCACTGCCTTGGTGATGCCACTCTCTGCCACCTCAAAGCAAAGAAGCTCTTGAGAAGAACTCTTCCCTCATGCCTTCACACCTTGGCACTGAGCGGAGAAGCTGCTTTGGGGGTGAAAGAGGGGGAAAGATCAAAACTGAGGGAAAAATCACACAGAACTGAGGGAAAAATCACACAGAACTGAGGGAAGAGAAGCAAAGATCAACTCGGACAGAACAGAGGAAGTCAGCAGAGCAAACCCGCAGCCCTGCGATGGCGGGGGCACGGCCAGGCCCCTCTCCCGAGGGCACCGCGGTGGCCGGGGGGTGCCTCAGGTCTCCTCAGGGGGGTGCCCGGGGGTGAAGCGGGCGGCGCTAAACGCGCTCCCCGCCTGGGAAGCGCCTGACAACGTGCGGCAAGGGCAGAGCTGGGGGGCCGGGGGGAAGGGGAGGGCGCTCCCCGGCTCCCCTCCCACCCTCTCCGGATAAATGGGCCGCCGGGAGGCGGCGGGCGGGCGGACGGCGGCAGCCTGTGGAGGAGCGCGGCCCGCCCGGCCGCGTCCCCCGCCGCGCCCAGCGCTCCCTGCCGGCGGGGCTGCCGCGGGCCCCGCCGCACACAACCAGCCGCGTCCCCCGCCCGGCGGGATCGGGCCTTGCTTCCCTTCTCCGGGACCCGGGTAGCGCGAAGGCGGCCGGGGTAGCCCGGTCCGGCCGATGCTGGCGCTGCCCCCCGCACCCCGGGCTCCGGAAGGCTGGTGGCGGCGATCGGGGCTCAGGGGGAGCCCGCCGGGCTCCTTTCCCCTTTCCTCCCTCCGCGGCAGGCGGCGCTGGAGGATTTTCTCCCGCTGCGGCCCCCTCGCTGCCCCCCAGACATGGTAGGTCACCTACAGCTGCAAGGGATGGACGAGAGCCTGAAGGAGAAGAGCCGGGAAGGCTTGCTGGACAGCCCGGACTCGGGGCTGCCCCCAAGTCCCAGTCCCCCTTTCTACTCCCTGTCGCCCGGTGAGGGCCGAGCTGGGGGCAGCGGCGGTGCGGAACCCCCGGCCCCGGGGCACCGGCGGGAGGCCAAGGACGGCAAAGTGGTAAGAGCCAAACCCTGGGCGTTGGGTTCTGTTCTCTCCGGGCCCTGGGTGGGAGACAGGCTGGAACGCCCTGGGGTAGAGGGCAGCGGGGAGAGGGCCTGTGCCCGCTGACAGGGGCACCCCAGGGCACCCCGGCTGTGTCCCCCCTTCAGTGCCTGTCCACCTGCACCCACAGACGAGGGCTTGCTGGGCTGCTTGTGCCCCATCGTGGCTGCAGTCTGCTGCTGGCATCGCTGCTGGTGTGCCCAGGCTCACGTAAGTGTTGGTAGTTTGGCTGGGTAAACTCTGAACAACGGTGTGAGGGTGAAACCCAGGTCTGAAAAGGCTCCACTGCCCATCTTAAGAGCAGAAAGTGTACTTCCTTCTCAGTGACACTGTCTTGCCTGGCAGATACAGGTCAGAGCTGTATCCATGTGGACAGAGACAGGCTCCCAGCCATCCTTATGCACTGGCATCTCACATTTGTTTTGTCGGGAGCGTGGAGCCACGTTTGCTGGAGTTCTTACTGAAAGAAAAGACAAAACTGCCCGTTAACTTGCGGCAGGGTATGGATGTCTGTCTGGGAAGTTGGTATGGAGATGTGGTCTGGGGAAGGCTGCGTGCCTGTGCCCTTACTGCAGTGGGGTTTTGTGGCATGAGTCTGCATGAAAGGTTTGTGCGATGTATGGCCAAGCAGAGCAGGGTTAGTGGTCTGTAAGCTCAGACAGCTGGCAATAGCACTGCAGATTTCAGTTAGCCTGAGTCAGTGCCAGGGAAACAGTCGACTGTTTAATAGGATTTGGGCAGATTTATTGTGACTTTTATTCTGCTTCATCTTGTTTATCCCTTAGCTATAAAAACAGTTTTTAAAACTCAAACTTCAGAGCATAAGCAATGGTGGTGGAGGTTTTTGAAGGATGATGAAAGTTCTTCCCCGAGGATCTTTCAATTTTTAACATATAAAAGGTATTTGTAGGTGTGTGTATTCAACACAGTCAATGGGCTTCTATATGGAATAAAAACTACAGCATAAATCTTTCCATGGGAAAATTTTATCTATGTATGGATTAGTGACAATTCAAACTTCTTCCCGGTAGAGACATTTTGCAACGACTTCTCACACCCTAATTTACTTGCCCAAGTTCTAAGGCTATTTTAGCATGTTATTGAAAACTGCCTTTTACTCTTCGGCATGCCAAAACCTTCCTCATGAGCAGTGACTCCCTCTCACCAAATTATGGTGTGTAGGGTGTGAGGTGTTAATCATGAAAATCAGATCTCAACCTGATACTGAGCCTTACCTGCAGATGCCTGGGAGTGTGCCGTCTTGATGGGACTGTTTATGTACAAAGAGTTGCCCACACTCCTCTGGTTTGGCAGGATCAGGCTGTTGCTATGTGTTTGTAAAATAAAATGTAGGAGGAAGATGAATGAAGACGGGCTGGACCAGAAAACAGCTGGGGTGGAGGTGTCTGCAGAGTTCTGTAGTGGGGATATGACTGCCTCCATTCCAGTAATATGACAGTTGGCCACCACTGCTCCCAGGAAAGCCCTTAGATACTGAAGATGAAAGAGCATGAGAAAAACCAAGTTCAGCTCTTGGGCCGTTAGGACTGAGAGTTTTAGTGCTTGACTCCTATGGGAAACTAAGTCTGTGTAAGGCAAAATTAAGTTTTCCAGATTAAACTTGATCATAAATGAACATTTTACACTTTTCAGAAGAACTGCTGTAGATTTTGTATCACATTGCAATGGGAATGTAATAACCATGCTGGTAACAATGGTGCAGGACTGTGCTCTTTACCTCTGACTGTGGTACAATGCAATAATGAACTAACTAGGAACTTTCACTCTATTTGACTGTACAGAGTTTCACTTCTCAATTCCACCCTGCAAATACTGTACTTGCAGTTGTTATTAAGAAAGCAGGACAAACATAGCGAGCTTTGCTTGCTTCATATTCCAGATTTCACTGTCTAATTAGCTTTAATCTTGCCATTTAACAAGGACTTGCCGATCTATCAGCAATTATGCAATCCATGAATGTGCTTCTGTTTAACTCCACTACTCTGCTGTTCATCAGAGCATGCAGAATTGGCAAATCAATAATTGCAGCTCTTTGCACACCAAGCCATGCCTTTTTTAATTGCCTCTTATATTAGTGTTTGTCTTGCTTATAAATGTGACAGAGCCAGGAATGCAGCCTGCACTCTTTGTGTTATAATCCTATAAAGCCATATATAAGCTCAGTCACGGCCAAAGTTCTAGTAAGTACAGTTACAATAAATTGCTGTCAGGTGAAGAAAACAACATTCCAGATCTGTGGGAAGTATTTCACGCTATTCCTTACTGCAGGCCAATCGGAACCACTGGTCTGAACCCAGTTGTGTTCTTTTGCAGTCAGCTATTTTGCCCAACTTCACAAATAATGCTAAAGAATTTTCCTGCTCTAGAACATCTCTTCTTGTACAGACTAAAATGAGATTGCGTGCCCTTATCGAAGGCTTTCTTATGTGTAAAATCTGTGCTCTCTCTGCTTTGTGTTATGAACTGTGACTCCGAAAAAGTAAACTCTCTCCTCTTTAATAAGCACAACTTTGTTTCAAGGACAATGTACCATTTATTCACATTTAACCAGCCAATTTGGCTACAGCTTTGGGATCCAAGAAAATATGAAAGGCGATTTAGGGCCAGAGTCATAAATACCACAAGTTCAACACCATTTAGGGACTTTTTTTTCCTTGCATTTTACTTGCAGTGCAGGAGAAATTGGCTTTTATTTCTTCAAATAAAGTCTATGTAGGGAATTTGTCAGTTGTTTTGTGCTTAAGCACAAATACCCCAATGAAAATGGAAGGTGACTTTTACCGAGTTCTGCTTTTTAAATCTGAAACATGATTAAATTGATTCTTAAGATTTGGGTTACTGAATTCTCTAGGCATTGCATGTAAAGCTGGGCCAAAAGGAACATAAATACAATTAAATACATTTCTAATAATATTAGATGGACAGAGAAAGAAGGAGTTGCTGGAAGGTTAGAGAATGAAATTATATCAAAGTAGCCAAATCTGCTTAGCGTTTTCCCTGTTGTTGCCCTGGGATATAGTTGTAGGCTAGAGCTGCTGAAATGAGTACTTTGCATTCAGTAGCATGACTCCTAATGGATATCAGGGGAGATCAGGATCACATTCATCTGCAAAACCATCATTCATGCCTTCTTGAACCAACGGACTTCTTGTCCCAACACTCACCATTGCAGCAAGTTCTGCCACTGCAGTGAGATCCTTTTAATTTAAAGGAATTATTTGTGCATGCAGCCTGCCTCATTGAGCACTCATTCTGCAGGACTATATCCCAGTGGATCAGCTGTCAGATGAATGCCAATTTCTACTTACATTCAGGAGCTATGATGGACAACAGCATGATGCCAGAATCAGTCTTGCGTGGTGGGAGGAGATTCCAGCTTCATCTCAAGTGCAGAGGAGGAGGATGCCTTGCCCCTTGGCACAGCCTTCATAGGCATGGTCCCAACAATGGGGTCCAGGTCAGCATGTGTGCCAAACCTGTTGGATTTATGGCTGACATTAAAAAATAAAGCCAAACCCAAAAAGCCTTTTCCTGACAATCCTGCCATTTTGAAGAGTCCTTGAGCCGCAAAGCCAGCACCTCATCCTACATGGAAAGTGCTCTGGGAAGGGGGACTGTTTTGTGGGGATTAAGTGGGGAGCACAGCCATCAAAGGGTTTCCATGCAATATATAACTTCCAACCTGCCAATACCTACAGGGAAAGCACATGTGAGAAGGGCTCAGCACCCCCAACGTGAGCCAGCCTGCAGCCTGCACACGGAGCAGGGGCCATGCCTCTCCAAGCACGCCTGGGTCCCAGCAGCTCTGGGGAAAGCCCCAGGCTTGGGCAGGGAGCAAGGCACCCATCTGGCTGCAGCCTGGCATCCTGACCCACTTCAGAACCACTCCCATGGGGCGGGATCCTGCAGGAATTCTCGCAGCAGGGGTTGGTGGTGGTTTCAGCCTTCATCCACTGCCTAGCAAAGGCAAACCCCACCTGGCTGTCCCCTGTCCAGTTCCAAATGCATACCTGCTCCTCTTCCTCCTTGGTTCAATGCAAAGGAGGGGGAATGACTCTGTACCTCACCTAAACTGCAAACAGTGACAGATGTGCCTTCTGGGAAACAGTCATAGGGGTCTCAACATCTACCATGAAAAACGTGGCTATACCCAGGGTAGTGTCTTCTAGCTCCTTAATTTCCATTGTGTCCCTGTATAGCACTGAGGACAATAAGCAAAGCAGCACGCATTTCCCACTTGAAATAGAAGAGGGAGATAGGCAGGAAGGATGCAAGTCTTTGAAACAATAAAGCCCTGCTTTCTACCTCAGGTCTGCTTTTACTGTTATCACCTCCGAATATAATCTCATCCGGCTTTAGTATAAATTACTCGTCATGTGCAATACGTGAAGATATTGGGAAAATAAATCATCTGTTAAACAAATATTGCTTATCAGCTACAGTGGAGAATACAGATGTGTGTCAAATAATTCAGCCAGATCTTTCATTACAGCTGTAAATAACAGCTGAGTAAAATGACATTTTCATAGACCTGACCTGTTACCACAGTGGGAAAATGTGGTGAGAGATTTGCTTATGCCCTAGCTACGTTAGGAGCTGGGAATTTGGGAGGCTGTATCCTGTGTGTAGCCCTGACACTTGGAAAACTGCTTCCCCTTACAGTCCCTCCAGATCTAATGGCGCATCTTAGTGCCTTCCACATAATGACCATAGTGAAAGGAGTCAGGCAGTTCTGGTCCTTCATGCTCTCTGGGGAAAGGTTTTTTGGGGGTTTATTTCAAATCACATTAATTTTCTTTCCCTTTTGTTGCTTTACTGCCTGGAATTCGGAAGCTAAAGAGCAGTCAGTATATTTCAGGTCAGTTTCATGGCAGTTTCTTCCTCACCTTTGTCTACTATTTGATAACTCTGCTTCCATTCTTTTAAGTTACCCCCCAGTGAAAAGTACCTTTACAGACCTCACTGACTCTACACAATTATGAGGAGTAAAATAGCATTATATTGCTTTTGCTTTTGCTCAGACCTCTGATCTGAATCCATCCAGGAACCAGCCACTGAGATGGCTCTCATGGATGTGTGTCTGTCCTAAAGCAAGGGCCCCCCATAATGCTTATGCCACCATAAAGGAAGTGCTTTCGGTTAGCTGTAGATTGAATTTCTGTGCAGCAATCGATTTTATCTGTGTTTATCTATGGACTACTTGAATAAAGCAGAGTTTTGCTGCCCAGGCTGTTATATGCCTGAAAGGCATCAGAGTTAAGACGGAGGGAAAAATGCAGCCAAACAAGAAAGCTCTTCAACTTTTTAATAATACAGTAACTCTTTGCTGGTTGAAACAAATTATCTACCAGAAAGGACATAAAAATGGTAGCACATTTGCTACTTAATTTTCACCTTGGCTGTGTTTTGATGCCATAACGTGTACGCATGGGGCTCCCTTTTTGATCTCCCCAGCATCTTCCCTTTCGCCTCCTCAGCCTTCCTGGACTACCAGGCTCCTGCCTACATAAAGATGACGGTGTTATGGTGGCTTTTGCAGAGCTGCATCTCCTAAGTCACAGCACAGCTCCGTTTACCAGGGACAGATTAATCAGTTCCCAGCTGTAGCCTTCCAGCACAGCAACCCTGTTAGATAGACAGACACCGACTGTGGATCCCCTGTGGTTACCCTGTCTAAAAACATGGGAGTTTCTCCTCCTCACCATCAGTGACCCCCAGTAGAGTGCAACAGCCTCTGCTCCCAGCTAACCCATCTGCAGTGCAGGGCAATAAAGAAACTCACCTTATTTGTGCAGTGTCTGGAGATTGCTGAGTGATTGCTAGGAATGAGCCAAGGATCCTCATCTTCCCAAGGGAGCTCAGCAGTCCAGGGTTGCTGTTCTTCAACCATTCCTGTGCAGAAGTAAGAAGAGTTGAGTCAGTACCTTTTTTTTGACAGGCAGAACATTTTTGTTTTGTTTTTTACATTAGATACAGAAACAGGAGCTGCTGTCAAACTCTTGCCAAAAAGCCAGCTTTTGACACGTGCTATGCATACAACATTTCGGCCGAAAAGACAAAGGTTTTGGAAAGCTCATATCCCCCATTCTTTGATTACTCCAGGTGAGATGCAGGAGCAGACATTTCAGAGCATCAGTGGAGGTGAAACAAAATGCCTTTCAGTTGCCCCTGTCTAAACCTGTGCTTACTGTTCAGTGACCCTTTCACTCCATGCAAGCAATTTAGTTGCTTGTTTGGTGAGCAGACTGCAGGGTTTTGCAGGTGATCTCTATTTTTAGACTGTGCTTTATAAGTTATTTACATCTTCCACATTCAGACTTCCAGGTGACTTCAAGGTTTCTGACCTGCAGCAGCTCACAGTGCTTCTCGTGGTAGAGAAGTGTGAATCAGTAATGGTCTCTGTCAGATGATAGAGGTTGCTGGCTTTGGCTTGGCAATGTCCTCACTTGTTCCAGCTTTCTAAATTAATCAAGCTAAGCCTGCAGGTCTGAAGTTGATTCTTGTTTATAGTGTGTGAAATGCATTATGAAAGGCTTTTTATCACCCTTCTCTGCCCAGGGAAAAGTAAACCCACAATGGAAGTAGTCTTATCACCATTCCATGCAGAACTAACCTGGAGATGACTTAATTCTGCTCTCACCACATTCAGTGGCAACTTTTTGACTCATGATTGATTTCAGCCATGCATGACAGAGCCTCTGTTCCTCCATGTGCACTGGTATTGTTCTGAAACATGTTCTTGTTTCCTGTTCCCTGCTGGGGGACTTAGGATTTCAACAGATGCCTTTGCCTCTGTGCCCATGCTCTGCCTGAGCAGCACCCCCAGCACACAGGGGCTCTGAAGCCTGTTTCTGTACAAACACTGAGGGCCAGATGCTAAGCCACAGGAAGGACCTCACCTCCTGCATCCTCATCTCTAGGGATGTTTAGAACATGCTGAGTGTCAGCCTCTGTTAGCAAGAAGTGTGAAAGTTTGTTTGCCTGGAAGCACTGAAATAACTTCTTTGAAACTGCTTCTTTAAACTGCACTGTACAGATACCCTCTGCGGAACTGCTGAGAGATCTGGGTTTCTTTTGTGTTACTCTAGCAAAGAAGCTCATGGTTACCATCCACCCGAGTTTGTTTGGCATTCTAGAAAGCTGTTGTGGATCTGAAAAACAGCTTAATGCACAACTGTTCCATTTTACCCAATCTTCACTTGTCCCTGGCCAGGAGTAGTAAGGAAGATATTCCCATAGGCTAAACTCACAGTCGGACAGCATTGGGATGCCTATGGCTCAGACCAGTGCCTCCCAACCTTTTTCAGGTTATCTAAGTTTGCAGTCTGTTTTGGCAGCATGGCTTGAAAACATGTGCTGTGTTGAAGCTGGGACAGGAAAGCCTTCCCAATTCTGTTCTGCCTCTCCACTGGTTTGGTGATGGGTACCAGAGCATGAAACTGTCTTTGGTGGCTGTGACTTATTTTACCTGTTACAGGGAACAGCAAAACACCAACTTTTCTGGTTACACTCTAAAGAGAACTGTTGTCCCTCCCCAGCCAAGGAGGGCATTGCAAAGGCTCCCCAGAGTGCATGAAGAGAGCAGGATGCGCAGAGCACCCCAGATGCACGTTCTTAGGATCACATAAGGAGCGTGAAGCTGGGTATGGGTGGATGCCCTCTGGAAAGCATCTGGGTGGTGCTGGAAGAGGCAGTGGTAGTTCAAGAGTGGCGGCTTTCCCTTCAGAGCCTGTTGCAAACCTGTACCCTGGTCAGCAGTATTGTCTTCAGGGTGCGATATAAAAGCCCAAAACACTTTAAGTCAGCATAAAAGTCATGGTTCATGGTAAAAATAGTTCATTCGAGTATCTTGCAGTAAGAGGTATTCATACTGTTAGGTCTGCTCTTCATGTTACAGGACAAGACCCACCTTTCTGCCCTGTGCAGATTCCTGAAAGAAGGACATGTATCCCCAGCCTTTCTTCCTTTACCAGTTAAAGCAATCCACATCTCTTTGCAGGTGAATCCCCGAAAGGCCAGTTTGTCTGTTGATCCCAGAGCCGTGAATGCATGTGCACATGGTATTTGACTCCTGCACACAAATGAATCTCTCCTCACATACAAGATGTCTTTAGAAAGAGCTCTGGCCATGTGCAAGCTGTTAAAAGCTGGAGATCTGCTCCCTTGTGAACTAAGGCTTGTCTGTTGTAAACAATTCACATTGCAGAAGCAAAGAGCTTTATTTACGACCAGAAAGGCTGCCCTTGGCCTCCCCTGTCAAGAGTGTTGAAAGCAATCCGGGAATGAACTTTGCCTTTTGGACAGCGTTTGGTAGTGAGGGTGAACATATCTTCCCCCCCAACCTATGCAAATACCATCCCTTTTTAACAACAGAATAGAGCTATTTAATCAAAAAGAGGGGTTGGCCTTTTTACTTTACAGTTGAACACAGCATTAAAGATATTTCAGTATGAAGAGTAAACAGCTTTGTGGCTTTGGGACACAGAATTGAAGGGCTTGGCAAATTCAGATGGAGCAGTGACATTTTTTGCCTTAGCCTGAGGCAGAAAGCCCAAGCCACTAGAGAAAAACAGACCTCAGCTAGCGGGAGCTGATGCTGTTGAGCAGACTCAACAGAGCTTTGCTGGTTAACACCAATTTGAGGGATAACCTGGCAAGCATCTGGGGACCTGTGTGTTCTACAGAGCAGGGTACAAGCTGCAGTACCTCTTATACAGCACTGCTGGTAGGAACCAGCTCCCGTGCTCCCTACTGTACTACCCAACCAGAAGATGCTGGGGAAAGTGGAAAGGAGTGGGATGTGAAGAGCAAGCAAATACAAGAGCAGTATCCTCAGCCATAAGTGAATCCTGAGATGGTCTTACTGACTTACACTGATGAAATACTGCTGTGATTCTAGCACACATGACCTGTGCATGGTATAAAATGGAAAAACTCCATGAGCTTTTCAGCCATGTAGAAACCTTGCAACCCTGCACAGAGGCTTCCAGCCATCTGCTTTAAAGAGATTCTGTGTCCCTCTATGTAATAAATTGCTTCCAACAGAAAAGTGCTGGCAGGGACCAAAACTTGCAGTGACATTTTTCCACGAGGGCAGGATTAGGCTTAATTAGCAGCTGGGCTTAGTCCAGACACCAGACACAGGATCCCTGTATGTGGGAAAGATGTGTAAGATGTTAAGTAGGATTACTCATTTTTGTGGTAGGCAGAGTAGCCTAGGCTGGACTGTGACAGTTTGTCAAAGTAACTTCAGGGTGTAATTAGTCTTAAAAATCCAGTTGCTGGTGTCAGGAGTAGGAGCAGCTCTATTCATTAAAACCCCCTGGCTTGCAACTCATTTCCTGCATTGCAGAGGTTACAAGGTGCCCAGTGTCTCACCCCACAGTTGTGCATGGGTAACTAGAATGTCTCTTGGAGCATGACAGCCACTTTTGGCATGGAGACTTCAGCAAGGGATAGATAATTTTCAGAATATATGTATATATACACACATCTCACTTAAGTAGACCTACATCCTCTAAGTCAGCAGACTTAAGCCCTATCTCTGTGTTGCATCAGACTTCGAGCACTTCTCCATGCTGCTGCACTTTGAGTCTTTGTAAGACTCTTAACAGTGAAGGCAACATCAGGGCTAAAGCAAACCCCCAAACAATTGCAATTTCTGTGAGAAACAAACCGATAGGAAAAAGGAAGGGCTTAATTTCAACAAACAGATACTGCGGCATGGAGTGCCAGAGAACTGGGCAGAATCACTTATCCTGGTGACGTGCTGAGCAGAGAGAGGTGGAGAGGGTGGCATTGGGAGGTGCAAGGCAGCTTGCTGCGTTGCTTCAGCCCTCAGAGCTGGAAGTGAGTCTGCAAATGGATGCAGCTGCAGGTAGATCAGGAAGTCAGGACATCTTAAATGCAAAGGTTGTTTGTGTGAGGATGGAGGATAATGGTCCTGTTCTCTGCCTTAAGGCTGTTTTTTGGCAAGTTGACTTCCTTTAAGGGTGGGGAAGAGTGTGATGAGCACTGTCCTAACCTAGGGCCCTGCTACAACACTGAAAGGACAGGGACAGTGAGGGGAGCTGAATGATGCTGGGAGCGCAAGCAAGGCGAGCTTAGCTTGTGTGGAACAAAGTTGGTCCTGATGCTGCCACAGCCACCTCTCATTGCCAAAGAGACTGTCAGCTGCAGTGACTTTCACAAGACTATTAAGAGACAGAGTTCAATGCTGGCTGCTCAGCTGCCATCCACAGCACGTTATGAACTGTGCTAGCCTCATCTGTTGTGTCCCAACATTTTGCTGTGCTTTTCTTCCCTGCAGATGCCTTACCTGCTCCTGAACCCATCCATGCCAGAGATGAGGCCTCGAATGTACCCTGTGTTTTTTGGAGAAAGCATTGAGGTGACCCCTGAGCCCTTGCAGGAAATCAGGTACAGACGGGATTGGGTGGGTAGGTGGGATTTCTGTCTTTTTTCTGGTGCTTTTCCTTCTGCAGAAAAATAAAGTATGTTTACAAATGGGAGTCATGGTTATTTTGATGGGAAGGGAGGGACAGGGGCGGGAGTAATGTCTGAATTAAAGGCACTGACAAGCAGCAGAGGCAGAGGGGAGGAGGCAGGAGCTGGAGAGAGGTTTTACAAGAGGGCTTTCCTTCCAGGGCCAGCTCAAATCCAAGGCTATGATTGAAAACCATTACCATCTGTAGGCTTGATGGCCTCCACTGAATAACCTGATTGTCTTCATCCTGTTCCCTGCTGACTTACATCCTCAATAGGAGGCACATACTTACATCACCTGGTTTTGTTAGCCCTTGCTGTAGAGGAACCAACCTTATACCAGCCAACAGAGGTAGAATGAGCTCCTCCTCATGAGATGGTCCCTTGAGCCACTAATGGAAATGTTCTGACCTCCTGTGAGACTGGTGCTGCAGCCAGTGCATGAACATTGGTCTCTGCTCCTCTTTTGCTGGTGTGGAATGTACTCTGCAAACAGCATGGAGCAGTTCCACACAGCTTGGGGCAGGGATGGTATAAACCCAATTCTCACCCCCTGCAACCTATGCAAACGTCTCTCTGGAAATGTACCCCAGTAAATCTCCGCTTGCTGAGGAACTGCCAGCGGGCATGTTTTTATGGTGATTACATCGGAGTCTTGTTCTGTGTGTGCTGAATGACTTGCTTACACCCTCGCTGTGCAAAACACATTACCAGCAGCTCAGGTTACATGTGGTGCACAATCAGTCACCCCCCTCCGGCTGGAGGTAATGACAAGCACACACCCAGCTTTTAATCTTTCTTACATGGAGCTGCACATTCCTTGGTTGCTGCTTGCTGGAGGAGCATTTGGAGAGCAGGGAAAACAAGTGGAAGTCTGCTGCTCCCCCTGGCCATGGGTTCTAGGAAAAGACCTTTATGTGGCCTGGTATCCATACATCCGTTCTGGATGCCTGTAGACATCCCATTGTCTCCATCTCATAGCTGTTAACATGACCACTTCCTTTGAGACCAATGGCTTGGATATTGGACAGCCATATCCACAGCATCTCTTTGCTTTTCCTGCTATTTGACCATTGCTTTGGCTTTCTGTAGGCTCCAACAAGCAACCTCATTTCCGTGTCCCAGCCCTCTGATTTTAGCTAGCTTGGGTGTCTTTGTGCTCTGATGGCAAGGCAACATAAAGAAAAATAGACAAACACACAGCCTTGACAGCTCAACAAGGGTCCATTACGCCATGCTTCTGCCATCTATGAAAACCTTATTTAGGGCATTATTTTCCTGCCAAGCCAGAGCTTGCATGGGCAACAGGGCCTGTGAAAGCATGCTGTGTTGAGAAGTAGGTTTCCCAGACCCCAGTGTGACATCTCATGCCCACAGCCCACCAGCAGCATCTATTCAGCCTTCAGTGGGGCAGTGACACCCCCCAAGTGTAGCACTAGCAGTAGTGAGTGTGGTGAGACCTACCATAAGTCAATGGTCAGGGGACCTTTTTTTGCAGGGACCCTCAGCATTTCAAGTTGATGCTGCATGGCTCTGCTTGTTAAAAATGGTCAGGAAAAGGCTGGATCAAGAATTTTCCTGGGGGTTGGAGTTTTTCCTGCATGCTCCATGGGTGACCGTCCAATCCTCAGCCTCTGACCTACCCCAGCCAAGGGATTTCACCACCTCTTGATGTGCTTTGCTAACAGGGTGTTTGCTTCCAATGTAGCTCTCAGGGCTGAGCTGAGGCCCCAGTGGGGCCCATGGAGGAAACCAGAGGAAAAAGCAGGTTGCTTGGAGCCTGTGCAGCAAGGTCTTTTCTGCCCTGACGTGACTAGGCAGGCTTGGTCTTCTGCACATATGCACTGCAGGAATGCTGTGATGGATCATGGTATGGTGATATTCCCATAGGATTCACCAGCAGGAAGGAGTCCTCTTGGACCTCTGCTTTAGGTTCCCCAGTGTCTGTGCAGTAAGAGGTCATAAACCTTGCCGGCTCCAAAGGGTTAAAGAAGTGTCCTGCCTATCTTCTTTGCTGCCCGGGCCGAGTTCCTCATACCTCGCTGTCCTCTGTAGGTGCAATTCCGAGGTGAAGTACGACTCCGAGAAGCATTATCGGGATGACATTTTCTACGGCCCCATCCCCACCGTCACCACCTACAGCGAGACAATCATTGCTGCTCCCAACTGTACCTGGCGGAACTACAAGTCCCAGCTGATCTTTGAGCCCCGCCAGAAGCCACTGAGGTTTCAGAGCACGACCATCATCTTCCCAAAGCGTGCCAAGAACATTTACCGGACCACCCTCAACTACAGCTTGGGTTGTGCCAAGCGTTGGTTTGCTTCCAGCGTGCAGCTGGAACTCTGTGAGGAAACCAGCCCATGCGTCATCTACAGCGAGACCCTCTGATCCGCCCTGCCACTGGCAACCGTGCGACCTCAAGGAGGCTGTGGCCTTTGCTGTGTCTCTGGCTGGGTCTTCATTGATGGCAACTGAATACTAACGGCTGGAGAACACGTCGTCTTGTCTTGGGTGAGGCTGAACTGGCTGGGAGGAGGCTTGCAGGGCACGGGATGGTTTTGATCAGTGAGAGGCTGGCTTGTATTTTGCGACGTTCCTGACGTTCATGATCTGGATTTTATTTTTGTTGGTTTTTTTCCAAGCATATCTATTTTTGACTTGTGTTTAGATGAAATCAAGATGACAAAGGACTCTGTTACCCATAGCAAAGTGCTGCCTTATGAGTTCCTGTCTAGCACGTAGGTGAGACTCACTGTAACCTTTGGAGCTATTTTGATCTCTGCAAAGGGAAGACCAACTGCAGGGTCAGCGTCCTGTCTGCCCAGCGTACACTAAGCCATGTCTCTTAGAGTTTAAATGCAGAGGAAGTGATTCTTTCTATCAGTACATCACAGCTCATCTCAGAGTTAGTTGCAATAGTACACCACTGCAGTAACCACAGGTCTAACTTACCAGGAGGAGTGGGGACTGTCATCAAGAGAAAGAAAACAGGCGCACGGTGCTCTCACTAGCCACTAGATGTTTATATCCCATAGCAAGGCACACAACAACCAGATGTAGGAGAAAGGCTTATACCAATGCACAACCACCTCTTCTGTGAGCCCAGCCAAGAGTGTGCAGGGGAGATGGAGGAAACTGAATAGCTGAAGGGTCATTTCCTAAAAGTGCCCAATTGATTCAGGAGCCAAGTACCCTGTATCAAAACTACGATCAGCCAAAGTGTGCCATGCTGTTTGTTGTCTTGAACACAATGTACAGGGATCTTTACATACTTGCAACCCTCTTGAGTTTCAGGGTATGACTTATTGCAGAGAGGAGTGTAGTACAGGAAGATGTTATATAGCTTCAAAGAAGCCAGTGCAAGGGTAACTCATGAGCAAGGTTGTAGTTTGCATACCTGTGGTGTAAACAGCTTCACTGACTCTGGAGAAGCAGCCAAACTTCCTCAGTGTAGAGCTTGAAGGATTGAAAGGGCCAAATCCATCTTGGTTTTCCTTTAGTAGGTTGTAACAATCAACAGGTTCTTCACAAACAGCTGAGCTGTCTCTGCAAAAGGACCAAGAAACACCTGAGAGAGCAGGAATCACTACAGCCATCCTAAGGTAAATCATTCCCCCACTCATGAATCACATCTGCTATCTCTTCACTTTGGTAGCTTGCTGAAAACCTGCAAGAGCCTGGATTCCCACGTATGTATATATAGACTTTGAAAATTAGCATGGAATTGTCTCCAAAAGCCTTACCAAGAAGTTTTGCTTGCTTTGCTGCTCAGAAGAGCCCAGACTTAGAAAATAACCACACAGCTCCGGAAATTAATTTCCAGCTTTCCCTCTTCTAAACTTTCCATTTTGTTCCTGACTTGCTGTGCGTCTGATTGAGTTATTTCAGAGCACAACCGAACAGCCAAGTCAGAAACCCTATTAGCAATGTCAACAAGACATAGCTGATTGCCCAGAACAGTTGACGCAGAAACCCACAGAGATTTTAAAAAAATAGAGCTGAAAAACCTAAAATAATAAAAATTAAACAGCGCCTTCCATCACTTTTAAATAGTTTTTCCATCAGTTTCAAAAGGCAATTGGTAAATGGTACCAGAACTGTGACCTTTATGAAACAGAGTTCTCTTGTTTAAGGTGGAGTACAAGTTTTCCACCAGAGGTAAATGCAAGGTCTTTATATACAAATTTAACTCCTGACTGCTGAAGCATCGTTGGTACTGAAAGATGTGTGCTCTGGCAGTGATGAACTCTGCCTCTATTTGGGAGTTAGGAATTGTTAGGGAGAAATCCCTCAAAGGATTTCCAAGGCTTCCACCTACTGTTGAATTCTTTCCAGCACCACAGAAATAATTGTTATAGCTTAGTTTTTGCTATCATTGACTGTCAGTGTCAAAGCTTGGAAAAGCGACATCTGCCTCCAAAGGGATTATTGTGCCTGAAGCAAATCTTGTCCCTGGAGCGCCAGCAAACCTGAGTGCTGTGGAGTTAGTTTAGGCAGCAGGGCAGTTGAAGCTGAGGTCAGTGTGATCCCAGTGCAGTGCAAGTTGGGGATGCACTTGTTAGCTCATCTGTCTATATAGAGGTCTATCCTGTTTCACCAGGTGCTGGTAAGCGAACCTTGTGACCAGTGGAAATACTCATCTGCCTTTCTGGGTACACTGGGGGGGCTCTGGAGGGCTCTTTCCATGTGGCTTGAGAGTGTAGCAAAGGGGTTAGATTTCCAAGCTGAGCAACAGTGTAATCCAGCTTCAAAAGCGGGACCAGTGCTCATACCCAGGAGATCCCTGCATGTTGACAGATTAGATTACAGGCACCTCCACTGAGTAACTATGGAGACAGACTGACCTCAAATCTGAAGGGATGCCAGAGACTCCCTATTCCGACCATACATCAGGCTTTTCTCCTGTTAACAGTTGGATTATTCCCCTGCTCCAAGCACAAAGTTTTTGATCACACTGATCTTTGAGCAGGACAGGTTTTCCCCAGAAAATCTCTTTTATCATGGCCAGCTACAGGCTCTACCCACTTCGACCACTGTTAGTTTTGCTTCCTGAACATTGGCTGCAATAGGAAAGAAGAATTCAAAGGAAGTCCCAAAACTACTGTGCAAATACAGGTTCAGTGGAGAGACCTGACCCACCCCCCGGTCTGTCACCATGCAGGGACAGGGGTCTCACCGGTGGATGTGACCCCTGGGAGGGTACAGTGGAGGGCTGCATCCTTGGCACTGCAGGTTCCCCACGTGTCCAAGCCAGGCCTCTTTGAAGCTTTGTGCTTTGTTTTCTCTGCAAATAGACTAGAAATGACCTAACATGCTCCTGCTCCTTTGAGCTTAAGCAGCTTTTCTGCTTTTGCCGTGTCAGGAATAAAAAGAGCTGCTTGGGTTTCTAGGCTGCTGAACACACTTTGAGCTGTGTAGCAATGGACAGGCCATGGTGGGCTCCCAGCCTGGACCACATCCAAACTGTGACATTGCCAAGTGCCTGAGATCTGTAGAAGTATTTGAAAAATACCTTCTTACATGGTGTCTCCCATGGGTCCATCACAAGCTGCTTTTCTTCCCAGTGAAAGCTGGCATTGGAAAGGGAATTTGTTTTTCCTGAGGACAGGAAAACCACAGAGGATCATGTCTTTACCCTTGCCTGGGTGCAGATGCCACCCTGCTGCCCACCCTCCCTATTGCTCCTATCCCTGCAGCTGGGTTAGGCAGTTGTAGAAGAGCCAAAGTTCATCTTGCTCATGAGTGGGAAAAGTGATGACTTGTTTTGCTTATATGCCAGAAACTGAAGTTTATGTGTGCTGACAATTAAGAACCCCTCCGAGCAGCCAAGAAGTGCCTTACCTGTAGTATGTTTGCATATCTAAAAGGAACGATCAGTCCCACCAAAGAGGTGTTTTCTTCTAAATGGAGCATTATTAATCTCAGCAACAGATCTTTGTTCATGTGTATTTTCTGAAAGATACAAATGATTACTTTAGACGATGGAAATGCTGCTTAGAAAGGTGAGTTTCCTTCAGCAGCTGGGACTGTGGCTACAGGATTTCTCCCAGGATCCTAATGCTGCCCACAGTCCTGTAAACCTGATGGGTAAAGAATTATTTTCCATCAATAGTTATTTTTGAGATCAGAAACTTTCCCTTTTGGCATCTGTTTTCTGGGGGAGAAAGTTGTTTATTTGGAAAATTTTATGGAAAATCACTGTCTCAAAGGTGCGGGGTTTGCCCTTCATCCCCTTCATTCCTATGATTGTTTTGCCCCTGAATGCACCCGAGCATGCTTGGGGCTGGCTGCCTGCATTGCTGTCATTGCATTTGGGGTCAGAAAGAGGGAGCCCCAGCTGAATACTGAACTGAATACTGTGGAATACTTTGCACAATCCACAGAGCACAACTTTGACCAAACAGTTTCCTGCTTCTCTTGTCTTTTCCGTTTTCCTTTGTTGTTGTTCCTAAGCCAGCTCTACTTCTCTCAATGTGAAATACAGACAGATTCGCACCCTAGGTGCATACTTTCTGGACATGATGAAATGAGGTTTGGGTGTTGATAGCAGTGTTTGAGTGAGCTGCTGGTCAGAGAAGTGAATGCTATTTACTATTTATGTTGAGTGAGTCTTAAAAAGCCAGGAAAGGTCACTAGAAGGCTAAAGAGCAAAAGACTTTGTAGAGCAAACTGAAGACTAAAGGCTGCATGAATCCAATCTAGAGGCGAATGGTTCCGCGTGTGAGCACTGTGAGCTAGGATATTTAGCCATTGTACTTTTAACCTGCATTTTTTCCTGTAGGAAAGGGCATCCTTGTCTTCTTTAGAGCCAAAACAAAATCAGAGCCATCCTATGTCACAGTCATTCAGTCCCACTCTGAGTAACGGTGTCCCCCAGGCTTGCAGGGGACTGTGCATATCAAGCACACATGCACAGAGCTGTGCCTCTGAGGAGATGGGGACCACTTTATAGGGAACGATGTGTCTTAATATGGTATATTAACATTTCTAGACCCTGCTCCCTCAGGATCATCCCATCACTCACAGATGGCTCTGTTCTGAACATCTCCTCTATAATCATTGTATTTTATAAGCCTTGGGAGGCGCTGATTCTTTTTCAGATACTGTGATGGCCATCAAAATGAGCAAGGTGTCCTACCATGTGAATCGTGACCTGAAGATGGGGTTGAAAGGTGTTTGAAGGTTAGAGAAGGAAGAAGAGAACATATAACTGGTGGAAATGCATAAGGATGTGTCATATTTTTATTTTTGTAAGTCTGATTCTCTAAGTGCTTGTAAAGTACTTTACTGTTGTATATGTGGTGGTGCAGTAGTTCACAATATCCTTTTATTTTTGTATATTCCCCCCTCCACAATAATCCCTTTCTGTTCAACTCATAGAGAATAATTTAAGAAGACAAAATTTATATATCATAATAAAATGCTCAAACTGTCACGCTGATGTATCTGGGGTTTCCTTCCTCTTCACTTCCTTATCCATTTACTTGGTGCCTAATGCCCCTTTCTGCTCCAAGGGAATGTTTTTGGTGTGTCCCTCCGTAGCCCATGGACTTCAGCCCAGCTCCCCATGGTTTGGGGGGCAGTGTCTCAGTCTGTCAGTGCTGTGATGTGTAAAACCTGCTCTGTCACGTATGCCCAGGGAAAGCTGGACAGCAGTGGGCACAAAACTCACACTTCCCACAGAGGCAGTTTTACCTTTCAAGATTTCACCATTTCTTCACTCTACATTTCGCTTTTGTTGCCTGATCCTGCTCTACCCAGCTATGAAGCCCTGGTGTTCAATCTAGGTAATTCCTTTCCCAGCCTTTCCGTGAATTTCCAGGGCAAGAATACCCACATAATGCATATTTCATATTCAGATATACACATCCCAATACACTCTCAGGACCCCTGCTAGGTCCTGGCTTTCCAAATCATGAAGGCAGATGGGTTGCATCAGGGCTAAAACCCTGCCTAGCCATGAAGTGTGTTTTTAAAGCCATTGCTGTAAAAGCCTCAGGCTCGCCAGCCAGCTATTAGTAGAGCTCTCAGCTGTCTTCCAAGACCTATGATGTCTGCAGGGAGAATCTGACACTAATCCTTATGGAAAAATCATATTGGATTTATAGGGATGAAGTCAATAGGCTTGGATGAAAGCAGCTGTTAAACTCTAAGGAATGGAAAGGAGAAGGAGAGCCATGTTATGCAAGAGGCTTGCTTCAGGTGCACGGGAAGTGCCCATATCCTCATCCCAAGCTTTTTGACACAAATCAAGGTTGAACTGCTAGGATGAAGGATGGGAGACACGCTCATGCTCAAGCACCTGAAGAAACACAACAACATGGAGAAGGCAGGGAATGCATAGACAGGGCGAGTTCAATGCTTGAAACCCAAATGCCAAACGAAGGACATGTGCATCCACTCCTGTTATTTAAATAAAACCCTAAACCAGGAATGCTGTCCAATGAAGATTCCTGAGGTGGCAGCTGTAATCCTCAGCAGCAAAAGCAGTATTAGATGCAGGATATGTGTTTTGGCAAGTGTGCTCAGATGAGCTAAGCCCTAAGCTAGTGGCTTTTACTGCGCTATTTGGATGTTGTAAATTTAAGCAGATGATGCTTGGTATTAGTTTTGCTCCTTGGATATTTCAGAGAGTAATTGCACATATTTCTGAGGGATTACAAGGTGCTGAAGTTATAATGGATGGACTTCAAATTTAGACTAGACGCCTTTATGAACAGAAGGAAAGGTTTAGGCTGCTTTTACAGACAGCAAGAATGCTGAGCGTAAAATGCCAAAAGCTTCACCTAAAAGAAGTTGCTGATAATGAGCAACTACAAATTAAATAACAATGAAACCCCAGAAGCTGGGATCCCCGTTCCTCTCAACAAAGCAGAGCTGCAAGGGAAAAACTGATCATCAGATTTCATTCCAGCGCTATGTAGAGTCAACAAATAACACAGATTTGCCAAAGAAAGGACCTTACCTGATGCTGGAGCAGTAAAATCTTCCCCCTGCTGCCAAGCCATTGGCTTGAAGCTACCATGTGCAAGTCTGTGCTCAGCAGATGACAATGTCACAGCCTGGACATGCAGAAGTGTCTTTGGAGGTTTTGGCAATGCCAAGCAGCAGGGAAGTTGTGTTGTCCTCAGAGATGTCACAAATCTGTGCCCATGCAAAGGACCCACCAGCATCATGCCTGGACTGATGCATATCATGGCACTTGCATGAACTGCATCTCCTGTGGCACAGGATGCTGCTGAACTGGTACTTAGGCCATCTCTGTGGGGAGCAGACATGGGATGGGATGGGAGTCTGTCACAGCAGATATACCTTGAGCTCCCTCTGTCCCCAGTGCAGATGACCCTGTAGCTCCACAACTACCTCCCAGATTACTAAACCCGCCTGAGATGCTCTAGGTGCAGCTCTGCAGCCTCGTCTTGTCCCATGATGCATGTTCAGTGCCTTGGGGACACCTGAGCATCAGCAGCTGACTCCAGGGTGGCTTCATGGGCCTCTGGATGCTTGGTCTGGTGGTGGGTTGGTGGCTTCCATCCCGACTGCTCTCTGCAGAGCCTGGCCAGCCAGGATAAGTCTATATAGTGCTGATTTTCAGCCTGTTGCTTGGGAGAGCGATTCCCACCATAGATGCAGCCTCTGTAGTTACCCCATGGCCCCGCAGGAAGGCGGCTTGGCCATGCAGGTTTGCCACCACATTGATCAACCCTAGCTCCCCTGCCTGTTTCTAAACAGGTCTGGCTCCAGAGGAGAGGAGCAAGGACCTGCCCTAGGGCCGCTCAGTTTCTGCTGGAGCACTGAGTCCCCTTCCCCTGGCAATGAGCCCAGCCACAGCGGGAAAATCAATGCAGGAATGGCTTGTTCACAAGTAGGATAGAGTGTCCTGGAATTGCTTTTTTGGGGGCGTAAGGAGGGAGTTTTATGAGCTCTATTTTCTGCTTCTAATAATGATATTGGATCTAAACAGTTCCATGCCTCAGAGTCCGAGACAGATGGGGAGTTCACATCTCTGAGGATGAAAATGCTCATCCTGCCAAGCCTTTGATTCCCATCGTATCCTTCCTACCCTGCAAACAGGCGGACAGCACATTTCTAGCATAAAGATATCCTCCTCTGCAGCTAACCACCTCCAGATTCCCTTCCCGAGCCTGTTCTGAGCCCAGTGATTAGACATTTCTCTATATATAAACATACAAATCATCTCCCCGGGGCTCTTCCTGTCTCACAAGCAAACCCTGAGACCAGCTCCTTGAAATACAGATGGGATCAGGGCTGCTTCCAAGCTGACTGCACCTCCCCAGAGCACCAGGCTTGCACCCTGGCCATGCAGCCTTCCATCACAAGATGCCCATCACCTCCTGCACTGGAGAGCAAACTGTTCCTAACACCCCGTACATGGCTGCAGGTGACAATACCAAGGGGCTGCATGGACTGGGAGCCTGCGCTGGCACTGGGATGTGCTGTAGGAGTGGATGGGGATGTGCACACTTGCAGAGGGAGGGTGCAAAACCAAGCCAAGTCAAGGCAGTGGAGGAATGAGCAGCGCACACACACAGAGGTGTGCAAACTGCATTCTCTCTTTGGTGGAAACATTACCTTCCCCTGGGGCTCTATAGTGAAATAACCTGATTATTCATGAACCAGCTAGAACCATCAATCCCTCATTTATCATTTTCAACATAATCAGGGCAGGAGAGGAACACACCAGCAATTATAGATGTAGTGTTGAAATCTGCCCAGTTCATTTAAATATACCCCGCTTACTGATAAGCAGTGATCCAACCGATTCCTCATCTGAATCCTCCAGCACTGGATTATACAGGACACAAGCCAGCGCCCTGCTCTGTGCTTGTGAAAGTCCATTTGGCTTTGGCATGGGAGGGTAGCCAGGAAAACACAGTGGATTTTAAAAAGCACATTTGCCTTGCTGACAAATGCCTTAGGAAATAAAAGCCTTTGTGTTCTTCTTTGACCTCTTCCACTCACAGGACACTGAGTACAGCGGATGGTGTTAAGCACCGGCATCCCCAGTGCCTGTGGCTGGCTGGGTGATGATGAACATCATGTTAGGGACCTACCAACCTGCTGCGGCCAAGTAGATGGCCTTGGAGGTGCCGAGCTGGAGTTTTATCTTCACGTCCAGTTTCTAGTGAGACATGATGGGCTAGCAGCATCTCAGGCCTCTAGGAGCATCCTTGCCTGGTTGAGCACAGGCGTTACCCTGCAATATAGGCTGAACCAGAGGAGATAACACCCAAAGCCACACAGATCCCTAGCTAGTATCTAGGAGAGGAGTTGAGCATCCTCACAGCTCTGCCCTGAGCCTGTATCAAAGCGAAGGTGGAGCAGAGGAGGGAATGGTGGAGCAGCACTCGCTGCTCGGGTGCTTCACTAAGCACAGCACTGCTTTGCCTCCGGTCTGCCCTCGAACTTTGCAGCTTGGGCCCTTTCTGAGTCCTCCAGGACTTGTGAACGATTTGGCAGCACCAGCCTCTGTGCGAGCCCCAGCCCCAGCTGAAGGGCGCTGCTAATGAGCCACGTGTTCCGAGGGCCTCCAGGCTTGGCACTGGCTCCCGGGACCCCTTGGAGCCCAGCTCCATCAGCCACAGCCCAGCAGAGCCAGCGGCAAAGGGACCAGCTCAGCGCTTTCTGGAACAGCTTTGTCTGGGGAGGAGCAGCTGCTTTGGGGCAGGTCCTGCTGCCCTCCCCACACGCTCACCCCTCCAAAGGTCTCTCATCTACATGCACTCAGAAAGGGCGGAAGAATATCACATATGCTTTTAAACACTGCCTAATGGTGAAAAGTAACATCTGGAGAGCAGCCTTACCCCCACAGAGTGCTCCATCTCCACATCTCGATACAGAAATTGGTCCAAAGGGACCTGTCAGCTCAGTGATGGGGATAACGCTCCCTGTGGGTGCCATCAGCCTGGGGACAGCAGGTACCCGAGAGCCCTGGAGAAACGGGTGGCTGGCTAAAACCATACTCACTGCTGGGAGCAAAGGGAAGAGGGCTGCTCAGCAGCAAGGTGGCTCCTTGCCCATGCCTGTGCCTCCTGTGCAGGCCCATCTCCCCCAGGTAACAGGGCACAGGAGAAACCCCGCTTCTTTCGAGCCTGTTCCCAAAGAGGCTCTTCCAGCCAACAGTAACACACTTCTCTTTACTTCCCAGCATGGCCTGGGGCAGAAAGCAACATCTGGACCTAATAAAAAGGTTGCCCTCCCCCACAGAGACCCAAGAGCAACCTCTGCTATTTGGTTTCCAACCTCTGCTGCTCCGTTTCTCCTTCACCGATGGACAGAGGAGGCAGCTCCAGCTCAGGGATTGTTGCTGGTTTGATGGGGAGCAGGATAGTCCAGCACCCCACAGGGACTGGAAGCTTAAAGACGCATCCAGAGGGGGTGAAGCTGATGGGTTTCACTGCTAAGGAGCCAGCCTTGAACTGGTTGTGACTTCTCTCGAGTTGGGGTTTAAGGATTTGTTCTTCCCTGAGCAGAATGACGCTCATTTTTGGTTCCAAAACCACGAACGCTGGAGATGGCTCCAAGCCAAGGCCCAGGATTAACGTCCCCATGGGGAAAAGCTCTGCTTCGGTCCAACTGGAATGCAGACCCAGACCTGGCACCCATCTCCAGGCACTCACCGACCAGGCTCCTTGCATCTGACCTCTGGCAGCTGCTTCGCGTTCTGGAAAGGGGTCAGGATGAAACAGCAGCAGAAAATATTCCTGGATCCTGGCAGGGCTGGACCGGGATCGGGATCGCGCAGCCACAGACCTGCCCTTGCAAACAAACACCCGAGTCACTGGGGTTCAATCATCTTCAGAGTCCATGTCCTACTGGAGCTGATTCAGGGCCCATCACATGTGCTGACAGATACTCTGCACGGTCTGGGGAGCGTGTTGAATAAGGATGTGGTGTTTGAGAGCAACCTTCTGGATAGTATCTGCCTGCATCCTGCTCTTCATGGAACCTTCTCCTCCTGCTGTGCCAACAGAGGCAGGAGATGAGTCCCCAGCAACCCATGGAGCTGCGCCTCTCCTGCAGGCACAATGTTTTGTGCTGATGCTGACCTGCACATGTGGAGCAATTGGCTTGACCAGGACTGCACACCGACAGGTGAGACCTCAGACCAACCCTCCTCAGGGCTTCTGCTTCCTCTGTGAGGTCCCATTAGTAATGACAGCTCTAAATACACCATCGTTACTATGGCTGGACCTCTCAGCTGGTGCCATCGGTGTTTCCTCCCCTGGCACTGAGTTTTCTCCATGCATCTCATCATCAAAGAGATTGCAAATGACTAATAAATACGGAAAGAAGTCAGGGGGCAGCAAGAGTATCTGGACCGAGATCAATCTTCACTGACAACCGCTGCTTTTTCGAAGTGAAAGTACCCTGCAGAGTTTAAAACAGCGCCCGACTTCAAAGCAGAGCTCTCCAGATGGAGTTTACCACTGCTGCTAACACCCTGCGCTTCGCCAGGTTACAGGGAGAAACACTTGGATTATTCCCAAAGAAGGGAAACGCACCGGCCTCTTCAAACACACAGACTCGAAACGATGTGTGAGCGACGCTCTCTCCGCGATGTAGGTGGCAAAGCTGATCTGCAGGCCACAGAGAAAGCAGTTTTTCCTATTCTCCTTTTACCAGGTCAACAAGGGGAAAGCCTCATCTGCTGGTGGTTACACCGGGGCTGCTGTGTGCAGCAGATGGATGTGGTCCCTCTTTGGATGGGATCCGGATGCTTTCCCATCTCCCCTGTCATGGCATCGCTGCTGTGCCAGCAGGAGGGAGCCCATGAAGCCGGTGAGGCCGGGAGGGCAGAGCCAAAGCCTGATCTGCACTAAAACCCTAGAAAGCAGCACGAGGACTTTGCCTTTTAACCCAGCTTCCGCAGGTCTTGAATCCTGCACCCTATTGGGGGATTTCCCCTCAAACTCAGCTGCGAAGCCCCAGCTCCGGGCGGCAGAACCGCATCCAAGGGCTTTGTTTCAGGAGCGCTGCCGTGTTTCTGTTTCGGTTCGTTGTTGGTGAACATCCCACAAGCTCCTCTGAGCACCCGCGCTTCACTGGGGCTGATACAGCTCGCTCCAGACACAACTGCTCCGAGCTCCCATTGGTGGTGAGTGGTTTATGAGCACTGCGCTGCCTGGAGCCCTGACAAACTCTCATTTGGGTGATTACAGGAGGCCAAAACCAAGAGCATAAATAAACCTGACCATTAACTCAGCTCTGGCCCATGCGCGCACAGCGACACTTGTTCCCAAGGATCTCAATTGCCCAGCTCTTCCCAGAGGGGCACACAAGCCAAGGTAGAGCTCAGCCAGCCCAAACACCCCTGCCCAACGCCCTTCAGTGCCCTAGTGCTGATAAGAGCCAGGCATCCCATCAAAAGCCTCTCTATTTTCCTTCCAAGCCACTCGCCAGCCCCAAATGTCTCATCCTCTGCCAAGATCAGCTCTTTACCCTCTGCATCATTATCACAGAGCATATATAATTTCCCAGCAAATCACCAGAACTGACGAATGACTGGCTGGATTGCAATTGTCAGGAGAGTATGAAATGCTTCCTGCTGTAAGGAGATCAGGAATGGTTACTGGCTTTCCTGGCCAAAGGCACATCTGACCCAGGCAGACGCTGAGTTGAAGAGTCCCTGCTCTGCTGGGTGCTACGAGCACATGGGCTTTATGTTCTGGTGTGTTTTATACATTTTCATATGTATCTATATACATATATATATGTATGTGTCTGTGTATATATATATATACCCACATTATATAGACACACACACATATTTTTGCAAATATGTATTTCTCCTTTCCGATCTCTCCCTGCTGGGTACCACATCCGCATCCCTCTCCCCATCACCCACAGGGCACATGCAGATTGCAGGGAGGATGCTGAAGCCACACAGTGCCCTGGCTCACATAACAAGGACAACCTCACCTCATGCTTTTCCCTCCCCTGTTCTTATAACTCAGCCTGGCCCAGATCAAAGGCTTCCTCTTGCTTTAATTCTTTCCAAAATAATCCTCATAATCCCAACAAAACACGAATTCATCACCAGGAGAAGGTCACAATGCTCCTCACAGCCTCTGTCCAGGGCAAAGGCATCGGGGACCATCTTTTATCTTCCCTTCCCCATTCAAAACCTGCCTGCCATCCCATCAGAATACAAGCCTGGACTCCTGACTGTTTTAAAGCCATCTGCTTTTGTCCCTTTGCATTTTCATCTCTTTATGTGACAGCTGTTCAAGTAGAACTAAAGTTTTCCATCATTAAATCCTAAACGTTGGCCTTGACTTTAGAGTTTTCCCACCTTCTGCTTCTTCAGCATCAGTGTGAATTACTGACCAGGGCTGCTGCTGTCAGCCCTCATCAGCGTTTCAACTGGTGCAAGAGGCCGAACAGCTGGGCTCTAAATAAGGCAAAAGCCTTTCCAAGGAGGATTTCAGCAAAATCACTGCTTTTGGAGATAGTCAGACTGATCTCTAAGAGCCAGCAATATACGCGCAGTGCTCCGTGATGGGAGCCGGTCACTGCAGGAGCACGTGGAGACTGCAGGAGGCAGGTTTGGTTGATGTGGGTACGTACCTGGAGTGACGGTGTCTGGGTGATGCAGAGGATGTAGGGCGATCCTTCACCAGCACAGGAGCCTTTTGGATAAGCCCTGGGCAGACAAAACGGGCACTCAGCACTGGGAGCCTTCCCCCAGGATGTGCAGCAGCTCGGATCACGGTGTCCACTTGAAACGCTGAGCCGAAGGTAGGGGACGCCCTGGCAGGAATCCTGCTGCTCCCAGGAGAACACAATCCATGTAAAGTCCATTTCTCCAACCAAGAGCCCTTCACTGGATGACATTCCACGCAATTACTCCATCTGCCCTCACACAGAGCCATACCCCTCAGCTCTCTGTCCCCAGTCATCACCTCACACACCCCATGACAATGGTCAGAGCTCCTGAAGCATCATCCCCGTGGGTGCAGATGCAGGAGGGGACCTTGGGGACCAGAAGCTCCTGACCCATCAAAGTCATCACAGCCCAAAGTCAAACCTCATGGGATGGATGGCAGAGGTAAAGCAATTGACACCTGCAAATGGATACCAGGGCTGCTGTTTCATTAGGCAGTGGCTAATTGGCCTCCCCGATAACTTCCTGCAGGGCTCGTGTGGGATCACCCGTCACCAGAAGATCTATTTTAAAATCATTTTCTTTTAAAATCCAACTTAAATTTTAAGTTTCAATCACAGTTGAACAATGTTTACCTTGGCTGCTGGTCAGAGAGCACCGAAGCCAAGGTGTCCTCCAGCATCACCCCTGCTCGATGCTGGCACAGGTGCGGGTATCTCTTGGTTAGGGGCATTTAGCAAAGGGATTTGTGGTCCCACAGCCATCCTTGGGTACCACCAGCTTCTGCAGTCCCTTGGGAGGGGGGGCCAGGCACTTCCATCAGGCCTATTGCCAGCAGTGCCATGGGATGGTCACAGTGCAGCCGGGGGGCACAACCAAAGCTGTATCAGCCCTGGGCCAAGCGAGTGACACATCCTGGAGTACCCCAACACTGCCGCCACCATCCCTTTGCCCCCTCTCTCAGCCCTTTTTACCTCAGACACCCCCAACCCACCCCACAACCCCTCTCACCACCGTCCGCCCCGCAGAGGCGCGCTGTGTTTTGCTGCCAAAGAAGGTGGTTTTGGCTGTTTGGGTTGGTTTGAGCGCTATTCTTTATTCTGCAACCAGGAGGGCAGTGTTCGGACACTGCTGCCCACACCGCTTGCTGGTGGGCACGGCGAGCAATAGAACAGTGAACAAAGCCCCTTCGCCTCGAGCAGAGCAATCCCTCCCCTCTAGAGCAAGCTGTGGCAGTATTTACACCCAGTGGTTTCTCTGTACAGCCCCGGCTATCGTACAGCTCACTTCCAAACAGCTATGCACAGGTTGTGGTACAAAAGATAGATGCTTCCCCCCCTCCCGGTACAGTTCAAGCGATTAAATTGCCCAATAACTTGTTTGCCTGTTACAAGTTAGAAACCTCAACTTTAAACTTGGGGTATTTAATAGTTTAATGGGAATTCATCTGGTCAGAGCCTGCCATGAGGCTTTGCGATGCTTGGAGATGCTTTGGTCCCCAGATGAGGGATGAGCAGGGGGGGGAGCACAAGGTGGGCAGGATGCGGACAGCAATTCCCCCTTTCCCAAACCTGTGCTCCCTCCAGCCCACGTGTGAGCAGGGAAATGGGGGCATCACCCCACAGCAGATCCCCAGGGCTGGCTGCATCCCCACCAAGCGGCTGCGGGCCTCATCCCATCGAGCTGACCCTAATCAATTCATCTGCAGCAGGAGGGTGCTCCCTGCTCCAGCACCGCAACAAAAGGGCTCAAAGATGCCTGATGGCAACTACCCTGTGTGCTCCCATGGTGTCCTCTACTGCAGGAGGGTCTGTGGTGGGATGGGGCATGATGGAGATGTATAAGAAAAAAGCGCCAAAACGAAGCTGTGCCATGGGGCTGACTTCCAAGCAATGGAGATTCCTGAGTGCAGGATCCTGCAGGAGCAAACCCCGCAAGTGTCCCTGCCATGGCCAGTGGCTGCTTCCATACTAGCCCAGTCCTGGTGTGATGGGGGGACACAGCGCAGAGTTGGGAACATCAGCGATGCATCAGAAATGATCCCAAAGGATCCCAGTGGGGTGTGAGGCTGACGGAGCCTTGCAGCGGCTGGGGGTCACTCCACAGCACCTCCACATCCAAGCAGCCCCAGAGCACTGTTCCCTCCTGCAAGCGCTGCTGGTGGATAACGCCTGCCCAACCATCCATCCACCAGCACCGAGCCACAAACCCCGCAAGGACCAAACCAACCTCTCGAACATCTGCAAACCCCTTTGACACCCTCACGGCACAGCCATTGGCATCAGTTGGGCTTCAGCCCCGCCAGCTCCAACCCGATCCTGCGCACACGAAGGACATGGTGGAAACCAGGAAAACAGAAACACGGCTACAGCGTTAGCACCAAGGGTGGGACAAACTCCTCACCCTCCATCCCATGGCTCCAGGCACCACCACGCCATGGGCAAATGCCGGCTGGCATTAACAGGGAGAACAACCCAACCCTGCTCCAGCCAGGGCGGCTCGAGGGCAGCTCCGCAGCCCCTGGCTGGAATCCATGGCGCTTCCCGATGTCCCGACGTGGGGTTGGCATGGGATACCCAAACGCTGCTCTAGGGACACCTGTTGCTCCGCATCCACCTTCCACCATCACCTTCCTGGATGCGTGGAGACACCAACGCAGCACACAGTACCGCTACTGTGCCAAGTGGGAACTTTATTCTTTGTTGTGATTTGTTTCTTCCCTTTTCCCTATTTTTTTTTTCCCCCAAATAGGTCAAAGGAGGCGGCTTTGAAATGGGTCGGATTTGGGATTTTCTTTTTTCCCCCAGCAAAATCCGCACCACAGAGGAACAGCGCTGTGCCCAGACATCAGCTCTGGTTAGTTTGTCCACATCAGAGCCACGGAGACGCCAGCAGCGACAACTTGGGAACGGAAAAACTCCCACATCTTTTGCGCATGGACTCGGATATTTTTTTTGTTTGTTTTTCTCTTTAAAATAAAAAAGAAAAAAGCACAACAGAAAAGACACAAAAACCGTGGCTGACCATGAAAAACCTGTACATTGTAAAAAAAAAACCAACAACAGGGAACAACTGAAACAACAACCCCCAAACAAACAACAAACACCATCATTCGCTTGGCTTCGCAATCAGAATCAACCTGGGAACGTTGCAGGGGGAACAGGAGGATCCAGGGACCCACGCGTCGGGTCCATTCGGGGGCCTGCAGCACGGCTGTGCCAGGCGCTGGGTTCCTCTAGTGATGAACGGGATGCAAAGCAGTTAATAATACTTGTATTTTTTTTCTTTTTTTACCTGTTTTTTGCCGTATTTTTTCCCCCCAGCGCAAGAAAAGCAGAACTGAACGAGGAAAAGAAAAAAAAAAAGAGTCTACCATTTGTTCTTTACCCATGTAACTGCAGATAGGAGCCAACAGCATGGAATGAAAACAAAAGACCGCGACGCAGAGCATTCGTGGGTATCACAAAAATACAATAAAAACTTTTTTTGTCTTTTTTCTCCTTTTTTTTGTGTGTGTGTGTGTGTTTTCTTGACGTTTTCTCAGTGAAGTCCCTGCCACGCTGGCTCCTGCCCCTGCACCCGGGGGGGGGGGGGTGGGGGCTCTGGAGACCCAACATCTAGAACCAGGCAAACGGCTTCTGCTGAGTCAGCAAAGGTGTGTGTGGAACGGGGGCCCTGCAACCATGGCAAGATTTCGGTTTGGTATCTTTTGAACTAAGTCCATACATTCTCCTGACTTACGGGTAGCACGGATGGATCAGCGTTACCTCCTCTTTTCCTTTAAACCCTTCCATACAATGGACAAACGCATCAAAGCCTGCACGTAAGAACAGAACCTCTTTTACAGCATGTGTAATACTGTGGTTTCCAGTCCTTCCTCACGTAAAATATTGACAGAATTCACTGAAGGTATCAAAAATATACCCTGTAGACCAAATACAATTTACAATTGCCTTTTCTCACCGCTCGGAAAACAATGCACTTAAAGCACCCGAGCCCCTCGGTGGGCAGCGCGCGGGGACATCCCTGCCCGCTCCCATTTGAGCCCGGGACCGCTTCCACCAAAGGGACCAGGAATTTTTGTGTTTTTCAGAAATAACTCTTCATTCCCCCCATTCCTGCTCACCCCAGCCATGTCTGGAGCTTGCTGAGAGCTTGTGACCAGGGTACGATGGACCGACAGCCCTCGGATGAGCCGGGGGGAAGCAAACCGGGGCGTTCCATCCTATTTCACTCCTTAAACCATGCTCTTGTTCGAACTTGAACCCGCTCAAGGTTTTGCACTTCCGTGGCACAGCCCCACGGCCGGGATGCAGGGCAGCATCCCACAGCCCCTCAACTCCATTCCCACGGGAGCGCGGTCGCTCTGGAGCGCGGGGATCAGCGCCCAGCAAGGCTGCCAAGATCGAAGATGGGTTCCTTGGGTTTTGTCTCGTTAAGGCTTATTTTCTTTCTTCTTTTCAGACTGAAGAGGATGCAGACATTTCCAGATGTTGAGAAAGAAAAAACAAAAATGAAACAAAAAACAAACCCCCAAATAAAAACATTCCCCAAACTGGCTGGGTTGGGAGGGGAAGGAAGAAGATAAAGGAAAAGGGAAAACCAAAACAGCTCTGCTCCTGCATCTTCGCTCGTGAGAGCCGGCGGGGCCGGGGCGGTGGGCGCTCGCCCCGCGCGTCCCCATTCACTCCCCGTGCCCTGGGTTTGGTCGCCGTCTCCCTGCCCCTGGGCTCGCTTCATTCACTGTCCGAAAGGGTTTCGTACTGGGAGCAGAGCAGGGGCTTGGGCTCCTCATCCCAGGCGTGGTGCTGGCTGCCGGGGGTCCCCTGCGGCAGCGGGGCGGCGGGAGCCGCCGTCACCACCCCGCTGGGGAGCCGCATGGTGAGCGGGTTGTAGGGGAACGGCGTCGAACCTGTGCGGGGAGAGCAGAGCGGGGTCAGTGTCAGCCCCGCAGCGACGGCGCCGTGGCCTTGGGGACGGGTCCCCCCCCAGCCCCACCTGCAGACGACGGCCGATCCTCCCAGACACGGTTGGTGAGGGGCGTCCTCCGGTTGCAGTCGCCCTCCGAGTGCACCGAGGAGACGGAGGGCGGCCGCTCGCCCGAGGACAGACCTGGCGCCGGGGACTTGGCCTTGCGGCTGTTGGGTCTGGCAGCGATCTTTGGCTTCCCCCCTCCTCCTGCAAAGAGAAGCGCCCGCTCGTCACCCGGCTCCTCGGGATGGGGTTCGGGGGGTCGGGGGTGCGGGTAACCCAGCGCTGCCCATTTGAGAGGTCGCAAAGTGCCTGGTGGCAGGAGAGGAGCTCAGCCCAGGGGCTGTGGCACTGCGGCGGGCAAGGGTGATGGGGTGAGCTCTGCACAGTGGGCAGGAAGAGGTTTCTGTGCCTCCTCTGCTGCTCTCTGCTTTGTGGGTTGATGCTACCACGGAGTGGATCTGGGGCAGCCACGTGGCTGTTTCTCTGTAGGGTCTGCTCCCAAACGATCTCATGTCCTAGCCCACAGATAGGGGTCATAGGATGGGAGCTCCATGTGTTGCTGCGCAGCCGGTTGGCAGGGACCCCCCCAAGAAGCTACAGGGGTGCTGGAGCCCCCAGCACATTCCCTGTTCCCATCGTTTACATGGCCAGGATGGTCTTTAATCCATTCTTGCAGCAAAATCCCTGGTGATGTTCAGTCAGCTTTTAAAGGTTTCAAGGGGAAAGGGCTTCTGCTGGGGATGTTAGCCCGGCTAAACCGGGGGGAGCTCCCAAAGGGGGAGGGATGGAGGGGCTCTGCATCCCACCCTGCCTGCCCAGGCAATCTCCGGGCATGGGGAAGCACGGTTGGAAGAAGCTGGTTTCATGCAGGAGCCAGAAAAGCGCTTCTGCAACAAGCTGAAGAGTGCCTGGTGTGAGCTGACCTGGAGGAAGCTGCATGTGTGCCCTGAGGACCCTGCTCCTCAGCTTCAGGGGCTCTGTGCCCTTATCGCCAAGATGGACCCCAGCACTGGCTGCTGTGCCCTGTGCTGGGTGCTTGCAAGAGGCAATCTGCCCTCAGCAGGCATGTGGGGACAAACACTCCCCCATCCATCCCTCGTCCCCCTCCTCTTCCTTAACTGGGGGTCTGCAGAAGAACCCTTGAGCAGACCCCACCGTGTTGCCAAGCCGCTCTGTAAGCCCCACTGGGGCTCACTGGGCAGCTCACCCCAGCCCTGCTCTCTAAAGCTGTCTCCTTTCTACGCTTTGAGCTCCCTTAAGCTCCGTCTCTTGCTCCAGGCACCCCCAGGTCACATCCAACCCTCTGCCCCAGGCTGCATCCAATCCCTGCTGTCTCAAGCCTGGGGTGGAGAGGGAAATACCACCCTGCCCCATGTTCCCTACACTGGCCCCTCTCAGCTCCTTCCCTTGTTTAGGGAACAGCGATCTCACCCAGGGTTTACGGACAGTTTGGGGTGGCTATTTAGGTTAATGGCTTCCATCTTTTGAGTGTGTGTTTCCCCCCCCCCCATAAACCTCATATTGTGTAAAAAAGGAAAAGGAGATATTAAAAACCAACGGAGGGGGAAAGGAGCAGTCAGTGATTTTAGAGAAAGCAACAGCACCTTCTGAGACCATTAAATGAACATCAAACAAGACCAGGATTAATCAGCGGATTCACAAAGCTCAAAGCTGGGGCAGGGAGGGGAGAAAAGAAAACCAAAATGAACAAAAACGAGGGGAGGAATAAATCCACCCCCAAAAGGGAAGTGTAAAAGGCTGAGAATTAATAATACAGAGAGAGCGAAGGTGGAGAGGGCTGCAGACCTGGCAAGGAGCGCACGTCCTCGTTTCGTCCATCAGCAGGAGTTATGGGCATAGCAGCGGGCAGGCTTGCACTGGCATTCAGAGAGTTAAAAGCATTGGCACTGAGAGGTGAGCGCTCTTCCCACTGCTCGTCATATTTACCCATTAGGGCTTTCCTAATTATTGCCTCCAACCCCATGTTGGTACTGGAATTCTCTTGGACCGACTGGCTCCTACAACTGATTAGCCCTGGGAGATACGGGAAGGGGAGGAAAGAGGGGATGGGAGATGGGGGGGAGCCAAATGAGAAGAAAGATGGGGGGGGGGACGGGGAAAGGGGGAGAAAGGAGACAAGGGAGAAGGGAAGAAACAAACAGTCAGCACATTCTCGCAAAGCAACAAACTTTGTCATCTTGTTCTTTAAAGCGCTGCAATGCACCCGTCCTCCTCCTCCTCCTCCTCCTCCCCGCTCCATCCCGCCCCAGGGATTGGCAGGGGCTGGCGGTGGGATGGGATGGGACTTAGTCTGGGGTTTGGGATTTGCAGGCAGGCAGGGCTTGGAGGATGGCAGAGGGGAATGGGCTGTCACTGAGCACGTGGAGTGACTGCATTACTGCAGGAAGAGGGGGCGCTGCGCTCCCAAGATGGGGCCTGGAGGAGGGTCACCTGGATGTGGGGGCCATATGGATACACACACAGACCAAAAGTCAGTGTGCCAGGAATTCAGAGGCTGGGGCAGTTTCCCATGGAGGAAAAATCAGGGAAGGAAGAGAGGGCACCCCAGAAACCACTTGATTGGAAAGAGGTGACTGGATTTGGCCTTGGCATGAGAGGCAGCAAAGGCAGGCAGCCCCGGATGGGGGCACACAGCCTGCGGAGAGGGGCTATACTGGGGAGAGGGGAGAGTCCTTTCGTCCCCCTTTTCCAGCCCCCTGCCCATCACCCATCCCACTCCCTTCCTCCCCCCAGGCCGGTGGCTGCCCCAGGGGCTACGGGACAGGATGCAGAGGCAAGTGGTGTGTCCGCGTGGTTGTGAGTCTCAAGCCATGCAGTTATGGTGCAGCACCGCACAGGGACCAGAGGGCACTAGGCTCAGCCACGCCACCGTCATTCCCGGTGTGGCGGTTACAGGGAACAAGCAAAGGGCAAAATACAGACATGAAACCAGCAGGCTGGCGAGGAAAGCCCCATTGCCAGCCCCCCCGCCCCATCCCAGCGCATCCCATCCCAGGGGTGTTCGCACTGGGATCACTGCCCCTCTGCTCGGAAAGGGACAGATCCCGGTTCACCTGTCTCTCTGTAACAGGCAGGGTCCCTCCTGGTGCCCTCCCGCAGACCCTGTCCTTAGATTCCCTACACTCTGCCTTTATGCCTTTCTCCAGCACAGCAGGAGCGGGTTTATCCAGGGGATGCTCTAAGGAAATTGGGCCTTAAACCTCAAATTCTGCCTGGCTGCATCCTCTCATCCCAGCTGCTGATGTGAGCAGGATCCTTCTCCCAAACACACACCAGTGAGGGGTCTCACACCACCGACGTGCCTGGCTCTCCCACCACACAAAGTCCTTGCCTGCAGCACCTCCTTTCCTTGGCTGTGAGAAAGATGCTGCTCCTCCTGCTTAAAACTAACAACCTGAAGGCATTCCTGCTGTAGGAAAGCATTAGTAATTAATTAATTAACTATCAATTAATACTCCTCAATGGAGATTCATTTCAGTCATTTGCAAGCCCACTTAGATATGGGCAGCAGGTGGCAAGAGCTTGACCACCTTCACTCTTTCTCCCTCAGGGAAGCCCATGCTGGCCAACCAACTCTACAGGGCCCCTTTCTGCCCCTCTTTGCCAAAACCCCTTTCTTAAGCTGTTCCCTCTCTTCCTTTCCCAGCTGAAAGCCATGGGCCCAGCCGTGCCCCTGGGGAAACTCCTAAACCACCATTTCAGCTCCTGCAGGGTGGTCCTCATGCTCAGCACACCAAACACATCCCCATGGTTGTCTGGGGAACCATCCCGAGCCCTTTCTTCCTGAGAGCAGAGGGCTCCTTGGGGTACAGCCCCAGTGTCAGCCAGCGAACCCCCCGGTTAGGCAGGCCAGCAGCTTAATGCTGGTTAGGGTCAGGGACTCGCTGAAGCCCACCAAGGCTGCCTGCAGCAGCGCTCAGATACCACCACCAGAACTGCTCCTCCAGAACCAGGTGATCAAACCCCAACCCACCAGGGTCCACTGTGCCACAAAGCCCATCTGCATGGCACCAGCAGCATCACCATGGCGAGACCTGGCCACCAGCTGAATGTTTCCTCCCAGCTTCTGAGAAACCGGAGACAACCCACGCTTGAAGCACCTTGAGGACTGAGCACGCTGCTGGACCAAGCACCCTTCCATCTCCCATATAACACCTCTTGGTCCTCGGCCATTGCCAGTCCACACAACACCCACAGTTCAAGGCTACTGGGTGCTGCTCTCACCCCAGTCTGCTTTTGCAACAGGCTCAGAGCCTGCTTCCCACCCTCATGCTCCCTTTTGCCACTGCTCTCCTACACATCCACGGGTGACCACAAGATCCCACGAAGACCATGGTGCTCTCTTTCAAGTATGAGGTCCACCTTTCTATAGTTTAACCCTCTGTTGCCATCAGATGGACAACCCCTGCTTGACTTTTAACCAGTCCTCAAACTGCCATGATTCCCAAGGAATGCACTGTCTCCAACTCAACAGCAGGAAGTTACAGTGTGTCCCAAGGTTTCAGCCTCCCAGCAACTGTTATAATCAGTATTAACAGCAAAAGGAAAAAGGATGCTGAAGTCTACCAGTCTCCTGCTCTCTGTGCTGCAAGCCCTGTAGGGAATGGGGTATGGTACAGGAATATGGGAGTTACCTGCTCCAGTAATCGCTGGCATATTGAAAATCTCTGTCCCAGGCTGCCCAACATCTGGAGAAAAACAAAGAAGCTCTTCAATACAAAGAGCAGCACCTGCACGGAGGGACCTGCAGTGCCAGCCACAAGATCCCAGTGTCCCTTGTCACAGCACCCAGCCTGACAGCAGCCCACCTTCCCCCTGGGCTGGGGCTGTGGGTGCTGGCCAGGACCAGGACCTTTGGGAGATCCACAGCGGACATGCCTGGCCAGCTGGGAAAGGGCAGAAAAGCAGAGCCCAGAGAGTGATGTCTTGTGCTCAGTGCTGACCTGTCTCCCTCCAGCCCTTTGGATTACACATCAAACCCTCTCTCCCACCTATGGGATTTCCGAAGGCTCAAATCCCCACCTCCGCGGAGCAGGTCTGGGCAGTGGGGAGGGCGAGGAGGAGAAGGAGAAATGTTAAATCAATATTTTCCCTCTTAGCTGAGCTGTTTGACTTGGATTTCACTTTCCTTAGAATAACAATTCTCATCAAATAAGAGGAGTTTCCTATTTCTATGTATTTTCCCTTGATAAGGGAAAGTGTGGAAGGTCACAGGGTTCAGCCACATGTGCCCAAAGGGGCATAACAATACTGTTGGCTCATGGTAACATCATCCAGGAGACGAGACAGCTTGGTCCCTCTTATCCAATGCAGCTGTTGTAAGATGGATTCAAATTGAATTAGTATTGACTATATAATGCTGGGCTAAATTAAATTATGATCCCATCTACTCTATTAGCGGTTAATGAATGAAGGGGATGAATTCCTAATACAAGCCAGCCTGGTTAGTCTTACAGAGCTATACCAATATTGATGTAGGGCTTAAAAGTCATGTCGGGGGGAGATGCAGCTCAAGGAGGAAGGATTCAGCTTGGCTGGCCATTCATTAAAATATCAATTGCTCTTAAGTCTCCTCCATGCTCAGCTCATTATTTCCTTCCTACTGAGGTTATCTGGTGCCGGTGGGATTGACAGCCGAAGAGCAAGGAGAGGCCTAGAGCAAGCTCCAGCATCGCTCATCCCAGGAAGCACTTGTACCTTACACTTAGAATCATAAAGACCTTAAGATCATCTAGTTCCAACCCCCCTGCCATGGGCACTTCCCAACAAACTGTGGCACGAATCAGAGAGCTGGCTGGCAGCTCTCTTAACTCATCAGCATCCATTCCCAAGTCTCCTTTGCTTCCTGTGTCCTCCAGGCTTTTTCCCCCTGGTGCCCTGCATCGGCATCCCCACATGTCCTTACTGTACTCCGTCTCGTTTTTGTTGGTCGTGCTGAGCTTCTTGATGATCTCCTGTTTCTTGGACTTCACCATGGCAGAGTTGCTCTCTGTCAGCTTGCTGAAGAAAGCTGGAGGCTGAGTGTTGTTTCCTGGGGACTTGGACCCCATCCTGCAAAAGCAAGAGACCATCAGAAACCTCTGCAGCGTGCAGTTCACACTGTCCTCCCTAGAGAGACTCTCCCCTTAGCCTAACTTCTCAGAATCAGCCTGGGGGCTGCTGAGACATTTGGAATCTCCAACTTTGCTCCCTATCCCTATTGCAAAGGTACCACACAACGCTGAAACCCCCCTATAGACAGACAGCAACCCGTGATGTGACACTGCTTTTGGCTGCCAGAAAAGCAACCTGGACCACGGCGAGCATGGGGACGGGGTGAACATCCCCACGCTGTCCCCACCATCCCGTCCCTTGGCGCTACCTCTGGTCCATCTGCTCGCCCTCGCGGTACAGGATCGGGTACGTGGCGCTCTTGGCGTGCTCCGGTTCTCCCACGCCGTCTGGTGGAGAGACGGGCTCGATGCAGTTGTCCGCGCCGCTCCCGGCCGAGGCCTTGCTCTGCTCCGGGGACCTGCGACGGGGACACGCAACGGGCTCATTGCAACACGCGCTGCCCCTGAACATGTAGCTCGGGGTCAGGAGGGGGAGAAGGACTAAAACAGCTTTCACAGCAGGGCAAAAGGCCAGACCTTCCACATCCCTGCGGGCTTATGGCGCCTTATAATGGGAGCAGCAGGGAGAGCGCAGCTCGGGCATCACACACTGCAGGCGTGCAGAGCAGCACTGACCTAACCATGGCCCTGATCCGCAGCATCGCACCAAAACACAGCTGCCCAGGAGGAATGCAGGGACCAGTCCTGGGACTTGCTGGCTCAGCCAAGTGTCCCTGGCTGGCAGGGTCACAATCCTTTGAAGGGCTGTGATGTTTACCCTTTGGGGATGCAGCTTTTGAGTCTCCATCATGTTTGTGGACCCACCACCTCCCATCCACCTTGTCTGGCACTGGGGCAGCATGAAGAGGACCGGCGCAGTCCCCTGGTGCCTGCCTGTGGCCAGTGCCTGGGAGACAGCCAGGCTCAAGTCCATGAGGAATTCCTCACGGCAAGTTCTGGGAATTTACATCTTTGTTGTTTCTGTGGTTTCTTTTTTTCCATTGCTGGGTGGCCAGGGCTGGGCTCTCTCCCCTCATGTTATAAAGCCAACTCTGTTCTTCCCAGCTTTGCCTGCTCCTAATAACATTTACTGTCAAGGAACCACCAGTTTGGAGGTACCACTCTTTCCTGGATGCTGTTATCAGCATCAGGATCTGAAAGTGACTTGAAAGAAATACAGGCAGCGCTCGAAATGGAGAGCTGCAGTTGACAAGGGACATGTATCGAACAGGCTTCTGATTCACTGAGAAAAACAAAGATAAAATTAACTGCAAACCAATGGAAAACACTCGCTTTGGGTTTTCGGAACCACGTGTGGTCTGAAAGGTCACTGCATCCTGTGCCAGGGACTGAGGACAGTGACAGCACAAGAGGTAAGAGGCACAAACCAGAACACATGAAATTCCAGCCCAATAGAAGAAAACTGTTTTTTTACTGTGAGGGTGCTCAAGTGCTGGCATAGGTTGGCCAGAAAGGTGCTGAAGTTTCCATCACTGGAGATGTTCAGAACTCCACTGACCATGACTCAGGAAAACCTGCTCCAGCTGAATTTGCTCGAGAGCAGGGCATTGGGACGGACAACCTCAAGAGGTCCCTTTCCACCTAAACTATTCTGTGACACAGGCCAGATTGGGAAAGGGATCATACACGGTCTCTAAGGGGGTCTAGAGAGCATCTCCAGGACAAGAGGCACCACCACGGGGGAAAAATGCCTCGATCGGAAAGCAGTTTTACACTCTGGGCTGTGTAAGCAAGCAATCCGTGCTGGGGAGCATGAATTCAGTGATGCCAAACGCCAGCCAGCCCTATGCATCCCCTTACTGGGGGTATCCCTGGTCCATCCGAACTCAGACTGGCACAGAAGGTGGGCAGAGACCCATGTGCACCGGTTCTGGCGGGACTCTCTGAGCTCACCTTTTTCCTCCTTCATTCTGTGGGGAGATCCTGGAGGCCGCTGTGTGCTCCTGCTGCTGCAGATACACCTCGCTGGGGGCACGGCGCAGGTCCAGCACGGGGCACGTGGCCCCAGGGAAGGTGTACACCGGGGCCTGGATGTGGGAATTGAGCTGCTGCGGGTGGTGGCGGGTGTAGTCCTGTGTGATGACCTCCTGGAAGAAGAAACCCAGGTCAGAATAGAGGTGGTTTCTATCTCTTGCTTTGCTGGGCTCAAATAAGGGTGAGCAGGAGGGAATGAGGCTGGTTTGTCCCTGCACAGATGTAACTTCTGCCTCCTGCCTGCAGCAGCTCTTGTGATGGGCTTGTTGCGGATGCAAACACCCAGGCTGAACATGCTGGGTGCACCCTGCTCTCTCCGGCCTCCAACCAGAGGTGTTGAGGTCTCCAGCCTCGCTCCCAGCCCTTCCCTACCAGACATGCTACATAGCAGCTCTTCCCTCCTCCCTGGAGCCCCAGTGGGAAGGCGAGAATGAGGATAATTACACTGATGTGCTGGGCCAATGTGACCACGCGCTGGTTCATGCCCTTGATGCTCTGGCTGGACTGCAGGGGCTGGCACTGGGGCCCGTCGGGCTGCCGGAGGTGCTGCAGGTGGGCTGCTTCAGGAGCTGAGGCCTTCAGTGAGGCTGAGGGGGAACAAAGAGGAGAGCCAGTGTGAGGTGACATCAGTGTCCTGATCCTTGACTCCCCCCCATCTTGGATCAGCACTGGGGCACAGTGAGTGAGAGCTGGTTGACAAAGACCCCCCCCATCCCAGCTCAGGCTCTCCTGTGCCATCTGGCACTGCCAGCCCCTGCCCTCACCTTGCTGTTTCTGCCTCAGGTCATGCTCCCCATGCCCCTTCTCCACATCCTGCAGCAGCTTGGCCCCTTTCTCATGGGACAGGGTGGGTGAGCTCACGGGACTCACTGCTTCCATCCGCTCAGGGCTGTAGCCTCCGTGAAAGCCTGAGGAAAAAGGGAGAAGGGAATTAAAACCAGGAGCTCACCTGGCTTTTTCCTAGTGCTGTGGCAACCACCACTTGTGGGCAGAGTCACACGTTCAGCAAAGGCGGCTGAAAAGAGATGAGGGAAGACCTGGCAGGTCACACTGCAGGGACCCCTGGAGCCACCTCCGATGTCCAGAGACAGCAGACTCGCACACTGCAGGGGCAAAGCATTTTCTTGACCCTTCTCTGCCTTTTAAGGCCTTTGCACAGACTCAAACTGCATCAGAACGGGCAGAGCTGGAAGGAGGGACCACATCACCAACAGAGGGAAAACTGATGCATGGATGAGTTATACTTCCACAGACCAGCGGCGGAGGACGGAGTCCTGGAGGAGTCCCACACAGCTGCTCCCCAGCTCAGCACGTTTGGTAACACTCACGACTTACGCATCCACAGACCTTTACCCTCGTAACACTCAATCCCTAGAAACCGCCCACTGCAGGCAAATCTGGCAGGCGACTGACAGCGCTGCTGGAGGGTCCCCAGTGCCACTGACCTTGCACGTACCTGGGGCACACTAAGGGGAGGACCCCATGGAGAACCTCCCCGTGCCAGGGATAGGGATGCAGCATCCCTCATCACCCCATGTATGCCAACTCCAAAGCGATGCTCTGGAAAGGTCCCTAACCATCATTAAAGTCCTGAGGAACACCAGCTCCTTTCTGTAAGCTCACAGCTGCAGAAAAGCTGCCCCTCTCCTCTGCAGCATGACAACACTCAGCTGGAGGAAACACTGATGCCAGGGAAAAAGGCAGAGGAAAAGCTCAGCCAAGCAGCACACTGTGGCCAGAGGTGTGTCCTTGGACCTGAAGCATGCTGATAGGAAGGGCTGGGAACAGACGTGACCAAGTGGTGGGATGGGATGATCGTGATGAGCCAATGAGAGCAGCTCTCCTCCCTGGCCATGCTGTCACGTCCTTCCACCCTTGGGTTAGAGAAAAGGGAGCTGGGCAGCAGCCCCCAGTGCTGGTGGCCAAGGCAGATGCTTCAACTTGAAGATGGGATCCCATCAAATCCCCACAGGCTGCCTGTTGCTCCGGCATGCTGGTGCGAACCATGTTCACATTGCCCTCTTGTGCAGCATCCAGCACTGGGACCCTGAGCGAGGTCACCCCAAGTGAAGGGACCCTGTCTCAGCTGCATCATGCAGCAGCCCACTAGGCTCTCTGAGATCCTGCACTCTCAGTTCAGGGAGGTGCCTGCCTGATGGCCAGGAGCCCTGTCCCGCTCACACTCCTAATTCTCTGCTTTGTTGGTTTGATTTACTACCCACAACCACTCCTTACAGACTGCCTGGGAATTCCGAATGATGGGGAAATCAGAATTAGCACACTGCTATTGTCTGTAAAAAGCAATACCAGGAACTGAACGTTTGCAAAACAGGACTTGGCAACGGGAAAAACTAAAAGAGGGTGAGAGGAGGGAAGATCCTTAAAACACAACATAAATAAAGAAGTCTGGGATAACACAACAACCGGGAAGCAGAGGGACAAGAACACGCGGGGAGGGATGAAGCGGAGAGCCAAAACGTGCAACTGAAAATAAGAAATCATGAAATAAAACGGGTTTCAGGCCACAGCTCTCTCACCTCTCCCCTCCAATTTCTTACCAGCACCAGCGGAGTCGTTACTTAGCGAGCCTCTTTCTCGCTGCCCCTTATCGCAAGACATTTGGCGCATGATAATCACATCTATGAAGTTGGCCGCTGTCATGGTGGTCTTACCGAGTGCTCGGAGCTCCTGTTCCTGCACTGAAAAGCGTTTACTTTGACTCTTTTCTCTACTGTGCTGCTCAGGGCCCGAGGCTGTGTGCTGCTGGTCCAGAGGGTGATGGTGCTGCTGGCTTTTCCCTTGTCCTCTGCTATAGTGATGAGAAGAACCAGGTCCGGAGGCGGGTAAAGGTCTTGACTCCATGGCTTTAATGGGTGAAGGTGACTGTTCAAGGTTGGCTCCACTTGGCAGCTTTGAGGTGAAGACGTTGTCAGTCTGGGGTCGTTCTGCCTTGGCTTCCCGTGCCCTCGAGGCCTCTTTCTGCAGGATGGCCGGGTCCATTGGGGTCACATAGCCGTCTGCTGAGCTGATGGAGGAGCGCAGGGTGGAGGCCGAGGGGAAGGCGGCAGAGCGGATCGGTGATGTGGTAGTGGTGGAAGAGGATCTGGAGGCAAACAAAGACAAGGCAAAGATGAGAGAAGCACTTGGAGAAAGGAGTGCTGTGTTCAGCCCTGCCTGGCCAAGGTGCTCCCAGGGCTCCTGAGTGTAGGGTTAACTTGTGCTGGAGCAGGTAAGGAGGGCTCAGATGAAGCCTCCACCACTGGCGGTGGCCTGGATGCATGTACTGGAGAGAATAAACCCATGGACAGCTCCTGGAGACCTTCATTAACTCCACTTTCAGCAAGAGGAGTGATACCCATTCTGGGCACAGGGATGCTCCTACTTCCTTTCCTTTCAGCAATAAAAACCACCAGGAAAAGTGAAGGAGTTGGGTACCAAAACCTGCCTCTCCCCATCATAACCTCCTTGTAAGCCCCAATCCTGTTCCCACTGATACTGAAGGCCAAAATAACCCTCGCTCCATCTCAGAGGTGCCCCATGTGATGATCATTCGTTAACCACCACGGCTGTGCTGCTGCAGGGCTCCGGGCAAGCAGCAGGAACCATGGTGTGGGGCCGTACCGCAGGACAGAAGGGGTGGGGGTCTCCGAGGAGATGATCTTCATGCCCGTGTTGTGGAGCACGCTGGGGCGCTGCTGGATGGTCTCATGGGTGCGGGGTGAGACGGGAGAGTGCTGGTGGCTGTGAGAGTGGGAGGATGAACGGCTGCTGGACTGCTCCGTACCTGGGCAAACACAAAGATGGGCTTCTTCAGCTCTGTGTTTTACAGCCCCAACCCCAGGTCCACCCAGCACATGCCCCAAGATGTGGTGCCAGGCTCCCCCCCTGACAGCCAACCTGGTCTCCAGATGGGTGCGTGCTCCACTGTGGTGGATGCTAGGATGGATTTTTCACGCTCTCGCTCCCGCTCCCGTTCTCGCTCCCGCTCCCGTTCCCGCTCGGACACAGACGATCCCGATTGTTTGGTCAGGTGTGTGGGGCCTCCTGAAACCCAAATGAAAGGCAGTGGAAGGGCTGCAGACACAGCAATTCCCAACCTAGGGAACACCACCTGCTCTTCACATTGCTGCGTCGGCAGAGCAGGTAAGGAATGACTCCATCCGAGGTCACCCGGAGCAGCACAAACAGAGGCAACCAGCGTGACAAAACCTCAACCATGGAATAGCTGTGCTTTTTTGGGAAGAAGGGGGAAAAGCAAGGAAGCTCCCAACAAGGAGGAGCAGAGGAGCTGCTGAGCTGGTCTCTGAATGAGAATGAATTTGGGCTCCCCCATCTGCCCTGGCAGAGTTCACTGCCCTGAATTGGTTAAGGGAATCCTGCCCAACTGCTTCCCAATGGAAATGCAACCTGCAGCATTACCTGGGGAGAGCGGGGAGCTGCTGTGCCGGCTGCCAAAGGTCTGGGGGGGGCCAGGGATGTAGGTGATGCGGTCCATGGTGGTGGCAGAGGTGCCAGGGGTAGGGGGCACGAGGACAGGCAGGTGTGGCACTTGGGACAGGTCGATGATGCCTGGAGAGAGAAGTGAGAGGACTGTCAGGATGCTGCTGTGCTGCTGCAGCTTGGCTATGCTGGAGCAGGGAGCAGTGCTGGGAGCGTCGACCCGTCCCCATTGCTCTGGCACAACACAGAAGGTGTGAGCACATACAAGGTCCCTGGGTGCTGGTTATAAGTGGAGGAGACCCTTCTATGGGCAAATACAGCGTATTCTGCCATTGGGAATAATGGGGAAGAAAAATGTCGAGCTCTATCAATGCTAGAGCAAGGGGGCTGCAGGCAGCATCAGCTACAGCTCTCCCTATACAAAGACTCTGCAGCTCCCCAGCATGCTCTGCCCTTTGCAGAAAGCCAGACATGCCTCTGGGACAGTGTTTTTATCTCCAAAGGCCAGCAGGGCCAGGATGGGAAGTGCTCCCATGACCCAAGGCCAGAGCTGCTTCAAGCAGCCTCTAGTAACTAACGATGGCAAAAAGAGCATCAAATTCCCCTGGCTGTCCTCCATGCTGACCACCCAAGTTCCTACACTGCTGGGTGACACCATGCTGCTGGCCCTTGGAGCCGCTCCTTCTCCCCAGATGCTCCCAAACCCCTGGATGGTGCCGTGCTGGGAGGACCTGCTGCATAGTTGAGGGCGAGGGAGGGCTCCCGGGGTGACAAGCCGCGCAGCATGTCTGCCCGCTGCGCCATGGCTGTGGCTGCGGCGTTGTGGTGCATCTGCTGGGACGTGATGTAGTCATTGATGATGGTCTGTCGGTTCTCCATGGCGGCCGTGTCCGGGTAGCCCCGGATGAGGTATGGGGGGTAGAGGTGGGGGTACGTGGGGCTCGGAGCCAGGTGCCTTGGCAGGTAGTAAGCAGCAGCTGGGAGAGAAAAGGATGGAGAGGTAAGTGGCCTTCTCCAGAGACCTCAGGCTTTTGGAGTCTAACGAGTTAAAACCCAATTCCAAACAGACTTGTGTGCCCACTACCTGCTTCCAGTTGGATTCCCCTGGGGATGGCAGCGGGGTCAAAAGCCAGGGGGATGTGTCCTCGGTACAGGTCGACCCCACTCACACCACGGAGCAGGTGCTCATATGGGGAGATGGGGTGGTGGTGGTCAGCCACAGGGGCATGTGGAGACTTGGAGTTGTTGAGCTCTCTCGATGTGGGGGTGATCTTTCTGTCCTGGGACACCGGCTTCCCGGCAGTGATGCTCCCTGCAGCGAGAAGGAAATGACTCAGAGACTGAGCACCGTGGCCAAGCTGAGTCCCTGAGGAATGCCTGCAGCCAAGCGTGTCCCCCAGGGACCTCGCTGAACTTGAGGGACCCTTCCCTCCTCCCTGCACCACCATGCCCTGTTACGCCACCAAGGCTGAGGCAGGCCAAGCCCCAGCTGCACCCAGGGGAGAAGCCTGTCCCAAACCATCCCTCCACCCCAACGCATCCATGCTGGGCAGTCTGTGAGCTCACCCTGGCCTGCACAAGCAGCTGACATCGAAGCCTTGCTGCTGTGCTCTTCAGCACAAGGAGGTCACCACTGCAGGGCAGAGCTGGGGACCAACATCTGCCAACATCTGAAGGCTTCCCCCAAAATGACTGACCTAACCAGGAACACAGCAACTGGACACACCAACCACGGAGAGCTGGAGGTGCCCCAGACAGCAATGAATGATGGGGATGTGTTTTGGAGGAGCTCTGCGCCGCACAGCCCCATCTCTCACTGCTTGCCGGGGAGGCACGTCCTCACCTCGGTTCTCAGCAGATTGCAATGTCTTGTGCTGCACGCCCCCAAATCACAAGACTCCTGGGTTAGGACGAGTATTTGCAGGCAGGAGATGCAACAGGCCCCGAAACAGTCACCCGTAGCTGGCAGGCTTGGTGGGACAAGGTGTCTTAGGGACTGGCTTCAGCACTCATGCTGCCCACAGACGTGCCACGAAGCAAGAAGGGGTTTTGTGCTCTGGATCTGAGCTTGTCTCACCAGATCACTAAGCCAAGCCCAGCCCAGACACACACGGCTCCCAAGGAGCCCCCCTCTGGGGCAGGAGATGACTGATGCCAGGAGCATGAACAGACCCTGCCTGGTGCAGGGAGACAGCAGATCCCACAGGCCAGCTGCACTGCCCGGATCCACCAGCTCAGGAGGGATTAGGCGTTCCTGTAAGCGAGGCACTCAAGTGCCAAGGTGACGGACGAGGCACACACACACAAGGCAGGTAAACACCCACCGGATTGTGACAAGTGTGAAGATCCCCTCACGCAATGCACCAAGCGCTGCTTAACTGCCTGCAGAAACAAGGGTACCCTGGGACAACGCTGGGATGATGCTTTTCAAACATCACCAGCTTCACCAGCCACAATCCAACTGTCCCTTTGGTTATCATGGTGCAGACATGTGGTGCCCTCACTGCACCCCGAGGAATGGAACTGAGCCCCAGCTGTCCCTGGCAGCCTCCCCAGTGCTGTGAGTCAGCCACTGCCACGGGCAAGAGCGAGAGCAGGGTGCTGGGGAGAACGGGTTTGACAGGCACTGGTTGGGAACAGCTCAGGCAGGTGGGGTCGGCAGCCACCTTCTGCAGGCCTTCTAGAGACGTTAGTATCAAATAAACGCTTTGCCAAGTACCTTCATGCTGCCGTGGTGTGGATTCTCGTGTGGAGACCGGAGACCCCCTGTGCAAGTGGCTGCCGAACGCCGTGCTGTGCCCTGCCTGGTGGTCTTCATAAGACAGGGCACTTTGGTGGGGCTTGCCCGGCTCGGGTACAATCACAGGAGCCCCTCTGGCGATGGAGCCACCCGAGTTTGTCACTGGGCTTGGCCTGTTTTTCAGGCTCTCTTCGTAAGCTCTCTCCAGATTCCTCGGGTCTTGGATGACATCCAGTGAGTGCACAGAGTGAAAAGTCCTGCCGGGACTGCCGATGATGGACCGCACATCGTGCTTTTTGGTACTTGAGGAGGAAGAGCTGCTGTCGTACTTCAGTGGGGTACCCTGGGGACAGAAGAAAGAGAGGACATCAAAAGGATGCAGAGCAGAAGGGGATCGATCCAGCAACCACATCCCACCAACTTCCAATGGGATTCGTGCTTCCTCATTCAGTGGGCCAGTACTCAACTTTACTTGGTCAAACGGCAACAACCATCAGCAAAGCAGAGAGAATAGCCCCACACGGCGCAGGGCAGGGTGGAGCTCCCATCCTGCATGTCTCGGTGTGCTCCAGCAAGACGATGATGAGTCAGTGCTGAAGGCTGGCTGTGCCCATCAAGCCTCTCTCCTACACACGCTGCAAAATGAAGTAGGACTACGAGGTGCCATGGGAACCCTCCAAATATTTGGAGCCCAACAGGAGACAGCATGCCATGTTTCATCCTAACTACTGGCCTTGCTGGGTTGACACTTGCCCATAAAGGGAGGAGACCAAGATTATGTGCACCAGAGTCACAACTGCCAAGGGCAATGAGTCGACTCTGGCCTTAAACAACAGCCAAAGGCATCCCCTTCCATGTACACATGTGGATAGAGCACTGCATTCTTAATGTGCCAGCGGGTGCTGAGCTCCCTTCCCTGAGTTTTGTATTTATCTGCTAGGAAGGATCACAGGATGATCTGGATTGGAAGGGACCCCATCAAAGGATGTGGCAGAGCAGCCTATACCCAAACAGAGACTCAACTCTGACTAGTGATGTGATTGCAACCCAAAGCCCTCGCACCTCCCTTTTTACCTTGGGAATTGTCCCCAGGGTCTGTGTGAGGACAGCAGCCTGAGCGCGACCAATCTCATCAGCTGTTTGTCCCATCCTCACCTGCGTGATGGAGCCTTCCTTCAGAGGTCTTGTCAGAGAGATGTCTGGTGTCCGCCTCAGCTCCTCCCGGGGTATCTCATGGATTGATCTTCCCGCTTCTTTCACTGTGGCCACCAGGTCTTCATGGGCTGGTTTCATTTTCAGAGGTGTAAGGCCCTCGTGAGACCTGACCTTGTAGGCATCAGATAAGTCCCTCGGTGGAGTGTTTTCCCTCTTGAGCTGTTTGGCTTCTCTTCTGAGGTAGTCCTCATGAGCCTCCACGTAGGACCGAGGTATTCCTGCAACCCCCAAGCAGACGACAGATGCAGAAGGTGATTCAGAGTTCAAGGGGGTCTCAAGTTAATGCAGGTAACTCAGGGACTGGCACCCAACTGAGTACACAGAGCAGCTACATCACTAATGCAGCTGGACCACCTCACATCTACCACCACTTTCCAGACCCACTCTGCACTAGTTTTAGCCTGCCTTCATGCAAGCCACACCTGACTTTGGTGAGAGCTTAGCTTGGTAGAAACCCAGCAAGACTGAGAATCTCTGCGATGAGGGTGCAGAGATGTGCAGCTGGACCTTGATGGGTCCAACCTTGTTTCCTCCCACCCTAGCCTAACAACAAGAGCCCAAGCATGTGAAATACCTCCCCACATTACCTCTGGCCATGGCTATCTTCTACTTGCAGGCTTTACCTTGTGTAATTGAGCCCCGCATGTGATGCTGCTCCTTTAGGTTATGGGGACTGTGTCGGTCTGGAGGGATTGCTCGACCCATGAGACCTAGAACAGATCCAAAGGAGAAAGCTGGGTTGACACAAGAGTTCACTGCCAAAGGACACACAACAGTGTTACCAGGGACTCTTGAGACAATGAGGAAAACCATCAACAATTTCTAAATTATTTCTCTTTAAAAAAAATGTGATTCCCTTGTTTTATAGTCCTGAAACTGGTCTGCCAGGGCAGGAGCCAAAGGCAAACGGGCCAGCCTGTGTCCCTTGTTTTTCCATGCTGGTCAGATGCTGTCCTGTTGGGATGTGCTGCAGGGTACCAGTGAACCACTGCCAAAACACGGACATGAGAAAGTGTATGATGAAGACAAGACGCAAGATGGTGTCCCTGAGAGTCACTACTAACACAGCATGGGTGAAAGGTTTCACCCAGACCCACCTTCAATGTTGGCAGATAAGCTATCACGGGCTGATAAGCCCCGGCTGATCCTCCCCTCCATCATATCGTAGGTCCGCTTGGTTCCTGTGGTCTCATGCAAAGCTCCTGAGCTCCTGCTGTCTTCTTTGGGACACTGAGAAGCAGCAACTCCACCTGGAGAAGAGAACACCAGGACGCACCATCAGGAGCATGGAAATTCAGCACCAGCCATGGGAGGATGTTTACTGCTGCTTGCGTATGTTGCTGGAAGGTCAGATCCCATCCCAGCACACCAGCCATGCCAGAAACATCACACAAGGTTGGCTTCCAAGAAATTCAGCTGGTGTTTTCTCCCCTCCCCGCCTGTCTCAGACTCCAGATCTGTGCCTCCCGTGTGGGTAGGAGCATCCGCCCTGTCGCGTCCTGCTCCCTCCATCCCTGGTGGGGAAGCAGAAGGACAGCCCGGAGCCAGCGCGGCGCTGGTGTGAGCATCTGCGGTTTCACTGAACGCGGCCCTGTGGGTCTGGGGATCTTTATTTCTTTTCCCCTGTTTGTTTTGGTTCTTGCTAGACACCTACTGTTCGGGATCTTGGCCTGCCTTAACGTTTGCCGAGACACTCCCTGGGTGAGAAAATCAGGGAGAAGAGGGGAGAAGCAAAGCTGAGAACGATTCCTTTGAAACAGCAGTGAGCGCCCAAAAGAACTGGGAGAGACAGTGAGAAGTCCCACGCAGGACTGATGGAGCAAGCACTTGTGATGGGAGACCACCAACTACCTCCTCATCTGAACCTGGAGCAGATGCTCCTGCAAACAGTGGACAACTGACCTGAGCTACAGCCTCCACCACCCCCAAGCACAGCCCTGCCCATGCCAGGCAGCATCTCGCCCACCCTGGGCCATAGGCATCCATCATGTGCAGCGAGCTGTGAATTTAAGCAGCTTCTGATCCAGCTGAATGCCTCCTGGTTATGTAACGAGCTCCAAGAGGGAATTTTGGCTCGGAAAGACAAACACCTCTGCCCATCATTCCTGGCCAGGCTGCCCCTGCCAAGGATTGCCAATGCCTTGATCGTCCTCTCTGTGGGCAGAGAAGGTGGTTATACGATTAGGGAAAATAGGGAAGTCAAAAATACTCATTCCACTGTGGACAATCAGGAACAAAAGTCCTCCTTGGCAAAACCAGTAATTAATAAAATGGGATTATTACAACTTCACACCCGCTACTGGCTCCTGCAGCCAGCACCCACTCAATCCAGAAAGCGTTTGGGGCTGCAAGAGGGAGATCTGACCCTGAGCCTTCACTTCAGATTCATTCTATAGGAGAAATCTGGGGGTGACATTGAGAACCAGCCAAGCCCCCGGCGGCAGACACAGGGAGATGTGCCCGCACCCTGTCATCAAGGCACATCTGTTGCCAACTGCCCTCCTGCAGAAGTGGATGCGGTCCCGGCACCCTTTGTGCCACTGGGAAGCAGGGGGGGTGCGAGGGAGAAGAGACTAAACAGAAAGAAAATCACTCCAAGCCCACGTCCCTTGCCTTGCAGAAGCCATCAGCAATCATATGCAGAATGAGAATAACCAATCTAGCACAATTCAGCTTGCACATGCTACAGGATCTCGTCTCATTACAGCTCTTTTATTTTAAGCACCCTCATGACACTAAAGAATTTGCAATTTTTTTTCTGCTTGCCAAAATTCATAATCACCAACAATTTCAGTTTTCTTATCTAATTTTTGTTTAACTCTTCCTCACCAGGCTGTTTGGGGGAAGGAGAGAGGTAGCAGGGCTGGCAGAAGCACACAACATGACTCAGGATGCGATAAATGCTGTCAAGCATGTAAAAGGCTGCCCGTGGAGAGGAAGGAATTAATTCCTCATGTGTGTCCAAAGCAGGTAGGACGAAGGCCATGGGTTCAGGCTGCAGATGAGGAGATTTGGGCTGACACTGACAAGTGCATGCAATGGGGAAGGGTTTGGTCTGCCCACAGCGTGATCCCACCTCTGGGCACAGGGAGTCCTCACTGCTGGGAGCCTTCCCTGCCTCTCCTCTGATAGTACCACTTCTGAGATCAACCTCATTCGACCCCAAGCTCAGGCAGAGGAGTTTAAAATAGCTTCTTGCACAAACAAGTCCTGAAATGCTTCCTGCGTCCTCCCTGATCCAAGTCCTGCCAACTGTCCCAAAGGGCGCCCAGACACAAGTCTTCCACAGCAACACTTCTTATCTGGGCTAGAGCTGACAGTGAATGCGGGCAGGCATGGGATAAGCTGGTTTCCATGTGGGGGGTGAGAGGCATGGCGCAGAGCCCTGTCCTGAAAGGTCCCTGTGGTCCCAGGGCACACACACAAGTGGCATCAGCCAAAGCTTTTGAGTTGTCCCCAGTGGTCTGACCTGAACTCTCTGCTTCTGGCCTTGGATGAAACAACAAGCCTGCAATGAAACCAGCTGCCTGCACTCGTGGGCAAGAGGAAAAGGTCTCCTGCTGGACAGCCTCTGCCTGCAGGACTGACCACAGGGCCTAAGAACCATGCTCTGCCCCAGGGAAGGATGCAGCCACACTGGGGAGGGAGGCAGAGGGTTCAGGCAGCACAGCAGCTGACCAGAGACATCTGCTGAGGCAGGCGAGCACAGCAGAGGTTAGAATCTGTTCCCCAGTCCCCTCCACATTCAACTGAGAGGTGACACAGGAGGACAGCCATCCCTGTGCACACCAGAACACGCGCCCGTATTCTACCCCAAAACGACACTGGGCTGCAGCGTCTGTAACTCAGCTTTTTCCAACCCCAGCCATGGGCGAGGAGGAGGCCAGCTCCACACCAGTGATGCCCCAGGCAGCACACGGCGAAAGGCACGCACAGAGGAGTTGTTTCCAGCTTTACTAGAGAGGAACATCTGCTTATCTCTGATGGGAGCCACTGGGACACACAGAGCAGCTTTGATGGCCAGCGCTGTGATCAGATGAGCAGGCGCAGAGGTGGCAGGAGCAGCTGGTGAGTGCTGCTGATACCACTAATGCAACCAGGCACCAAGGCAGTGCATTACTGTGCAGCGGGGCTGAGAGCTGCAACACGGCTTTTAGGTCTCTCCTGAGCCCCCTCAAGAGCAGCCCAGCATCAGGCTCACTTGCAGGGTTTGCTTTGCCATAGTCTACTCCCCAGCTGGGCAGGGTCAGCCTGTAACAAGTGACACTGCCTGTGGCACAGTGCTGTCAGGCCCAGGAGGATTTCTGCAGGGCAGCCCCATGCTGGGAAGGCTATGCCCAAGATGTTGCAGGTGGGAATCTGATGTCTGAATAAAGCTTTATGCCAAACTACCTGACTTGCCTCCCACTTGCAGGTTCTTGAGTCCCACCTTGGCCTAAGAGCCTGGGGATGGTTTCCTAATGTTTTTGCACAGCCTCCTGTGGAAGGTGCTAGGGATGAAGGCAATACCTTCCCATCTGGTCCTCTCCTCTCTCCTAGCCCTCAAAACCAACGAACACCAGAGACATCATGCCCCTGCTCGCCAGCAAAGCCACCTCCAAGGCAAGGTAACCACATGGGACAGAAGGAAACCCAGCCAGGCCGTAGAAAGGAAGGGTGGGAAGGGAGAGAAACGATGCTAGAAGCAAAGACGTGAGGCTGGGATGTTGCACTTTGTCAGCCTTTCCTCAAATAGCTTCCAACTCCCAGCCACGGCAGCACAAACCCCTGGCGCCTGCCCTAAAAAGGCAGAGGATTACGACTTACCCTCGTAGGACAGCACGTGGCCTTTCTTCCCTTCGTAGATGACATGTCCTTTGGGCACAGCATCCTCTCTCACCTTCTCTGCTCTGCTGGGGCTGTCTTCTCCGATTATCCTGGTAATGGTTCCTTTGTAGAGCACTTCTGCTGGGGTGCCCTTGGAAAGCCACCAAGATCCATATTTAACAGTGTCACAAGCAATTAAGCAAGCGCACGCGCAGGGACAGGCTGTTCCCTGCGGGAGGCTGAGCGGAGGGCGAGCGCGCCCAGCCTCCGCTTCCTGGCGCAGCCAACAGCGAGGGACCTGCAGCTTAATTATTGATGAGGATGATAACGAGGAGCGGTAAAGAGGTACGTGATCTGTGCGGGGCTGCTGGGAAGAGGCAGGGGGGCTAAGGCCAGCACAGACCTCCAAAACAGCAACTCCTCTGACCATGCATGTTTTGGGTTTGGGAGGGTAGGGCTGGTGCCTTCCTGGGGACACCCTGGTGACAAAAGGGACTGCTCAAGTGTTAGGGTTTTCCTATTCACAACCTATTTTCCTATTGCAGCCTATTTCCCCAACCTGGGAAGGAGACATGGAGATGTCCTGATTGCCCAGGGCACATCTGCTGGCAGCAGGAGTGACCTTCAGAGCGCTGCCTGCACACGGGAGCTGGTGCTGGCAGCACGCCTGGGTGAGATGACAGGCATCAGCGAGACCAGTCCTGGAGCAGGTCTGGGACAAAACCTGCCGGTTGGCTCTCCAATAGAAACAGTTCCTTACACAAACTGGTGTGAACCGAAACCTCTCTCTCCCCAGAGGCACACACAGACACAGCTCACAGACACCTGCTCCCCTTTTAATGCCCTTCAAACCACTCAGAACTGGATGTCCTTGAAGACATTGCTGGTGATAACACCCCTCTGCCATCACCTGCTGCTGCAAACCCACAACATCACTGTAGGGTGATGGTCCCGCACCCCACTGCAGGGAAGGCACAGCCATGCTGTCAGAGAGAAGCTTTTGACTTACATCTGCATACTCTGCTCATTTAACCCCACCAAGCCCCAGGACTGATGCTTATGGGAATCCTCAGGGAAGTGATATCCTAGCCAGCTTTGCTGGTGCTTCCAGGTTGTGCCAGTGCAGGCTATTCCCCCACCCCAGCTTGGAGACACTGCTGGTAACAAGCCCTAGAGCACCAGCAGCTCCAAAACCCTGCCAGAGCCACCAGGACATGCCAGCATCCAGGTTCAATGCTCTGATAGTTCACCCTTGCAGCACACCTGGTAACGGCTTTCCTAGCGGGCTCTCCCAGCCCCAGGTAAGTCATCTTCCTTCCGTGGACGTGCTCAGAGGGGATTTGAAAGCAAGTGATGACAGATGGCTTCAGAGCAGAAAGCATATATTCAAGATCTGCTTTCCGTGAACTGGATGACTAATCTGAGATCAAATATCAGCTCTGGGAGCTGCTGCCGGAACAGGGGGCTCCTTCTCCCCAGTGGGAGCAGAGGGATGCAGGCTGCTGGGCCAGCAGGAGAGGCAGGTAATGCCCTAGGTCTGGGCTTGGTGCCTTAATCCCAAGCCAAACAAAGGAATCTAGACGGATTAATTAGCTGGATGCAAAACAGCATCTCAACAAACTGCTCATCTCCTGAACTCTGGCACGTGGTGCTCAAGACCCTTCCTGCCCACCCACTGCTGCCCATAGCTGCTACAGGGGCATACGAGAGGATGAAGCACAGCGTGTGCTCTGATGGGTTATTTACAGCCCCCCGAGGAGCTGCTCCTGGCAGCTGCTGGATGCAGGGCACCAGGCAAGTGAAGCCTTTACTCTGGGCCAGGATTCAGGTTCATGTCCCCAGGGCCCAAGGGAACACGGCCACCCTCCTTGAAGGAGGCAGGCAGAAATCTCAGCGTGAGTGGCTTTAAATATCTGAGTGATGGCCAGATCAAATGCCCACAGGAAAAGGATTTTTTTCTGTTGTTAATGCTCTCCGCTCTGTTACCGTGTGAGCAATAACTCACACTGCAAAACACTACCTCCCGCTTGCCAGCTGCTCTTCCGAAGATGGATGGTGGAGATTAAGGCCAAACTATCTTCCTGCTCAAGAGAGCCTTTGGGCAGGACCTTCAGTGCAGCATGCTCAGCCCTGGCAGGAGACCTCCCTGCCTTACATGCACCTTGGATTCTCCTCCTCTGCTCTGCCTGGCCTGACCCTCCACCCATCTCCTCCTTCATCCGGCTCCACTTTCTTGCACTGGCAAGACCTGTGCTGCTCAGCCCTGTGCCATGCACTCAGTGCACCCCACACAAGCCCCAGTCTCTGCGTCCAGCACAAGCTGCAGCCACCAGCACCCAGAAAACAGAAGCCACAAGGGACCTACATGTGTGATGGACCCTCGGTAGGTGATGGGTGACTCCGGAGGGGGTCTGGATGTTGGTGTTCCCTTGGTGATGCTCCCTCCTGAGGCAGAGCTGAGGGAAGTACCTGTAAGACACAAAGGCAGTGAGCTGGAGGCTGGATTTGCTGTTCAGCACAAGAACGGTGCGGCTGAGACAACTGACTAAGTGCAGGATTCAACCCCGTCTAAGTGAGCTGAGGTTCTGGAGGGAAAGCCCTCCAAGGAATGCCAGTGTTAAATCCCAGGCTTTGCAGAGCCCTTTCCACCCCATTCCCCAAGGGGCCCAGCCTGGCAAGCACAGACTGGGAGGTAGGAAAAATGGGCATTTTGAGGCTATCAGCTCCCTGCTGCCTTTGTGGAGGGGCCGGGCAGATTTATGAGCCTGGGAGAAAGCACAGCCTGTCTCAGCCTCCCCTGACGGGATCACAGCAGATCTCCAGCGAGACGCGGCTCGGGGTGGCTTGAGCTCATTTGCGTGGATCTGTCCTGGGCTGGAGGCAGCCCACTGCACTCAGGCTTCTGACTGCATTAGTTGTGGGCTTCACAAATCAGAATTTGCAGTTAGAAGCAACACCTTTGCATTCATTTTCTTCTGCCTAGCTAATGGGGAAAGAAACACGGGAGGGCTATATTTAAACCAACTGTGGTCCCTGCCCAGCTGCTGCAGCAGCAGCGAAGTCTTAAGCACCAGATTTGTGGGTTGAACGCGAAGCCTCCACCAGGATCAGTGCCCAGGAGCCTGATTTGGGGAAGATTTGCACAAACCTATCTGCCACAATGCTGGAGAAAAAGGGTGAAGGGACCTCTCCTGCTGCGCACAGCCCCAGAAATCAAATCTGAAAGCACAGGGCAACTGCAGCCAGCGCGATGCTCACCAGGCTTGGCAGTGCCAGCATCCCTCCCATCCCACTTCCCATGCTTCCCGCTCCCGGCTCCTCACCCCGCAGGATGGAGCCCTCCTGGGATGGCTGCAGAACCAGACTTTCTGGCTGGCTGGCCTGGCTTCTAGGAGAAAGTTGTTCCTGCTTTACTCCAGGAAAAGGCACTGGAAAACAATAAACACGTATCAGTGTAGGTGTAGGGCAGAGGGTCACAGCCCTCCGCTGCTCGAGACGTCTGTGCCAGCCCTGCACTGGTAACTCCTCGGTGCCTTTGCCATCACCACCACTTTGGGATGGACTTCACCAGGGATGCAGCGATCGGCTGAATGCACACCTACTGGTGAGCAAAGCCAAATCCTTCACCTTCATGAAGGCACTGCCCGGTGCTGCCTGCACCAGGACCAGAGCCAACACTGAAAACCCAGTAGTGGTTTATAACAGGACCTGTGCACAGTGGGGAATAGGGCCCATATCCCTCCTCCCTCACACTTAGTCCTTCACTCATCCCCTCCTGCTGTTAAACACTTCCAAATCTGCAGACTAAACACTTTCTTTGTTCACTTCAGGCCATTTACTCTTTATCCTACAGGCCTGGGGAGCAGCAGTATATTTCCTTCCTTCGATCACAGTATTAGCTGGAGGGTATTTATAGGCTGGGATGTGTCCCTGACTGAGTTGCTGCTTTCCTATACTGCACAAATTTAGCTCTGTGTCTCTGCTTTCCTGATGGACTAATCCTTTCATCTTCTTAGCAGGTCTCTCTGCACTTCATTGCTGTGTCCTGTGCTCTTCTTTCCTGCATGCTGCCCGCAAGTTTGCTTCCCAGGGCTCTCCAAGAAACCACTCAACTCCCAGGCCCTTACCCAGTTTCTTGGGATCCATGGTCAGTGGCAGGCCCATGGTGATCGAGCCAACAGGGACCTTGGCGTGCTCGGAGCTGTAGGGTGCATGGAGCTGGATGGGCATGCCCTGCAGAGTGAGAGGAGTGGTCAGGAGCTGCTGCCATCCCTGCAAGGCATCTCCACCACTCCCACCCAATGCCCTACCTGGGAAATGGATCCAACGGGTCTCTCCAGCACGGAGGGGTGCTTGGTGGAGGAGATGAGGGGAGGAGGGTTGGAGATGCTTGCTAGTCTCTGCAGCCCTGAGCGAGAGCTCTCATGCAGGTTTAGTGGGATGGGGTGTCCTGTGGGGAAAACACAAGCGTTAGCAAGAAAGAGGGCAGGCAGAACGGCTGCAGCTATCAGAGAGGAGAGGAGAGGGGCGAGGGAAGGAGCAGGGGCTGGATGGGATGAACTGGCCGGCTGTGAGCCTGCGCTGGGATCCAAGTCACACAATCGTTTTGGAAAGGACTGGAATAGTTTGAATTACTGCCTCGTCCCCTGTGCAGCCAGAGGATGTGCTGCGCCTGACTCGTCTGCCCTCCAGCCAGAGAAGGACAGCGCAGCGAGGGGTGAACCTGCCTCACCTTGAGCAAAAGCAGCATGCAGAACACCCACAAACGAACCACATCCCTAAACCTGCCCTGGCCAGAGCTGGGAGGCCTGACTGGCACCCTCAGACTGCTGTATTAGCAGCGAGGGAGCTCCATGCCAGGCCAAAGCAAGGAGTTAGCAGGTTTCTGATGAACCCTCTTCTCTTACCCCCCCAAAAAGCTGCACTGACTTAAGATCAGGAGCTGTGATACTGGCTGCAACCTCCACCCTCAGCCCCAGGTGAGGACAGAGAGCACATACTACACAGTCAGTGGTTGTGACTTGCCTGGTGGGTTGTACTGAAACAAGTGGGGCTCTGCCTGGGGAGAGGTTTTGATCACATCCCGGGAGTAGGACAGGACGGGTGGCCAGCACGAGGCAGCCATCGGCTCCGCACTCAGCTTCTGAGCCTCTGCGATGGAGGAGAAATGCACAGACTTTTCTGCAAGGGAAACAGAAAGCAAACAGCTTGCTCAGCAACCCCATGGGCAAGCATTCCCTGCAGCCATGGGCAGGGAAGCCACAGCCAGCGTCCAACATGGGAAATGGCTTCAGTTTAGTCTGACCTGGCCATGAGGGCTGAAATCACCAACCAAACTAAACAGAAGCCTCAGTGTCATTGCCTGGATTTGACAGCATTTATTTTACTGAGATGCTTAAAAGCACAGTGGGGAGGGCAGATGTCCATGTTGGTGATTCTGCTGGTGCTCATTGCCAGCCTGGACCTCCATGGACATCACATCCAGGAGAGACTACATATTCTGCATGCAACCAGTCACTGGGATGAGTCCAACATCCAGCTCCTTGCCAGGGCCTGGCCACATGCAAACCACCCCGGCAGCCTGTACCTGGGCCCACAGATCTGCATCAACCACCAAGGCAGGGATGGAGGGATTAGTGAGGATCCTGCCACCCCCTTTATGAGGCTAAAGCCAAAAGGCATCAGTGCTGGTGTGGGATATCTGGCAGGCACCAGCATACAGCCAGGCACGGGGTGCCTGAGGAGCCCCAGTCCACTGCCAGGGACCACAACACACTGGGAACAAGCTCATCCCCCCATCACATCAGGATGCAAAAGCTCAGCCGCTCTTACAGGACGGCTGCTGGCTATAAATCATTTGTAGGCTGCAGGAAGTGACCAGAAATAATGGCATCGGCTTCTTGGACAGCAAGGGGATAACGTGCTGATGCTCTCTGAACACCTGGGACAACCACACTGCACAAGATTGCCAAAGGCAAACGAAGATCAAGATGGGCTCTGCAGGATGACCAGATGCCCTGTGGGGAGCAGGCAGCTTCATGGTCCTCTGCAAGGCACCGGGGTGACGGGCAGGAAAGCTTCCTGAAATTATCTGGCTTGGGATATACTGGACGCCAGGCTGGGTTTGCCCTGGCAATGAAAAGGCTGAACAGAGGCCAAGAAGTGCTTAATAATGGAAGAGCTCTGCTGGGGATGCCCAAACCCTGCCATGCTCTGCAGGGTGCTGGGGAAAAGAGGGGCCTCATCTGCACCACCTCCATCTCAAGTACATCCTCATGCTTTGCTGAGAAGACGGATGAGACAGCCTTTTCTGGATGGATTACAAGCAGGTTTGGTGGGATCTGTTTGTAATCGATAACCACTTAATTCTGCACTGCCCTTCTTGCTCCGACCCACCTGTGTAACGTCTGCATTGACCACAAGTTAGAAACTGGGCAGTAAACAATAGCAATCACAAAGGAAGCCAGCCTTTAACCATCAATTTTTGATAAAAATAGATGCCTCAATCCTGCTAAGCCTAATAATAGGGCAAGTAGATTATCAGAGGCCCAATTTAATGAGGCTTTACTGAATTATCGTTATCAATGCTCGGTGTGCTCAGAAGCTGAGAGATTATTCTTGTCCTCTTCACTGAGAGAAGAAATCCATTATCAGCACACAAAGGTGTCCAGGCACTCACACCTCTGCAGCCTGGCAGGGTTGGACCTTGGCTGCAACCTCTTCTCTCCCAGTGCTGGATCCTAGAGAGGATCCTTTCATCCTGCCAGTATGGGGGAATACAGGCACATCCTCCAGATTGACACAGAGTCCCTGGCACATCCACGCTCCCTGATTTTTTCCCCTTCAGCTCAGCCTCACACAGCTCTGCTCAAACAGCACTGGGATGCCCCGGCTGAAGATGCTCCCTGATGCAAAGGCACCGTCAGATAATGCTACGTGCACACTGGATGGCTCTTGGAGAGCCCCATCCTCCTCCTTTCCCCACGGGAGCCATCCCCTCCCCTGCATGCCTCTCTCCAGCCTGTGAAATGTGTCCAGTTCCTAATTGCCCCGCATTAAAGGGTGGCTATAACTCAGCCAGCTTTTGATAAAATAGCACTTACGCGGGGAAGAAAGAGTTCCTATTACCGTTTATCAAGCCCCTGGAATGGGAGCGAAGGAGTCAGAGTTTATATGATCCGTCATCCAAATTAATGCTCTTGGCTCCCCATCACCCACAAAGGCCAAATGAAACACAGCTAAATCAACACAAAACATACCGCTGGCTTTCAAACTGCCGATAACCAAAGATATGCCCCACGGCGGCTCGGCAATGGGAAAAGGGATCCGGCTGCCCGCGGGTGAGATCCAGGCAGGGCTGCCTCTGCCTGGCCCTGCGATTAGCAGCTCATCTTGGGAGGAGGAGAGGGCAGTGCTCAGGAAGGTACGGCTGGGGCTGGCTGCCCTCCAAGCCGATATAGCCCCAGCCAGCGGCTGCGAGGCAGCCAACGCCTCGGCCAGGATGTGTGCAAGACTTGGCTTTGAAGCGGATCCAGAGTGGTGAGGAGGATGTTGATCTCTGGAGCAGTCTCAAGAGTTCAAGCTCTCCTGCTGAGCAGGGGAGGAACGGGAGTACCTGCTCCGGGGGAGCTGACCCCTTGCTAGCAGGCAGCAAGGGGCTGCTCTCCTGAAGGCCTTGCCTGTTTTAACATGAGGTGGTGTGGCTGCACGATGTCTGCAGTCTGGATGCTTGCCACTTCATTGGGACGCCTCAGAGAGCAGGGGAGGGAAGGGGCAGACACAGATTTGCCAGGACTATCTGGCTATCTCCCCTCTGATCCTTGATGCACAGCTGGAATGTGCTCCAAGAGCTGAGACAGCACTGAGCAACTGCTGAACTGAAATCAGGGCTTCGGGGGATTTGATTTCTCCCCTCGAGGTGACTCATTACAAACCTGCTCATTTTCAAATGGGAGATGCACTCCTATCACAGGGAAGAGCAGCCTAAGATTCACTAGGGTCCACATGTAACCCAGACCTGCTGTGGTACCCAGCACACATGCACAGCTATGCAGGGTTTGAACATCACACAGCTGGAGCCCAAGACCTGCTGAGATGTTTGCAGGGTGTATACAGGGAGGAAGAATTAGTTTCATTAACATGCACAATTCAGAGCACTATAGAAGTATGGGAGAATAAAATGTTTCACACCAATAGGGCATTGCAGACAACAAAGTCACAAAAAATCCACCTGGGCGTCAGACCCTTGCATTTAATAATGGTGCCAAAAGGTTGCAGAATGACATGGTTAATTCCCAAGCCCTAAACCCTGCCTTGTACCTAACACACACAGAGATTTGCCTCATCTCCTCATTGTCCTGCAACCAGGAGGAAGCTGGATCTGCAGCACTGGGACACCAACAATGCTGACTACCTGCTGCCAGGGGAGAAGAGCTGGAGGGGAACTGTTCCACGTGGGTAGCAAACCCAAGCACAGCAGGTTGAGATCAGCTGGAGGTGGGACTTCATGGGTGGCAACACCAGGACTCAGGGGAAACTCCTTTCTTGCAAGGTGAGCAAGCACCTCCCTTGCTTATATGCAAAACATCCTGGAGGTGTGATGCACACATGGCAATATCTATTGTTTAAAAAGGCCCATCTGGTCAAGTGCCAGCAAGCAACCCTTCTGGTGAGCATGTCGCTCTGTGCAGAGGGACATGACAGCTTGGAGAACAAATACCTGGGCCTGGACACTGCAGAGCAGGCTGCTGAGATCCTGTCTGCCTGAGGGTGAACTAGTGCAGCGATCTTCCAGCAACGATCACAGCCCAGGTCCGGGGCAGATCTGTCTCGTCACTGCAGCATTATCCACCTTCCAGCTCCATGTATTACAGCTGCATCCATCCCCATGCAGGATCCAGCACTGGGGGATACTGCACCCCACCCTGCCCAACTTCCCCGCTCCTCTGATCATGCTGCTGGTGACAGCATCTCCACACACAACTGAATCACAGACTGGCTATGAGGGGCAGGGACACAGAGTCTGAACTGGAAGAGCCTCTGATGCTCAGATTAAAAACACATTTAGAGGATGGTCTCATTAAGACTTCCCGTCTCTCCTTAACCTTGATCCCCAGGTGCTCAAGCTAATAATGCTTCAGATGCTCTACGGTGGGAAACTCTGAATTGCTCATTAGGCAGCCAAACCACATCAGAGCTATTCCGGGGAGAAAGCACTGGGAATCTTTACAGGAACCTTTGGACTCCGAGTCACAGTATTAGCATTGATTTTAAATGAAATAATGGTCCCCACTGAGCATTAAAAGCATTCTTTATAGAAAGCCAGCAAGGTAGAAAAGAGCCATTGTACCCAGAGCCCTGGCATGCCTCCAGGCCCCTCTGCTCTCAAGTGAATGGCAGAGCCGCTAATAAAGGCAATCTTCACCTCCTCAGCGCTCGACACTAGCCCCGTGTTTGCTGTAGGCTCAGCGAGACATCATGTACTGTCTAATGAACATGGGAAATTAGCCATGCCTCTCTCGTCCTGCTTCAAGATGCTATTAAAGAGCTTTCAAGGCTTGAAGCAAGCTTTCACCTAAGAGGAGGAGAGCTGCCGGCTGCATACAGCTGCACACACTGGGTGCTGCTGTGCGGATGAACACGCGCACGTCCCTTACCTTCCTTGTCACCCACAGCGGGGCTCCTGCTCTTTCCCCTGGGACTGCTGCTTGGCTGCTGTGGCTCCTTCTCAGCCTGCTGCTGCTGGGACTGGGAGAGCTTGCTCGGGGGTACGTCCTCACGGGCAGACTCGTGGGCTTTTGTGATCTGCTGCTGGTAGAGGGCCAAGGCATGGGGAGGCACCTGAGGCTTCACACTTCCACTCTGCAGTATCCCCTCTGAGAAACCCTCGGAAATCTGCAAAGCAATAGGAATTGGTGACTCCTGGCATGTGCTGCTGACACCCGTAGCAGTGTTGGAGACATCAAGGTATTATGAGAAGCACCTGCCCCACACTAGCACTTCAAGTCTCATCAGCCCAACAAACAGGGCTTCAGAGCTCACCAGCCATCAATAAGAGTATAAGCTCTGTGCTGGTGATGCTACAAGAGAGCCTCACACTTCCCATGTTTAAAACCTCTGATCTATAGTTAAGTGCTTGTAGCTTTTGCCAGATGTTATGCTACAGCAGCCACATCTTAAGCTTTAACATGGGAAACTGGAAGAGCATCAGGAATGGATCCTCCCTGAGTACTCAGAACCCAGATTTCCTCCCTGCCCACCCCGTGCTGCTGCTCCTCTGGTGTAGACCCTGGGGATACCAGGGTGCTTTTGTCACAGCCTAAGCAGAGCTTCTGGATGAGGGAGAGCGTAAACACTTCTTAGGTGGTATCCTTCAAGCACATGAGATGAAGAGAAGCAGAGGGAAGGTGCACCCTTCCTTTTGAAAGCAATGGGAGGCAGCAGTCATGTGGCAATGAGAAGCTTTTTCTGTCCAGACCTCCCACGACTTTCTGATCAAAGAGCTCAAGGGACATCCAAATGCTGCTGGCAGAGCTGCTCCAGCAGCTGGGAACACACTCGGCACAGAGAGCACCTTGCCTGCTAGGGAGCTCACACTGCCCAGAGGCACAGCGCTGCACAGACTATGAGCTTGGCCATCCACAGGGATGAGCATGTCCTTCCAACCCTGCCACACACAATGCAGCCGACACAGCCTGATGGAAGAGCATGCAGGAGGCACACACAGCCACTGTGCTCCCAGTCCCAGCCCTCTCTAGTGGGGTACTCACAATGGGAGGGATGGCAGCAGCACGCTGCTTCAGCTGCTTCAGGTCCAGTGGCTTCTGTGGTGAGGAGTTCAGCCTGGCATCGCTGGCAGTGTTGAGCAGGCTGGGCCGGGGGGACAGCAACCTGGACACAAAACATGCACATCAGCCAGGCAGTGCACATGTCCCACTGCTCCCCCATGCCCTGCACCCATCTGTTTTATGCTGCTGAGCCTAAAGGACACCCTTTTCATCAGGGAGGAATGTGCTGGACCACTGCTTGCTGCTGGGCTCTTGCAGGATGATTTGCAGTGCTACCCAAAGCACATGGGGACCCAGTGCTGGTATGGAGGTACTTCAACTTCAACCGTGGTGGGATGCAGCGTCCCCAAGTCATTTTGGTCTATGAGGGCAACACAGCCTGGCCCAGCTAGCAACTGGGATAGCTTTGCTCCAGGATGACAAGTCTGAGAGGAGGCAGAGAGTGGGATCCTGCTTTCCAAAGACAACCCATGTGGGCCCTGTGCTCAAATAAGATCATTACGTCTGGCTCATCCCCAGTGCTGACTATTTCTACCAAATCTGCTTCTGTCCACAGTAAACCCAAAGGAGAACTGGAACCTGGAGTTACAGAGTAGTAGGGCAACCAGTTCAGATTTCATTTGGGCATCACGCTCCCTTGCTGGAGCTCACACGTGGTGCTTTCCCAGCACTCAGGATCAGCCTCATGCTCCTCTTCAAGAGCTATCTTTTAACACGGTGTTAAAACCTGGGCAACCAACCACGTGCACATGACTGGGGTGCTCAGATCACTTGAAAGATGAGAGGATGGATTTGGATGAGATTTAATGTTCAGCCCAGTGGCTCTGCAGCCCTGCACCCTCACTACTTGCTCTTTCCCTTGGCTATCTGAGTTGCCTCAAGCACTCAGCCAGCCACGCTGAGCCCCTATGCAAACAGTGTGAGCATCTCCACGGTGCCACTGAAATGGGGTAAGGATGAAGATGCGTGAAGCCCATGGGTCAAACCCTCGGTGTGCCCAGCTCCTGAGCTCATGCTGAGATCCTAGGGACCACATCTCCCCAGATCATCTCTGCTCTCCCTCCCTCCTGTTTGTTGAAGCCAGTTCATAGTTTTCAAGCTTTACAGCTTGATTTGTTTATTTTAGCTGTTATTTCACTGCTCTCTTCAGCCTATAAATTTCAAGGTCATTCCATGCTCACCCTTGGATGAATAAACAAGTGTGGCGGGGCCATGTGCAGGGAATAAACTCATCACGGTGCTGGGACTGCCCCCAGCCCTTGCTCTGCACAGTGGCCAGCGTTGGAGGGGACCCACCTCCAGACGGGGACCAGGGTGCTCTGATTAAGCACCCAGGGGAGACCAGGCAAAAGGCAGCAAATCTGAGCTGCTCCCCAAATAACTGCAATGATAAATGCAACATGGGTGTTGTGAAGTCACGGTATGGGGGACACAGGGGTCATGCAAGGGTGAAACATCCCAAAGTCTGCTGAGACACATGGCTGGGGACAAGGGCACTTGGCACTTGCTCCTGAGACCTTCACTCCACGCTGAGCTGGTGCTCACAGGAGGTGACTGACTCAGGAGCAGCGGCCCAGCTCCATGTCACTGTCACTGCTGGCCTAGGATAGATGCGCTCAGCACTGCTCTCCAAGCAGCAGCTCTTACAGGACATGTAGCTAAACAGCCTGATGCTCCAGAGCGGGGCAAGTGGGGTCCCACCAGCCCCCAGCGGAACAACCACCCCAGCAGCAGCTCTGTGCATTTGTAGTGCTTACAGAGACGCATTTAAGCCCACTTCAGATCATCAGGTTTTCTAAAGCCCTCCAGGATCCTGAGCTTAGGAAGCCAGAGTAAGTATCAAGCTTATCAATATGCAAATTGCATAACCTAATACATCCCTCCCAGCAGATCCTGCGCTGCACACGGGGCTGTCTGTTGGGTACTTTGCTCTGGGAGTCACCAGATGAACAATCCTCATCACCTCATATCCACCTGATACCAATCCGGGGCCTCCCAGACCCGGTGACCAGTCACTAAGCATGGGTGATACCACTGGGAGGGATGGGGAAAGGATTTGAGCAAGAAAGAGCTGGCACATGGCTGAGCCTTGGTGGCGTGCAAATGGACCCTCCAAGGCACGAAGCTTTGGGGGTGACCAGGACACTGCGTTTCCACACCTCCTTCACCCTCCACCATGAAGACAGGGACAAGTTTCATTGCCAGACAAGCCAACACACTGACACATGGCCCAAACACAATTCCTTGCATGCACAGTGGTTGTGCAAAGGTGACAGCTACCAGATTTCCCCAGTGGGATCCCCCAGCCCAGGGCCACAGCACCAACATGACGCTTTGCCCAGCACAGCCCTTGCACCTTTGGCTGAGCTAGTGACCAGGACATAAAGTGCATGGGTGGCTTTGTGCCACACTTGGTGGCTTGAAGCTCATGGGGAGGCATCTCCTCTCTGCACTTCAGGTCTACAGTGACTGACCATCCATGGCCTCCTGCATGTGTCCCCATCTGGTGTAGCCCCCTGCGGAACCGCAGTAGCGACAGCATCAGCAGCAGCCCTCTTGCAGCACACTGCACAGAACCACAGTTGATCAGCTGCCTTCCCCAGCTTTGATGAGTTAAGGCTCTGCCTCCTTACCTTGGACTTGTCTTTGCCAGCGTTAACGGCAGGACTCAAACAAGGCTGTCCCAACATCACACGCCAACCCTGCACCTTCCCCTCTCACCGCAGGGACAACCCCAGCCACCCTCTGTCCCCTGCTGGGAGATGCTGTGGACAGCTTGATGCCTTCACCAGCGCGGGGAAGCGCTCCCACGCCGTGCCGGAGCACGGTGGGCGGGCGAGCATCGGGTGATGCGGTGATGGGGCGGCTCACGTGGCATCCCGGCAGCCTGGTCCTGCTCGGTGCGAGTCACACTGCAGCAGCGGGGCTGCGGTACCCGCCCGCGAGCCCTCGGCTGGGGGGAGCATCACCAGGAGCATCAGAACCAATGCAGCATTCCCGTGCCGCCTGGCTCTACCATCACCCATGCTCCATCACCACGCCTGGTAAGAGGAGTGGTCTGGGAGCTGTGGGATGCCTGGTTAATGTTTAACACTCCTGGAAGCTGGTAACTGTTTGACAAGCGAGAGAGGCGCTGACTCAGCGAGGAGCTGGGGATGAAGAAGTCGTTCCCAAGACTTGCTCCTTTGCTGCTGGGAAGTCGGTACAAGCCGCTGCTGTCCTGTTCTCGGTTGGGTTAATGTTAAACTCGAGGAGCGCAGCTCCGCTGGCCTCACTCTCCCTTTGCTGGGAGGCTTTCTCCCGTCTGGGAAGGAGGAGAGGGCGGGGAGGGGTGGTGCTGGACTCTGTCCACCACTGGAGAGGAGCACTGCAGCCAAGAGGCCTCAGCCCTGCCACGGGGCCGGGGCCAGCAGCACCCGCACGGCCCCTCGGCATCATCAGCGCTGCTTCCAGCTGCTCAGCAGCGAGGGGCTGCTCATTCAGGGCAGCGCGGAGGATGCTCCTGCACAAGCAGGACTCACCCACTGGTTTCCACATCAATCACAAGGAAAGCATGGAGAACATTAAGAGTGGTGGAGATGCATAACGGCTCCCATCCGCCTCATCCTGCTGCTTTGCTCTGTTGGTCTTCCAAACAGCCCCATCCACAACACTGAGTACAACCCACCTAGCCTGGCAGCATCCCTCAAACTAATAAACTGCCCCCTGCAAGGCCATGGAAGGGATGTGGGATGCGGGATTTGGGATGCAGGATGCTGGATGTGGGATGCCAGCCTCCAGTCCCAGCGCAGCTCCGAGGCGGGGAGGGACTCTTTTCCCTATGTGCAATGGCAAACTCAGGAGATCCATCTGGCCCAGGAGCCAGTGTGGATGGAAGCCGGAGCCATTAGAAAAATCAGACACATGTATTCATATATATTCTATAAAACCAGGAAACCTTCTCCCTATTTACGAGGCTTTGGGTGGGGAGAGCTCTGCGGGAAAAGCCAGAAGGTGAGAAGAACGTTTCCCCAAGGAGGAGGCCAGTGTTTCACCTCCTTGTCCCAAGAGCCATCCATGAAGGGTCAGAATCACCCTTGGCTGCCGGCTCCAGAGGTGGACGAAGGGCTTGGGACTGCAGTGGCTCAGGTAAATACCCAGAGGCACAGCCCCAGGAAAGCTCACGCAGCCCACACCACTCCCTTTCCTTATGGCCAGGACAGATAATTCACCCCTACAGATCCAAGCAGCACCTCCACCAAGGGAACAACTCGCCCCCTCTCTGCACTGGGAACACGTCCCTGACGTGACTTCTCTCCTGCCAGCACCGACTCAGAAACAATTCCCAACCCCAGATGCTGGCAAACCAGCCCGTGCTCTGCACAACTGCTGTCCCCAAGGGCATGTCCTGCTCCATTGCATCACCCAGACGGGCTGCCACCAGCCCTGCACCCCACACCAGCCCGCGGCCATTGCCCAGGAGCACCCGTACGCTGGGACATCGCACTGCCAGTTGCGTCATGGCCCCTTTGAAAGTGATAGCCAAAGGGTCACAGCCACGTGGGGCACAGCCAGGACTGTCCCGTTGGCTGTGGGAGCACCTCAACAATGGTATTCCCAAGCTCAGGGGAGTGCATGTGGACAGTGCAGCATGTACAGAGATGCTCGTCTGGCCCTGGGCCATGCACTTGCTCACCTCTCTCCCCAGTCCTACCTGCTCTTGTCCACAGCATCCTGCTCGTCCATCTCATCCGCGCTGCAGGTCGCGCTGGAGTCGCTGTCGGGGTTCACCCCGGAGCCTTTACTGCCTTTATGGCTCTCCTTCTTCTCAGCCTTGGGCATCCCCTCCGTCCCTGCTGTCCCTGTGCCACTGACGCTGCTTTCTGCCTTCTTGTCATCCCCCTTGTCCTTCTCCTGGCTGTCTTCACTCTCCTCCTTCTTCACCTCTCTCTTGCAGGGCTCTTCGCTCACCTTCTCCTCCGGCTCCTCCGTTTTCACCACGTCCACCACCAGGTCCTCCTGCACCTTCTCCTCGCTGCTGGGTGGCTCAGGAGCTGCCTCTGGCTGCGGGCTGGCGGCAGGAGCGGGGTTGGCAGCGGGAGCGGGGGGAGCTTCGGGGGGTGTTGAAGCCTCTTCCCACTTGACTGCCGGTTCTGTGCCGGAGTCACCTCCCGGCCCGGGTGGTGCCTTGGCCCCGTTTTCGCCTCCTTCTTTGGCTTCAGGCCTCGGCGAGGGAATGCTCTCGGTGTCGGAGCTGTTATTTACTGCAGCTGAGAAAAGGGAAGAAATAAAAATAAGGATCAGCCCAAGATTCTTGCTTCCCATATCGCTGCCTCCACCCCCTCCCTTGGGAGGAGAACGCCCTCGTTCCTCCGAGGAGGAGATGATCCCAGGGCTGGGAGAGCTGCGCCGGGATCCCCGGATCCAGAGCCTACAAAGCAAAGGGATGTTCTGGGGACCTCTTTGCTTGCCCAGCATAACTGCTGTTAACCCCCACCCAAACACAAACCCACATGCCCAAAAGCCTGGAGATGGAGCAACTGGGAAGCTGGATTTTAATGGAAAACCCTGGCTGCTGGCTGGATCTGCAGGACAGGACCTGCTCCCTCCTCACCCTCTCACCCATGGCTCTGGATCAGCTCTGCTCCCCCAGGACCAGGCACACTCTGCTTGCTGACTTACGTCGCCCGTGTCCCTGGCTCTGCCACCCCAGGACCATCCCAAAACACTGGTGTGTTTATTGTTATTTAAGCTGCCAGTGCAGATGAAAGGAGGTCAGGGTCAGTGAAAGCAAAGCGCTGGCAGTGCTGCAGGACAGGTTAATTATTACATGGAAAAGATCACTCTCAAATCTGCCACCAATGGCCTAAAATGAGCTGGAAGCACAAGCGTCCATGAACTGCTGCGGATGAAGGTGATGCCAAGAGATTGTTTCTAATGCTGGGCAGATTGTTCCCTCCAAGTCTTTGCCAGACAAACACAGCCAGGAGCCTCCAACAAACCCATTTCAGCGTGGCCTCACTGAGCAGACCTCAAGCCCAAAAGCTTCTTCATACACATCCCTTGACTTGCCTCTCTCCACAGCAGCACAGACAGCTTTCAAACAGTGGTGAGTTGAGTGGCAGAGAGAGACTATGTCCCAACACTGTGTCAAAGCACATCCATCCTTCCTTGGCAGGAAAAAGTGCCAGACTTACCAGGAATCTCAGCCTTCTCCACCCTTTACTCACTTGCAATCAAGCAATGAGGTGTCCCATCACCCACGTAGGGATGAGGTTTATGGCATGTTTGGCCAAACTCTCCCTGACTGCCACTCAATGCTAATCAGAACACCACACCGAGACATTCAACGGTGGCTTGTTCCAGGCTCAGCCAAGCTCCAGCACACTTCTTCCAGATGCTGAATCCGCAGTGATACCATAACCCCCACCCCAAGTCCTTTCTCCCTGGCCAGATACATGGTCCCCTGACTCCAAGCTACAACCTGAGCATCCCCAAATGTCACCCACCCTATCACTTCTGTGCCTGTGCTTTTCATCCCCTCTGCTTACAACCTTCTTCATCTCCGCAGCCCACACCAGGAGCAGAACAAGAGACAACACTTGGAGCATAAGGCTTGGGGCATGTCAAGAGCTCTGTCTCTAATCTCAAGAATATCGTTTCCTCTCGAGCACTCTTACAAAGAGCAATAACCACCTTTTACTTTGCGCCTCTGAGTCATGTATCACCTCGCACAAAGATTTACCTGGAATCTGCCTTGTAATGAGTCACTTGCCAAGATGATTTGAAAAGATTTCCCATTTCGAGTCCCATTAGCCTGGGTGCTGAGGCCAGGAACCAGCGTGGTGCCACAGTGCTGGTTAAGTTATTAAATTACTTTGACAGAAGTCAAATGGGGCTATTGTTGGAAAATTATGCACATTTTCTCTAAACTCCAAACTGCTGCTTTCTAAGCGATAAATAGCTGAAAATTGTCACTTTCAAGTTGTTCCCTTTCTTTGGTATGGCTGGGAGGGAGGAAAACGCTGCCTTAAAAGGGTAAGGAGGAGGAAAAGACCTGCCAAGATCCATCAGCCTTGCTGGTGGGAGACCATGGCTTCCCCTGCCTTTGCTGGCAGAGCTGGCCTCCAGCAGCAGCAATGTCCTGACGGGACGGGGATGGGCATACACAAACCTTGGTGGGTTATCCCTCCTTGAGCCCAGGAGAAGCTCCTCAAGAGCCCACAGTGGTGGCTATCTAACCCTGCTGAGTGTGAAGGGACCCTTCTTTCGTGGAAAGCACCAAGAAATGTGATTTACAAGAGCACCCAAGCATGCCAGACGCTGGTAAGCAGGGAGCTTGTAGAGAACATGCTGATGGAAATCAGAAACCAAAGGGCTCCCAAAAATAACCATCCAGACAGACACAGGAGGAGGGCAGTGATCCAGGACACTCGTCACAAGCGTGCAATCCAGAGGCATCCAAAATACCACGAGTACCTCATGCTCCGGAATGCTGTCACGTCGGTGAGGCTTTGGAGTGTCAGATGTGACCCCCTGCGAGCACTGACATTTGCAGCCCTGGAGAGGCTTCATGTGTTGCCTCTGCTGTAACCGTGCAGCAAAGCCAAGAGACCTGAGCTCACCTTCCGCCTCCTCGGCCATCTCCTCCTCGTTTCCGCTCGTCCCTGACACCTCCATCTCCTCGTCCTCGGCTGCGGGAGGGAAGGTGGCTTCTTCGTTTTGAACGGCGGTCCCTTTTTTCTTCTTCCTCTTGGCATTCCGTTCTTTCTCCTGGGGAAGAGGCAGAGAATGGTGAGAAGGAAAGCCCGCGGGGAGCTGTGTGGGAGCAGAGAGCATCGGTCCTGCCCAAAGGGCCAAGAGAAATGCCAACACTGCCATCGCCCTCCCCGCTGCCATTATCAGCCCTTTGGACCGGCCTTGCCTGCTCAAAGCCCGGCAGCGTGGGCTCACCATCATTCAACATGCAATGGCCAGCCCGGCTCCACACTGAGCATATACAGCGGCAATGCCATGGACAGGAGGACAAGTGACACATGCAGAAGTCACCAGCACAGGGCTGGCAGAGCCTGGCGGTCCCATGTCTGCTCATTACGCACACACGACGTGTTCATCGTGCGCATTTCCAGGCGCTACCTGCAGCTACACAAACACGTGAGGCCACGGCCTGACGCTCATCCGCAGATGATGAAGCTGATGCCCCACATACCCCAGCCAACGTTTTCACTCACCAGCTTTCATGGCCGGTGCTGCCAAAGGACTTTGACTCCCATGCTGGGAACGGTCCATGCAGCACAGCAACCCAAAGGTGAGCTGCATGGTGTCCCCGTCCTGCCCTCAGACAGCCCCGTCCCTGCCAGCTGGGGCACGTGCCACAGCCATGAGGGCGCAGACAGCTGCTCTCTCCCACCGACCCAAAGGAAAAGCCTCAGCTTTGCTATTGTTTCCTGCTCTTGTTGCTTGTGTAAATATTACCAGTAGGAACAGGCCCATCATCTCCGGCTCTCCCTGCAAACCCCACAAGAATGACGCGTGTAGGATGTTTATTTACATCGATGAAAAGATAAAGCCATGGTGGAAACGTTAACTTTGCTGCTGGACCTCTGTGCTGGGAAGAGCTGCTCCCCTCTTCCCCTCTTCTCTTCCCCCCCCCTTCCCCTCCCCTGCAACTTTTCAACCCTTTAGAAAACTTCCAGATAAAACAAACAAATACAACTGCTTTTTGCTTGGAAACGCTGCTTGCTCAAAGTCTATTTTTATCAAGCTGGGCAGGAGAGAGGGGAAAAAAGGCACTTGAGGAAGGGCTCTGTGGAGGCTCAGAGCAGCAGTGGGAGGAAGGCATTGCTCCGCGATGCCCTCACCCCATCCCAGCGGCGATGCCCCAGCAGTGCCAGCGTCCGCGCCTCTGCCCCAGCACCGATTCAGCACTTGCACGTTTCTGTCTGAAGCAGCAGTTCCCCATCACGCTCATGTGGTGACAAAGCGCTGACGTTACTATGGCAAAGACTTCTCTGCCTCTTACTCATGGGTCTGTGACTCAGCCGCGGGCAGGAGCAGGCTCCTCGCTGGGGAATTAGCTGGGAACCAGCCTCTGCCTCAGCACCCTACTTGGCCAGGGCCTGGGGGCTGTCAATGAGCTGCCCTGGAGGCACTGTTGGTCCCTCTCCTGGCAAGCACCACTGCTGGTATTTAGGGAAATGATGTGAAATCCAGGCAGCAGATCCTGGCTACATCTAGAGATATGTTCAAGCCACCACCTCTTCTAATGCTAACAGCACCAGCCCCCTCGTGCAGTTTTGCTCCTGGCACCCAGCCCAGGAAAGGGGTCCCTTTCTGCCTCCGTAATCAATCACGGGGCTCCCACAGCTGACATGGGATCCTAACCAACACTGCAGCAGACATAGAAGCGTCTCTGTGAGCATTGCCTGGGACCAGGCATCTCCTGCCTCATAACACACTCTTAATCCAAACAATTACCAGCAAGGCCAGTGGAAGGTGCCAGGACCATTTGCTATGGGTACTCTGATGCTCACTTTGTGCTATACCAGCCCACGGGGTCTCTACTCTGTACCTGACACCAGATACTTTTGCAGGAGCATCCAGGACTTGGTGCTACTTCTGCAGTCTGCCTCACCAAGACCACTGAGGAGATGTGCTGTGCACAGCAAGGACACTGAACCCAGCATGAGGGGTTCTCCATGCCTGCTCCTCCACGCTGCCCTCCCAGGTACCAGGTACCCAGCCAGCCCCATCACACTGACTCCCAGCCTGGCAGGGATAGGCAGCTCTTCCCTCACCACCCAGGCACTGGGCACTGTCTCCCACCACTGAAGTTCACTGCACATCTCTCTGGTTTTCTACCTCGCAGGCAGAGCAGCCATCCCGACAAATCTGGTCTCTCCTTGTACTCACCATCTGATGTGGCAGCAACAGCCAAAACAGCTTCCAAACCCTCTTACTGGCACGGAGAATTCATTATGGGTACCTCCCATCAGCATCAGCCGTTTCTAAGAGCAGGACCTGGCAGTGCCAGACTGATGTGACATAACGATGTGTATCTGAGACTGCACCAGGACTAGGTCTAACCACAGAGTGACTCCTATGCTCTGCCACAGAAGCAGCCAGCAGCGATGGGAAGAGGCAGTGGTGACCCCACAGGCAGGACTTCTCTGCCACCGTGCTGAGGAAGGTCTTAGTTCCCCATCCCAAGACCAAGGCTCCGCACCAAGGCGAGGCAGACTTGCTCACCCTCCAGAAGAAGATGCCACCCAGCTGTCCTCCCAAAGCAGCTTTGCTGTGCAAAGCCAGCACCACTCAAAAAAGCAAGGAACTGAAGAAACGCTGCTCAGACTGGTCCAAAGGATTCGTCCTTCAAGCAGGACCAGCTAGGAACAACTCGCCCATCTTCACTGCACAAGCCAAAACAAGCCCCAGCAATCACTACACTCAAGTGATAATCACAAAGCCAAGAGGTCTCAGTGAAGACAGCGCCTAATCTCCAACCCTTAACAGAAAGAGCAGCTCGAAGGACACTGTGCATCCCAAAGCCCTACTTTCCTCAAACACTGATATTAGAGAGCGCAGCATGCAGAATTTCAAGGCTAAGTGACGCTCATGCCTGGGCCACAGCAGAGTGCCCGGCAGTGAACCCAAGCCAAAACACACAGTGGGGCAGATAAAGCGAAGCCTCAAGGTAGCCTGACCCTGCCCCAGCAAGTAACAGGCTGCCTGTCCCACGGTGCAGCCAGCTGGCAAGGACACCCTGATCCATGGAGGTGCTTGGAAGGGAGGAGGGTGAGGATCTTCAGCATCCAGCTCTGTTGAGCTAGGACCAAAGCGGAATTTACCTCCTCAAACAGGCTGGAGAAGGGTCTTATGAGTGCTAAGCAGCTCAGGAAAGAGGGGAAATAGGGCTGCGTGTGCTGACACAGCTCCTCAGCCCCTGCATGCCCCCTTCCTGGGTAAGAACCTCTCCAGCAAAAAGACGGGTCTTCAAATTCAAACCCCAAACATGGCATATAGGAGTGTATGGACCATGCGGGCTCTGGAGAGGTGGAAAAAGAGCATCACCATGCCACACACCTTTGCCCGTTGCAACCCAAACCCTTCTCCCTCCTAATGCTGGTTGCTCCCTGGATGCTCAAAGGGAGGATCTCTCCATCCCCAGAGCTCCTTGGGCTCTGGCTAGCACACAGGAGGACAAGGGGCCCCTAAAGCACACAGCCCCATCCCACCTAGGACTGCCCCAGCACAGGGAATGGGGATATCATGCTCTGCACCACATTTTGGGGACAGAGGGACCCTGCCAGGCTCTGCTTCCCATCCCACACCAGGCACTGCTCCCCGCCTGTCCATGCAGCAACTCCAAGCCACCTGCACGCTGCTGAAACCCAGTGTCACACCTATGTGGAAGAGGAAGCTGCAGTATTAATGAGCCCCATTTGGGAAGCGAATGAGATCTGCTAATTAAGTTTACCCTCATTAAATGAGAGGAAGAAAAGCAGAGCCCTTGTGTTTGTCTGCACAGCATCAGCAGTAACTGGTGGTGGTGAGGTCAGGGAATAACCTGGGAATGTCATGGAAGAACCAGGCGATGACACGCTGCCTCACCACATGCTTCCTCCGCAGAGGTCATGGATGACTGCTGGGTATAGGATGAGATTCGGAGGCTTGGTTTGGTCAGGAATATATTTAGGAGTCAGGAAGGAAGGTCTATGGCAATTTAATCTCAGTTGTTCTTTTACTTTATTCAGCTTTCTGGCATCTGCTGTTGCCACAAAACAATAGAGCACAATAAATAACAGCTGAACGTTCATTGTTCTTCTCCACAACCGAATCCCATAGCCTCCAATGCTCAAAACCTAAAATGATGATGCTGATATAAACTGCAAGTGAGAGTGAGCAATTAGACTGGAGAAGTCTAGCGGCTGCCTTGGAGGGACGGATGCAGGGAAAAATGTGGCTCTGCAGAAAAACACTTCCGTGATATAATTTCTGCAACATTATGAAGCAGAGTAAATGAATACACACCGGTTGCACTGCCAGTTAAGCTGTATGAGCTGATTTCAGATCCTCCCCAGTAACGAACAATGATTTCTTTCTAAAGGAACATTTTCTATTCCGAGGGCTTGATGCACATTGCATCCCAGCCTATCGGTTTGGGGGTCTTTTATATAGTTTGTTTGCTTTGTTTCTAAAAACAATTGGGTGAAACATGGGAACACAGGAGTGTCTGTGCATAGAGAATTAATAAAGAATCACCAATGTCTTCTCTTTCTCTCATTCCTATAGACTGACTAGGATATTAAATTCCTGGGTGAGTCATTGAATGTTTTCCTGTCTGTCTTTTTACTCTTGCTGTAATAGCTTGCTTGGAGAGATTCCTGCATTGAACATTGTCCTTTGCATTTTCAAAGCACCCCTTGGGGGTTTAGCCATGTGAATTCTATTAGCCAGAAACTGGGAACCCCAGGATACTCTACAAATGAAATAATTATAATGCTTAGTTGCTCTTAGCAGCCCATCATATCTCCAGAACACCAAGCAAGCTCCTCTTCATTCACACCCTGCACCACATGCTAGGAAAGAAGCAGCATTAGCTCCTTTGGATGAAGGATCTGAGGCACGGAGGGATGTGTGCATCTGCTCGCAGCCCCAAAGAGAAGCTACATCCATGCTGGGACCAGCCTTTTTGTCCTAAACCCCTGAATTCCTCTGGGACAAACTGGCAGTTTACCAGGTAACTGGGGTACCTGCAAGGCACAGAACCGTGTGGCCTTGCCGGGGTGGAACAGCACAACCTCACCAGCAGCGAAGTATTTGTGCAGCCGGGACTGAGCTCACGTCCTGGATTAACAAGGAGCAGCCCCGCTCCTCCTGCTGCTCCTTATCTCCCTGCGTACCAGCCACACTCCAGATGCCCAGGCATCTCCCACACAGCAGCTCTCCCTCCTCCAGACCTCCCAGGGACAGATGGGTGGGCAACCCTTTCCTGCACCACTTCCCGCTCCCCAGAGCTTTCCCTCCAAGATGATAAAGGCCCCCCTTGGATATGGGAAGCACGCAAGCACTTGCTGAAAAAGATCTACGTTGCCCGGTGTGGGCTGCGATGGGGCTCTCACCATTTTCAGTTTGTGTTGCTGTAGGATCTCATCCAGGTTCTGCCTCTTCTTGTAGTTGAAGTAGAAGTTTTTACACTGTGACACAGTCTTGGAGCCCACCATCCTGGCAATGGCCGACCAGTTCCGCCCATGCTCAAGGAGACCTGTGGACAGAGAAAAAGGATTTAACACTAGATACACTCGCGTAATGCACAAGCCAAACTCCACAGGAACAATATGGTCACTAGCACCCGTCCGAATGGCTTCGTAGGTCATCCCCTGGCCTAGAAGAGGCTGTTTTTCTTTCCAAGAGGGAAAAAAGGCACTATGCTAACCACCTCTGGAACAAAATACGTCCCACAACCACATCTTGGCCAGCCACCAGGCAGTCAGGAAGGTAAGCAGTGCTATCTTCCCTTTGGGATGGTTGCAGGAGGCATTGGCATGACCAGGACAACTTGGGACAGCAGCTCTTAGTCCCTAGCATGAAGCAAAGGCTCTTCCCACCCTCCTGTGCCCCAGTGATGACATTGAATGGGGTGACAAGGCAGTTCAGGGGGTTGGAGCATGAGGTCCTGTTACGGATGGGGAGGAAGATCCCAGGCAGAGAAACCCAGGTGATGTCCTGGGCTGGGAAGAGGCATGCTGGGGATTAGTGCTGATCGCAGGCTCAAGGAGCACAACCAGCTTCCCAGGTCAGGCATCATGCCAAGGGCTGGCAATCCTGGCCAGATGGTGCCACCCGAGCATGAGGCTCCTGCCAGCGCTGGGGCAACCCAGCAGGGTGGAGGAGGAAGAGCAGGAGGAAGGAGCAAGTCAGCACCCTGCGTCCTTGCAGGCTCTGCAGGGGTGTCTGGGCACCCCTGGTCCTGCAGCTCACAACCGCAGCACTTAAACAGGCACAGCGGCCCCCTGGTCCCTCCATCCCAGGCTCCTGGAGAAGATCCAGGCTTGCTGGGAAATAAAGCCCCATTGCCAGCAGTCCTTCCTGGTGCATGGCTGGTGCTTCCCGTGGTGCCCAGTGGAGCCGGAGCTGCCACCAGCCTGCCAGATGCTGCCAGTCCAGCTGGGTCCTGCCAGTCTGGCTGGATCCTGGCTGCCCACATGATGCCACGATCAGGCCAACAACTCCCCTGATCCTCCCTGGCACCAAAACCTCCCTGCACAGGATACAGAGTCTGAGCCCACGGGCAAAGTACTGCCATGAAAGGTGACTTCAAGATGAAAACCAGCAGGGAAAGAACCTGCCAAGGGCATCATCCTCTCTCGTTAGGGGGTTTTCTTCCCAGAAGCCACCAATCACAGAGCCAGGGAAGAGGCACTGCCTGGGTATCTCTGTTGTTCATCCCCAACCCCCTCCCTGGCTGCTCTGATGCCATGGAGCTCAGGACCACGGTGAGTCCCATGTTCAGGCTCCTGAAGGTGGCTCTGCCACAAGCACCAGCTCAGACCTAAGTGCCAGCCCATCCTCTGCTTCAGCCCAACAACAAACCCACCCTAAGACAGACTGATCTCAGCACAGACACAAGCAATCAGAGCCAGAGGGACACACCTCCACCAGGATGTGTGAGCCCAGCACCACGTACCCCAGGAGAGATACCCCCCCCCTCCCTCCGCTTCCCACATCCTGGATAAACCCAGCAGTACCCAGCACAGCAGGAGTTAACATCCAGTCGGTGCCTGTATCCTGCCCAGGTCCCAGCACCAGGGCTTATCAAATTGCATGTAAAGAGGCAGGCATCACACAGCGCTGAGCACCACAAAAGGCTGTGGCAAGCCAAGAAACAAGTTTGAGCTTTAACTCTGCAACTCCCAGCCTCACTTAAGCCAAACCCACGACCTCCATCACCCCGCTGGCAAGCCGGGACTTCTAAGATACAATAATAAATGCAAAAATGGATGTCCGGCCACCAACCATGAGAGATAACAAGCCAGGGTGGGAGTCCTCCCCCCACTGCTACAGAAAGCTGCAGGGGAACACAGGACAGTCCCCTGTGTCACAACCTACCCCTGTGTCACAACCCATTGCTGCTGTCCAAAGCAAACAAGCAGCTCAACCCCCTTTTTGCTCATCACAGCACTGGTGGCCCTGCACCAAGTGTGACAGCCGGGGCGTCACTTGCTGCCCCCCAGGCAAAGCCCTGCAACACTGGCAGCTCCAGAGGGTGAGATGCTGTGCCATCCGGGAAGCGGGATGCGGCACAGAACAGCTCGGGGCTGGGGGGGGATGGATGCCAGTGCAAACAGTCCCCAGCACGGTGTGACCTTTGCAAGCCGTGGGTGATGCCATCTCCTGGCTGCCCTTTCCCCTGAGGTGCCTGCAGCCACGGGGCAGGTGGTTGTGTCAGTGCTGGGCTCATGAAGAGGAAGCCGCTGCAGCTCCAGCCTGCGGGACCCTGCAGGCAGCACAGCTCTTCCCTTTGCATTAAAGCCATTGCGAAACAGCAGCACCTGCACCCACACTGCAACCATCTGGGGAGGGACCAACCGAGACACCCCGGGACGTGCCAGTAAGCCCTCGGCTTGCCAGGCACCCTGCTTTGCTGAGCTCCACCAGCACGGAGCCTCTGCACCCCGCAGCCTCCGTGCCGTGCTCCCCAGCCCGCCTCGGCACCGCTCAGCCCTCGGTTCCGCAGCACAACTGAAACTATGACTAACTGAGTTATCAGATCTTAAGGCAGGCTGCGCTGGCTGGGGCGGGGGCTCCGGGCGCAGGGGCTGCCCGCAGGCACGCAGCTACAACGCAACCCCTGAGGTTAACCCCATCCTTCGGACCCCAACGCCGGGACTTACGTGCTCCGGGTCCGGCTCCGGCGGGCAGGGAGCGCGCCCGGAGCGTGCAGCGGGCAGGCTGGGAAGGAGGCGGGCGTCGGGGCACTTCTTCAAAGCCCCCCCGGGCACGGCAGCCCGCTGCGAAGCGCTGCGAGTGCTCCGCTCACACCCTCCCCACGCATTTTGCTTTCGCTCCCTCGCAGCAGCCGGAGACAGAGAAGAAAGCAAAGCCGGTTCCTTAAATCCTGGGGGCGAGAGGATTTCAGAGCCATGGGCGGCCGAGAGCGGCGAGCGAGTGGGCTCCGGGGCTGGAAACCAGGTCACGGGCGGAAGACTCCTGACCCCGATGGCAGAAGTTGGTGGGAACACATGCTCCGGCCCCAGCGCTCTTCCCTCCGGCGTCCTCTGCGCTCCTCCGGCTCGCCGGAGCTTCGCAACCCGCTGCAGCCGCGGTTGTTTAACGTGGATGGAAGCGCCTCCAGTGTTTTCTCCCCTACCTCACCTCCTCGCTCAGGGCTACGGGGAGGCTGCGCGGCTTCAGGAGATGCCCGACGTTGCCAAGAAATAATAATAATTAAAAACAAGAAAAAAAGGCAGGAGGAAGGCAAAGGGGAGGGAGCAGCCGGCAGCGCTCCGCGGCTCCGCTCCTGCCAGCGCGGGGACGGGGAGCCGGTGCCGTCGGGATGTGGCGGAGCAGCGAGCGAGCTCTAATCCGTTCCTCTGGCTGACCCAGGGCTCGTTGCATCTGAATGTGACCTCTAGACAGAGCATTAATAACGAACGTGGCGCTGACCCAAGCTGACAAGGGGTGCGGCCGCTTGGCACCCGCTCCCGCCTCCCTCTCTCACTTTCTGTCTCCCTCGCTCTCGTCTGAATGTCAGCGGCAGGGGGAGGGATCCAGGAAAACAAAGCTTGGCTAATAGTTTCCTCCGCTCTCAAGTGAATCAAAGGCGCTTTTCTTCGGGGATGTGCGCGCTGGCGAGCCCAGTGGCACGCTGGCGGGATGCCGTGGCACCCTGGCACACCTCGGTCCTGCTGCCCCGGTGAAGGAGGGGTAGGGAGAGGACTGGCATCGGTCTCACTATGGGGTGGACTGGGGCTTCTGCTCCGGCACCAGGAAGCAAAGGGTGGAAGGGAGAGAAGCCTGGAGAACATCTTGGAGCGCAATGGAGAAACCGGAGGGGCAGCGCAGGCCATCAGCTTGTGCCCCATCAGCTCTCTGCAGCATTCCAAGGCTCTCCAGTACGGCTGCCCAGCTCCATTTGGGGCTCGGCAAGGGTGGAGGGAGTCCATAAAAGGGTCCCTTAATAGAAGCTCACGGACTATCAGATCAAGGTTACAGGGGAAGAACTAAGTGATCTCATCCCCCTATGCCTGATGATACCTGGTGCAATCCTCCAGCCCCTCTTGCACCCGTGAAACCTCTTGGGAGCAAGGACGGAGGCAGTTCTCACTTTAGCACAGCCAAAACATGCCATAACTCCATACTGGAAAAAGATTGGCACTTTGGAACCCAATGCATCCCAACAGCATGGTTGGCGTTGCTAAGCTGAATTAGCGCATCGCAGCATCGCTTGCCTCCACTGATCTCGGGGCACTTTGCAGCACATGGGAGAACTGATGCACAAGGAAGGTAACTTCTCCAGGTCCATGGAGTCAGTGAGGGCAGAGCTGGATGAGCACTGGATTCCTAAGGAGAGCAGTGAGGACAGGGCACAGAGGGAAGCCCATGTCCCTGCAGGTGCTGAAAGCATTGCTGGAGGGACCATCACGCAGGCAGCCAGCTCCGTGCAATCCTGCTGCAATGATGGGTGATGCTTTTCCTTCCTTGAAACCAGCCTGTCATGCTCCTGATGGACCTCTCCTTCAGTGCCTGGATGCAACCATGTTTCTGATGCGCTTCAACGCCATGGAGGAGCTCACAACAGTCTTCACATATATCGTACCATCACTCCATAGGGAAGCAGTGCCACCAAATGAGATTTAGATATGGAGTCAGGACCCCTGGCCAGCTCAGCTCTAGTGCTATCTGGCTGGAGACCCTCAGTTCCCAGGTCTCCTGAGCATCAACCTTCTGCTGCATCAAGACTGTGCCCTGACCACAGACCTGCTCATCTCTCTCCCTTGTACCACAACCCTCCTTGTATGCTGTATCCCCATCCTTTGATTCTGGGAGGGGATGGGAAGCCTCCTCCCTGAGAGGTGCCATCCCCTCTGGTCTGGCTGGGGACACTGGAGTCTCCAGCACAAGGCAGTGAGCACACGTGAAGCAGCTGCTCCTGGCGGGCCCAGCTCTGCCTTCACCTGGTTTGGATATGATTCCTGCTCCCTTATTGTTGAAAAAATAACGCTCAAAATTAAAATGTAGGCTGTAAATTATAGTAATTACCCAGCAGTTCCCCCTGACAGGCCTTTTGTGTTTCATTCACTGACACTCACTAAGCAAATCCTCGCAGTTTGCTCCTACACGCTCGAGAAACATTCAGCCAACAGCAGCAGAAAGCACAGCTCTGGGGGAACAGCAAGCAGGAGCACTACAGACACTATCCCGGGATAACACCGTGCCTGAAGAGCAGCAGGGCCCCAGCCTGGGATGCTGGGGATGGGACTGCAGCTGATCACAGCTCTTCCAGGGCAAGCATTTGGGTCAATTCATGCCTTGGATGCAGTTCTGCCTTTGCGGCACACAATCCACCCCATCCCGATGATTTCCACCACGTCACTTGTACAGACTCCATGGCAAACACATGGCTTGCTCAGAGCAGGCAGATCCTGTGTTCTGGGAGGCTGTGCTCTGAGCTCCTCTTGCACCCAGCCTGGATGGAGAGCACCCAAGTGGGGAACCTCAAGGCACATCCCACCCCAGGGCCAGAGAGAGGGACAACACACAGCGACCAGCACAGGATGGAAGCCACCTTCTCCAGCCCACACTTAATACCATCAGCAGGTTTTTACAGCAGTAAACATCTCTGACTGGAGAGGGAAAGGCTCCAGCATGAGCACAGGAGAGATGAAGGGAGGAAGGTATGGAGCTGCTGGCTCCTTGTGAGAGCAAGAGCTGCCCTGCCAAGAAGTGATGGAGGAAAAAGCAAAGACCCAACAGACCTACCTCTCCCTGCCCTTGAACCAGCAGCTCATTAGGAACAACAGTGCAAACCCAAATGGGGGCTGGAGGAGCACACACTTCTGTGTGGAACACACACACACTGAGGCTCCAGAAGGATCCTGCACCATGAGACAGTGTGCTGAAAGGCAGCTGCGTTCTAAAGGTGAGGGGAGATGCTGAGGGCTTTTGTGTCAGTGGGGTTGGGGGTGTGTTAATCTGAAGAAATAAGTATACTTTGTTTTAAACAATCCACTTTAGTTTCATGAACAGAATGAGACTGGAAAAAAAATGGTTCAGGTCAGTCCAAAACTCATCTTACTGAGCTGGTTATTGTCAGAACTGAAAATCAGCCCTTGAAAGAATATCTTCTGTATCCAAGGAAATATTTTACATATACCCAAAATGAACTATTCAGGAGTCTTGATGGGTTATTTAACTCTCTGTCATCAGCTTTTTACATTCATGCCCAACCCTCCACTGCCTCATCATGCTGAATACATCCCACAAGGCCCAGGAAAAAGCATAAGAAGCCAGAGGCTGGCCTTGGCCCAAGGGCAAGAAGTGCAGAACCTCCTCAGCAAGGCTGGGAACACCTCAGGTGAGCAAGAAACTGCCATTTCCACACTGCCTCATTACAAAGAGCAAACCCGCTTGTTAGATGCCAAGGGGAAAACCCAGACTCGGGCGAGAAGAGAGACCAGACTTCACAGACCAACAAAGGTCACGCCGGAACCTCCCGGTTCATCAAGTTCAGCCCTGCAACACCGGGTGCTTCATCAAAACCTCCTGCTCTCAGGATCACGGCAGCGGTGCAGGGAGGCAGTATCAGAACACCCTCCCCATCATTACAGCAATCTCTGCACATTTTGACAGGCTGGTGAATCAAAGTTTATTGCGTAACAAAAGTGTCATTAAGCAAGAACTTTCCTCTCGCTAGGTTTTCGTTCCCCTAGTTAACTTTAATAACATGGTACTCCCCTTTATTGTCTCTTCCGACAGACACAGTCCTGCCTTTTCCTGCTTGGAACTCTCCATGCAGCTCTGTGACTCTGGAGCAGAGCACACAACCCTGGCATCTCGCTGGCCCAGGCCTGTTTTCCCTTACAGAAATGACACGGGGTTTAATGCCATGCACAAAAATGCCAGGGGTGGATGGTAAGGCCAGGCTGATCTCCCTGTTGGTGGGAGCTGGGAGCAGAGAACACCAGGGTGTTAGGGCCGACTTTCCATAGGACTCACATCTTGTTTAACTCCCTGAACCAGCCACTGTGGGCTCAGGCTGCTACCAGCACCAGGGAAGAGCTTTTAACAGCTGAGTCCTTACAGTGAGAAGGATGGTGCCCATGTCTCTGTGCTGGGTGCCCACCACCTCCTCCAGCCTCCGAGGTTACCTCCAGCCTTTGCAGTTTGCAGTTGGAAAGCCCCACTGCACCGGTCCCTGGAAATGCCAAATAGAGCCAGTTTGAAGCATTAAAGCGTCTGCTTCCTGGCAAAGGGGAATTTGGCTTCTCTGCACAAGTCTGGTGTTGCAATCTCAGTTTCCCAGGTTGTAACGGAGGGGGAAAACATCAGCAATTGGGCTTTACACCAGCAAATCTCCCTGCCTCGTCCTGGCCCCTGGGCTGGAATAATGCTACGTGCTCCCACACCTCATCCTTCCTCCACGCAGGCTTTGGCAGCTGGTTTTAAGACTCCTTAAGCGCACCTCCAGCACAGAACAGCAAGAGGCACTTTTAAACAACCAGATGAGATCTCCAAAACAAAGCAGCGTCCGGATAAAATCCTTCCAACGACCCTCCCCTGCTCAGCACCTGCTCACCCCACTGCCTGGCCCCGGGCCAGTTGGGTTGATTAAAGTCTATCTATTAAGTTTTGTGTCTATAGAGAGCCGCGCTCAGCGACGCATAGGATTGGCACTGGCTTGTAAAGAGGGTTGGAACAGCTTAAAGGAGAGTGAGCCAAACACTTTGGGATATTCACAGGCAAAGTAATCCAAGCCCACGGCTCCCACCGGCACCTGGGCAGCCGGTGCTCCAGAACGTGTAATCACCATTGCAGCAGCAGGTGCATTTTCCAAGGCGAGCCGAACCTGCTAAGAGGCCTGTTTGCCTTTGCCATCCCCACACGGCACACTCATTTCCATTTTAATTTCCCATTTACAGTCCTCACCGGGCCAGGAGAGCCCGCGGTGATGTGAGTGGGATGCACGGGCTGGGGACACGAGCTCGACAGCCCATCAACAGGACGTGACTTTGGCAAAGAACCGAAAGCCACGAAAAGAGCTGGTGCAGGAGCGGCACGAGGAGGGGAAGTGGCAAGAAGGGCTCTGCTACACTCAGCACTTTTTAAAGCCGGTCTCAGCAAAGGCTTTGAATCAGCTCCAGGATGTAAAGTCACCCCACGCTGCCCGCAGCCCTGCACTGTGAGCTCCCCGACACGTGGGCTGCGGGGTGCTGGGGTTCACCGTCCTCTCCCCAAGCCCCAGAGCTGTGAATGCTCTGAGCATGTCTGGAACACATCACACCACCAGCACAAACCTCTGGAGAGAGGGGTGAAGCTGCACCTCGTGCTACGAGCACCAGAAGCTGCAACAAGCACCAGACAAGCTGCCTTCCGGCTTTCCTACAGCCAGCTCCTGCCTTGCAGGACACGCCAGGCTCCAGCCACAGCCCAGACACCCCTGGTCTCAGCACAGGGCTGAAGAGGCTGGGCACACCATTGCCCGCCTCTCCCAAACAACTCCTGAGTCTCACTTGGAACAAACCAGCAACAGGACAGGCAGAATCCAGCCCCACAGCTCAGGGCTACCACCCTGCACCGACTGCAGCACTCAGACACAGTCCATCCCTGACTGCTGGGTTAGCTCCAGCAGAACAAATAGCAGAAAGAAAACAAATGGCTCACCTTTTTTAGCTGTCTCCATCTCCTCTTCGGTCCAGCGAGAGCTTTCATTCATCTCCAGAGAAGCTGGAAAGGAGGAAGAAAAAGAAAGCAGTCAGTTGTGAGTGGGAACCAGCAAGTCTGGGGAGCTCAGAGATACCCAAATGCCCAAACCCCATCCTATGCCCTGTTCCCTACAGGCACAACAAAAAGCTATGTGGCGTGTAAGTACTCCTGCAGGGAAGGCTGTTGTGGTGCAGGCTCTCAAGTCTTTTCCACACCACAGTAACCCATGCACAGCACCCTCCCTGGGACGTGTCTCCATGATGCAAAACCTCTACTTTGGGACTGGAAGAGAAGCCAGATGGCTTGAGGGTGGCAGCAGATTTCCTGCTGATTTGGTGCCACGCACTCTGGCCCGCCAACAACAGGTACCAAAGACGGAGCTGGCTTCGGCTGTGTGCTTTAGAAGCGGCAGACGCAGGGAGGGACCGTCACCCTGCGCACAGACGGAGGAACAGCATCACCACAGTGGTGACTGGCTGACCGCATCCACCAAGAGAGTTGGCTGTGCTTGACCGTGCCATCACCAGGCTCTTGGACAGCTCAGAGCCATTTCCACCCATACTGAGGGCTCCTCCAGAGCAGCACCCATCACAAGGGGATGTGCTGCTCCACTCGGGAGAAAGATGTCAGCACCTGAGGCTCCTCCTCTCTCCTGTCCCAGGCACAGTGCTGGGGACACCGAAGTCCTGCATAAAGCCTTCACTATGCAACAGTCCTGTTGGCAGCCTGGCACTAGAGTGAACCGTACAATAACAAACCAGGGTGTGAGTCAGAGGCAAAAAGCAACTTGGTAAGGAAACAGATTTCCGGCTGAGGCTGCCAAGGGGTTATTACTCCAAACAACAGGCAAAGCATTATTTCAATAGTGATGAGAGATGTTTTGACAGTGTCCTTTCAAAATAGAAAACAGGCTGATAGGTTCAGGATAAAGGATATGGGTAAGGAGAGGAGGAAGCATCTTCCAAGAAGCTCTACAAGAAGCTGAGACCCTGTGAGAAGACAATGTGGGCTCTGATGCCCTCTGCATTGGGAAGAGGCATCTCCTTCACAGCTGGCTGAGCACAACTGCAGGTGCCACCTCCTGGAAGTCCATGCAGGTCACAGCCTCCCCCTAGAAATGCCTTTTCCCCTTGGGATGCTGGCCAAGAGGGAGGGAAATGGAGACCTGGCCGTGGGTAGAGCCAGGGCCATGATGCTGGTTTACGTAAAAGAGAGTGTCCCCAACATGCTGCAAGGCCCCTCGCTCAGCTGGAGGATCCCTGTTATTGTATGGGAAAGAAATGTCAAAGAAACGGCCCGTTTGCTTTGATTGATGGTATTTACTGAGGTTGCTCAGTTATGAAACAGATGCCTACGGGGAGCTCCGGCACGCTGCAGTTAAACCACAATACAGTTTTGTGTTGTTTTTTAATGTTCAATTGGTATTTAAAATGCAATAACTTTCTTAGCCAACCTAAATTAAAACACTATTACAGAGACATGAAGTGAAACCAATTGCTCAGATATGTCACTGGAATCGATCCATTCCCTCTTCCCAATTTAACACGGTTTAAAGTCTTTTTCTCTGTGTTTGCAGTGAAGTTTATGAAGGACTCTGAGACGCTGCGATAAAAAAGAATTCCCACCTAAGTTCCTGCCATTATCTGCTGCTTCTTTGCAGCACTGCTTAACAAGTTGGAGAGGGAGAGCAGGGCTCTGTTGTGCCGGGAACTATTTATATCGCCTGTATGAAAACAGCGCTCGCAATCAAGGCTTCAGCCAGTTGTCAGCGGAGGAACAGGGAGGCGAAACACCTCCGGGTGATTTATAGCACACGGAACAGAACAAGCAAGAAACTGCAGAGCAAGGAAACCGAGAGGAGTCACCCTGCTTTTATTTTTACCTGCCTTTAGGTAGCACAGTAATAATTTTGTACTTGGTAAGAGTAAAGTCTAGGAAAACCAGCCAAATTCCTTGATGTAAGGCTTTTGTAAGTCAATACATGAGCAATTTTCCAAGGCGGCCGCTACGGATGCTGCAGATGTGAGATGCAGATTCACCCGATGTGGGGCTGTGGATACTGCCATGAATCCCCATCTAGCCTGGGACTGGCAGCATCGTGCTCGCAGCCATGGGCTAGGGGGCCTTGCTAGCCCTGCTTGCTAGCCAGGGCCCTAGGGACCGGCATGGAAAAATGCTGCTTTTGGGGCTAAACAAGTGCGACCTGAGCGCACACCATGACGTCAGCCGTAACCTGCTGCCCCTCTCGCCACGTCCTTCAGCTGCAGAGATGGGGAGGGACCAGCCAAATTCCCAAGGCCGGGGGTCACAAACCCCACAGGCTGCAGCTGCTCAGGCCCCAGGCAGGCTTGGAAAGAGAGGGCAGGAGAACTGGCAGAGACCAGGCAAGCCCAGGATGGCAAAGCAGGCTCCTGGGCAGAGATCAGGGGTACTCAAAGCCCAAGCTGCTGCAGAGGGAAACACAACTCTGGGCGCAGGAGGGACACAACTCCTGCATGAACACAGCCAAAAGTGCTTCTAAAACCCCTCTTTTTGTTCTGCAGTACTTCCCCTCTGAGGCCAAAAACCACACTAACAGCCAGGACAGGCCAAGCTTGCAAACGCCTCCGCTCTATCTGGGTGAACTGGGTAATTTGTGGGATGGAGAAACCTCATTGTTGCTCCCCAAAAAGGAGGATTCCGTGAAGGAAAACCTTCCTCTGTGAGCAGGGAGCAGTGCACGGTGATGCCCCATCACACTGGAGAGGACAACCAAAAAGCTGTGCCAAGATCTCCCTGTCCCCATGCCCCCCGCTACCTACCGAGCTCCGCGCTCTGCTGCGGGGCAGTCGCCTCCTCGTTGTTGGCTTCATTGGCCATGGAACGGGTGATGCGGCCCTTTCGCCTGCCCTGGCTGTTGGCAGTTTTCCGACCTTTGGAGGTGACCGTTTCCTTCTCATCGTTGTCTTCCCCGGATGTGTCATCGTTCTTGTCCCTGTAAAATCAGGGAGGAAAGGGAAAAACCCCCATTGTTGGGTTGGTCTGATTTTCAGGTCAAGCAATTATTCCTTTGCACGTGTTTGGGGATGAGGGGTTTTTGTTGGGTCTTTGGAGGTGGGGGGAGAGCAGGTCTGCATTTGTTTCTGCACACGCAGGCTCTTTTCCTGGCTGGGATTGGCGGTGGGGTGATTTGTGGTGGGGCTTTCTTCCTGCAGCTGGCTGCAGCTCCACCACCAAGTGCACGCAGAGACCTGACGGAGACAGGTTTAATACCAGACCATTCAAATTCATCCCTGCCTCCTCCTCATTTATCTTCCTGAAAGGACCTGCTGGTAAATGTCTTTGCAGCCTAGATATAATGAAGCCAGATGTTCTTTTAAACCAAGTATTAAGCCCATTACAGATAGCTAGCGGTCTGCGTGCCAACCTTTCCCCGCCACGGCTCTGACACTCCCTGTTTGGTGTGAGGGAGGCAGGGCTGGCTGAAGCCCTTCATCTGGGAGCGCTCACGTTGCCATTAATAATGCTAAAGGTGAAGTGCCGCGCTCGGCTGCGCCCGGATTGCTTCTCTGACTCCCAGAGGCTCTCACAACAGCAAAACAAGCTGAAGGATCAGAGGGGCTTTGTGGATTGATTGGGTTCGTATATATAAAAGAGCTTATCAGAGTTGTTTTCCCAGGTTGGGAGCAGCTGGGATGAGCAATGAGGAAGAGAGCAGGCTCTGCTCTTCCCTCCCTGCGGAGGAGGTGCAGTGGGCACACATGGTCCTGCACATGGTCAGGCAGCCCTGGACTATGTCAGGTCCAACCACTGTGCCCTAACGCCGCATCCCACCACCACAGCCCCAGCCCCTCACCGGGCAGGGAGGGTTGTCCTTACTTTGTCAGTTCTTCTTTGTCGTTCTCTGTTTCCTGCTTGTCTTCCTCCTTCTCTCCCTCTTTCTCCTTCTCTTTCTCTTTTTCATCTTTATCTTCTTGGCCGCTCCGGGGCATTTGCTGCTGCTGCTGCAAAACAAGGGACGTAAAACAAAACAACCCCTCAGTGCTGAGGCGGATTCATCGCAGCACCTGGGCCAACCTAAACAAACGCCTCGAAACAATGCTGGGGGCGAGCGGCCAAGAGGAAAGAGCGCTGCAGGCAGAGAGTACAGCAGGGTGCTTGCAGAGGCCATGGAGGCTGAAAGCTTTCCGGGGAGATCAGAAGGAGCTTGGGCTCCTGTTGCAAGCAGTGGGACAGCGCCGGTGGCTCCCCCGGGGTCAGGCTGTGAGCAGGGAGGTGAGAACAACCCCCTGTTCCCTGCAGATGATGACTGTCACAATTTGCAGCTGGTGGGATTCATTTTGCTGGAGCATGAAGGAGATGGGGGCACCAGGGATGCCCTGAGACTCAGCAATACCAATGCTGTGATCTCTTCCTCAAGCATCTGACATGGTCATGCACCCCAACTGCTCCAACTCTATCGCTCGGGCCTTGGTACCCAAGGGAGGGACACAGTGATTACAATAGCTCTGGATTTTGTTTCAACAGCTGCAGGAAGGAGGATGCTGGGGAGGTCTAGTTCCCCTGACCTCCCTTCCCTCTGGTGACTGGCAACCGAGAGGCATTTCATAGAGAAGTAGAAATTAGAGGCGGAAATGATTTATTAAACCATCCTGCTCCTGGCTGCTTGCTCCAGGAAACCCACCCTGGGCTCGCCCAGCCCCTGACCAAGCTGCAGGGCTTCCACCATCCCTCGGGAAAGGGTTCGGTGATGTAACGGGGGGAAATTGCCTTGAAGTGGATTTATCAGCAGAAAGTATGGTCCCAAGTGGCCTGGTCTGGCTGGCACACAGCCATTCGGCAAGTGTGGATGAGGTGTCCCTGCCCCCCTCAATGCAGCAAGATAGGCCTGTCTCTGATATGGGAGGCTGCCTCCAACATGGGCATCCTGCAGCAGCGGCACTGGGTGCAGGCTAAATCCTCTGCCCCCAGGGGCTGTTGCTAAAATGAGAAGCATGGAGCTGTCACAACAGGCTTTGGAGCAGTTGAACGAGCAAGCTGCTGATTCTTCCAGGCCCTGGTTCAACAGAAGTCCTTAGAACACAGCGCTGCCATCACGGAATCCCTGCGGACTTTCAGTTCCTCCTTGTACGGGGGGAGGCAGCTGTGCTACCAGGACGCGGCTCAGCAGCACACATGTGGCAGGCACGGCCAGCCCCTGCAGCACCCCCATGCCAACACATGTGCTGAATGCACCTGCATCAGCTCACACCCCCGCTGCACCCCCAAGGAACGGCTCCGTGGGATGCAAGGCTGGGAAGATCCAGGGGAGGGGGAACCAGGGAACAGTTCACACTCGGTCACACTTAAGATTTTCCAGTCCATAAATCTCTCAGGCTTGGGGAATGAGCTGTCTCCTGCAGCAACTGGCCAACAACAGCATCGTACCCGGCATGCCAGGCACTGCCCTCACCAGTCCCCAACCCAGGGAGAAGGAGGCAGACTGGGATCCTGCCTGGCTGCACAGGAGCAAGGGGCATCGTCACGCACGTCTCCCCAGCGCTTCTCTGAACCTAGTGACTCCCTGAGTCACACCAGGATGAACCCTGAGCATGGGTTCAGCCCAACAAACACCTGGTTGTCACCTCTGAGGGTTGGAGGTAGCAGGGCAGGCTCTGCTGTCACCACCCATCCCTTCACCATGTGCTCTGGCAGAGGAGGGGAGCCCAGGTGAGCTTTGCAGTATTTCTGTCACCCCATCGTGAGTATTTTCTTCTGAGGGATGGGGATCACTGCATCCTGCAGATCCCACATCCCTGGGGTGTAAACCCAGCCCTTCTCCACCTGTGACTGTATGAGCCCCTGCCCCTGCATCAGGCTGGCGGGGGCTCCCAAGGGAAGCTTCAGCATCAGCACATTTTGTCTCCACGCTTGTCTGAACCGGGGGGCTGTCACCCCAAGCAGCCATCACAGCTCCTCCCCAGAGGCACAGGCTGGGAACGTGTATCTCCCTGTGCCCGCCTGCAAGAGCAGGGGTGGAAAGGCAGGGAAGAGCTGCAAGTGGCCATGGTGGCTCACACTGCAATGTGGGTGCTTCCCTGGAGAGGCGTCTGCAGACCCCCAGCATGACAAGGACGGGCAAACCCCATGGCCTGGCTTCAGTGTACCCCTCTCCTCTGGGAGGTTTCAAGCCCAGCCTGATAGGACATCAAATGAGGGCTTTTCCACTGCAGAGGAGCATCTCGATCCAAGGATGCCCTCTAGTGATTGCCCTGCTTCAGCCCGATGGGTGCTCAACGCCAGCAGCAAGAGCCAGGCAGGCACAGCACCCTGCGCACAGTGGGACAGGACGGGACAGGACGGGATGGCTCTCACCTGCCAGGCTGAAATGCACAAATTGGGCAACACCATCACCATGAGGCCATGGCTGGGAAAACTGTCCCCAGCTCCACCCGTGACTGTGTTCATGTCTGCATGTGAAGGTGGCTTCGAGCCAAATGCTGCTCTGAACCCTAGCAAGCATACAGTGGCAGCTCATCTCCTGTGCTAGGGCTTGGTTACATGTGGGGCACCCCCTCAACACCCCAGAAAGCGCCTCTGGGGACGGTCATGCTCATGTGAATGACACCTCACATCCCACCCAGGTGTATGTGCTGGGCTGGAGGCTGCAGGGCTGGTTGAAGCACCAAGAGCCCTGGAGATACAGGCACCCCGGGGGCCTGAATGAAACCATGCGAGAGCTCAGCTACAAACAGCACTTGGAGTAAGGAGGTGGGACACCCCGCAGGGACCAACCACAGCAGCTGCCTCAGCCTACCCTTGCTACATGCTCTATCCCAAACCTCAGCCCGGTCGGCATCGGAGCTGCACCATGGCATGGCACAGCACCAGGAAGCCACAGCCGGGATACCATGGGCTGGGCAGTCCCCCGCTCCCGGCACATGGGGAGGCTATTCTTAGTGCTGGACACGGACCAGCTCTGGATGATTCAAGGGACGGGACGCCATCCCAAAGCGTGACAGGCCAGGAAATGCTTCCCCAATTACGAGCCGATGTTTCCCTCTGATTCACGCTGCCCCGGTTAGAGGTGGACCAGCAGGTGGGTCAGCTCTTAGCGGACACACCAAAGCCCAGCACTAGAACTGCTCAGCTCCCAGCAAGCTTCAACCTCTCCCCACCTACATCCCTGCCCCCCTGGGGATGAGGCACCCTGTCACCAGCAGGTACGTGCTCCCCACCTTGCACAAGAAGATGAAGGGACGTGCCTGAGGCCAGGGAAGATGCCTGTGGCAGAGGGCAGGGCTGTCCCTCCTGTCCCTCCCTCCCAGGTCAGAGGCTCTAACTGCTGGACCACCCTTCCTCCTCCTCACATCGCTGCTGCTTGTTTTGCTGCCGACACATCCTGTTTATTTAGAAAGGCCCCAGGACAAAACTGCACATGGGATGAGAGGCCGATCCTGCTCCGAGTCCATGGGGACGGGCGGCCTCCTTCCCTGTGCTCCGGCATGATGATCCATAATTACAAACACCTGCTCTCCTCTATCCCGATTTCCCACCAGCCCTGGAGCAGCTGGATTGGAGCAGAGCGCCGCCAGCATCCCGGGAATATCGCGTGTGCCGGCTACCCCCTTGCCCCAGCGCCCTGCTCCCCTCCGCTGCCACACTCGCCCTGCCCAGCTCCATTGGGCACGGCACAGGGATTTCAGCTGGGAAACTCTAAAGCTCCAGCTCCGAGCATTCGTTCGGGGGACACCAGCTTCCAGGTAAGTTCCGGACAAGGAAACACCAACTCACTGCATGCTCAGCAATGCGTCTGCCGCACAGAAAAGCCCCGGCGAGGAAGAGGTGCAGCTCCTCCCACTCTGTTTACTTCCTCTGCCGAAGCACTGCCTGCTTCTGGAAGCAGGATGGGAGGACAGGAGGAGGTGGGGGAAAGCACCTCCCCAACCTTCACCCTCCCCAGCCCTGCCGGAGACACCCGGTGCCTTGGCACGGAGACAGTGAAACCAGCCAGAACCCCCTTCCCAGCCAGCACTGTGTCCCCCTGCCCCACAGCACCCTGCTCGCACGCTCACCACGAGCTCCGGACCCTCATCCCCATCAGGTCACTCACCTCCCCGCTCCCTGGCTCCCGTGAGCGGCCGGTCCCGGACAGCCCCATCGCCGGCTCCCGGCCCCTGCTCACCGCCCAGCCATCCGGGCGCGCTGTGCCTTACATTCTCCGGCTCTGAAGGCTTCCTGACGATTTGCATAGTTAAGCCGTAAACTAACCACAACATTCCTCTTATGATTTTGCAATCTGCTGGAATAACGTGGTCGCTCTAAGTCGAGTCGATGAATCATCATCTATAAACCACAGCTCTCGTCACCGGGGCTCTCAGTGCTGGCTGCAGCCAGCGTGATTAATCCACCAGGATGCCAAGCTTAACCTACGGCACAGGGCTATTTATTTTCCAAACTTGCAAACCTCCGGAAAATGACTGCTCCCGCCTTCCTCATCCCCTTCCCTGGGAGATGAGCGGGGCCCATGCCAGAGCCCAGCACACAAACCTCACTCGCTGCCCAATGGGCATCCCCGCGCTAACCACCAGACTGAGCACCTTGCAAATGGGGGCACTCACAGCCCCCTTCACTCCCTGCTATGCAGCACCCTCAAAATACACACCAGAACACCACTGTTACCAGCACGGCTGTTCCCCAGCCCTGGTCCTGCTGGGGACCTTCTCACAGCAGCTCTCCCTGTGATGTCTAGCTGAGCTCATCCCTAGGAGTCTTGCTCCCACCCCAGGACAACCAGCTCTTTCCATCCCTGTCCCTGGCACTTGCTGTGGGACAGGCTGGCAGGGAACTGGCTCAGGTCACAGTGATGGCACGGTTGGGAGTGAGAGCTCCTCTCTCTCACACCGTGTTTTGACGCCAGCCTGGCTGCACTGGGAATGCCATTTGGTTGCCAGCAGGTGCATCACCTCCACTGCCATCATTATGGGCTCTTACAGAACATGAACACACCACAGAAACCACTGACTCCTGTTTGCTCCTTACATCAGGAGGGAACAAACCATGTCCAGAGGGAGCCATGTGTGCCACGATGAGCCGTGAGCGACTGGTTTTGGTGCTGCACAAACCCATCCACAGGCACCGCAGGCAGCAAGCTCCAGGGTTTTTGCTTGAAGGCGGCTTTGCACAGCCCTTGCTATGGGTTCGCAGTGTGGTAATGCTTGATAACCCTCTCCCCATCGTGTCACACCTCGACAGGGACTTTGGCACGAGCCCCATCCCCTGCAGCAGCCAGGAGCGCCCGCTCACTGTGCCGCCTCTCCCGCGTGCAGGGCGCCAGCTCTGCGCTTCTCCCGCAGGTGACTTCAGATCAATGGCATTTATGATGTTCTGCAGGGGCACTCAGCTGCGGAGCAGGCTCAGGCCGAGGTCACTGCACGCAATCAGGGAGCTGCAAATTAAAACCAGCTCGAGATAAGCCCAAGACAAAAGGCCCGCGCTAGGCTGGCCGGGAGAGCCTGGGGTTTGCTTTGCTGCTTCTCTGGGAGCCCCAGCACGCCTGTGATGGCCATGTGTGTGCATGAGGGCTTGCTGGCATCATCCTGAAGGTCCCACAGGGTCCTGTACCAGCACCACGGGGCAGGATGCACTGCACTCTGCATCACAGTCGGATTGGCACTTGGGTCCCCACCCCCACAGGACACTGAACAGAGCATCTCTGCCAGGAGCAAGGCTGCCACGGCTCCTCCATGACCCACATCCATCCTTCCACCTGCTTTCAAACTCTTCCTCTGGCTCAGCACACCAATGGGAGCCAGTACAGGGACTCAGCACCAGCCTCCTCTTTAGCCACAATGCTGCTCAGGTACCTGAGGTCTCCCATGGAGCATCCTTCCCTTTTTGCTGATGCCATAGCAGAGGCAGGAGCACCGACCATTGAGGTTTGATGCTGCATAGCCAACTCTAACACTGCTCCCTGCATCTCCCTACCCATCCCACGGATGGATATGGAGCACAGGGAGGACTGCTTAGAAATACATTTATGTATCACATAGCTAACTCCCAGGGCCCGGAGCCTCTGATCCAGTGGTCTGGAACGCCTCAGCCCTCGCTGCCACCCACTACTGCATAGCCTGGCTTCTCATGACCATGCATGGCACCCTCCACTCATGGGAGAAACCACAAAGCAAAACAAGCTGCTGCCAAAACAACAAGGAGAGGAAGAGGAATGTCTGCCGGCGACTTGGCTTTGATCGCTTCAACCCGGGGCTGGGTTTGATGCGGAAGTGAGTTTAAAAATCAAAGGGCCAGGGTTTGGATTTGATAAGAACGATAGAGAACGTGGGGCTCGCTCGGCGCACAACCCGACCGCAACAGCCTGGAGCTGGGCTGCTCCTCTGCTGGTAAACAATAAACTCCACAAGACAGCAATCACTGCATGGCAGAGCTGGAAAAGGCTGGTGCTGTGCCCAGCATCCCGGGAGGCACCGAGCAGGCCCTGCACGGCTCTGCAGCACCGCAGGCCACAAGACACGGCCGGTGCCAGCAGCAAAGCGCCGGCAGCCACAGTGGGGCTGTCCTGCTGTGCCGTGGGAAAGTCCTGTGCCATGTCCCAGGCTGCCGGTCCTGAGGGTGAGCAGCGTGCTGGGGACATGGAGAGGGGCTGGCTGTGCGACTGTAGGGATGCTGGACCCTGCAGCATCGCTCGCCAGGCCATGGCACAACCAGAGCATGGGCTCATCTCGGGCAGCCCCAGGAGCCTCCTGGGCAGGGGCCCCTGTGCAGCTCAGCGGGTGCTAGTGCCTTCCCACCACTCACTACTTGGTCTCTGATTTTTACAGGACCCTGCTCACTCAGCTCCCTCCTTAAACCACTGAGGGCTTTTCCATAAGAGGAAATGTTTCTTTTCTGGGTCACTGCTGAGTCTTTCACCAAGTGATTTGATTGCTTGCGAAGGGAAAATGACCCGAGGGGAAGAGAGCGTAATGTTTGGAAGCACTGGAGATGAGCCCCCGCTCTGTCCCAGGCGGGGAACACGTGTTTTCTCTTCCCTGTGGTTTGCTTTATGCTGCTCCCCCCCTGCTCGCAGCTCCCCGGCCGCATGCCGGCCCTGCTCTGAGCACAAGCCAACAGAGGAAGGTGCCAGGTCAGCAGCTCATGGGATGCAGAGCAGCATCCACGCACGCCATGGATGCAGTGGGGGCAAAGCAAACCCTGTATCCAGAGCAGCTTTCTCTGGATTTTCAGCTGTGCTTGCTTTAGAAGGCAACTTAGCAATGACACAACCTATTTCCCGTCCATTCCCAGTCAAACCTGGGTCACAACAACCAATAGAACAACTCATCCCAAAATCCAACTGCCTCTATCACTCCCTGTCCTGCTGGGAAGATGCTGCATTACCGCCAGGGTCAGTAACGCCCAGCCTGGATCCCAAATCCCTGTCTTGAGGAGTACTCACATGGGTACAGGTGTGGTGGAACGCTTGCTAGGAGGATGCATCAACCTGCTGCTGGAGAAACACAATGGGGGGGTTCACATCACTTTTAAGTGACTTTTATTATCACTAACTCACATGCAATCAAGCTGCATGGAAGAGCCTGGTTGTGGCGGTCAAAGGATCCATCAGCAAGTGGTCCATAGGCAACCATAGCCTGATGCCTGTCCCTGCTCCGAGCACGCAGGTCTCTGTGCTGACCCTGCACTGTCAATGGCCCATGAGGCTGTGCTGGGACCTGGGGACCATCCCCTCCCAGCAATGCATCCTTCGATTCTTTTCCCAAATATGGCCACATCGTTCTCATTTAATCACCCCCAAAACTGCAGCTGGGATTTCAGGAATGTGAGTTTCCATTGTGTTTGCCTGATTATGCTGCCTGGAGGGGTGGCAGGGCTTTGGAAAGCTGTAGTGCCCTTGAAATGGAGGAATGGGCATGATGCACCTCACAGGGAACACCTGGGGGACCGGGTATGGGAGCCCAGATGGAAAGAGCAGGTGCCAATGGAAGGTTACAGGATCGATATCAGCTCAAACTAGCTGTTCTCACACCTTGCCCACCTCCTTTACACAGGCACCCTGCTGCTCAACAGCATCACACACAAGCACCCAAGGGATATGCAAGACATTTCTCCCCATGAGGCTGCACTCGAGCAGGACCAGGACCACAGGGTCTGATCAGATGTGACTTCTTCTCATGGGTCCTGCAGCCTCAGCCTGGCTGAGCAGGTTTCCCCAGCCACCAGCAGTGCTGTCACACTGCAGATCTGGGCCTGGCAGCGAGCTCAGCCTACACAGGACAGCAGGATGGGGCTGACCTGGGGGACAAGACAGCGAGCAGGGCACCTCACAGCAACATCCCATCACAACACACCCTGACACTGACATCCCAGGCAAACTGCTCCATCACAAACCTGCTCCACGGATAACCTCTGTACTCTTGAAAATACAGCACTCAAGTCAGCACAGGCTTAAATGCTTGTGGAATAACTTACAGGTGTTTGTGGCAGCAAAGTTTAGCAGCCACATCCAGGCCTGTTTCAGGGTGAGAGGCTGCATTATTAAACCAGGATTTTATGATAGGTTATCTCCCCACATCTGAAAGAGAAGTTGTCGAGTCCTTTGTCACAGGGAGCCACTCCCTTGACTGATGATAATCAAACACTTCCCAGATATAAATACCCTTCACCTCATTATCCACTGTTGTCAGTGGAGCAGGGGTACATGCACGATGTGCAGTATAAGAGGCAGCTTGCTGAGCTCCAGACCCGATCCTTGCGGATGGAGGAGAGGTGATGGCACAGCAAGGCTGGACCTAAGCGGGTGCTCTGCTCCTGCATCAGGGATGGGGAGCATGGAGCCATGGACCTGTGGGCAGGCGGCACCCATCTGGCAGCCCGAGCCCTGCCAGCCAGGACAGTGCTTCCATGAAAAAAGTACTGGTGTTGTTTATCCCACTCCAGGCTGGGGCTGTTTATCCGCATCAGCGAGGGGAATGGTTTGTGTTTGGGGAGGGCGGGACAGCCGGCGGGACGGATAATTCCATTTGGGTTTTGGCAGGGGACGGGAAGAGGGTGGGCCTGGGAAAGGCTGTCAGCCCTGGCAGGGAGCATGCCGGCTGCCCGGCCAGGTCACACCACAGGCCCCAGCCCTGCTGGTACAGCCCTGGCACCGCTCCCCAGTGGAGAAACAGGGGGTCCGGGTGGAGCCGGTCCCCCCGGGTGCCATGGAGTGAGTCCTCGAAAGCATCAGTGCTCGCACGCAGCGCCCTTTCGCCCGGGGCTGCATGAGCACTGTCTGACAGCAGCGCCAAGGGGGACGGTGTGACCGCACATCCCGCATCCATCCATCCATTCATCCACACATGACTTCATCTGAGGCAGCCCAGGGTGGGCAGGCGGCTCCATCGCCGCTGATGACTGACCCGCTGCTGGAGCGGCTTTTCCTGGCGGGATGACCACCCGCTTCCCCATCAAGGCACTGCGTGAGAGCTCCATGGATACTCCCGTAGGAATTCACCGGCACTGCCCCAGGAAGCGCAATTTGTGTGCTGCAGCGATGTGGGCACCGCTGCTCCAAAAGGAAAAGAGAATATATTCTGGAATAAAACCCCTGTGCTCTGCACGGAATAATTATGCTGAAATAAAGTCACTTTTCCTCCAGCACAGCTTCAGCCCAATGCTTGCGCTACCGCAGCCCGGCTGAGCAGCTTGCCCAAAGAGGAGACACACGGCACTAACTGCCTAGCTTCGATTTTCATAGCATCCCAGATTGGTTTGGGTTGAAGGGACCTTGAAGCTCATCCAGTTCTGACCCCATGCAATGGGCAGGGACACCTTCCACTAGAGCAGCTTGCTCCAAGCCCCTGTGTCCAACCTGGTCTTGAGCACTGCCAGGGATGGGGCAGCCACAGCTTCTCTGGGCACCCTGTGCCAGCGCCTCAGCACCCTCACAGGGAAGAGCTTCTGCCTAACAGCTCATCTCAGTCTCCCCTCTGGCAGCTTAAAGCCATTCCCCCTTGGCCTGTAACTACACATTGTTGTAAAAAGTCCTTCTCCAGGACTCTTGTCAGCCCCCGGAGGTAACTTTTGGTGCCCCCACTACAGCATTAGGGGCATTTGCAGAGAAGCTCTCTGGAACACCCTAAAGAATGACTGTGGCAGCCCCCAAAGCAATGCATCCACACAAGGGCCTTTCGATATAAGATCATGCAAATTTATGCAGATTACTTAATCAGCTTTCTGCTGATTACTGGATCAGATTGTTTTACCATGACACAAACTTCTTTATTTTCTTTTGTTTTCAGTGAGAAATTACACACTTGGAAGTTATTCCTCTTCCCAGTGACTTCCCCCTTGCAGGGTTCAATGGCATTTTCCATACCTGAACACAGTGGATTATTTTAGAAAGGCTCTTTATCTCAGGCGCCCAAATATTCCACACAACGATCCATCAGATGGGAACACCTTTCACCCACCAGCACTGGGGAAGGTGCCATGCCAGGACCATGCACCCTGCCCCAGAGCAGGCGGCTGCTCCATGGTCTGACAAACTGGAAGCACAATCATGTGAAGTCCCTGCTTTTGGCAGGAGATGTTTAGCACTAAGTAGCAGCTTTATGAGGAATATCCTTTGCCAGAGGACCATCAGCCAGGAAGCAGTGGGATTCTTACTTTTTAATGGGCTTTTAATAAGTAGGCCACAATGAGAGCCTTGACACCAGAGTAGCTTTGCTTCTACATGTGATTATCTCCACTTTGCTCTCAAGCTCCTCCAAGAGCAAGCAAGACCACCAAGCTCTCCATGAGAAAAGGAGTGAGAAAACAGCGTAGGGCCACTTGAAATGCTATTTGTACCAGACCTCATTCACTCCTCGCATCTGATCTAAAGTCCACCTCACCTGCCCTCCTCCAAAATCAATTACATCTCACTTCTGGCGTTTAATGGCTTGAACCCTTATCAGCACTAAAACCTGTGCCTGGAGCATGTCTCCCAGTGCTGCAGAAGATGGTTCACAGCCCCACTCCTCCCTGTGTGCTGTCCCACCATGTCTCCCGTCCTTCATCCTGTCACCATCTCTGATGGCTGAGACTGGGCAGGTGAACGCAGAGCCCCCAGTGCTGAGGCAGCCGAACACCACTGCTCCCCAGCACAGCTCTGACTCCCTATGAGGCTACATGGGCAACAGCCTCCCCTCTGCCGCATCATGCCCTTCCCAAGCCTGCTTGCAGGCTCTTCCAGTGCTCCTGCGCTCAGAGCCTTGCAGGATATGGATGCAAGCAACATACAGAAATACTGGAGATGTCACAGCACTAAGTGTGCATCTCAAGACCCCCCAAGATCTCTATGGGAGAACTGGATTGTATGCAGCAACATACGCGTTCTGCACCTCTCTCCCAATACTATTCATGCAACCAGCCCTTTGGTCTCAAAGCTTGTCTGAACATCCCACCTTCCACCTGAGCATCCAACAGTCATGGGAAGTACTCCTCCTAGGCTCAGGGATCTGATTCTTCTTTCAGAATCAATAATGTTCTGGTTGAGGCCTGCTGCAGCGGACGTGCAATCTGATCCCTTCAGTGCCCAGCAGCCTCACTCTTATTAAGTTACTAATATTGCATTCCCCGGCTTGCAAAAATAGTCCTGCCTTTTACTACAGTTGTAAAGTAAGTACTATGAGATGCAGTAAGTCCCTGCTCCCAAAGGCTGGCACTGAACAAGGCTCCAAACAGCAGCACACGATCTCCAGCGCTCAGGCTGGACCAGACTCATAAGCAAGGGAAAACACCATGGGAAATACTGCAGGTAGCGATGCTTTGGATACTCTTAAACCCCAAAACACAAATAGTACCTGCTGGGTGCAGGCCAAGACAGGTCTGTGGCCACAGGGGGAAGTAGGCAGATGCAGAGCAGAGCATTAGATTGCCTCTCTCCCTCCACACTTGCTCAACTTCGCATTGAAACCAGAATTTGCTATGCTAAATGTCTCCACTGCTAACAAGAAACAAATGTGGCCTCATGTTCTAGTTGCTGTGATCTAACAAAACAGACCATGGTAAACACTATAAAAATGTACTGGAGAGAACCACCCTGTGTTTGCTGGGAGAGGGACTGGATAATCTAATAGGGCTTTATCCATCTCTAATGTGTCTGAAAAAAAGAAGGGAAAATTGGGCCCTGTCCATGACAGTCGTCATGTGCTAGCTATTCTGATGTCTTAATGCTGCAGAAATCAAATTGGAGCGAGGCTACCTATCTGCCTCCCAATCAGGACCTCAACCCAAGTGCTGCTTTTTATGGCCATGCAGCGTGAGGAGCCGCTGATGTCAGTGGTGGCACAGGCCAGGCCAGTTTTAACATCCCTATCCCCACGTTATCTGGAGAGATGCTTTCTTTGTGGTCACCACACTCTCCTCATGACATGGATAGTAGTTCATTCATGGACATGGGGATCAACCAGCGGGACCTTCCTCTGGCTGAAAGCATCTGCAGGGACAAGCACCTGCCCAAGAGGTTAGCACTTATCTGGGTATCATGGTATCAGCAGCAACACTGGCATGGTCATGTCTAGATCTCTATCTTGGCCGTGGTAACAGCCAAGGGTTGAGTCAGTCACCTACCCCCAGCATGTCATGGTGTCCTAGGTATCTGCCCGGCCCTCATCCAAATTGTTAAGGGTTTCCTCCAGCTACAGCACCAAATCTGCCAGCCCTCAAGAGGACCTCAGACACCCTCCAGCACTTCAGATAGACTTACAAGCCTCTGCTCAGGTGGTCACCAGAAGTCATTCCCACTCAGCTCATTCTCCTCCTTGCATAGGTGCAAGGAAGAAGCACCCCGACCCAGCTCCCAGGAGCCCCATCCCCATCAGCACACTGGCTGCTGTCTCCAGAGTGGAGAGAAAAGAGGCTCCACTTGGTTCCTGCCCAGAGCTACAGGCTGCATGGGCAACCCTGTGCTACTCCTGACACGCAGGCAGGTTTTCTGCATTCGCTCCATCCCCTTCCTTTTCCAAGCATCTTGGGTCTGTTATTTGCTTTTTGAAAGCTACTGTGACCTTGGCACAGGAATGGACAAACATCAACTGCCAGAAAACAGCATGTTCTGAAAAGCTACACAGAGCAAAACCACAGCCCTATTGCAGTCTGCAAGAAAGACCTTCATCTGAGGAGGGGACGAAAGCAGCAATTGGGGCGCTCAGAGAAAGTGCTGCTGAGAAGCTGCAAGTGCAAAGCACGCGAAGCGCTCAGCCCGACATTTCCATGTGCTCCTCCAGCTCTTACCTGGCCCTTCCCACGCCGCCGGTAGTTCCTTCTTACAAGGTTCTTGTAGTTCTCATTCTTCTTAGTCAGGTAGTAATACAGGACACAGTCTGCCACCGTCTGCAAGGACACAGCGAGTCAGGGAACAGCAGGTCCCATCCCATTGCACTATCAGGGCGCAGACTTCAAGGAGCAGCGCTCAGGCCTCGCCATTGCCAGGTCTCTTGCTGCTTCTGAAGATCTGCAGCCCAAACACCCCCCTCCCAAAGCCCTTCACTGGAGCTGGAAGAGGAGGGCAATGTACATTGTCCTAGTAAAAACACTGAGCTCTTCCAAGGGACAGACTGCGGCCACCCCACAGGCATGCAGAGATGGAGATGGGGTGCAGAGCAGAAAGCATCCCACACTGGATGCTAAGCAGGGGAAAGGGTTGACCCCAGATGACTGTGGCACCTAAAGGCAGAAGGAGGAGAGTCACCCTCGGTCAGGGTTATGTGAGGCACAATCTGCCACGCAACTGCCAGCCGGTGTTATGTCCAGATGTTAAGCTCACTGGCTCGAGCTCATATGTCTTTCTCATGGTCAGACTGAGATCCTGGCACGCAGGAGCCACCATCCTGACTGCAAGTCCAGCAGCTGGCTCTATGAGAACCATCCCAGATGGGACACATTAGGAAAACATGGAACCATTGCTGTGACACATCCTGATCCTGAGCAGCAGAGTGTTCCACACTGGGAAAAGTCCTTTGCTGAACCGTCTTGGCGTCCGAACGCCAGTCTTGGGCTACACCTTCATAGCCAGGATCTGCATGAACAGACCCATCACGCCTGGAAGCACTCAGGAGCAGGGTGCTGCTGTGTGCTCCCAGGGGCTGCGCTCTCCCTATCCCTGTGCAAGGAGCGGAACCATGTGCTAAAACAGATTGCAACTTTTAAAGTGTTAATTGGATCTCTTTCTAATCTAGCCCTGATTATACACACACACAAGAACACAAAAACTTACAGTCATCTGTTCCAAGGGCTAAGATCGCTATTTTTTTTATAATGCAATTTAAAAATCTATTAATTCATTACATTGAGCCATACTTTGCATCTCTCTCCAACAGGATAATGGATGTGTTCTGTATCATAATTACAGCCTGATTTACAAATGAGTACAAATAAAATTAGAAGACATTTTACAGCTTGGAACACAGGCTGGATTGTGAGCATCATCCAAGTCCCACTGCTTTCGGCTTCAGCAAGTGGGAAAGGCTGGAAAGAGCCTGGGATCTTACACCAACAGCAGCAGCACAAGGTTGCTGCTGGCCTTTGCTTGCTTGCTGCTTTGGACAGAAAAGTCAAGGCCTTGGGAACTATTTCCCCAGCCTGAATCATGCAGAATCAGTGACTAATTTAGGGTGGATGGAACCTCTGCAGGTCACTCCCTGAAAGCAGAGGCGCTCTCCCAGAGAGAACGGACACTGTGTGGATCAAACACTGCATGAGATGGGCAGAGGGTGCAGCTACCTGCAAGCAGCAATCAAATGTTTCCTGCTAAGGGGAGCACCTGGTCCGTCACTGTCTTTCCAGGCTGTTGGTCCAGATCTGCCCATATGGCCAGTTCCACAGAAGGTACCTGGCCTTACTCAGAATGGGAACAGAGACTTCCTCTTCCTTCAGATCTCTTTTTCAAACCTTTCTTCCATCAGCAAAAAGGAAAAGTCCCAGAAGCACAACACAGAGGCTTGGGAAAGGTCAGGCTCTCCTGCAAGCTAAACACCAAGCGGAGGTGTGTGTGCCTACATGACACCAACCCAAACTGCTGGAAGAACGGGGACTCAACCCACCCTCAACATCCCTGACCTGAGCAAAGAGGGCACCCCTCTGCTTTGTGCTGGGCAGCCGGGTACCCCCCCCCCCCCCACTGTGTGACAGCCTGGCTGGTGCAAAATGCTTCAGGAGATGCTGGGAAGCAGCTCGCCAGGCAGATCATGGAGGGCTGCAACGCCTACGTGCCAGGCTGGATGCATTCACACATCTCCCGGCTCCAAAATCCCTGAGGCTGACTCAGTCCCTTGTGTCTGCAGGGAGCCAGGAGGCATCTGGACCATGACCAGGCCTCTGAGCCACCACCACCCACAGGTGCCCAGCATCCACTGACTGCTCCAGTACCAAAGGGAGATGTGATGGAGAAGAGAGAGCGTGAGGCAGGTTAAAGCCAGGCAGGGATGCTTACCTTCCTGTCCAGAAAGGATGCGATCAGGCCGAAGTTCTTTGGATGCTGCATGAACCTGAAGGAGGGAGAGGAAAAGGGTTAGATGGGCTCTGGCTCATGGCAGCTGGGCTGCCATGCCCTGTGTGCCTGGAGCAGCAACAGCAGCTCCCTGAGGGACCCAGGGGGTTGAGAAAATATTTGTCTGCTGCTCAGCTTCCCAGAAAGACAGGAACTTCGTATTTAGTCCAGTGGAGCCGGGCTGCTCAGCAGCTCTGATGAGCACATGTTCATCACAGGGTGGGAGAGGGCAGGGGGTTGCCCAACAGCAGCCCAATCCCAGGGACACCCAAGCCCATACCAATGGCAGGATGGGCACAGAGCTGCACACGTGGTTGAGGCTTCAGGATTTGGCAAGGAAAGGGTGAAGAATCGCCATCAATGCTCAAGCATCCTGCAGCATGGCTGGGGGTGCCCCCGCTGCTGAGCAGGACCCCAGGCCTGGCTGGGCTGTCAGGAGCAGCTGCAGAGGACAGGAAGGGAAACCCAAACCCCACGAGGAAGCTGCCACGTTGCCGAGTTGCTCAACAGATCCCCAGTGCCACAGTGGCTGTGAGGAACGCTGCCTCCTGCCCAGCAAGCAGAGGAGCTGTCAGCAGGCTCGCCCCTGGTTCCGGCAGCACAGGAGGGTGCATCACCCACTGGGGGAAGATGTCCCCAGGCACAGAGATGTCTCCTCCAACAAATCGCTTTGCTTAGCTGGTGGGGAAGCACCTCAGGCCAGCAAGCCCTTGGCAGGAGGGGCTGCTGCTGGCAGGAGGATGGTTAACCACTGCATCACCAAAGACAGGGAGCTCAGTGAGTTGTGAAGAGAAGGCTGTGTGGAGACCTCATAGCAGCCTTCCAGTATCTGAAGGGGCCTATAGGGATGCTGGGGAGGGACTCTTCATCAGGGACTGCAGTGAGAGGACAAGGGGTAATGGGTTCAGGCTTAAACAGGGGAAGTTTAGATTGGATATGAGGAAGAAGTTCTTTACTGTAAGGGTGGTGAGGCACTGGAATGGGTTGCCCAGGGAAGCTGTGAATGCTCCATCGCTGGTGGTGTTCAAGGCTGGGTTGGACAGAGCCTTGGGTGTCATGGTTTAGTGTGAGGTGTCCCTGCCCATGGCAGGGGGGTTGGAACTGGATGATCTGAAGGTCCTTTCCAACCCTAACTATTCTATGATTCTATGACTTTGCTCCAGGGCTGCCCTCAGCATTGGCTTTGCCCACAGGAGCAGAGTGGCCAGTGTGGCACGTGTGGTTTGCCAGCTCCCTGGAGCTACCAGCTCTATGTCCCATGGAAATGCATCAGAGGGAAGAGGTGGGTGAGCTGTGGTGTAGGTGCTTAATGGGGTCCCCAGTCTCTATCCCACAAGCAACTGTGGCCTTTCTATCACTTGAAGGGTAAAACTTACCCCCCCAGATAAAATACAGACACCAAGAGAGATCCCCCCAAAACATGTGAATAAGAAAAAATAAACCAGAAATGCTGGGGGTGAGGGGAAAGATAAGAGCTGGGCTGCTCAGACAGGCTGGAATTAGAGCACAGAGCTGGAGATGTACCCAGCACGAACCAACAGACCGGGTTTTCAAGGCCATGTTATCAGTGATGCTAACACAGCCTTGTGAGCAATGCAGACAACAATACATTGTTTTTCATAAGCCAGACTGTGTCCCCATAACAAGGATGGATGCTGTGTTCTTATGGTGCCCAGCACAACAAGGCCTTGGTGCCTGAGCAGGACCAAGGGGTACCACAGCCTTCACCAGCAAACCACAGCCCCCCTGGCGATAAGCCCTCAATAGAGAGACCTGAAATCCTGCCCAGAAGCAAATCAAATCAGTCTCTTCCTCGTGGTTATGTTTTGACAGCTAAGATAGTTCAGACCTGGAGCTTGTCAGCCTTGCAGTGCCTGGCTGTTTTCTCCAAGAGCCCTCACCATGAAGGCTGAATAAAAGGTTGCATCAGGTTTTCATGGTCTCAGGAAGAGGCCAGCTCTGGGTCACGATCGCAGATGACACAAGTCTGGTTCAGTTGAAAAACCCAGGCTAGAAGCAACAGCACATCAGGCAGCTCAGCTACCTGCACACTGGGATCGGGGCGGGAGCTGGGACAGGACCCATGGCCCTTCTTACAGCTCCTAAGTACCAATCTCTTCAAATGAGCTTTGTGAGAGCCCTGAAATGCTGCTGTATTTATGCCTCAAGCTCTGCATCACCCACGGTGATGACACAGAAACCACCGTGCACAGCAGGATGCATAAGCTGGGTGTGGATTCTTCCAACCCCATTAGGCAGGCACAGCCCCGCCATTAAAGACCAAGTAATTAGTCTTTGCGTCATTTGCGGGCAAGCCTTGCTGTTTGGGGTGTCACATTTTAAGACTAATTAGCAATGAGGATTCTCCTCTACCAAAGGCTTGGAGGCGGTTTGCTTGTTTTGTTCTCTTTCGGTCTGTCTTGGCAATTAGTTATTTCAGCAGCAAACAGGAGTCGTCACAAGCAGGGACAGGAGGAGGGATCCCGGACATGGAGAAGCTTTCAGCATGGCTGGCTGTGGGCCTGCTGCTTACCCATGGAGCTATCCCGTCATCGTATGGAGGCCAGATTAAGGAAGTGCTGCTGCAAGGGATGAGGTGGCTGTGATGCACACACACACCTCCATGTCCCTCATGTTCACAGCATTGAGCTGCAGTTGAATGTCAGCTGTGTTTTCACAGACACATATGGTACACTTGGGGCACCAAGGATGCTCTGGTCCTCCAACCTGGGCCCCCACTGGGCTACGAGATACAGGGGAGTCTGGATGTGAGACTAAGCTGGGCCCCACAGCTTGGCTGACAGCACAGTGGTACCCAAGGGAAGGGATCAGCAACCCCCCAAGTGATCTCAGCTGATAAAGTGAAGCTGTTCTCCAGCACTGCTTGCAAACAGGAGAAAGCACCGCAGCCAGAGTTTGCATGTGTCTGATGTGGGAATGCCTCCATGGAAACAGCAGCTGGTGGCAAATCCTGCAGACAGCAGGATGGAGCACCGAGGGACCGGCACCAGCTGGAAGCTGCAGCCTGAGGGGGTCTACGGCGGGGAGTTGGATGTTGACAGCCCCAGGAATCTCCCTGGACATGCAGTGCCCAAAGGACAGCATGTAAACCCAAAACCATACAAGTGTATGGAGCACTGGGTTTCACTGGCGCTATCCTTCAACTGCCTGATGGGGATGCAGAAGCAGAAAAACTTCCAGTTCCCACCATGAGCAGCAACTCCTCTCAGGTACACAATCACAACAACCATACAGAAAGGCCTGAGGTTTCTGTGCAGGTGCATCACCCTGTGCTCAGGCCCAAGGCAGCACAGACTACAACTGCATCCCTGGGGGAAATCCATTTTCCTTGGGAAATCCATGTCTCAGTGCACTGGGGCACTGGCCAAAGCATTGCATGAGTCCTGTCCACACTTCCCAAGGGCTACACACGGAGATGCATGGGCTGCACTCACTTTTCCCGGAAGGTCTCCTTCTCCTGCTCGCTCCACATGTTCATCACCTGCCGGTCCTTGTAGACCTTCATGGGGTCATCCATGAGGCCGTTCATGTTGATGAATTTAATGCGCTGCTGGTCAGCATCATAGAGCATGGGTGGGATGACAGCGAGCTGGCGCATCTGCTTCTCCAGGTTCTGAGGGGAAAGCAGAGAGAACAGCTGGTCAGCACCACAGGCCCGTGGGGACCGACGGGGACAGATGTTGGAAAGGACAGGCGGAGGAACAGGAGAATTCAAAAGCAAGCACCAGACAGCTTTATTGCTGGAGTAATTGTAAGTGAAATGCTGAAAGAGGCTACTGCTGTCAGCCAGGAAATAATGAATGTTGCAGTTTGAAATAAAAGGCTTAAGGATACCGCGTGGTAACGTCTGACTTAAGCAAAAAAAGCTCCTGACCATGACCAAGACAAGTCAGAGCAGCAGTGGCACAGGGAATGCAAACCCCAAACCCACGGCCATATGGAGGGCTTCAGCCCCCCCCCCTAAATTCCAAGTGAAGCAGGTCAGCTCTCAGTCTATTGCAAGGAGAGCATAGGGAGATGTAGTGTTTTCCTTCCACAGGAAACCTAAAATTGTTCCAGGAGGCTTCAAATGTCACTGTAGCAGGGCCATCATTCCTGCCTTTCCTCTCACTGCAACACCCTGGGACATAACCTGACGCCTTTATTCCATCCTATTCAAGCACAAAGTTCATCCAGAGCCCTGGCTGCACACCAGGACAGGACAGACTGGGCACACTGGTTTCCTTAAGTATTTGCAGCAGAGGCCAATGGGATGTCTCATTTCTGCTGTCCCCTGCCTGAATGCTGGGACTGTCCCTCCAGCTGAGCTACTGCTGGTACCCTAGCACACGCGGATGCTCTGACCACCCTCTTTGCTAGCAGCAGCACCCCTTTGAGTCCTGTCACCTGCAATGGCACTGGTCAGACATAAATTCCAGCCTTTAATCCAGGCAGGCCAGGTCTCAAGTGCTGTTACATTAAACTACAGCCAGATGCTAGTTCCTGAGAGAACAGTAATGTCCAATCCTCCCAGCAACCAGGCCTGCCCAGCACCACTCTGCTTCCCTGCTGTGACTGATCAGACTCACCATCCTCTTCCTAAAACACAGCTCTCTGCACACACAGGAACGTTTCAACTCATCCCATCACGTTCCTCATCCTCACTGGGACGCTTCCCATTGAGCAACCATCTGCTCAGATGCCCTGGGGGTGTCATCTCATTGTGGGAGGTCAGGACAGCTTGCAGCAAGAGCATCTACCCTGGCAGCCACAGAGAGCCCCAGCCAAAAGGAGAAAGCCAGGGCAGGCAGAGGCAGCAGGCAGGAGCACTGCCTGCAGCAGGGCCTCTCCCTGTGCCTGGAAGGGTGTCAGGGTGCCGAGACACCCTGCAGCAGGCAGCCAGACCTTGCTCCGCTCCAGCAGCACACTGGGGCAGAGAGCTGGCCTCTGCCACCAGCGATGCTCCCTGGCTCTCACCTCCCTGCTCCTTCCAACCCTACGGAAGGGCTGGAAGCTCCTCTGAGACAAGCACAGCAGGTCCTTGTGCTCAGCAGAAGGCTGTCAGCGTGCCGTTCAGCAGCACACTCACTGTGCAGGAGGCAACCATCTAACGCTCCTCTTGGCCATGACCTCTGCAGAGCTGTGAAATTTCTCTCTGTTTCCGAGATCCATGTCCTCCAGGTCGTTGCCTTCACTAACAGCAAACTGCCCGGGAACCAGGGCAGGGAGCGACCCGTGGTGCACAGGCTGCAAACATCTCGGCTATTGCTGGGCAATGGCTGCTCTCCCCTCCCAAATGCAATCCATTCACTGCAGCTCGCTGCCGTGCCAAGAGAGTGGAACCCTTGTGAAACCAGATCCAAACGAAGCCAAGGTCATGGGGATGTTTCAAGATGAATGGAGCACTCCCAGAAGATGTGGGCCAACTGGCTCATGTACAAACCATTCATTCCATAGGATTCCCCTGTGTCGAGCCACACAGCCCATTCAAAACAAAATGAAACAGAAAAACCCCTCCACCAGCAGCCGGGGTGCTGGCTCTCTTCCTTTCCCTTCCAACCTCCAATTCCAGTTTAAACCAATGGCCAGGAGGTGGTTGTGGGGGGCTACCCAGGATGAGCAGTATCCTGAGGTTTCAGGTCCCAGAGAGGTAGTTTAATGCAGACAAATCCTACCACTGCCCACCAGCTCCTGGGGTGCTTTGCTCCCTGTTTTGGTCCTGCAGAACCTTTGCACAGCCCTGTTACCTGTCCTGAGTGGCTGGAAAGATGCTGCTGGGTATTAAACGAACATCTCACTTTGGATCCTGTCCAGAAAGCATATTAGGCATCATGGCAACCTCCCCAACCTCAGCGTGGCCTGAACTTAGTGGGATTTGTATCTGATTTCACCATGGGACCTGACAGTGCGCTCCTGCCTTCCTCAGAGAAGAGTGGAGTGAGGAGTGAAGAGGAGGAGAAAGGACAACCTGGTCTCACCTCTTGTTCTGAGAGCCCGTCGATGATTTCTGACACCTCATGCTCGCTGCGTGCAGCTGACATGGAGAGCCCGCTGCTGCCCCTCTGTCCTACCCTGCTGGGAAAGGGCAGTGAAACACTCAGATACTGATGCTCCATTTCATAAGCAGCAAAACACATTTGTGACAACTCAGTGGCCCTGTTGTCCTCCTTGCTGACCTCCACCATGGCCATATCCAACACCCCATTCATACCACCTCATCCCACGCTGCAGGAACGGTGCCTGCTGAAGTCCCATGGGCTCCCACAGCACTGTTCCCCGTGATCCCCAGGTTTAGGGCTCACAGGACAAGAGCCTCAAACCACCTTCCTTACCTGTGCCGACCTCCTGGAATGCTACAACAGAAGGACATTTCATACCCAACCATACACTTTCCCATATTTCATCCTGCTCATCGAACCACAGCAACAGCAGCACCAGTGTTAGCACCAAGCCATTAGCACTGCGCCGCTGCAGCCAGTTTGCAAACGCTGTGGGAACTTTTAAATCAAAACCAGCCACTGACACCCCCCCCCAGTATCATTCAATGTAACAGCCACATGTCCCATGGAATTAAAACTTCTCTTATTAAGCAGGTAACAAATTAAAACATTTCTTTCTCAGCACCATTTCTCCCCATCTCTTTAAGACAAAATAAAGACACTAATTAGGAGGTCTGGACCCATCTAGCTGTTAGTGGGGCATAAGATGGGGTGCTGGCAGAGGGGGTTTGGGTTCTGCACACACCAGCTGTCCCTGGGCAAGATCCTGGGACTGAAATGGGAAGGATGGAAAGTTTTCAGCAAGATCATGGACTCATGTCTCCTCCTGGCACAAAATAATGTGACCTCAAATTGTGCTTCCAATGAGGAGAAAAAACTGGACAGGGGATGGGAGAGACAGAGGACATTCTGCTCCCTTCCTATCATTTGTAGTCACTCCTACAACTTCTACACCTTTCTTATTCCTGCCCATGCTCTGATCAAAGCATGTGCATGTATTAAATCATCAACATGACCAAATGCATCTGCAAGTCTCATACATCTTAGTTTGGGCCCACCACTACGGCAACAGTTAGCACTGTCCTAGCCAGGTGCTAGCACAAGAGAGCCGCCCCTTGCTCCAGTGTGGCCAGCCAGGAGGTCAGCAGCGGAGGGGACTCAGGCAACCCCATTCCTGACATTTTTCCTTCTCTTTTGGCCCTGTGCTGAGCCATCCAGGGGAAAAAGCAGCAAAGCTGCTTGTCTGCTGGCTTCTGCTTTGACCAGACAGGGAGAAACGGGACTGAGAGCCACCCCAGCCCACTCCTCCCACAAACCAACCCCATGCCCATCCCCATAGAAAAGAGAAAGGCTGTCTGATACCAGCTCAGCCCCTTCCTACCGCTTCTCCTCTAACCTCTGCATGCGCTCTTGCAGTTCCCGCTGCTTCCGGATCTCCGGGAATTGCTTCTCATAGTATTCCCGCACTTTGCTCTCTTTGGCACGGCGCCGGGGGTTATTTTCGATGCGCTCCACTTTTTTTTCCCAGGCCTCCATCAGCTGGTCATAGCGCTGGCAAAACTTCTGTTCCTGAAGGGGCAGAGGGAGAGGGGGAGCTCAGGAGACATGCCTGGGAAGGGCAGCTCCTCCAGGCCTGTCCCTCCATGGCTGCTCAGGCTGAGCGTGAGGCATGGTGCTTAAAGGAATATGGTTCATTAGGACATGGACACGCTCCAGGGTCTGTGATCAAACCCAGGCTGAATGCTCAAAACAGGCCATCAGGTACCCTCAAGGCTTTTCCCTTCCAGCCCCAACGCCTTTGGCGAACCAGGACTCTCATCCAGTGCGGCTGACCAAGGCCATACAGTGTGGTGATGCCACCAGCTCCTCCACCATCCTGGAAAGCAGGAGCATTTCTTCAGCTGCTGCTCCTCCTTTTAGGCCCAAGAGCAGGATAAGCACATCCCCACTGATGGCAAACCCAGGCTCTGCATGGGGTTTCCCTGCCAGGTCCTTCTGGGTGACATTCTCATGGCCAGCCACCCAACACAGGTCCAGCACCTCGCATTTATAGGACTGTCCCAATAACCATGACATTGAAATATCACTTAAAACACCCCCCCAAACCAGCCTCTAACTGCTCCTCCCTCCTTTGGCCACTCTCTTCCTAGAGCAGAATGCCCATGGGCAGGCAAGGTCCACACCAAGGAGACAGCAGGGACAGAGTGATGGTGTCCACCCTCACGTGAAAGCAGCTGGGTGACCAGAGGGGGTTTTAAGGTTTCATTCTGAGTGAAACACATGCCTTGTAGGCCCCAGATCAGGAAGTGAAAGCAGATGTCACTGCAAAACCATCAGTGGCAAACCCCAGGTCGCCTCCCACCCGCCTGTTCTGCTTTCCAGAACAGGCAGCTCGGCACCGGCACTGGACCAGGCAGTAACTGAAGCGCAGCAACACATCCTGTGATCCCCAAGGCCCTTTGGAGGCACCTCAACAATAATGTGGGGTGGACAAAGCTCCTCAAATGCTAAACCTGATGCAGACTAACATCCCCCCCCCCCAAATAAACTAACTCCCATTTGTGCACCCAGAGCCAGAGGCTTTCCTGCCCCACACGGATGCACAGAAGACGCTTGGGTTTTGCCTAGAGGAGCTAAAGGAAACAGCCAGAAAACGAAAGTGAGGAATGAGAACAAGAATAAAAATGCCCTAAATGCCACTAAGGGAAATCTCACGCTATAGGTAATGCCAACAGCTCGGAGAAATCCCAGCTGCTGCATTCCTACCCCTCCCGAAGTGATGCTCGCAGCCCCCCGAACACAAGAGTTCCCACCCTGCCAGCAAATCTGCTCCAGCCTCCTGCTTTCAGAGCATCGCATTCGGAAGAGGCTAAAAATACCCTGCAAAGTTTATGAAGGCTCAGTGCTGGGATGCAGCGGGTGCTCTGTGCCGTGTGCCAGCCCATGGCACAGCCAGGGGACAGCCCAGCATGAGGAGGGCTTGGCCTGGTGAGAAGCTTTGAGGCTTTGAAAGGTCTTTTGCTCCCCGTGGGAATGTGCTGGTGCTGGGTCCCACATCGCTGCCACTTGGCGCAGCTGCTGGGCTGCTTCACTGCCGGTTCTTTTTCTTCCCTTCCCTGCACTCTCTGGGACAGCTCGATGAAAGCTTGATGCAGAATTCCTCTTTTAAGGAACTGGTATTTGCAGATAGAAAAAGCAACATCAACGTCACGCTGCTGACTTCCCCAGCAGCTCACACCCCGGCAGCAGGGTGGGCAGGACCAAAGCTCCCCACTCACACAGCTCAGCCCGGCAGAGCACAGCTTTGTTATGGACCCGATGAGCACTTCTGGCTCTTATCTGCTTTCTTAAAGCCCCTTCCCACCATGGGGCAAAGAGATCTTCCCTGCCACGCAAGCTTCAAACCCCACCACAGCAGGGCTGGGCTGCAGCATCCCTGTCTAGAGCTTTTTGGTCCAGCTGGGATACAGGCTCTCTGCAATCTTTTGCCGTCATTCGAAAGTCAAGATTACAGGCACCTTAGAGCACTGTGCATTCCCCAGATCTGCACAGCTCAATCACCAGGAGAAGCTCCTGGTCAGGCACTTTAGGAGTCTATTCCTTCTTCAAGCATCCTCGGAGCAGCTTTAAGTGAGCATGTCCGCTCCTGAGCAATCATCTGTGCCAGCGTTTAGCATTGGTGCTTCCTCTGCCCCCCTTCCCAGCTGGGCTCACCAGCCCATCAGCCTCTCAATCACACAAGTAAGTGATGGCAAGCCAAATCGGACTTGACATGCGTGTCTAAAAATGGATGAATAGTAACGCTGCCATAGCAGCTGAAGGCAGTTTGTAGGCTGTGCCAAGCCCGAGCCCTCCCGCAGCCCACGCTCTCACAGCTCCAGGGAACGGAGCAGCTCGTCAGAGAGCAGGGGAAGAGTGAAGGTAACAGGAGGAACCAGTCCAATCCCTATACAAGGCCCACAGTTTTCATTCCCTGGCTGATGGAGATGAACGCCTTATACTCAAAACATTCCCCTTTACCCTTCTCTCTCTGCAGTATCACCCCTCTGATGGCAGTTCATCATCCCTCTGATGGCAATTCCATCAACCGACCTTGGTGGACGCAGGAGGAAGCCCTGCACATCCTCTGGTGGGGCTCTCAGGGCTAGACCCTACTGAGACCAAGCTCTGACCCTGCTCCGGCCAGCCCCAGGCAGTGATAACACTCCAGAAAGTAAAAGAGCCAGAAAGAAACACTGGCACGTAGATGGGCTTTGCTAAAAATAGGGTCTGCTACAAAACAGGCAGAAAAATAGCTAAGCGAACCCATTTTGCAAACAGAATCAGCAAATGCATTCACTTTGCAAATTCAGCAACCGTATGTTGCCTATTTTGTAGAATAGGCAAAATGCTTCCCTAAACTGAAAAATCCCCTTTCAAGGACACTGAATAAACTGGCTGGCAGAAATTCACCTATTTTGCATGACAGGCGACTTTGGTGCACGCTGTATTTTAGGAACCGTGCCCCTGCAGCCTCATTAAACCTTCTCCCCCAGCTCCTTGATATTCACAACAGAACGACTCACTCTAGATTTAGCGCAGTAACAGGCTGTTTCCACCAGAAAGCAGCTCCTGGGCGCTTCCCTTTGGGTTCCAGTAAAGCCACACGGTGCTTTACAACCCCTGCTTTGAGGAAGGGAATATCAACCCACTTCCCACAAGTGCCCAAGTCCTCAGAAGCGGCAAGCGAGGTGCCCTGAGCAGCACCCATGCCCATGCTGCATCAAGCCCCTTGCTAGAAACCTGAGAGAAGTGTCACCATGGATTTAAGGGAGACACAACCAAGCCTCTGGAGTGCAGGATCTGTGGCTTTTGGAAGACCGCTATAAGGAAAGGAAAGGAACATGCCTTTTTCACCATAAATAAGAAAATAATGTGATTGCTGGCTCAGAAATGTCAGCATTGAAAGCTACTTTTAAAGGCAGGGCCTTCAAACCACTTCCCAGGCTTGTTATTCTGAATTCTTCCAGCGATTCCTCCAAGTCAGAGCACTTGTGTCCAAAACCAGCACTGAAGCCATTGACAAAACCTGTGCCACTGGCAACACCAGCGCCTGAGCCTCCCCCAGAGCAGTGAGACCGAGTCAGGAACCAGTATTTGCATCTTCCATGTAAAACGAGAAGCCCTGCGTTGAGCTGAATCACCCTGCACGGAAAAGTCCACCTTCCTGATGGGGCCATGGGTTGCTTCTGCCCAGAGAAGCTGTGGCTGCCCCATCCCTGGCAGTGTTCAAGGCCAGGTTGGATGGGCCTTGGAGCAACCTGCTCTAGTGGAAGGTGGCTCTGGCCTTGGCAGGGGGTTGGAGCTGGGTAAGCTTTAAGGTCCCTTCCAACCCAAACCAGTCTGGGGTTCTATCCTCCCTTCTGCACTGGTTTTGCCTCCCAGCTCCTGCTGAAAACTACTGCAGGCAACAAAAATGTGCAATTCTGTAAATCCCACTTGAACTTCATCCTCTATTTACTCAGCATTTGCAACAAATGCCTTTGAAGTCTCATAATAAACCCCACCTTACCCCTTACTTAACCAAGAACCATCTCCTTGAAGGATGCTGGAATTATGTCGCAGGCAAAGCCACCTAGAAACAAACTGGCGCAGAGCTGGAGTTTTGTTTTAAACCACAGATTCCTAGAACATTGTCCTGTGGTCAGCTGGAAACAGTCAGATCAGTCTTCAGACCATTTACTGGAAGCAGAGTCAGCTCGTTTCACACCTCTCTTTGGGTTCAATTACTCACAAAATAGACATTTACGCTGTGAATAGGCTCTCTGAGATCAATAAAGGGCTCGCTGTGATTAAGCCAACCCCATGTGTTGTCTCCACAGGGAGGGAGGTGCTGCCTGCAGCAGGATCAGGGACCTCTCCTTTGTCCAAGTTATTTTAAGGATAAGAGATGCCACAGCAATGCAACAAGCAAAGCACTGAGCTCCAGCACCTCTCCGCTGGGAAACATCCTTTTCTTTCTCACATAATAAATTATGTTGCTTAATACATGTAAAGTCTAAGGGAATGACTTACCCACTGCTTGCGAGCATGATTTCTCCTCTTAAAGTACAAAATCAACTTTTTCCGCATTGCCTGGTTTCTGTAAAAAGAAAGGAAAGATGAGAAGTGATTAATGAGGCAGCTGAAGTCCAAAGCCTGGCTCTTCCCACTCCCAAAGGAGTTCGCAGCGCAGCTTTCCACCTTAACTTGGAATTGCTTCAACTTCAGAGCAGCAAATGTGGTTATCTGGGGACCTTGCACCAGCTTAGAGAAAGACCAACAAACAAAGGAACTTCACCCACATCTGCTGGTAAAAGCAGGACTAAGGTTGAGCATTACATCCATACACTCCCAGTTCTGCAAACCTTTACCATGTGCTGTATTTATCAGGCTGTTCCTTGGTTATTTTCACATTTTGATGTGCAAAACCCAATGGGGTCCCAAGAGTTGGGGGGCCGAGGCCAAGCTGTGCATGGCAGCAGGTGGCTCCCCAAATAAGAGGCCACCCTGTGCCAGGGTCCCCGGGGCCAGCAGTGATGGAGCTGTCAGTACACCCTCCTCCCAAGGGTTATTCAGCCTGGGAGCTCCGAGGTGCTGATAAGGAGGCAGGATTGCAGCAGGGCTTGCATCACGTATCTCCTAACCTCTTGCTTTCTTGGAGCTGTGCCTAACACCACTGCAAACAAACCAGCCAGGAAAGTTCAGCCACTTGCAGAATTAGGACCTCAAGAGAGAAACTGGCCACTGCAACCACAACCAACCCAGCGTCTGCCCAGACACCCCTGGTTTCTTCTTCCTACTTTCTACAGACAGCATGACATAATTGCCCAGAGAGAAGCAGCAGCAAAGCAGAAGGGAGCTGGAAAGGCCGCATGAGCACCCAGAGCCTACACAAACCCAAGAGCTGATGGCCTGCCGTTGTTCCTGTTACCATTATCCACAGCAATAAAATCTCTAGGTAAAAGGTAGAGACCAGGGGCAAAGGAGTTCCCTTAAGTCTTTTATCCCGATTAAAGGCAGAGCTGCAGTGTGTAATTACTGATCAGGAGCTTAACAGTCTCATGCAGGCACGTTCTGCAGGATTTAGCAGAATGAAAAGACACCCATGCTCCTTCCTCATTCCCCTCCCTGCCTGGCTAATGGGGAAGGCAGAAAACACCCTCTTCCCCCACAGAGCCCTAAACCTCAGCAGCAGCAAGGTTTGGGAAGGGGCAGAGGGTCTTAGAGAGAGGACTGGGGGCAGTGCTGGCTAAGTTCGGGGATGGAGAACATTACAGAAAGCATCACAATTCTTAGTTTACCAAGGAGGAACCACATCAGGCTTAACTCTTGTTCTTAATAGTACCATTTGGATTTTGTAACTTCTGTCTTCCCCTCTTCATTAGTCACCAGAGGTATGGGATACACACAAAGTCACTGACCACTGCCTGAGCTGCACATCTTCACTCCCTTTGACTTCACCTTCAACGCTTTGGTGCAAAAATAGACCTTCCGAGGCAGCAAGTGGCATCCATAACTCTCCTACAGATGGAAAACACCATCTACCAGCTAGAAACAGACTCCAGGATCCCCAGCTCAAGCCTCTCAGCCCCAGATCTACTCCCACTTTCAAGCAGCATCAGCAGAAGGCACAGCCAAGTGATGGGGCTGATGCCTCCTGCAGAGCAGACATGGATCCACGAAGGTTTTCTGATCAAGGACTTAAGTATCAAGCCACATGATGATCATGCCAAAGGGTCATAGCTTGTCCCCTGGGGCCAGCACAGCTAAATCAACCCCTGTCCTCTGTACCTCAACGTGGGTGACACCCAGCAGCAAGGGGGGGCTTTGATACCCTGGCTGCTGGGTCTGTTAGCAGGAACCAGGAGAGTAAATAAAGTCAATTAGCATCTCTCCCACAGCTGATGGGTTGCCTTGAGTTTTGCATCATGGCTGACCTTGAAAGTGCTAATACAGGCAAAGATTTAATGGCTCCACAGCTGCAAAAATCAGGACTGCTTGAAAGCAGGTTTGTGTTTACCACCACCAAGGCTGAAGTAATCAGAGAGTGAAAGCATTGAAAACAACAACAAACCCCCCTCATGCCCTAAATGTTTTTGCCACTTTATCTTTGGGGTTTGTTGGCTGTTGTTTTTTGCATAAGGTCAACCTCTCAAAGGTTAATACAATCTTGGTACATATAAATCGGCTTCACAGTTTATCTTGCTACACGTACTGCTGTTACTTGGAAACCGTTTGCAGAGAGGTTAATTCGGGCCACCGGTCTCCAAAGCACACGCTGTGCCCCCTGAGCACATCAAAGAGGCCAGCCCAGGGAAGGTAGGGGCTGTCTGCTGGAGTCTTGCACAGGAATAACCCATGTGGAAGAGCACATGGGAGAGGTCACTCTTGCAGCACATCAACCACCCTCCATCGTCCTCCTCGGCAGCCTTCATCCTCGCCTGCAATGTTGCTCTCTCCATGGATGGAGACCTGAACACAGTCTCCACAGGGTGAGGAAATGAGCAGCTCACAGGCACAAGGAATGGAGGGAGGCTGCTTAGATAAAGCAACAGTGACTCTTGTGGACAGTTTGAAGTATTGCTGGGCTGGCACATCACACTACGCCGGGTCAGGAGGACATGCGGGTTCCTCATGATGCTCAGGCAGGCTGGGGTGGATGCAGTGAGACACGGAGCCTGCCAGATGGCACATTCCCATCCCTGTCATCAACAATTCATCTAACCATCTGCATTTCTGCCCTGGGCCCCTCAGCTCCCTGTGTACCTATGGGGAAAGACCTTTCTGGTGGGCTCAGTTTCACACAGTGCTCCCCAGCATTGCAATGACAGAGTCAATATGCATTTCCCACTTGACTGCTGCAGCGCAGCCCCAGTCTAACCCTTCCCTCTGGAGGCAGCTCTTCTCCAAAGTCAGGACGCCACATCTAGTTACGCTCTCCATGATAAAAGCTATTCCAGCCCTCTGGTCACCAGAGAAGCTTTTCCTGCACCTTCTCTTCTCTGCAGGGAAGTGGAGACCAGCCAGTGAGGGTCACACAACCACCACAGCCTTCTCCAGGGAGACATTGACCTTGTGAGCCTCTGCAGACCCCAGGCACAGTCCCCAGGATGGACTCAGGGACACGTGGTTTTCCCCACATCGGAGTCCCATTTAGAGTCTGTGGTGGCAGAGGCTCTGAACAGCATCAGGTCCCCCACTTTAGGGGCCAGTTACCAACTGGACAAGTGCAGCAAGAGCCTCAGTACCAGGCAGCAGTCTGAAACGGGGCACAACTCACGTGGGGAGGCTGGGGCAGCCCCACCAGCACCCAGCACTTCCCCACAGGCACTGACAGGCAGGAAGAAACAGGGATCAACTGAGGTAAACCAAAGCCACCAGCACAGGAAGCAGGATTCAAACACTATCTACAATGTGGGGTGTGATTCTGCAAGAGCTTTTCATCCTTGCACAACCCAAGCTCGTGAGCCCCACACTTGAGCCATGGGGAAACACATCTCCCACTCGGAGCAAAGCAATGGGAGCCCCGTGGGAGCAACCGCTTCCACCTCAACCGGCTCGGCACAAGGTCGGGTTTGTGTTTTGGCTCTCACAATGGAGCCAGTCAAGGGGAGAACCCATAACTGTGACTTTTGAGTTACTTGGCTCGGGTCCACACGAACAACTTGGCTGTGCTCTCTAAAGGATGTGTGCGCACGCATGCGTGTCGGTGCGGTGCGTGCACACGTGTGGATGCTGCCAGAGCCCTGGGATAAGACTCCCAAGGGTACAAAGAGCCGATGCACACCTGGCTGAGCCTGCCTGCCGAGACCTTCAGCCGGGGCAAGGCGAGATGAAAGGAAGTTTGCTATTTGATCAGAACTAATCAGGGGTATTTCATTACACAGGAACGTCTTTCATCAGACAGCCAGTGTAAACAAAGGGATCAAGCCTGCGAAGAGCGGCGGGGAAGGAGGCAGCGAGCAGCTGGCAAAGCCATTGTACAGCAAGATTGATCACGCAGGCGAGGGTCAGAAACAGAGGAGCCTCCTGCAACTCCAGCCAAACAAAGCACTGCTGCAAGACTGGAGAGCTGCAAACCATGGGACACGAGGAGAATGCTCCAAGATGAAACAAGAGGCATCGGAGAGGGTACAGAAATGGTTCTGTCCCCCCTAGTATGCCCATTCCTGATGCCAGGATCCCAAGCCACAGCTCAGGGCAGTCACTGATCCCATCCCATCTCTTAGCTGCAAGACGCCCCGCAGAGAGGGCAGGGAGCAGGTCACGCTGCTCACGGGTCATCGCGCTCATTCATCTGCTTGCTCTGGAATGGCCGGAGCACACAGCTCCAGCTGGTAATACACTGCAACCTATTAACCCCGAGGCAGGGCACATTCCGGGAAAGCCGGCTGTTTGGAGCAGTTTCTCTGCAATAGACAGAAATGCTGTCTGGGGATGAAAAGCAAAGCAGATCTTTAGCTGATTTACCCCAGAGACCTGCGCTGGGATGGACTAAACCCCCAGCACCATTAGCGCCTCTGAAAGCAGAGTGGCAGAGGGTTGTAACTCTGGATGTGCAGTCAGGCGGGCTGTGTTTGTGCCCAGAAACAACACTCAAAGAGAAAGAAGCCATTGGAAGTCTCCCAGCTTCTCAAATCATGTCCTCTGCAGGTTCAAAATGCACTCAAAGCCATCACTATAATTCATTAATAATAATTATAATTCATATAATCAATTTGCTTTGTTAATTCACCTGGTGGCTCACACGCTGAGGCCAGTGAGATGCTCCAAGGAGGAGATGCCTCAGCAAACATGGGCGCTTTGCTACCAGAGTCTGCCCTGGCCAGACCCCCAGCACAGCCCATCCAAGTCCCCGTGGTGCCACCTCCTTGGGAAGATGCTTCTACTGAGCTGCTCAAGTGAGTCCCTTGGGCAGCAGTTCCACAGTCCTTAACATGAGATTGGAAATTCATGTCCATCCCCTTTAGCACTATGAGGTTAGGACCAAAACAAGACAAGTCCAAGCACAGAAGCACTTGGTCAGCCACCCTTGTCTTCCCTCGAAGCCCAGGCTGACACTGCAAGCCCAAGTGTTGCAAGATAGCCCACCCAAACAACAGTACTTGGCTTTTTACTGGCAAGAGAAGGCAGCAGAAGGTTGCAGTGTGTGTCTCCATCATTTAGTAATTCATCACAAGGTAATACTTCTGCCCTAGTGCATGCCAACAGAGAATAAAAGAGATGAGAAACCTTGAATGAGATGAGCAGGGAGCTGCTAGGTGAATTTCTAATGAGGAAAATGTCTACAAGCACTAATAAAAAGACCCGAAAGAGAATGCATTAATAATGACAGGGTTTGGAAGAGCATTTGTGCTACATGTCAGGCTTCAACTATGAATTTAGAGGCAATACAGTGCTACTAAAACCCCTAAACAGCCAGTAATGAAAAGATCACTTAAATTTTCCAGAGTGACAAGTGATTTGGAAAGCTGGAGCTGCTCTGCTCTTTGGGGAGAAGGGTAACGGGGAGGATATTGAAAAGAAAAAGGTATTCAGAAGCCCCTAAACCTCTGAAATTCCTGACTTCAGACTTCTATTCTGCAAAGTCTCCTTATCCACCCCCCAGAACAAAAACTATCAGCTGCAGAGAGCAACCCCGATGTGCCAACGTTAACAGCGCACACAGCTTGGCTGGATGTGGACACACCAGAAATCAAAGCACACCAAGCTCTTGATCTGTTTTAACTGTACCCTCAGACCACAGTCCTCCAACACCCTCAAAGCATCTCGAGGGGATGCAGCCTGGTTTCACCCCAACATCTCTGAATTTCAGTGTAAGAGCAAGCAGCTCTGGAAGGAAAGGTTTAAAGCAACCCCTGTGAACAGCACCTTGCACGTACTTACCCTGGGCTTTCAGTTTTCCTTCCCTGTGCTTTGTCAAGGCTCAGAAGCTCACATTTCGCTTTCAAACACAAATCCCACAGACTGTGATTTCAAGATGACTGCTTCAGCAAAGGGGGGAGGAGAGTCCTACCAGGCTGCTTTTCATGGCTGACCGAGTAGGAATCTCCTGCTGGAGAGATGAAGGCCCCCTTGGAGAACAGACAGGTAGGCAGCAGGTAATTGATCCTGCTCATGTGAACAACATCTTGTCATTTCTCAAACACTGAGAGGAAAGGAGGTTCATACCTTTGGTGCCAGCAGTCTGGAGAACACGTAAAGTACTGCCACGGCAGGGCAGAAGAGCAGCTTTCATCCAGCTGGAAAAACACTGAAATAGGAGACCCAGACCAGATGCACTAGTGCTTAAATGGTGCACAAGCATCCTCTGCATTCGCTGCTGTGTTTCAGCAGAGTCTTTGCAACTTCCTTGGGTGATGCAGAATCATTCAAGTGGCCTCCAAGTTGTGTCTGGGGCTTGAAGGAACTTCTCAGTCCATTGTAAAGCCAAAAGGAAGATCCAAGCTAGCTATGGGGGCAAAGCTCACCCCATCCCTACGAACATGAGGGCACTAAAAGCTGTCTTGCTCTCTTCTTTCTTGAGGATTGAGTGGCAGAGCCTTTCCCTCCAACAAAGCAGGTATTTCAAACAGAAAGGCCATGCTTCCATCAAAGCTAGGTCAAGTCTTTGGAACACACCACTCAGCGGTGCCGGAGCTCACGCGGCAGATGTAGCATACAAAATTAACCATGTTAGCTTACAGCCTGCACTCACAGGTGAACCAAAGGGACCCAAGCAGACAGTAACTGAGCACAGAGAGGCAGCTAAATAGGACTCAAAAGCTTTTGAAGCTGCAAACACTGGAATGAACTGGGGCATGAAATTAATTTTAACTGTACTGAATAGGAGACAGGCCATAAACCTCCATGAAAATAAGAGAGAGGCAGCGTTTTAGTGGGAGTAGAAACTCTCCCCGTAACTCCCCAGTCAGCTCTGTTAGCATAAGTGACTCATCCCAGCTGAAAAGCAAAGCAAACAAGCAGGAAGAATTACACTAGTGTTGCAAGGCGGAGAGCATCGCTGGAGAGAAATCGAGGAATTCTGGCTTTGTGATATTCAAATGCCTTCCCACTGACACTCACATCCAGCTGAGAAAAGAAATCCACCCTAAGAAGTGCTTTGAAAGAAGAAAAAGGGTCTTTGTGAACAGTGACAGCCTGGTCATCCCCCTGTGCCCAGGTACGAGGCTACAAAACAGCTTCATGTGGGAGCAGCTGCTGTTTAGCACTAAATACAGTGAGGTTTTGCGGACAGAATCACGACCTGGACGATTTTCCAGCCAGCCGCCAAAAGGCTTTTTCACCACGGCTAAATCTGCATAGGGTGAAACTGTTCAGAACAACCTGCATCCAACTACAAATAGAACCTGCGGTGTCCTGGCAGTTGTCCTTCTGGCGCTCTAATGCATCGGGCTGATGCCTCCCAGCACTGTGAGGATTTACTCCATCTCCTACTGAAACAGCTACCTGCAGGCTATAGAGCAGAAGCTGCTCTTCTAGAGCAGAAAGGCACAAACCTATTACGAAAAGGAAAGAACAAAAAGTATCTTCAAATGCAGCCCACAGAGAGGTTGTAGGTCATGAACATCCAAGCATGACTTGGTCAAAACACTGAAGTTTAACATCTTGCTCAATGTCCCTGAATTATTTGCTTGGAAATCTTGATTTTGTATCTTCTTCCCAAGCATCCAAACATCCTTTTACGTGCAGCAGGAACACAAGAGAGCGCAGGACACACTGATTTCTCTGCACATCCATCAAGAAGGAGCACGCTGCAGCTCAGACCCCAGGACCTCCAAGAGAGGCCATGGTCCGAAGCAGCAAACATCTAGAGCCCAGATCGCTTGAGGGCCTTTTGCTGACCTAGATCTGTAAAGGCACTCTGCTGGCATCAATAACCAGCTGAAGGCAGCTAATTGTGAGGAGGAGACGGAGGCTTTTCATTAAAACATGTGGTTTCCTTCCCATTTTTTTGCAGCATTAATCACAGTGAACATTAAACCCAAACCTGCCCCCTCCAACCTCTCCTGGGTCTATCACCACCAACTACAGCCACATGGGAGGGCTGCCCTATGTCCAGGGTTAGGATAACCCTACAGATGCCTGCAAAATGCCTACAAGGGAAGAGATGGGGAGGAGTACCTGCTCTGATGGCATGGGAAGCTGGTTTGATGGGGTTTCTCTCCTGACCTGCACATTCAGTTCCCTCTTGTTTGTGCCTTTCAGGCAGCAACCAAGAACAGGAAATAATTCAAATCACAGGAAAATGTGATCACAAACCCACAGATATTGGCAGGGGAATGGGAGTGGGTGAAGGCTCTGGATCTGCTTTTAACTCATTCTTTCAAGGACAAAACCAGCAATCGGCTTGAAATTGCCACCTGCACTGCCCAACTTTTGATGGCTGAGAAAGAGAAGGGGGGCAGGGACTCCAAGAGATAGTGACTGCCACACACCATCAGTGCCAGGGGTGACTTACAACTAGCAATGTGGAGAGCACATCCATGGGCCAGCACCTGATGCTGTCTGAGGTGGTTTATCAGCCATCAATACCCTGAACTGATGACAAAATAGACTTCCAAAAGCAGGGAGCTGCAAGTTGCAGGGAGCACAGACCCACTGCCAGGCATCATTGCCTCTCCCAGTAGCAGGATTGTCACCTACTGCGTGTCCTTGCACAAGACTTGTGGCCAGGTTTGCCAAACTCAAACGACTGGAGTAAACGCATCAGCAACACAAGGAAACATCTGGAAGGAAAAAGCTACTGGGATTTCCCAGCTGCAGGAAAAGCCATCATTTCCCACCAATTTCTCCCTCTGCTTGCCCTCCCCATCAGCCCCCAGGAGATGATGCTGCCCTGTCCCAGAAGTGCATGGCATAGCAGCACCTTGGGTTTACAAACAGCATCCAGGCCAGCACGGAGTACCCCAACAGAACCCTCCTATTTGGGGTTCCTAAATGGGGAATGCCCAGCACCAGCAGTACGAGGGCTCAGGGATCCACTAAGGGATCCCTGAGAGAACTGGAAGGTTTGGGGTGACTGTGGGGTCTGAATGTTTCACAGCAAGTGCATTGCCTGGATGACACAGGAAGCTTTGGGTGGAGCAGGAACCGAGCGTGCAGCGAGCAGCAGGGTCACGTCACCAAACCCTTCTCCCCACAGCCCTGATGGGGATGGAGAGCACCTAAATCCCAGCAGCATCTACCACGCTCCCCTGTGGCAGAGCAGAGGTACATTACCTCTTTCCCTATGATCCCCTGGCATCAATTAACATACCAGTGAAGAGCAAAAGATGATTAACAGATTATTAAAGATGATAATCACCAGCTGACCAAGCCTGGACCAAACCAGACAGGCTGCAAGCAGCTCAGAGCAATCACTGGTTCTTTCAAAGGCAGATGAAAGTTTCAAGATCTGGTTTGACTCTTTAGATTTCCAACAATAATCATAATTACCGCTACTCTCATTATCTGATGTGCTTCTTCTATGCCCAGGAAGTCACTGTGGTTATTCAGTGCAGGTTGATGATTAAATCATGTATTGAGGTGATAAGTCAAATTAGATGACTGCTAAGTCTCGGTGAGTATCTTTGAAACAACCAGTTGTTATTAGACATTCAAGAGGTGTTTCATGAAAATCTAATTGTAATTGCAACTTTTCATTTTACCTCATCTTTCTTGCATGCAAACACACAGACACACGCACACCAGCAGCTGATTTATACTTCAGGATGCACAAAACACAGCATAAAGCACCCAAGGTGAGCGCTTGGGAAAACACCAAGAGATGGACCAGGACCCGCATCCACCCCACCTGAGAACATCAAACAGCACCTTCAGCATCCATCTGAAGCTATAGCTCTCAACTGCTGGGCTCCTGGAGCTGCTCCTACAGCAGGTTTGTGCTTCAGGCACCCAGAGCATTAAAACACCAGCTCTAAAGGGATGCTTGCAATTCCTCAGTAGCTTTAATCGGGGTCTGGAAGTGAGCTAGCATCCCTCCCGCTCCAGCCTAATGCCCAACCTGACATTTAAAATAGCCTTTATTGCCAAGTACTTACATTTTAATGTTTTCATGGTATTGCCTGGTGTCTGAAGGCTGGTTGTATAATGGCTGAAATAAAGAAGAAAAATGAAGGCATAAATGATACAGTCTGACATTTAGAGACTTAAACCCATCAGCATCAGCGCAGGTCCCTGTATTCCTGAGCAGCACCAGCCCAAGCGCCCATCCCTGTGCCCCACATCCCTGCTCCTGGCTGTACTGGAGGGCGCTGGCTCCCGGCAGCGCTGCGCTGGTCCTGGTGCATCCCAGCTCATCCCGGGGGAGGGCCGGCAGCACTCCAGTGAGCTGGCTCACAACAAGCACTGTGCGACGTGGTCCAGATAAAAGCGGCGGGGCCGAGTACGTGCTTGTTATCCATGGGCTGGGAAACGCAGTGCGCTTCGGAACATACGGCACGGGGGAGGCGAGGGGAAAGGGGGGCTCGGGGAGCGGGAAGAGGCAGTCTGTGTGCTGCAAGTTGTTATATCTATGCAGCAAAAGCCTGCCTGAGCTCTCCCAGGGAGCCAGAGTGGGGAACTGCAGGCAGGACAAGTGCTCACCACTGTGGTTTCCAGCAAAGCCAGAGGCAGGCCGGTCCCCAGGCATGTCGCTGCAGTCCCCCAGCACCCATGTGTAGAGTGATGCTCCTGTCTGTCCCTCAGGAGGGGCAACGGGCTCCGGAACGACCCATGGTTTGCCCTTTGGAGAGCTCAGTGACCACGACTGTCTCCAACACAAGATGCCAGCACCCGTCACACGGCTTCTCTGCACCCTCACCCTTAGTGGGGATGTGACAGGGCCCTCTACGGGGAGTCACAAGAGCTGGATCCATCCCTGGCCACTGCCCCTGCTGTAACTCCCATCCCATCCACAGGGTGATGTACCTTCAGGGAACATGCCAGTGTACAGAGTCCCACCTCTGGAAGGGAGAGATGCCACAGAAACCATGCTCAATTCCACCCGTAGTGATTAAGAGCTCAGGCCATGCTCCAGGAGCTGCCACCAGTTATGACTATATAAGCAGGCTGACAGGGTGCACAGGATTAAGCCTTTCACTGCTATTCTAGTCATCAGCTAAGCTGGTGTGAACATGTCCAAGGCTGTGCTAATCAAAAACTTGCCCTGGCCCAACCATCATCAACTGGGCACCCAACGAGCACAGCTCCTGTCCAACCACAGAAACAGCCCAAGTCTTCAGGCAGCTCATCCACAAACCTTCACCAAACAAGCTGTGAACAACCCACCACCTAAGGCGGATGTGTGATGGCCAGGCCCTGGCTGAAGGCAGCATCCTGGCCATGGCTACGTACAAACCAGCTCACCTTCCTACTGTGGTCATACGGCTGAGGCTTGAGGTCCACTCGATTTCATCTCAGAATAAACATAGAAAAAGAGCAAAACAGCTGCTGAACATCTGCACAGCCAAGTGAGCAGCACTGGAGAGGACAGGACCCCCAAACACAGATGGGTCCCTTTCTCCTCCAGTTTGAAGAAGGTGTAATTCTCACCTCCTCCACAGTATCTCCCCATCACAGGTGCTTGGCAGAGGAACTTGTTTTTCCACACAGCCAGCTCATCTCTAACTGCCCTGTAAAAACAGATCCTGCCTCACCTTTCCCTGCCGGGACAGCCACATTGATGTGCACAGGAAGGAGACTGGGTTTAGCTCTCCCTCCTCTCTTCACCGTTGCATCTTGGCACCAGCAGCTTCATCAGCTGCTTTTCCTGGCTGCCCCTGAACGTGTCCCTCTTTGCTGGGAAAGCACATGTAATCCCCATGTGGAAAAGGCATGCAGAGGAGCCCAGGCAGATACACGTAAGATAAACTGCTGCATCCCAGGAGGACTGCTTGGGATCTGTTACCCTGATAGGGGACAGTGGGCTGTGAGTGTGCCAGGGGACACCAACAAGGAGACAGGCAGCCACACTGCGATGGCAGAGCCAGGGCAGATGAGAGGGACAAGTCAGTTCTCCAGGAGACCTCAGTGTGTTCCTCAGGGGCATTTCTATCACAGATCCTCTTAGATCTGCCAGTCCGACTCCAGGCTCAGAGCTGGCTGTGCACTTCATGCTTGGAAGGCTCAGAGGAACACAGACATCTGTCTCATCACGTAGCAGGTCTGCGCCATAGAGAGATGAAATCAAGCTGGGGGTTTGGAGCATCACATCCACAGCCACCACCCTGGAAAGGCTTGAGCGGAGGAACCAATGGACGGCCTTGACCAGTGACTGCTTCTTGGAAGAGGAGTGCAGGAGCTGGAAATGCTGATAAATAACAGCGCCTCTTCCCTCTGTGCTCGTAAAAATCACAGCAAAGAACCCGGTGTGTGGTGATCCACAGAGACCTTCTCCTGAGAGAAGGTGGTGGAGTAAATGCCTGGGCCAGAAGATGCGCATGTGGACATCACGGATGCCCTGATGCCACTCAGCTCACCACATTCTTTTCCACTACTACTGATCTATGATGTACAGAAGTACCTAAGTTCTTAGTTAGCAAACCTAGGTGTTAACAGGCAAGCACTGGAACACAGTACTTCACAAGAAACGCCCAAATATTCACAAATAACAAACTCTGGGATCCAAACCCAAGATCCATGTGACGCCAGCATCTTAGAGAGATCTCTGTCTGCACAACCTGAGCACTCCATGCAGTGGAGCAAACCCAGGAGACAAGTTCTACCTGCCCCATAGAGAACATAACCTCGCAGATGAAAGAGTTAAGAGAATCTTTATTCTCAACAGGGCAGGGACTGAGAAACAGCATCTTCCCTCAGAGCCATCCCCAACCTGCTCAGAATGACAACAGTCTCAATGAGTAAGCAGGAGCAAAGCTGACAGGTCAGATGGGTAAGGTGATGTTCAAAACATCCTCAGTGTTTCTCCAGGGTAAGGGACATGAAATGCATTTCTCTGGGGGATGACATACAAGAAAAACGTAATTGCAATGCAAAGCTATTACTGAAAACCACCTTGCATTTACTGTAAGCTCTTTAAAACTGAATGAAAGGTCCCGGCTGCTTTCTGGCCACTGCAGTGTTCAGACTACACATCTCACTGGGGAAAACACGGGGTCGCTTAAAATGGTACCACTACACCACAGGGATGAAATGAGCAGAGTCCTGGTTTACCCAGTCACAACCTTCTCCTGACACAGAGGAGAGTGCCAGCTTCCAGGGACCTGAACTGGATCCCTGCTTCCCAGCGATTCCTGGGCAGGGGGCAATTCCCACCACAGGGACAGGGGGAAGAGCCCAGCAGACAGGATGGAAGGGCACCAGCAAGGAGAAATGGGTAAAGGGGTTCAAGGACAAAACTGAGGATCCTCTGAAGAGGATGAGACCTGAGTGACACCTGTAAGACAAAAGGTGCAGGGCCAGACCTTGTAAGGTCAAAGCAGGGAGAAGCCAGGAATCAGCAACAAACACCTGATGCTTCCTTGAGGTGAACAACCCAAGGACACCAGTTTCAGTGAAGAGGCTGTAAGCCTGAAAGCTCAGGGGGAGCTCTTTAAAAGACCAGTCAGGAATTACAGTTTCCCATCAGAGCCATCTCCCAGCAGCTTCCAACTTCATGGGAAACCCACGACAGCCACAAAACGTCTGAGTAAATCCCTACTTACACTATACTGGAATGCTTTCAGAACCCTTTCTTCTAGCTAATGCTGCAGGGAGCCTCAACAAGCCAATCAATGTGCTCAGGTGATAGGATTTCTTTCTTCATTCAAACACAACCCCCTCGGCACAACCTGCTGCCAGCAGGACAGAAGGCAGAGCCCCACCACAGCCCTCAGTAACACCAGCACAAGGAGGGGACACAGCCATGGCTCCATCCTGCAGCAGCATCACCTCACCTTGCTCACAGCCATGGTTTGCCAGTGCTGTGGTAACCTCTGGCCTCTCTCTGCCATGACTAAACCCATCTCCACCGTGACCTCTTGTCACACACCATCAGCCCCTGGAAGCTGCCCTGCTACTGAGCTCACATGTATCCGTCACTGCGGATTAAACGCCGGAACCAGAGCTCTCAACAACCAGAGCCCACAGCAATGCAAGACCCTGCATTCTGCTGACAGCCACCACTGTTCCTTGAAGAGGTTTTGCACGGGATTAGCACCAAGCTGCTCAACCTCTCTGTAAGAGCCTCCTTGGATGTGTCTGTGCTGAGGCTGATGGAGCAGGGGTGCACAGAGCATGCAAAGCTGCTTCCTTTCCAACTCAGAAGATCTGATTATTCATCCTGTCTCGCAAAGGCCGTTGGCAGGTCCTGGGTGCTCTTTTGGCCAACATAACAGGGGGGCTGGGCCATAGGAAGTGTCTCTGGGCAGCCAGATGAGACATTCTGCAAGGCACACACAGAACCCAACTGGGGTTTTGCAGGGTGTTCTCAGCAGAGGTTTCCCCTGCCCTCTGAGAGTAAGGAAGGGCAAGAGAGGAGAGGTGGGACAGGGTGCTGCTACAGCTCCCCCCTGTGCAGTGTCAGCAGCCAGGGACAAAGCATCAACGACCCAAAAAAGGGGGAAATGAAGGACAAAAAGGAGGGGGAGGAAGGAAAAGGAAATGTAACATATTTTGATGACAAAGCACCAACCCCAGGCAGTGCCAATCTTCAGAGCAGAAAGACAGCAAAGGGTTTGACCCCGGTGACTCAAAGCAAAAATAATGAGCACTACCTCCCCAAACAAGGAAGTGGGCTTTGACACGTAGCAGTGAGCACTAATTCCCTTGTGACCTCTCCCTTACACACCCAGGGAAGATAGCAATTAGTACCACCTCCACAAGGCAAGGCAAATTACAGCTGCCCAGGACTGTGACTGCTCACTCCCACCTCACACCCCACGGCCAGTGCAATGCAAGAGGATGCGTCTGTCCGCCCTGGATCCTTCCAGCAGCATCACTGCAGATGCACCTCCTCCAGGCACCCTTCTTCAGGACTCAGCCCCTCAGGGGCTGTTTTCAGGCACCCCTCCAGCAATCAATCGCTGCATTTACAGCTGGATTTTGCTGGATGAGGAGGCAGACCCTAATTGGCAATTTATGAGAAGTCGTTTTTTCCCAGTTGCCCTGTGCATGAGGGAGACAGGAGTAGGATATGTGTGAATTCCAGTACCTGCAGGTCACTGTAAACACAGTGCTTACAGAGCACCCCCCTCTGTCTGTGGGGTGGAACAGGAGAGAGATGAAGCCGATGAAGCCAACAGCATCCCAAGCAGAGGCAAACTGTGCCAGAGCCCCTTCCATCACTGCTCTGCCGCAGTACACGTGGATTACCTAAGGGTTAAGGCCCTCCGAAGAGGGCTGTGGATCTCTGCCTGTGTTTCAGTACTCCTCTTCGCTTCCTGCCTTGGTGCTGTGCCAGCGAGAGGTCCGGGCCAGCAGCAGCTTCCTCTGACAGCTCAGACACATACACAGGGTGCTGTGCTCACTACCCAGGGACCTCTGAAAGCCCGCATTGAGAGGTAACACTCACCAGCTCCACCTGAGGACCCAGTCCTTCCAGGATCCGGTGGGCAGCCTCTGCCTTCTTCTGCATGGAGAAAGGGGAGAGAGAAAACCAAGTTATTTCTGCCATCAGTTACGGTCGCAGCCCCTGCTCCAGCCCTTCCCCTGTGCTAAACCCCCTTCCCAAACCTCCACAGAGCTGTCACAAATACCACCCTGAATGTGAACAGAAAGGTTCAGATCATCCTCTGGACCTGCAGGAAAGCCCCACAGGCAAAGGGCTCTGGCATTTGAGTTATCCTGACTTTAACACATCTGAGCTCTGCCTGTGGAGTGACCCGAATCCCCAACCCCATTGGGTGCAAGGGGGATGATTGCACCCATCACCTCTGTATGGCTGCCCATCAAGGAGGAGGGAGGACGAGCCAGCAGCAGAGATGCCCTTTCTAGGATTCATTACTTCACAAGCATGTGATGTTAGATTTGAGCTGCCCTTGGCTCCTCATCTTGTACCTCCCCTTCTCTGCCCCCTCCCACCCCCAGCCAAGCTACCTAATGCCTATTAGAGGTAAAAAACACCACCAAGGAACATGTGTCAGGGGCTGTGCTGCGGTTACTAATTAAACAGGCCTGGAAAGAAGACATGGGTTGGCTGCAGCAGGAGCCTAAATAAAAGATGACATTTTCAGTAAACAGCACTTCCTTACAAAGCCAGTCTTTAAGTCGGGGGTTACTGACAGGTTTGATACATCCAGATCATGATGAGCCACGAGGCTGAACTGATAAAGGCAAATACCTGCCAGCAGCAGGGCTGAGGAGATGGATTTTTGGAGGTGCTTGTTAAACAAAATAGGTGATTTTAGCTATTTTGGGGTAGGGAGGAGAGAAAATCCACAGCTGCCTAAAACAGGGGTGAAGGAGCAGTGGGCAGAGCTGGGCTTCCCCAGGATTTAAAGGGAGGGGGGGAAAACCCTTTTTGGAAGCACATTCAACATTTTAACCCAGTAAGCACTAGAGCCCTGGGGCTGGGGAGGGCTGAGCTCTGGGGGCTTTGGCAAGCCCTGGGTGAAGCCCCCTGGGCAAGGATGGGATTCCAGCTCCAGGGGTCTGGCTCACACTGCTCTCCCTTTGCTGTAGGGGCTGACATGGCCAGCAAACACCCCCACAAAACCAGCTTTATGTCACGACACAGCATTAAGCGTCCTCTGCGGTTGCACGACACGTAAGGGGAAGAAAGGACCTGACCCACAGGGGAAGCAAAGTGTTCCCAGAACCAGGACCTATCTGCAAACCACAGCACTCACATAGCTTTAGTGCCACATGTGGCCTGACCACCACCACGAACCAACCCATCTCATGAAACACCCCATCTGCTATAGAGCACCTGCCTCTTCCACTCAAGATCCCTTCCAGAAAGAGGATATCCCAACAGGATTGTCAAGTCCCAGCTAATGCAGCACCCAGGTCTGCATCCTGAAGCATCCTCCAGCTGATGATGGGGAAATCAAACCCCACCGAACACAGCCTGGCCTGGCTCACCCGGAAGCATTAGACATTTCTGCTGCTGTGCACCTGATTCCATTAACAGGAACAAGCCAAGTCTGCGCAGGGTCTTGCCCCTTGGAAATATTCATCACACAGAGAACTCCGAGCCAGAGCTCAATAGTTTGGTCTCCACGAGCTGTAAAACCTGCTGAGCTTGGAGAACATCAGCACTGTGGCATTTGAAAGTCTTAATTAAAACCAGGGGTAAGATTTTTCAAGAGGGCTATTAAAACTGCTACAAAATACTCTGCATTTGCTGCCAAGAGTGCGATGGGGCCAACCACCACTGCTTGCTGGCGAGGGGGATGCATCAGCTTACCCAAATCTTTTGTGATGCATACCTGGGTCAAAAACAATCAGCAAACCATTTAATTGCAGTCAGTGTAACTGTGGATAGGAGCAGGTCCAACCACAGGTCTGTTCTCCTGGGTACCAGCCCTGTGAAGGATGCTCTGGCAGCGCTGGATGGCGCAGCCTGGAACCGCTGCTGCTGCAGGAGCGTGTGTACAATGCGATTAACTTCAAGAAGAAGCTGAGTATGTTCAGCTGCTGCATTTGCCATGTTTAGACAACTTAATGAGACAACCCAGAGGCAAATCACCACAGGCAGAACATGTGGCGAATCAAGAAGAATGACAATTTGTCTTGCATTAACCGACTGTAATATACCCATCTTCCCGAACGGAAGATCAGGAGGAGAAGCTATTCCGAGCACGTCATATCTTTGTACGTACACAAAGAAATGCCTCTATCTTGAAAGCTGCCCAATTAACACTTGACACCCGCTATAATTGCCGCTGCTCCCTGCTGCATTTATCAGATCAGAGCAGGACTGTAATGAGCTGTCTGAAAGGCCACGCAGACCGAGGTGAGAGCTGGTGGCTGAACTGGGAAGGACACATCAACAGCCAGCAGAAGGTTCCCATTAGGCTAGGGCTCATCCCGAAGGATGGACAGACAGAGGGGATCCTGCTAGCCAGAAGCCTGGCTAGAGAAATCAGGCAAACCTCAAACTGTTCAGATGCAAGGGCAGCCTCAGGACCTTTGCTGAAGACCACTGGCTGCCCTGTTCAATCCTTTCCTTGCCAAAGGAACACCTAGGACCTGGTTCTGATATTGATTTCATTAGAAGTACAACTGGTGATTGACACTGCAGAAGGAAAACAAAGGGTTCATCCCATATGTGCGGAGTAACCCCACCCATTCCTGCAATCCCTGTTACTTAACAGGAATAAATGCATGGGGAAGCAAACCTAAGCCATTACTTCCGGTGGGATGCATGAAGAACCCCACCAGTTCTATAATCCCTGCGCAGCTCCAGAGCAAGCAGCTAATGATCCCTTTTCCCAATTTCACACAGAGTCCTGGAATACTGCTACAGCCCTGGGAACAGCAGCATCTGCAGAGGGAGTGAAGCCCTGGGGCTGAATTTTGCTCTCATTTACATCAGCCACTTTGCTGTAGTGGAGTAGCTCTGGGTCCGGCACCAGCACAGCAAACCCTGGGCACTTCCCTCACATACCAGTCCTGTGGGTGCATCTTCAGCAGGATCGAGGTCTCTCAAGAGGTGAGGCTGAAATGCAAACACTGATCTGTGTCCCTGCAGGGCCCACGGACGCAAAAGCAGACCCACAGATGCGCCAGGCAGCAGCAGCTACCCCTAAAGAACCTCCCTCCCCATGGGCAGGGACACAGGCAGGCAGACTGCGCTCTTACCCCATCTCACACTCCTCCAACAGGCTCGCAGCTAAAGAGATCTTCGCCAACACCAAAAGCCTCCCTGCAGACTAGGAAAACCTCCACTCTCGCCTAAAAAGCATTTGGCTTCCAAAGCAAACTCCAGCCCCTTGTTTTTGCTTTGAAGAAACTCAAAATAGGATCGGGAGGGGGAAGCAACTTCCCGGCCATGTGAGCTCCCGCGGGGATGATGAGCTGACCCCACGAGGCAGTGGGAGCATCCGAAAGCAGAGGAGGGAGAGGCCGGGATTTTGCGTGGGCTCCTCTTAAAGCCAAGTTTAAAAATGGAAGAGGAGGAAGCACGAGAGTTATTTTGAGAAAGCGGATCTGAAATTAGGAGGCGGCATTTTCTTGGCCTGACTCCAGCCACGGCTCCATGCAGCACAAAGCTGCTGCAGCTGAACCGTGCTCCTGGGGTTATTTATAGCAGCCCGTAGGCAGCAGCGCTGGGGAGTGGAAGGGTTTCTATTTGGGAGCAGGCATGGAGATAAGCAAAGCCCTTTGACAGCCATTCCCTTTGGCGCTGGGAAAATTCCTGTCCCGGCAGCATGATGTCCCAGCTTGAGGCACTGCAGGAATGGCGTGGCGAAGAGGCAGCTAAAACCCAGGAGGAGTGTGGCTGAAGTCAGCAGAAATCATGGAAACCCTCAGGCGAGACACCTTTCTACACGAGGCATAAAGCAAATAGTCTGAGGGGATGCAAAGGCCTTACCTCTGCGCCAGCATCTGCTGGGACCAAACCACACAACCTGGCTGTGCCGGTCCCATGGGGACAGGTATTCATTCCTACAAGCACAGGTACTAATTCTTTCCCCTTTAAACCTCAGCATCCTCTGTCCAAGAGCCAAACCACCCAGCAATTTGCTGCCTTGCCCACAAAGAAGGTGGGACAAACCCCAGTGCCATGGGAAGGGAAAGCAACGCTCTTCCCTCCCCAGCTCCCACAGCCAGCAGGGATGGCCACCACCGGTGCTCCCAACCCAACTGTGGGAGCCCAAGGATACGTGCTCTGCTCTGGGTTCTCCTGGAACCCAAGTGTCCCTGAGCATCAGGGGACACTGATCAGAGGCTTGCCCAGAGAATCTGTGGCTGCCCCATCCCTGGCAGCGTTCAAGGCCAGGTTGGATGGGGCTTGGAGCAAGCTGCTCCAGTGGAAGGTGTCCCTGCCCGTGGCAGGGGTTGGAACTGGATGAGCTTTAAGGTCCCTTCCAACCCAAACTGTGGCTTAATGTTCCACCATTGGAAACAAAAGGTCAGCATAGCACAGAAGGCTTTTAGAACTCAAAGTCTTAGCCCTGGAGCAGCTATGGCAAAGCTCTGGTCACCCAACCCAAGGAGCCAGAGCGGTGCTCCAGGATCTGCCTTCTTCCTCCAACAGATTTGGGTTCTCTGCACTTCTCATCTCTATTCCCAGGACCTGAAAATGCAGGACATGGCATTATCTGGTCTGGGCTCATCGTGGACAAGGCTTCCAAGTCAATGCACCTACTGGGAACGCCAGATCCTGAAGCAGACCTCAAAACCAGACATCAGGACCATCATCCAGTGCTCCTCTAGACTACTCAAAAGCCCATTTTGCATCACCAAGCCAAGCCAAGGCAACCCAGAATAGAAGCTACCAGAAACAAAAGCAAAATGAAGAAGGCCCTTTCAGCAGCCAAATACAAAGTGCCTCCACCCCAAGTACCACATAAAATAGGATATGAAAAAAAATCCCTGCACATTTAAAGCTCAAAAGCATTTCCACTGATAAGGCTTTATTTACTGCACCAGCTCTGTGCTGACGGTGCAGGCCTGATTCTTCCCTTTCTAATGTAAATCAGGAGTTCATAGAAAATCAGAGTCATACAGACATTAAATCCCCATGGGATCTGAGTCACGCTCAGTGCCTTTGAGTAGTTAACGGCTAGATTATACTTTGCAATGCTAAAAGTGTTCATTTATTTATTCCCTTATTTATGGATGGGGCATTAAAGCTTTATGAAGGTACGCGAGGAGGGTAAAACGGATAGCTGGGAACACGCTCCGCACAGACACAACAGCAGCAGGGGGTGGAAAAAGTTCAAAACAACCCTTTGAATTCCAATTTTCCAGCATAATGCCGAGGTTGGAGATAGATAGCTGTGCCCTTTTGAAGGAACAAGCACCGAGACAGAAAACGAATTAAAATTTAATCTTATTGATTTCCACCAACTCAATCCCAAGAGCGAGACAGACGCTGCTGCCGGCTTCCACTGCCTGCACGGCATCAAACCCAGTTTTACAGAGGGCTGACAGCACAGCAGCGATGGGCTGGCGCGGCTGTAAGCATGCAGGGGTGACACAGGAGGACGCCGTGCTGCGGTGGGTCACAGCACACAACGTCCCCTCCCTGGCGTGATGGTGGAGGGTGAAGTCACACCGTGTCCTGACGTGACCTCATCCCGCTCTTATAAATGAGCTCAGTGTTTCAGAGGAAGGTTGACGTGCTCTTGTTTGCAGGGACAGGTCTGACACAAGGATGAAGGCTGCTTTTCATCTCCTGGTCTCCGAGTGGGAATCCTGCCTGGCTCTGATGCACAGCAGGTCTGCGGAGAGCCTTCAACCACCCAGATCTGGAGCTGGAGGTGGTACATGCAGGCTCCACATTGTCACAACGGTCAGAGAGAAGGCACCAGCGAGACTGCATGCACGCGTGCACGGTAACTGATGGTGGCTTTGGGTACGCAGGGGACTTGGAGGGGAATTCACCCAGCCAAGTCAAGGTGGGCTGCTGGCAAAGTCAGGGATGCCGCAGTGCAGCTTCCTCCAGGACATGCCGACAAGGAGAGGTCAGCCAGCCCAGCGTCCCAGGAAAGGCATGGAAAGAGATATGGAGCAACAGGAATGCTGCCTTCCTCCCCATACTTAGCAAGGGACCTGGAAATTTCCATTTTAAGCACAAAAACATCTTCAAGCCCAGGTATGCTCAATCAATTTCAAGAGAAGACGGATGTAAGGAATCCCAGAATGGCCCTGGGGAATAAAGCCACGGCTAAAAATATACACAGATGATCTGCCCTGGTTATGGGGAGCTGAGGTGGAAGAAACCTGAATTCTCTCGATACAATAACACATCCCAGAGGGGCAAATTAAAGCCTGCACAGAAGCTGAGCCACACAGATACCTCCTCAGAGGTACCTGACCCAGCAGGGATCAGCTTCCCCCCACAGCAGAGGTGCTAAAGGTCTCTCGTACGGTTTAATTTAGATCCCCCACGCCCGCATCACTGTCAGTCTTTAGAGTGCGCAAGATGCCCACCGCAACCCAATCTCCCCAGGTAGCTCTGCATCACCATGCCAGCACCCAGAGGGGATGACCCCATCCTGCATCCAAAGCGGTCCTCTCAGCTCCCCACTGTCTGACTGATCTCAGCGATCGCAGCACCCACCACTGTTTTCAAACATCGCTCTGTCTCTTCAAGGACTAAAAGCACTTTTGCAAATAGGACTGGGATGCGTCTGAAAATGCTGCCCACTGTTTTTTCGCAGTTTAGTCTACGGATCGTACCAAAAATGTTAACTTCCACTCTCATACATCCTGTCAGAAACGGTACAGTTTGCACTCGCAGCTGAATTCCTGGCTTGGACACATGTATGTGTGTTTTTATGTGCTATATTACAAACATCTCCCAAAAGGTACTGTTTTGGGGGTGCACAGCTTATCTCTGGAGACAAGGTAAAACAGCTCTGGTCAGCACATACCCAGGGCAGAAGGCACCTGGATCTTATATATCAACTGCCTCACTATAATCCAAGGCTCCTAAAACCTTCCCAAATGCAACCACAGCCTCACAGTGCAGGATTCCCCTGCAGCCCCTCTCCGCTCTTCCTCAGCACAATCTGTACAGGCAACTTGCTTTCCCCAGAAATCAATTACTTGTCCAGCAGAGCGTAGCAGGAGGGGATTGCAGGTCACGTTTCCCACAATTATCCTCTCCAACGCCAAGGAACTTTTCACATCGTAGGCGTTAAGTAGGTCACAAGAGGGAAAAGCAGCGTGAGGGGCATTTAGCATCAGCGAACCTGAACCTGGGAGAAAACGGGATCCAGGCTGGCACCGACCCGCATCCCAACCCCTCATCCCTCCGCAGCACAGCAGTGAGAGGAATGTATAGACTTCCCGATGAACCATAAGCTAAAATTAGAAGCCATTCACCCCTGCACAGCCACAGTTATCCAAAAGGAAAGTAGGTCACAGAATGGCTGGCTAACTCGATTTTCCGGCCTTCCGAGCTGCTCTGTCCTCACGTTACCTCTCCTCTCCCAGGGCCTGTTTTTGGCGTCTGCTTTGTTCGGAGTATAACTGCACACAGTGTGCGGCTCCGGCACAGCCTGGCAGGAGCGGTGGGAACGGGCACGGCAGCGCCCGCGTGCTCAGGGAAGCACAGACCCGTGGTTCATGAGGGATTCAACCAGAGCCAGGCGACAGCCCCTCCATGAAGCGCATCGCTACCTCCCACCTGCTCCGGGACCGGCACAAGGGCTGGCTGCCTGCCCCTTCCACAGCATTGCTCTTCAGAGATCAGTTCAGGCTCTGCCAGCTCTTCTGGGGTGCTTCTTCCCCAGGCCTAAATATCCTCTTTTCATTTGCATCTCTTACCATGCTGCCTTCCCTCAAGCAAGCCACAAGCTGAGCGAGGCAAGCAAATCGGGATGCTCTTCCCTCTGTGCGCAGGCTGGAGCCATCACAGCCTATTTTCCTGCAAGCAGACCTTGAGGCATCCAACTTCACTGCCCTGCCGCAGCACAGAAGAGGCCAAAAGGCTTTAAATTTGGCTCAGGGACCTTCTCCGCTCTAGATCAATGTGTCTCTGTCTGGCTCAAGGCCCCGTGCTCCTGCCAACTCACCTTGCAATTAAGTGTTAAGCTGCAGCAAAGCCACAGGTCAGCACAAGCATGCCTGGGGCTCTCCCCGTGTTTGATACATGGCTGCGTCTGCTGCCACCAAACCCACCCAAAGCAATCTGATGTCCAAGCACCAGCCACTCTTTCCCACCCATGATCCTGATGCTGCTCCCTCTTCCAGCTTTCCTCCTCCTGGCCCCAAGGGGGAGAGCAGTCATCACCAGAAGGCGTCCCAAACGTGTCCAAGACAGGTGAGAGGCTCTAAGCTGAGCCCAGGGATGGCCTTTAGATGGACAATTGCATGCTGGATCCTGCCTTTGCTACTGGAAGCACAACAAAGGCAATGCTGTCAGCAAGGCTCAGCACACCCTGCCCCTTACAGCCCACAGCTCGGCATCTCCCTGCTGTGGTACTTAAAGGGGTCCTACACCACCAAGCTTAAGCCATCACAATTGGCCAGCAAGGATCTGTTGACTGTCCATTGCCCATGTCTTCTTCAAAGGCGGAACATCCCTCCAGGCTGCTATGGTTTCTATCAAGCAGAAGGGAAGGGTTGCTTGGTTTGAATCCCCCACCCACAGCTGGGCTGCTTACACGCTCCTCTCAAGGGGACTTTACAGGAACAGGGGAGGAACCGTCATTCACCCATCCCAGATGAACCCAGACACAAACACGGAGCCAGATCGGAAATTATGCAGACATTTGGTGTCAGATGCGACCTTCCCTTGCTGAGCACCCACCTGGAACAAGTGCACCCTGTCGTGAAGGTTAACAGCAAAGTCCTGGTACCAGGCTGGCTTTGAGGATCAGCACAACTCGGAATGAAGTCAGACATGCTGACAGATGATGCCACCAGCTCTGAGCACTGCACATGACAGGTCCCAGGTATTACAGCACTTCCAAGGAGTAATGCAGAACTCCTTGTAACATGGTCCAGGTACGTGAGAGTTTCCAAGCAGGACAGGGCTCAAGTGAATAGGAATAAAGATGCTTGAGACCTCCTTTTTCTGACCCTAACCCCTTGCATAGGAGACACAAGCCATCTAGCCCTGGACCCCTGGAGCGGGTGCTTGCTGGTGCATGGGGAGAGCCCATCACTGCCCATAAAGCCTGGTGTCTGCAAAGATACCACCAGCCAGCACTTGCTTCAAACACATCAACCTCTTCACCCCCTCGCACAACAGACCGTGCTGGCATTGGGTCTCCTATCGCTGAGGAAGAAAAGCAGATGGAACAAGGGAAACAGGGAAAATTGCACTGCCTGGGAGCGCAGGGTATGCAATTTTGTTTTCTTTTTAGGAGTTGGGCACCTGGATTTCTGCAGCTCCCAGTGAAATCGCAGGCCTCACAATCCAGAGCAATTAGTGACTGGTAGTTTTCCCTTTATGCAAAATCATCCTTTTTATCCGACACCTAAATGAAAATGAATATGCTTGATTATCTACCAAAGGGCCCAATTTCCTACCATCGCTCCAAAGCACACAGCAGAATTCCTGTCTCCTCAGGCTGCTATTACAGGCAACGGCTGAGTGCAATAAATGAGTGGTCAAGGCAGAGATCCAGAGCCAGGGATGCTGGACTGACCTTTGTTAACACTGTTTACAGCATCAAATACCCACAAATCCAGCCCTGAATGCATCTGTGTCCTTTCTGCTCCAGCCTGTGGGGCTCAGGGGCAGCCAGGAGAGCTTGCAGCTGGCCTGCCAGCATTATAGTGCTATGGATGCCCCTCTCCATCCATGCAGCTCCCCCCACCACGGCAAAACCCATGCTTTGAGGCAGCTTTCCACCAGGCTCACTCCCAGAGGACAGGATGAAAGCAGCTATTTGACAGGGCTCTGAAGCATCTCCTGAATGCATCAAATCTAAAGCTGATTACAGGAACTCCCCCCCAGGCAGGTTCTTCAGAAGACATTTGTGCTCAAGCCACACAACAGAGCGAGCTCCTCAGCCCTCCGTTGTCACCATCCCCGACGGGGCTCCATCCCTCCACCTCCCACAGGGGTCTTGCCCAGGGGAATGCCCCATTTACCCTTTAGGAACCTCCAAGTCCCCTGCCTGGTGACACGGCACCATCACACATTTGTACTTCCAAGGTTTCCAGACTCACCCTGTTCTCGTCGTAGATGATCTGCACCAAGCTGCGATGTTTGGACTCGATAGGAGGCGGGGAGATGGGTTTTTCAGGCTCTGGTGGTTTGGCTGCTTCTTCCTCCAACTGTTGCTGTGGAAGGAGAAGGGGGAGGAGGAGGGTGAGTCACAGTGAGAAACGCAGCCGGCCCCGTCCACACGCGACACTCTGCGGTGCCGAGGCAGAAACCGCCATGGCAAGAGGCTTCCTGCGAGACACAGAGGGATGGGGAGAGGGAGGAGAGCTGCCCCATGGCCCCTGCCACGCAGGCGCAGTGCTCCCTGCCCCGGCCACCGGGGTCTGAGCTGCTGGGTCAGGGCTTTTTAGGCATGGAGCATGAGGACCTGCCTTGAACCAGCCTCCTGGAGAGCAAACCCTTTAAGGGAACCACAGCTCCAGCCTGGCTCCCTGCTGCTCCCTGCCCCTGGAGCTGCTATTGTGCTCCAGGGAGCAAGGAGCAAAGCTGCTCTCCACCTTGAGCTCCATCTTGTGATGCTGTGGTTGGAGGAGACACCCTGGGATGACTGTTCTTGCTTAAATGACACGTGCACCGGCTGCTCCGTGCAGCCAAATGAGCCAGGAGCTACAGCAGAGCAGCAGTAACACCGTGAATCCTCGCATCTCTGCTCAGAGCTGGCCAGATAGGGCACGTGGCAGCCCTCCCGGCCAAGGCGAGAGATGCAAAGTGCTCAAGAGGGCAAGCAACAGCTACAGGAGCTCCTGCAGAGAGAGCACAGTGCTCAGACATGGGTCATCAAGACATAGATAGCACAAGAACTCAGTCTGCAAACGCCCACAGCCATGAACGCACTGTGCAACTCTGGCTGCCCCAACAGGTACAGGAAGAGCTGCAGCATGAGCCACCTTCCAGGCATCAGGCGGAGTAAGACTCATTCCTCTCCTCCCTTCATACAGAACATGCTGTCCTCAGCAGAAACCACCAAGTCCGGGCTCCAACGAGATAAGGCCCAGCAGGCGTGGATGGCCATCGCCCGGGTGACCCACCCTCAAAGACAGCAGTGTTGAGGAGCTTGTTTTGTTGGCTCTTCTGCTTTCTTACTGCCTTCACCACATTGCCACAGCTCCATGTTTCATGGTATCTGGGCTCTGAGGTGCAGCAGCTGCATGCAAAAATGCACCCCTTCACCTCCATGTGTCTGCCTGTGCTAGGACAAGACAACCCAAGGAGTGCCTCATCCTAAGCTCTGCTCCCCCTCACAGCAGAAACATCCAGGAGCTGCTCCACGAGCATGTCCACACATGTAGTAAAAGGCACCCAGCCCCAACCAGCTTGAATGCTACCTACCCCCTTGGAAGATGGAAAGCAGAAGGCAGCATGTCCACATAGAATGGCTTGGGTTGGAAAGGGCCTTAAAGCTCATCCAGCTCCAATCCCTGCCATGGGCATGGACACCTTCCACTAGAGCAGCTTGCTCCGAGCCCTGTCCAACCTGGCCTTGAACACTGCCAGGGATGGGGCAGCCACAGCTGCTCTGGGCACCCTGTGCCAGCGCCTCAGCACTCTGATAGGGAAGAACCTTTTCCTAATGCCTGGTCTAAATGTCCTCTCTTTCAGTTTTACATATGCACCTTTGGAGGTCACTGATTGTTTAACGGGAGCCTCGCGAGCCATGACAAACTGTAATGATAAAGCAGCAGACCTAAGAAACGACTCCTGAGCATCACTGCGGTCTGTGGGTGTATCTGACGTATGACCTGCATCTCCTTCTTTCCTGACGGGCGCAAGCAGGAGAAGACATCTGAGCTCTTCCAGTAAGCCTGAGGAACTGCTCATCCAGAAGAGGAAATGAGAGATTCCTCATGGCTCGGTGCGAGGAGGGAGCGCGCAGGCTGCGCACGGCAGCTGCGGGGCAGCACAGGCACAGGAGAGGCAGCAGCTCTCAAAACCGCCTCTGGCTGTCTCACTGCTCGGTTCCCAATCTCCAAACCTTTGTGGGTTGTTTTCCCTGCAGTTAAAACAGTCCCTGGTGAAGCAAGGGGGGGAAATCAAGCCTCGTACTAGGAAGAAAATGCAGCTGGGACTGAGCGCAACCAGCCTGCACCAGGGGTGAGCATGTCACTGTGCTACCGGAGACAGCAGTGTCTGGTGGTCCAAGAAGAAGTTGGGTATCTATTCCTCCTTCAGATCATTTCTACTCCTGCTGACAACACTAGGGATGTGGGATGCGGTCCAAGAGAACACTTAAGCACCAGATAACTCTACTGGCTTGGCTGAGAAAACTCACACCCCTTAAATTAAATGTGTTTCAAAGGATGAAGCAACCCCATGCTGTGGTCTCCGTCATGTCCCACCTCCCCGCACGTGGACATCTTTTTCCATGCAGGAAAAAGCAGCAGCACAGAGAACAACGAGATATAGCCAAAACTACACCACCATTGCCAGACAGACTGGGAAGTGGGCTCTGGCACAGGCAGGACAGCCTGGCATCAGCATACCCACCTTCGGATCTTAACCTCGAGGTTACTCCAGCCATGTGTGAGGATGGCCAGGAAACAGTCAGCCTGGACCATCTGCAATCTGGAAAGGGAATAAACTTCCCCAGCTCCGCAGGGATCCATCCCTTCCTGCCCACAAAGAGCCACACCACCGCAGCACACCAAAGGCTCCAACCAAGCCCCAAAGCTCCCTCCTCGTCTCCATCATGGCTGTTTCTCAGGTGGCCCAATCACAGTGCTGTGCAAAGGGCACAGGAGCTCTTTGGGAACCCACGGCTGAAACCACAGGCTCCAAAGCAGTTCTCAGCATCAGCCCCAGTGCAGAAGCAGCACTTCCAGGCACCAACCTGCTCTTGCTCAGTGTCCTAAAGCATCCCCATCACACAGGCTTGCTCACACGTGATAAGCTCCAAAGACAGAGCCACCAAAAGGGATCTGTCAAATCCTCTGCTTCCCCTGGGGGAAATATTTGGGTAAAAAAAAAAGACTATGTCAGAATCTTGGCTACGTTGTTCTGAAACCCACAAAATCCTGCGGAGCGGTCGGTGTGTTATAAGTGATTTCAGACAAGAGGGTTGGATGGCGTATCAGGAAATGAAAGTTTGCCAGTAAGTGAAGGCTCATTAAAAGCAGCTCGTTAAAAGAAAAAATACAAATCAAATTATAACTGAAATACAGTGGAGAGTTAAACTCCACTCTCTGTGGTGTAACACTGTGTGGTTATTATAGTTGGGATGCTAGAGGGAAGGATGCAGGCAGGGGTTGCAGGCAGCACACCTGAGCACAGCAGGCTCAGCCCATGACAGCTATCCCTGGGAGCTGTGGGAAATGGCAAAGGAAGATAGGTCAGGGTTCCCAGACACGGACAAAATGGGTTTCTTAAAGGTCTGCCACAGGAGCTAGGCTGGGACTGTGACCTTTACAGGAGAGAAGCGGGATGAGAGATGAGTCTTGACGGCTCCACACTCTCTCCCTCCCCACTCCCAGCAGCAGCTGCCCACAAGCCTCCTGCTCTCCCCAAATGAAAGACAGCACAGCAATCCTGAAGGGATGTAAGACGCCATCATGAGCCACAGCCCTGGCTCCTACAGCATCCACAGACCGACCCTTCTCCAAGTGGAGGAGGTGCCCTCTCCAGGTAAGAGTCCCTTTGGCTGGACCACACACTAGAGAAGGGCCAGAGGATCCTGCAGCACTGGCAAGTGGTGGGTGACACTGCGGGAAGACCCTGTCCTCACATGTACCAACTCCTGTGCTGAAGAGACCTGCATGACGAAGCCAAGGTCAACACACACACACACCCCCCAAGTTGCCACACTGCCGTATGTGGTACCTGGGTACCAGGATGCTTCTCCTGCCCAGAGGGGAGGGCTTCCAGCCATAGGGCATCTCCAAAACCCCCCTGCAAAGAGCCAAGGGGAGAACAGAGGAAACTCAGCCTTGAGACAGACCGAAGGAGTCACCCTGGAGCTCTTCCACCCATGTGGCTCCACCTCCATCACCAGGTGGGAGTGTTGTACTCCTAGAGAGCCCTATGCTGAGCTCGGCACCCAGGGAGGCTGAGGCACCACTGCAGAGAACAGCCCAGCAGTTCATTTCTCCTTCAGATCCCCGGTACCGCTGCCAGGAATAAATGCATAAGGATTATCCTTCCCTGTCAGGAGGAGAGGGAGAAAGGACTCAGCAAGAGATTTAAGCGCATATGGTGCATGAATGAGCGGGGGATGGCTGCTGGAGGTGGCCTTCTGCCAGAGGTGAGCAGGGCTTGGGGAAGGTTTCTCAACTTGCTGGAGATGTTTGCTTCTTGCAAAGTCCAGGCAGAGCCTTCCTTGCCATGTCTGGAACAAGCAGAAAGAGAGAAATGGTGGACTGGGGCTGCTTGTGATTTATATTTTTCCATACAAATGTATTTAATTACCCTGAGAAGGCCTCCCAAAGGCAGAGGGGAAAAGCATCAGGATATTCTGGCTGCGTACGAACTGCAGGAGCAGTCTCTGTTCCAGGATGATTGCTTTCCCTCGCTCGTCTTTCTCCTGCACTGACAGCTCAGATGCACAGATGGACAAAATGTTCCCAGAGCATCTCAGGAACACCCACTTCCCCTCCAAAATGCTTCTTCCCAGATGTGCCAGCCCTGGGCTGGGGAAAGATTCTGACGGAGGGGAGAGGAGCCCATGCCGGAGAGGTGGGATATGCTACCAAATGACTTTGCCACCATGTGCCAAAAAGAGGGAGGGGATGCTTTTCCTGCCAACAGCCACTTTCACCTCCTTCCCCACTCAGCAGAGCATTTTTGTGGGGAGGAAGTATCATAAAATTCGCTCAGAAGGAAGAAATAAAGCAACCAAAGCAGCCAACAATAAAAACCCCATTTCCTTACGGAAGGACAGCTTCAATTTAACAGCAAGGAGCATATGCTGCTCCCGTCAGCATCAACAGCAGCTCCTCAGCATCTCTGGAGTCAGGCAGTGGATTGGCGGAGCTGTCAGTCCTCCTGGCTGCCATGAGAGGGACCTTCACTGCCGTGCCAGGAGCACATCCCACTCTGGAAGCGCTTCTCCACAGTGGGAAATGACCATGGTCTGCACCTCTATCCTCAAATGTGAGTTACAAACACGGACCAGCAGCCAGGCTGCCAGGTGAGACAGGACACCAACACTTTGTTATGTTTCCTAGGAGGGAGAGGGGAAGGGCTGGCTTCTCCCAGCTCCCACCAAACCCAACAATAGGAACCGCTGTGGTTTCCATCACTCCACATGTTCCTGTCCCCTGCAAGCTGGCACGCACGGCTGCTTCCTTGCATTCCCAGCACAGCTGCTTCTCCCACTCTTGGCTCCCTCTCCCTAAGCACACTGATACCTCTGCAGATAAAAAGCAACACCAAAAAAAGGCCCTTCAGGTTAATCAAACCACATTGTTTGAAAGCAAACCCAAACCATCCTGCTTGTCTTGCAGGAAAGAAACGGAGAGGATCTGCTACGAGAAAATACAATCTGATGGGGAGGAAGGTCAATGGTATGCTCATCCTCAAGAAGCACCTGCCCCATCCAACAGCCCAAGCAGAGGTTTTGCTCTGCTCCCACATTCCCGCTGCACACCCCTCGGGACAGGTCACTCAGGCAGTTTGGGACTAGCAGCCATCAGGGAGTTTAGGAACTGGCTCCAAGCAAAGGCAATAAAAGAACCGGTAAGACAGAGGCAGAGGGAAGTGATGTGCTTTAGGAAGTGAAAGCCTTTAAGTCTGTGGGCTTTTCACAGACGTCCCCCAAGGTTTTGTTATATTAATCTCTTAATGGGTTTATGGTAATTGTACACATGCCAACAGCGAGCAGGCGATCCTTCTGCTGGGGAGTGCTCCTGTGCAGGGGTAAAGCACCACTGAGAAGATCAGACTCAAATCCCTGGCTTAGGCACAGCCCTGACTCATGGCTGCAAAGGCTGCAAAGCCCTGGAGAAGGGAACTGGATGCAGGAAGGGCCATTAGGCCATTGCCACAATGTTTTGAACAGCCCAGTACTACAACAGTGGCAGCAACAGCACTGGGGAGACAATTGCCGGGAAGGAGAAAGAAAAGACCTTGTGCTAACACTGGGCTGTACAGACAACTGGGGCAACCCAGGCTGCACTTCCAGCTCTGCCACTGACTGCTCGCATGACCACGGGCAAGTCACCCAGGACAAATTTTCCTTCCTTTAAGGCACTTCAACATGCAAAAGAGCCCACAGGCTGGGTTTCCAAAGCTCCCTTGTCCTGCACCTTCCAGCTCCAGACTGCTGGCACAGCAGTAACTGCCCATGTCACGACAGGGAGCACAGACGCAGAGCATCCTGGTGGCACTGGCACTGCCACTTCCCCACTGTGGCCACGGCTGGGCCAGGACAGGTAAGGCAGCACAGAGAAGTGAGGATTTGCGCTCCCCTCCAGCCCACCGCCTCTTACCTGCTTCTTCTTCAGCTTGGAGATCTGCTGCTCCACCATGGTGATCTCGCGGTCCACGCGGTCCATGTTCTGGATGAGCTCCTCCTTGGAGAGCCGGGCAGGCAGCAGGTCCAGCTCGGCATCGGGGTGAGCAGGGCTCACGGGCGACACAGGCTCCAGTTTGCCAGGCAGGCCACGATCCTGGGGAGCACAAAACAACCAGGTCAGCGCTTTCTTTCCCAGGAGACTTTGGATCCTTCTCTCCTCCTCCCACGTCAGCTGCCACAGCTCCCTGGCCCATTCCCAGCCCTCTGAGACACACACACCCCTCAAAAAACCTGCTAGATGAAGCAGTTCCAGCTGCCAGATCACATCACCGCAGTGATCCACAACCTTCAGCACCTCCACAGAGCACCAGCGTAGTCTCCCATTGATGTGGCAGGAGCTCTTCCTCCTGCCAAAGCCTCGGAGGCTCCTCCGGTGCTACCCGCATTCCTATGGATCAATAAACCCATCCATATTCAGCAGCTCCCAGCAGCACTGTCCCTTCACATCTCAGCAGCCAGCTCAAGGCTGCATCTTATTCACAAGGATGAGGTAGCCACAGACACATCCTCCTCTAACAGCCATGGCCATCCTGGAGAGAAGAGCAGCGTTACCTGCACTGAATGAGAAAGGGCTACAATGACAGGACTCCCATCTCCTTCCTGGAGGTCCTCCTCCATCTCATTAAATTCTGTGGGAGCTCTGAATGCTGCATGTCAAATGCATCCATCCAAAAACAAAGAGAAAGGGGCAGACGAGGTCAGCTCAGATGAAAACAGACTGAATTGATCAAAATCAGTGTTCTTTTTGCAAATTCCAGGTAAAGAGGCTCGGAATCCAACAAGACCCTTCAAGTCAGAGCCTGGACAGATCAGCATAACCTTCATGGCCACCACAAGGAGCAGCTCTAATGACCATGAGCTGGCGGCACAAGGGGAAACATCAGAACATGCAGCTTGACTTCCAGCACTGCAACCATTTTGCTGAGCCCAACAAGCCAGTTATCCAGGAGCATCCCAGGGCCATGCTGCCCTTCCCCTCCCCACCTCCAAAGGAAGGAGCCCACCTCCTGCAAACACAAGATGCATGCCTGGATGCCCAGCACTGATGAACGCACCTGGGATGAAGCAGCTCTTTAAAAGCCACCAGGTAGGGATCACAGAACACAAACAGCCTGCCCTGACCCAGGACTCTCCTCTCTGGCAGCTTCCCAGCACCTCAATTAGAAGTTCATCTATTCATGTGCTCAGCGAATGGATGGATTGCTTTCCTGGAGGGGCAGGAAGAGGAGCTGTGGCTTGGTTTGTAACCGTGAACTGCTGCCAGGCTGGGTGGCCAGAATGCTGCAGCTGCTGGCAGGGGAGGGAAGGGGAGGCCAACAAGTGAGGTTCACACAACTTCCCTACCTTCATTTCAGCAGACAAAGCCAACACTGTTCTGCACCAACTGGTGCTGAGTATCCTCCCCTCCATGCTTGCACACAGCCACCAGCCAGGGCTACCACAAACCTTCTCCCCAGGCTGGTCCCCCTGGGAATGAGGGTGACAGGATGGAGCTTGGTGGCTCTGTGCTCCTCTGCCTAGCAATGCACATGAATAATGGCCCTAAGTTGTTTGCCAGGTGTGCTGTAGCTTACACCAAGCATGCAGATGCCATCTTGGCACTGCTCAGCATCTCCATAGCATCTGCTGACCAAGAAGCAGAATCATGTTGGGTGGCCTGCACCCTGCTGCTGGTGGGGATGAAGCATGATGAGCTCCCACCTGGGGATGCTGCACCCACAGTCCCACAGACGACCCAGCTGGTGGGGCTGTGCAGAGATGAGCTCTGTCCTGTTCCCCGCCTTCAGGGATGGGCAACATCATCCACAGCAAAGCTAGAACAAGAGGAAGCAGAAGAGGATGCTTCCCAACAAAGCAGCCATGTCCCAAAGCAGCATCCTGCACTGCTCCTTCTTTCTCCTGTTCTGGCTGAAGGAGGCATCAAGCCAGGCAGGGAAGAATCACTGCTGGGCACAGCCTGGAGGCATCGACACCCTTCCCACTGCTGCCATCAAGGGACAGAAAGCAAAGGAGCAACTTGAAATCCCCTTCTCAAAGTCTTGTGTGGGGCTCATCCAGCCCTAAGAGCACAAAGGCACCAGCAAGCTGAGCTGGTAGCTTCCAGCACCCGTTCAGAAGAGAAACTAGAAGTATTTCAAAGGTTTCTGGAGAATCCCAATGAGCAGATGAATCAGGTGCTCATAAAATCTTGGTCAGATTAAGACATGGGAATGGGGAAGTGGCAGTGGCTTTTTCTAAAGAAAAGCAAGCTGCCTGCCAAAAATGCAGGAGAGAGACTTCTCTCTATGCACATGAAACAAAAGACAGCATCTCACATCTGCCAATACACAAGACAGGGCATCCTTAAACCCCTGCTTGGCACAAAGCCCTTTGGAAACCTGGTTTCTGGTACTTTATCTTCTTACCTTGCAGAACATGAAGTGAAACAGCAGCAAAGCTGAGTAAGGGAAACAGCTGCAAGTCACAGCACAAAACCCATCATCATCTGGTATTAGAGGTGATAACAGCAAAAGAGAGAAGCAGTGCCCCTGGACCTTAAATAACCAGTCACTGTCGTATCACAAGCACCTCTCTAAAGAAAATGACAAACAGCAAGAGGAAGGAAAAACCAAAACTGAAGGTATAAAGAGAATCTTCCCCTGCAGTGATGAAGTGCAAAAAGCAGAGCTCAGGGGTTTATGAGAGGCATGAAGAAGCCCTTCTTCGAAATCACACAAAAACGGGTTGAAAAGAGGTTTGTAAAGAGCAGAGTCCACCCAGAGCCTGGGATGGACTCTGATGGATGGAGATATTTCTCCTCGTGCTCTGTTTGCTGGCAGTCTCAAGAAGCTGCTCAAAATATATTGCTCTGCTTCAGCCAGTACCATAGCCAGGCTTGAACAAGTGCAGTGTGAAACGTGAAATTCTCCTTATTAACGTGCAGTCACAAACTTGGAGACCAGCAAGATCTGGGAGAGCTGGAATAAATCTGCTGGAGGAAAGAAAACAATTACTGCCTTACTCCAGTTGGTATTTTCTCAGTAATTATACTGCTTCCATGTGATTTGTTTTTATACACGGCTAACAGCTACTGTAGTTCCTGTTTATCCCTGGCCTTATTACGTGATTTATATGATAACAAGGGTTGGGTGAGTGGGGGGCAGAGGCTGCATAAACCTTCCCACAGCAAGAGGAGATGCTGGCCCTGAAGAAAACAATTATCACTGAGGAGTCTATCAAAGAGCAAGGCCAGGCTTCGGGGGTAGGTTTCCTCTGCACGCTTTTATTCCTAACAGAGATAACATTAACAGAGCAAGCCTGCTACGTGCTATTAGGCAGTGTCTTTGAAAACATGGGGGAAGGAGAGGAAAGGAAAAGGACAAGCCAACTGCCTGCCGATGCCCTGAAAAGCAGATTAGCCCCTGGGTAAATTCAACATCCCTGCCTGCAGGCACAGCAGCAACTGGGCCCACAAGAGATGGTGAGAACACCAACCCCAATCCCAGGACAGGCTGGAACCTGCAACAGACCCTTGCCTTGTCCTTTTCTTGCATTACTGACCCATTTGCAATGCTCCCAGAATTGGTGGGACGGAGAAGGGTGTCCATGCCATGCCCAGCCTCTATGGAGGGCAACTGTCCTCATCCACTTCCCACCCTCAGGAGATGGCAAGTTGGTGGCTCCACTCCATCTGCACCTAATTCTCACTGCAAAAAGCATTCTGACCTTCCTGATCGCTTGACCGCACTAACTGCCTCTTCACAACAACAGTGGTGGAGCCCCAGAGCTCCCATAACCCCAGTCGGTGCCTGCGCGTCACTGGTGCATACCGAGCGAACAGAGCCGCTTGCTTGGGACGACCCTCAGGATCTCTTATCACAGCACCACGATGTCTGCCCTACGTATCGTCTTCTGGTCTCTCTCTGCCTTTCTAAACCAGACCATGAGCGATGTTCCCCCAAGCCCAGGACAGAGATTTAGGGATGCCAACATAACCTCATCCCAGTCTGTTCACTTTCTAATTATCCACCAGCAGCAGCGGTTTCTGCTGAAGCACCGGGAGGGATTAGGAGGTGTTATCTCCAACTCCTGCCCACTCACACAACTCACACCCTCGCGGGATGGAGGAGATTGCCAAGGCAGGCAGGATGGGCCAGGGCTGCTCAAATTAATTCCTCCTATAAAAACACATGAGCAAGAAGTGGGCTTGGGATCAGGGTGGGATGCTGCAAGGATGCCTTCACCACTCGCACACAGAGCCAGTGAACATCACTGAACTCCAACTAACAACACTCCCAAAATCCCATCCATGTGAGGCTGTGCTACATAGCAGAGACACAGCAGCTTGTCCTCCCTGTCCTGGAACATGGTGGAGCAGCAGACGCACAGCCCCAGGGCTTTCCCACACATCCTGGGATGAAAACCAGGCAGGAGAGCCAACACCCCACACCTCCATCCACCAGGTTTTAAGGTGAAAATATGCACGTACGAACTCTTAAGTGAGCCAAATACAGACCAAAAGAATGTTTTTTCTTCATTGGAAAAGTGTCCAACACGTTCTGTGGCATCAGCAGCCCCCAGATGACAGCACTGACATGGGGAAAAAGAGTCAAAGGGCTGAAAATCAACATCTCATTTCCCCAGGGAGACACAAGTACAAATTCAGAGCCTAAGCGGTGAAAAGTACATCAAGTGATCACAGCTCCTTTGTTAATGACCATCTGCTGCACTAATGGCTCCTTCAGTGGCCCAACCCTTCAAACAGGGTTTCATTCTTAAGCACTGCTGGGCTCTCAGCTCAAAAGGCTGCCACAGTGGGACACAGATGAGCATGTTGGTGGATGCAGCGGGACTCCCACAGCGCTGTGCGCCATGAGCACAAGGGTGCTCCCGTACAAGGCTAACAGTGCCTTAGGGATGCCATCAGGGACCAAGGCATCACCCACCTCCTTCCTCCATCCCCATGCTCCATGGCACATACAGGGATCGCTTTCACTGGATGCAGCCCAGTACGTGCTCTAGTGGGAATTCATGAAGCTGGAGCCCAAGGAGCTGTCTGAAGACAAAGCTGATTTTTAGGTTTTCTCCCCTAAATAAATCTGTGACTTTATGAGAAGGCCTACGAGATTCCTTTCCCCTGTAATCCAGCTGAATTCCATGCAGCCAGGGCAGAAAACATCCCAACAATTTCCAAGCTTGCACGAAAAGTAGGTCAAAAAACTTCCCCAATGTTTCAACAGCTTGAAGCAATTTAATTGCAAAACCAGTACCAAATGGTGACCCTCCCCCTCCAGCAGATTTATGAGGGTGGTAAAACCTCGCCAGTTAAATGCACTAACCAAAGCCTAGGATCTGGTCTTGCAAAACCTTCTTGGGCTTAAAAGAAGCCATTCCATAGCTTTATACTGAGCAGATGCTGCCTCTGGACCTTAAGATTGGAGGAAGCACCAGTTTAGGGACTCAGAGGTAGCCTAGAATACGGATCAAATCCAGAAAACCTCACTCAGGCAAACTCCCACCGAAGCCAAAGGCATTACACTGACAAAATGGATGTTGTGCCTTTCATTACCTTCTTGTGTTTCCCCATTAGTGGATAATAATTGCATTGAATGCTCATGTTCCCTACTGACTTCACAGGAGCGATGAATTCTCACCTACCCATCTACTCATTACAAAGAGGAGCTAATCGCTCCTCCTCTCATTAAGAACTCCCCAACGTTGCCTCTTCTGCACCGCTGGAGTTGCAGTTGACTCCGAGGTAGCTAAAGCGTTAACTGCCGGGACTGAGATTTTTCCATGCTGAATATTTCCTTCAGGCATTTCAGGCTTTTCTTTTTCCTCAACAGTAAATTTCAGCCAATACAACTCTGCTGCTTCCAAGAACAAGCTTACAGGAAAAAATATGCCTTTCTGCAACGTTCGGAGAGGTTCTGGGAACCTTTTATCTGAGCACCTTCGGCGCAGTGGATACATCTGGCAAGGCTATTCCCTGCCAGTGATTTGCCTTTTGTTAACTCTGAAAAGGTGTCCAAGTCAACAGAGAAAGAGAAATTAATTAAAACCTCATTTTGGTGCTCGCCATAGGGAATGGCTTTGAACCGAGCGAGTGGAGCGGGGTCCTGGGGAGCTCCAGGTCGGGTATCGCACTCTGCCTGTGCTCCTGCTAAGGGCAAGGTTGAGCTGGAAGGACCTTATTGGCATGTGTGGAGTGCTCTGGGCCAACAGCAACGAGAGCCCTAAAAGAGCTGTGAGTAAATGCACAGAGTCATGGTTTGGACAGCAAATAAAGCTCGAGACCACCCACCAAATGATAAGGATGAAGTAAAGCAGCCAGCAATCTGCTCAGCAAGAGCTGGAGGGTGTCCTGGCCATGTAAAGTGAAGATGGTGTCCTGATGCTCTCAGCAGATAAGGAGGAGAAGTTAAGGCTGTAACCCACAGAGCAGCAAGCTCTCCCACTCCTCCATTTAATGTTTAAGTTAATGCAACTTAATGCATCCACCCAGAGCATCATCTCACCTTTGCTGATGTTGCACCCAACGATGCGCTGCCCAGAACATCATCATCCCTGTAATACCCCACCTCAGCACTACATCTCCACCTCCCTTCCCAACCCAAATGCATTTCATTAAGCGAGCAGGGCTCCTCCTAACCTGGAAGAGAAGCAGCACAGGAGCCCCTCACATCCTCCGCTCCACCAGCCCTTGCAGGGCCAGGCCCAGGAGGACAGTGGCAGTCCCTGGCAGGCACAACTCTGCTCACCCTGTGGCCGGAGCCAGGAGGAAAGCATCAGTGCCTCGGTTTGAGGAGCAAAACCGCTTCCTTGAGGGATGGCGCTGGCTTACGGCATGGAAACAACCACAAAATTACAGCGCTGGGGAGGCAAAGGTTTGCATGAGAAGGCACCAGGCACATAACCCATCGGCACGAGAGCACGTCAGAATCCTGCACCAGGATACTCGAAACCACGACCCGAGTGACTAAGACATCCCTTGGGTTTATGGATGACAACAGGAGGGGGCTGTCCTGAGCTCCCCAAAATGCTCAAGAGGCCTGAACAAAATACAATGGAGGTGAGGGCTTGTTTGATGTCTCTTAAAAAGGAGCAATCTGTAAGAAGCGCCTCCAATTACATGAAAAGCAAAGGCAGGGAGGCAAATTTCCAATTGCCCAATTTGGTGCTTGGGGTTGGCACCTCTTGGCTCCAGAACCAGGTATTAAAGGCAATGGGGGAGCCCACTGTAGAGCTCCTCCCAGCAAAGCAGCTGGGCTGAAACCACCCTCAACTTCCCTAGAAAGTGCCAGCTGCAAGCAGCTTTCACAGGAACCTCTGAATAATCCCCATGGACTTCCATGGAAACGTGGGATGCAGCCACATGCAACCATCACCCTCTCTTGTTTCCTCATCTCTCCCTGTGCCTGCTGCTCAGGGAGGTTCTTTAGGGAGACCTTCAGGGAGGCAGAAGGGGTCCCTACCTGGGGGTGCAGCACACTCCTTTCAGACATCCTTCAGCAGCCCTGTCACCCAACCTCAAGAGAGCCCAGCACCTCCTCCATGCCTTTGGAAGCTTTAGCCTCCCACCACGTTATTTATAGGTTTTGCAACACCACCCATCCTCTTTCCACTGCCACATGAAGTAAAACAAGGATCGAGTCCTCCCAGCACACCACTGGGGCAGGGATGTAGCATTAAGACCCATGTTAATCTCGGCAGGCGTACTCCCTCTGATTTGAAGATGCTGGCACAGTCCCTGCTGTATCCCAGCTGGTCCTCAAGCCCTGGATGCCATGCTAAAAGCACAAAGGAGTTTGCCTTTTGTAAAAAAGACCTCTGCAGGAAAGAAGACCCTTTCTTTTATAGTAGTACAATACTCCAGTGACCAGCACATATGCCACCACACGAGTGGGACAGCACCTGCACTGGAATGCAGAAGCGGGAGCCAGGCAACTCCATCCACTTGCATCTGCCTCCATGGAGCATCACATTAACAGGTAATGCTTTCACCCCAACTAGCACAGCCAAAAAGCAGGCAGCAGCCAAGCAGCATGATTAAAGGCATTGCAACATCACGGGTTGCAAACATGGAGCCAGAACCTGAGCCAGGCTCAGCACCATGCCTGTCCCCGCAAGCACTGGGACACATAGGGCACTGCTTGGGATGGCTGGGAAGAGCATCGCTTGGATGTGCCCAGCAAACCTCCTCCCCTGCTTACAGAGGCCATGGAGAGGGTGCTCCACGGCTGGTGGCTGCGGGAGAGGGCAGCAGGAGCAGGGTGCCGGGGAGCAGGTCCTGCAGCGCACCCCAGGAAGCTCCGTCTCATTCACTGGGTGACTCCAGGTGCATCCTCCACCCTGCACATGGACAAGCAGGAGGGAGGGAGAATCCACCCCAGCGGCTTCCATAACCTCCCTTATTTCAAGATAAAAAACTGAGGGGAAATGAAGAGACAAAAGCCCTTCTCAGCCTGGTGTTATCAAGCAGAGGAAATGAGACTTCTAAAGCTCCCATTCAGAGAGGAGTGGGGGGGAGAGAAATCCCACTCCAGACGCACTTGAGGGAGCAGCTTTTGAAATGGAAATGTCGCTCTTCAGAAACATTGAAATTTCCTCCTATTGCCAGGGAGGAGGAAGGAGGCAGAGGAGCGAGCAGGGACTCCTCAGCCATGCAAATCCAAGCGGGGTCCATTCAGGGCAGCCCTGTTGAGAGGGGATTTGTCAGGGAGCTAATCAGGACCGGCACACCGTATTAACAGTGGCAAGCCGCCTTGAAGGGGCATCAGATTTAGAGGGGAGGGAAGGGAATGAATGAAGACAGCTCTATTTAACCACCACCATCACAAGTAATACAGACCTAGAGGCTGCTCATGCTCCCTCCTCTGTTCTCCCTGCACAGCCATCACCCAGAATCATTTTTCCCCAAATCCCGGAGGCTGAGCTGCCCACTGAGAAGCAGCTTGACTGATGGAGAAGGAAAATGCAAGCCTAAGATGGTTTGAGCAGTGGCTGAGATGTGTTGTGGGACCATCCCAAACCCTCTCTTACATGTGAGAGACTGCACCAAGCGAGGATCCCCAATGAGTCCCCGCACATCGGTCATGGGCTGATGGGTCCCAGCACTGACCTCCTGCTCATTCCCAGAAGCAACTCTTCTAGCTGTGTCAGCTCCAAAACCGCAAGCTACTGCACCTATAGCAACCCAGGGAGCTCCCTCACCAGCTGCATGCCATCACTTCATTGCTCCAACCTCTTCAGGGTCACTGAATGTATAGGTTCATTCTAGCTGTGCTCTCAGGTATATAAAGCAGGACATCAAATATCTCTCATCTGTAAGAACCAGAAGTTCTATGTCTGCAACAAAATGGCAATACCCCAAAGACTTCCCTGGCCCCAAAAATCTTGTAAGACAAGTTCAATTTCATCATTAAAGTCTCTCTATTCCTATCAGAGCATCTCAGTACACACATGCACGTCTTGTGGGGCTCAAACATGCACACGAGATGAGAACTGAGGGGCCTGGGAGCAGACAGGGGTCACTGGTCAACCTGACCTGTGAACTTCACTGGCTGAGACACAAACCCAAGCCACTTCTATACCAGGGATTCAAGCCAACCCAGCTTCCATTTTGAGGTGGCGGCACTGAAAAACTTGTTTAAGTGTGAAACAAGGCTCACAGCTGCTGAGATGCTTTGGGAACGTTTTAACCAACATAAAGAACAGGCTTCGGGGGAAGTATTTCCCTTGAAACAGCTCCTCTTGGCTTTTAACAAAGCTGTCCCCAACACACCGCTGAAGCCTGTTCAACTGTTTAACTCCCACTTCATTTTGGCATCTCCCCTTTCTGCAGGCACTGGTTCTGCATCCTGCAAAATGCCATCCCCAATACATGTATGGGATGTGATGGGGACTGCATCCACCACCCCCTGGACACCCAGAACATGCACCATCCACGGTCCCAAGCAGCCCACAAGCAACCCAGGACACACACACAGGGACATGGGGCATGGCCCTGTCTACTTGCAGGCACCTCTGAGCACTGTAAGAGGCAGGTATAGCACGGAGCAGGGCACATTGCCCTGTGCAGGATACGTGCTGACAGGGGAACAGGGGTGGTGCAGAGCAGCCGTCACTGCACCATCCATCAGAGCCAGCCGCTGGCTGTGCTCAGTGCCTTATTGTTCCAGTAATTGTGCAGACACGTGGAAGTGGGAGCCTCGACATTCCCTGCCTGTCCGAGGAGCCATTTCCTTCACTGCTCTGCCTGTTTTTCCATCAGGAGGCTGCATCCTGCGCCCTGGAGGCGGCAGGCGGGGGGGTGGCAGTGCCGGCCATCCCCACCACCATCCTCATCCGCATCCCCATGGCCGGCGGGGCAGGAAGGTGGGAGGAAATAACGTGTCCCAGCCGCAGGAAATGCAGTGCGGGTCCAGCCAAGCCCTGGACAGGCCCAGAAAAGCACATGCAAAACAAAGCATGTTATGGGAGTTTTGGATTTATTTGGAGGGGGTTTTGCTACAGTGTTTTTTGCCCCCTGTTCAGCAGGTAAAGATGGGCTCAGGGTGCAGGGACCATTGTGGCGTCTCAAGCACGACGCTCCTTGAGCATCACTCAGCTCTGCAGTCAGAGCAAGACCGACCAAGGAAAGACAAACACCAACAAGAGGGCAGGATGAAACAATTCCCTAAGACCCAGGGCAGGAGCACCGTTTCCAATGGCAAATGGCTGTGGAGACACTCGAACTGCAAACCTCTGCTCAGGCATGAAGCACCCTTGCCTCTTAATGCAGAAAAAACCCCAAACATCGCAGCTCCCATAGCAAGAATAAGGCCACAGTGAATTTGTTATTATCTGTTAGCAAAGCAGCAGCTTCCCACCAAGGCTGGAATTTCTATCTTGGTTTGGCAGGCACAGGGCTGTGAAATGATTACTGTGTTTACTTTTCCTTTGCTAACTATAAAATCCCATTCCACTGCCCTGCCAAGAATGACTGAAGCTAATAAAATTCAGGCATTTGGAAGAAAGCAATAATAAACCTCCCTTTTGGGGCCTTTATGATGAAATTTCCCCCACTCCAATCAGCTATTATGCTGTATTCATGAACACTAGTGATGTCTCCAAGTGCACCCAGATTGACTCAAATCAATATTTAGCTTTGCTCGAGACTGTAAACCCTTTTCCGTGTGGCTGCTGAAGGCACGATCACTGAGTGAGAAGAAGCCTTTGAAAATGCAGCTTACAAGTATATGATGCAGCAGATACATAGATAGAGAGATATATATAAGGGGGTGTGCATATATATATAAAAAGAGTAGGTTTTTCAATTACCTAAAAACCTGTGAAAAAGTATATATATGCATGAAGCATTCATGGATGCATGAGTTTACAAATCCCTCTCCATATACACTGAAGAGCATTCATACAACACACAGTATGTATTTATATACACATACCTGCCTATTCTTGAGTCGCTTTTAGTGCCTGAAAGACTGGAACATTCCTGTGTTTACATCCGCCACTCTGCTGCTGAGGCAGAAACACATTAGCTGCTGGGGGCAATCTGCTCTACATCATACCTGATGGCTGGCACGAGATAAAATAACACAGACATGAAAACCAGCCTGAAATAAAAGCCTGCGCTTGGTTTGGTCGCATAACCACGTGGGACGGCTTGATGTGCATTAGGCAATGGTTCTTCCTTAAGCAGCCACGGGAATGACAGCATCCAAAGTGGAGATCAGAAGGCAGAAATGATGACTGCTGCTCCTCAGGGAACAGGGCAGGGAAGAGAGAAATCAGCCATGTCCCCTGTCAGGGCAGCCAACGGAGCAGGTCGTTCAAAGGCAAGCCTAGGAAGCATCACTGTGCAGGCAGAGGAGGTGATGAAGTGCTAAGACAGAAGAGAAACCCACTGCCAGCGTGTGCTGGAGCAGGTGCTGTGGGCTCTGCAGCCCCGGTGAACCCCTCGGGACGTGGCACAGAGAGCACGCACTGCACAATCCCACTCTGCTGCCCATCTCCTCCTCTGCTGCCTGGCACTCCTAGAGGACAGTGCTCTGCTCTTCCCCTGCATCCCACAGGATTAAAGGGGCTGCCAGTCGTTGGCTGGGACGAACGAAAGCAGAAGCTGTGCTGAACACTGGCACATGCAGAAGCTGCTCAGTCAGGGCACTAAGATGACCAAGGACTAAGTAGATCTAGGTCAGAACTGCGAGGAGGTGCTTCAGCTCATTTCACCCTGCACTGATTCTCCCCCACTAATTCCCGCTTTCGATTCACCAAACAGGGTAGGACAGAGCACATTGCTCCTGCCCCGAGCCAGCTCTGCCGCTGGGCAAAGGCCCATTTCCAAGGGCAGGGGGAGCAGGCTCCGCTGCGCTCTCGCTCCTTCTCCTCTTGGAAGAAGGTGCCAAGAATGAGAATTGAATTTTTCGAGAGCAGCAGCACAAGCCAAGGGCCTGTCAGCCTGTCCTAAAACAACCCTTCCTCCGCTCGCCGAGCGCGCAGCCAGCATTCCTGACGCACAACAGTGTCCATCACCCCTCAGGCCCCCCCAGGCAGCACAAAGCTGCAGAGCGTTTCGTGGTGGAGCAAGCCAGAAAACCCTCTGAATGTTCTCTGCCTAACACGCAGCCAAAGTGTTTTTCTGTTTAAAACGCAGATTTGGGTCCAAAAAGAAAAGGAGGTTTTCAGTGAGTGATTATAACTGGGCCCTTTGGCACTCGACAGCTTCTCTGTTGTTATCGATGCTAAGGGTGTTGTTATGAGATGAGGCTCTGTGAAGCACGGACGTGAAGTCACGGAGCTTTAGCAAGGGCTGTTGCCATGTTCAATATGTTATTACAGCTCCATCACCACAGGCACAAAGAGCAGCAACTTGTCTCTGCCAAATCCATCTCTGAAATCGCTCCCCCACGCCAGCCCCTCCAGCAATGGCAGGCAAACACCATCGATTGCTGTTGCATCCCCTCCGCAGCATTCCACCCGGTGCTGGGAAGGAAGGCGTTAGCATGAAATACCCTCCTCCTCAAAACACAGCACACAGAATTAATCTGATCGGTGTCACAACTCGCTGGCTTTCGTTGTGTGAGTCAGAACTGTGGATGAGCTGCATTTCATAAGCGTGGAAAAGTACAGCACCAAAGATGTGCTCGGTGCTGTACGATCAGAGAGGAGACAGCCAAGTGCTCCCTGCAAACCCATCGCCGTCCCCAGGAGGACCCTTGGCAAGAAGGGGTGTGCAGGGATGTGAACAAGGAGGGAAGATGAGTTCATCTGCAAGATGTAAGTGCTTGTGAATCAGTAACAACCGCCCGCTGCTTTGCTGCCTGCACTAACAGGCCAAATCACATGGAAGTGGGAAGAATCTCACCCCATCCCAGAGCGTGCCTGGATCCAGTGGGAGCTGGAGCAGTGCACCCATACTCCTCCCAAAAGATGGGGGGAAAAAAGAAACCCAAATAAGGCTGAAAGTGGAGGGAGAAAAGAAACCAGCCAGGACATTGCTCTTGGTACCAGGACTGAATTCTTCCCTGGAATTTTATCCCAGGTGGGGTTTCTATTTTACCACAAATGTGCAAAATGGACTGACCACAGGCAGACAGCAGCGGTGGCTGGCACAGCCCTCTCACCCTGCACCATACTTGTGCTTTGGAGCAATACACAGGAGATGGGTGCCAATTCCTGCCACCCCAATCCCATTTCCTAAGTCCCACCCGAGGGCCTGACAAAGTTAAACAGCAAACAAGCTTTGCTCTCCTCTATTTGCAGGACATAAAGGAGCACACAAGAATCCTTGCTATTAAAGGAAAAAAATAGATCCACACAACACATGCAAACACTTTGTAGATGGAGAAGCAAAGCCTCCATGAAGCAGCACACCCAGCTCACAGCGCTGCCCTGTCGCAGGCAGGAAAAGCCGGCAATATTCCTTCCAATTACAGGGGTGAGGGATGCAGTCAAGGGACTTTGTTTCCCTCAAGCACATCAGGTGAGATGTCGCACTGCAAGAGCCTTGTAATATTGACTGAATGGAACAGAAAAGGCCAATTATGTAAATGACGAAGCCGGCTCCTGAGGAGCAGCCAGCCTTAGCATGCCGCCCTTCACTGCTATGGCTTGAAAGGCAATTTAAAAGGTTGTTTGGGATGTCGATCACCACAAATGAGCCGAAGAAGTGTGAAACAACCTGTGCTTGAGGCACAATCTGTTCTCCCATCGGTTTTCCAGCCGCGCAGAGCCTTAACCCAGCTCTCTGTGGCTTGGGAGCAGCTTAGGGAAGGTCAGGCTTAGGTTTGCATCCTGGATCCAGAGCATTTCCACAGCCCACAGGAGCTGTCCTTGCCACATCTGAGCCTCTCTGACCATAGTTCTCCAGCCATAGGAACTTCAGCTGAAAAATGGAGCAACATGAGTGGCTTTGTCCATTGTGGTGCTCCTTCCCTTTACTCCCTCACCCCAGGGCGGGCTGGAAGAGCCAAACATCTCACAGGGAATATGCAGTGCCTAACAGTGCCTGGTTTTCCAATGAGACCATCCCGAATCCATGCATGGGATGGAACATCCCATTCCAGCTACACCACTCCTCTGGCTGTTTGCTCCCTTGGCTTCCCATCCCAACCTGGTGCATGGCACAGGCTGCTGACAAGCCCACACAGTGATCCTGGCATGGGCCATGCCATGAACTCCCAGGCATGCCACAAGAGTCAGACTGTTTGCACAACCCCAAAGGTGTGTGTTCACACAGAGGTGAGCAGGGGGTCCACATACTCACATTCATCCTCCTGTGATTTGAAGTGATCTCCAGAGCAGGGAGGAAAGCAGAGGAAGGGAGAATTTCAGCTGGAAGTGTTTGCACTGTGACAACGTGAACAATGCAAATATTTCAGCTTTTAAATATGTTTGGAATGGCAGAGAATGCCAACATCTCCCTCATCTTCCCAGAAATAGCTTTGAATCACTGCTGCCCTAATGCTAAGTCGTCTCCCCCTTTCCTCCCCCAGGTAGTCTTGTGCAACCAGCTTTTTACCAGGCACAAGTCAAGAGCCATGAGCAACCGCGCGGCAGATGTGTGGATGTTGAACACATCACAGCAGGATCATCCTGCAACCCCTGAACTCTGCAACCCCACACCACCCACTCCTGATGGGCGCCCAACTGCACCATCAGCATTCAGACGGGGAAAGCCCAGCCTGCTTCCCAGCCAAGGAGAGTTAGTAAGTGTTGTTCTCTGCAGGGGAAGGACAAAAGCAGGAAGGATGTAGGTATGTTTGCACCCACTAAAACTGTTCCATTTCATTGCTCAGACCTGAGGTTAGAGCCACTTCCATAGGAGCGGGTGGGAAGCCATGCAATGCATTCAGGCTTTGCGTTAACACCCTGCAGGCCTTGGGGCAAGAATTACTCTTCTTGTGGCAAGATGTTTGTGGCATTTCACCTTCCACAGGGCTCATGAAGCCTGGCACTGGCACAGAACTCCACATCTCACTTGGGTTTTGGATAACCCGGAGCGAGTGGCAGTGCGCTGGCACTAGCAGTGTGTCCCCTCTCCATCAGTGCTACTGCAGGATCCCTCTTTCTGAGTGCCCCATGGGGCTTTCTGGCAGCCACCCCCTCCCCACCAGATGTGAGCACAGCTGGCTAAGGGAACAGCTCACTCATATGGCAGAGAGGCATGGCCAAGGGAGACAGCTCTGTGCTGTCCCTGCGGCCCTGCTTCCATCAAAAGCCTCAGTAATGAGCCCAGAGCTTGTTTTCCAAAGTGAAAAACAACCTCTGGTAGGGAAGTGAGAGCCCACAGTGATCTATGCCACAGACTGAGAGGCTATGGGAGGATATGTGCCCAGGGACAGCCGATGCTCCCAGCTTCATCCCGTTCTCCAGTCCCTCCGCACTATTGTTCCATGGCTACAAATCCCAGGGAGGCGCTGGAATTCAGGCCTGGTTCCTACAGGAGGGAGCCCGGGGTGCAGGACCAAGATGCCACCTGGCTTTTCCGTGCTCACTGCCTCCGGAGCGCTCCGCTCCTACACATCCCGCCGGAGCACTGCGGCTCTCCCGGTTCAAAGCACTGCTGCGTTCCCACCCCCTCTGCTCCCTTCCCCCAGTGCTGGATTACTCAATTAGAGATTATGCTCTTGCCAGTTACCTCCAAGCCAACTGGGGCCGCTGCCAAGGTCAACACAAGTTCCAGCCAGTTTCATTAATAACTGCGAGACCAACCCACTGGAAACTCTGAGAGGTTAATCCCAGCAACAGATCAATGTTCCCATAACAAAGCCATGGAGCAGGAACGCAACTGGTGATTTACCATGCACTACATGCATGATCTACATGCGCTCAGAGCTGTGGCACTGCCCCTCCGAGCATCCCTCCCCATACTGGAGTCCCCATCCTCCTGCTCCTCTCCACCAGCACACGGATGGAGCAGCTTCCAGGGAAGGGCATTGCCAAGGCACTGGCCACAGAGGAGGAAACAGGGCTCCCAAAAGGCCTTTCGGTAGTCCTGGGTGCTCTGCCAGCCTGTGGCCAGAGCAGGAGTTCTGAGGCTCCATCCCACAGCCTGTCTTCCAGGGGTTTATTGTAAATTGGGCTCTGGAATGGGCAGCCAGTGTGAAATTCAGCATGCACACTGCTGCCTGCAATGCATCATTAAAAAGGCATTTTAAATGTGTTAATTCCTCCTTTTTCAATTAACTGCTTTTAAAGCTACATTAATGTGCATCAAAGCAAAATACCCTTTGCCCTAATTTCTGCTTTGCCTAACATATTTCCTGGCCTTGGCGCTGTCTTTTCCATGACTCCCTCTTCCCGTTTCTTATTCCATTTTTTAAGGCGGTAGCACGACAGAAACACTCCTGCAGAAAGGGAAGAAATTAAATCCCTTCAACAATGTAAAGCAGAGTCCGAGCCCTAACAACACATGGCTGCTTAATGGCTTTTTTCCATCAATAGTTGTTAATTATTTGACAAAAGAGGGAAGTGGCATTGTCCCTTGTGCAGATGGGGAAATCTGAGATACAGAAAGGGGAAGAGACTCACCCGGTGACCAGGGGCCTGCCAGGGCAGATGGCAGCAAGGTTCAGGTTTCCTAAGCCTCCACCCAGCCCCGTACGCATGGGATTACATGGTTCCTGTGAGCATATTCCTGCTGGAGCAATAGGCTCCACGCAAGAGCAGCCAGCCAGCCCTTGCAAAGGGACTAAATGCAGATCACTGACTCACATCCTATAGGAAGGAGCAGCAAACCACGTATGTGGTGGAAAAGCACTCTCAGAAATGGGAAGAGCAACAGTAGAAGCATAATGGGAATAAGAAGAGGTGGAAGGGGAGAGGCAGGATGAGCCGAGGGGAAAAAGCAGGCGCTGCTCAACCAGACGCACCACACTTACCATCCCTACGGGGCAGGATCGCATGCAGCACCAGCCACACACGGATGCATGGAGACAGCGATCATGCAGATCCATTCCTGGCCTGCTCTGGAGCCGTCTGGTTTGCTCCTGTCTGCTGTTACGTGATGCAGGTCCGTGACTTGATCAGAAAGAAAGCAGAAGCCACCGAGGGTCCTGGGAACCAGCTCCTGCATCTCTGCCAAGAGCACACCCTGCATCACAGCACCAATTCCAGCAACCCTCACATCCAGGCTCGCAGTGATTGAAAAAGCAGTCCTGCTTCAGCCCTGCCTGGTTATTCTCAGCCAGCTCAAGGGAGCACCTTCTCTGAGGCGCTGTCAGCCCAGAGAGCGCATGGGGAGGTTTAATTCCTCCCTCAGCAGACTGAGCTCACCCGAGCCCTCCTTGACCATGTCCAGCAGCAGGAGCAGGACTCCAGTCCTGCAGCAATGTGACAGCAAACCCTTCTGCAGGGAAAAAGATGCTGAAGTGGGGGAAAACAGGCAAGAAAAAACAACACTCTGCTCCCCAGCTAGGAAAGAAACAGCAGTATTCGAGGACATGAGCAACATGAGGTTTGAAAGGAAAGGTAATATCTTTTACTAGACCAAGTGAGATTTAGCTGTAAAGCTGCTGCTTTTGAAAGGCTCGCTGCCCAAAAGCATGTCTGTTTTCTCCAGCTATAATGCATTGATCTAATAGAAGACATTACCTTCTCCTTGCAAACTGAGCCTCGATAGGAGTGAGGTTGCAGTGACCTTGAAAAGGGAAAAGGGGCCCAGCTCACCCTGTGTTTGGGAGAGGTAGAGGAGTAATAGAAGACCTAAGAGATCTGCTGCTTCTTGGGGAAAACACTCTGGAACCTGTTACCAGCATTTTCCACATCAATTGCTTCATCTGTGTTCACAGCACAGATTATGTATGGCCCAAAACAAAGGTCTTGGGAATGGGCAGGAATGGTGTTAACTTCCCTCCCCTGGGTTGAAGGTGCCTAAATCCGATGTAACTGGTAGTTACCAGGAACATGCTTAAACTCACACCCCGCTACAGACCCGATTCTGCACCTCAGCTCCATCACTGCTCTGAAACCAGCAGAGACCAACAGGTATCCAATGACTGACAACCACTGCTGCTGCATCACAGTTAAATCCCCTGGGACAGTGCGAGTGGCATCCAGAGTGGATAACCAAACCCTGCCCTTTCTATTGGAGGGTTTTGTGGAGCATTTTACTGTGCAAAAATCAGCTCAACCTTCAAAATCCCCATGAAAAGCAATCCTAGCGCTGTTACTTGGATGAGTTAATTCAGCTCCTCCCCACGCAGTGACTGCAACAATGTGGAATGGGGTAAGGGGTAAGGGAACAGCTCCTCTGCTCCTCTGCCCAAACAGCCACCAGCGTGTTTAGTAATACTGGGCTCACATGGTGCATCTCACCCAGTGTGTGCAAAGCTGCCCTAGATAAGGCATTGAACGACTTTGTCAGGCACTGAGTCAGCAGCACAGATGGAACAGCGAATTCCTCTCTCAGCTCTGGTCACCAGGACGCATGTCCTGCTGCCATGTGTGTGCCACTGCTCCAGGACACATGTCCTGCCATCGCATATGTGCTACCACTCTGGTCCATGCAGGTCTCGGGCTCTGCACTCACCTAGAGCTTGCAGAATAACACTGAGAACCGAGGACATGCTGAACAAGCAGGAAAACACAGTGCTGCTCAAAGAGAAGCGTGGGCCGGCCTCCGCAGGGATGGAGCAGAGTGGGAATTAGCTGCCAGGATAGGCTGCATCGTGACACGGTGTTTGAGGAGGTCATGTCAGGCAGAGGAGCTGTGGCAGTCCTGGAGCTCAGCACAGCCTCTCGGAAGGTTGTTATCAGCTGTTCTTATGTGGTGATTTACACCATCAGAGCCCGGTGCCAAAGCAAATGGTTGCTGGCTTAGCATGGATGCAAGGAGAAGTTCTACATGTATAAATAGCCCAGAGATGCAAGTGTCCAGAGCTTGTTGCCACAGACAAGTTTCAGCTCTTTGCATGTCCTCTGGACCAGTGCACCCAGAACATCTCCTTGAGCACACTGGGGCTCAGGGCAATGCCTAGATCAACTGCAGGAGCTTTCCCACAGCCTTAACATCCACAAGCAGTTTATAAACTAGTCTGAAGATGACTGCTCAGGAATAAAGCCATAGGACTGCTATTAATCCAATTTCCCAAGATGGAAAGGCAGATACACCTTCAGAATGGTTGTCTTACACCCCAGACTTGCCTTCTGCTCCCAGCCACTTGAACAGCACTGAGATCATCCCAGTCTTGGAGTAAGCTCCATCAAACCCACTCTGGAAACAGCCCCTGCTAGTTTTGAGCAACCAATCCCAGCTCCATTTAGGCTCTCCCCAGCCAGAGACACCACACTTCCCTTCCTGCCAGACTCTGAAATTACAAATGGCTCCACTAAAAGCACAATCTTGTCTCCCTGAATTGTAGCTCACAGCTCTCTCTCCCCCTCCCTTTCATTAACGAATGTTTCAAGCCCCATAAAAAGCATGTAATTCTTGGAAAGGTGTCACAGATCAAGAAGCAAATGCAGCCCCTAAACTGACCAACTAATGCCTCAAGAGCAGATTTGCCTATTAGAAACAAATAGCTGAGACAATACGTGGTTTTCTGCTGAGAGGCAGAACAGAACTGCTGATGGGAATAATGTGCAGGCAGCAAAGCTGTCCTGGTTTCCTCACTTCTTTGGGGAGGGATATTTTTAGTTTCATGGCCAACAGTTTATTTTCCCCGTCAGCCACCCAACCCAGCATCCCCCAAGTACATTCTATGGTTCAGAGCCAACACAACACATCCTGGTGGCACGGACAGTGTGCTCCTGGCTAGTCATAGCATCACCTCATTGAGAAGCATCTCAGAGGGAGCAGCAAAGATGGGACACGGAAGGGCCACAGCACCTCGGAGGCATCTTTTCCAAGGCAACAGACCATCGAGAGCTGAAGGAGAGCAAGCTGATGTGTTTGGTGCGTTTCTCAAGGTCTCAGAGCTCAAACATGAACTGCTCCATCCCTCGCAGCATCAGCTCACCGTTCCCAGTTTGCTGTTCCTGCAGCCCTCTTCTCCAGGCCTCCTTTGGCATCTGAACTACCCCAAAGCTTAAAGTCCTTCTCACTACAGACAGCTCAGAGGGATCTCACATAGGGCCCGCAGCAATGTACAGGTAAAAAGATGTCTGAATACCCCCACTGTACTCCCGAGCAAGAGCTTTCTTGCCCACACGTTATTTCAATCCGCTCCCACAGCGATACAGCAAATCATTCCCGTCACCCTGGGTAAGGATGCAGCTTCCTCTTCATTTGACTGAGGGCTCAGACATCTCAAGCCCAGCCTGCAGCTGCGTTAACCCTCACAGCACTGCAGCTCTCCTTGGCAGCACAAACCGGCTGTTTACCCAGCAAGATTTTCCCGCCAACCAGGAACATGTCCAAGCTCCAGGTAAAAATCAAACACAATTTACCCCAACAGAGCATTAAAGTAAAACCAAATAGGCACACAAGCAAGGGATTTATTTTTCCAACGTTCATTACATGTGCAGAGGGGACAATTGCAAGTAAACAATCTGCTTTGTTAAATGAGACGAGGGAGGCTTTCCTGGGGAAGATTGTATTAAAGAACCACCAGCAACCGATTCAAACCCTTCAAACACAAATATTAAATAAAGAGATGTGATGAATGAGAAAGGTCAAGTAAAAATCAAATCAGGGCACAGCATCCAGAAAAGCCAGACATGACCATCCCCAATTCAGCCTACAGGAGCTTCAAAATCGTTCTGGTGCATCTAATAGCTCAGTAAATGCAAGCCCATGGCTATGACAGTTATGGGGAAAGCTGATAGGCTTCTTTTCCCCACAGTACTCACCCCGTCTCAGTGCCTATCATCCAACACCACCAATCACCACTTGATGCCTCAGGAACCTCCATCTACACTGATTTCAGCAGCAGCTCAGAGCCTCACAGGTTGCTCTGTACAAGCCAAAGGGATCCCAAGACACAGACCCCACACCCCTTACCTTTGAGAGATCCTCTGAGCCTCCCTGCTGGCTCTGGTTCAGGAGAGGCGAGTGCCGCACCAGGGGGTCCTGCAGCAGATCCAGACGTGGCCTCTTGGTTTCAATGAACTCCAAGTCCGACGACTTGGTCAGGTCAGAGAGATAGGAATGCGCCTCTGTTCTCAGGTGCAACTCCTGAGATCTGGGGACAAAGAGAAAGGAAGGAGCCTTTAGAAAGCAAACCACCTCTGTTCTGTGACTGCAAACCACTCGAGGAGGACAGAGGGCTCAAGGGGAGGCAGATGCCCCTGGATCCAGGATGCTCCATAGCTCGGCTGCTGGGCACAGTGCATCCGCTGTCCCTACACTAGGGCTAAGTGAACAAGGCTGCAGGTCTGAGCCAGCCCTGTCATGCCACATGGGTTGGGCTGGCCAGAATAAGGCCAAAAGCTCACAAAATCCTCAAATCTGGCCCATACATACCCCTGTGGCCAGGCAGAACTCCCTTCTGCCACGTTTGGCTTAAGGGAGCCAACGGTACCTGCACCACTGTTTATATTTAGCATCTTCTATAGGAATAGCAAAGATTATATGCTGGGGAAAAAACGCACCCTCCTCCATGGCTAGACAGTCGGGATTTATTTTTCCAGGATGGGGGAGGAAAGAAAACAGGCACATGTAGTCACACATCCCTGACACAGACCTGGCAAGCTGCACAGGCACATTATCCAGTGATAGCAACTGCACTGACAGGTCATGTCGGGCTCAAGTATCTTTCACCTGGTAAGTGTAATGCAGTCGGAAATTGGGTTTGGTTTTTCCTTCTTTTTAAACAAATGTAAAACTTTTTTTTCAGCTCTATTTTTTCCAGCAGGATTCTCCTGTGGGAACTGTAAAAGGATCCTACAAAAACGCATTAAACCTTTTACTATGCCCAAGGATCGGCTTTGCTGCAGCAGCTCCAAGGGTGTGTTTTTAACACTTCAGGCAGAAGCGTATCTTAAAAACATAGAAACAAGATGAAGCACAGGAGATTCAAAGCTTGTGAACAACAAAAAAAGGGGCTTTTTTCCTTTTCCTCTTGAACAAGTTTGTTAAAGTTCTCCTGAGGTGCGTGGGGAAGGATCCTCCCCAGTTACCAAACACTGACAAACTAAACAGCTTCAGAAGCTACTTGAAGGGGAGGAAGAAGGGGAACACGTTTTGTCAAGAGCGAGGATGGGAGACGGGGTCTTGTGCATTGCTTGGTCCCCACCCACAGCTGCAACTGCTGATGTTAATTTTTGCCTAATTAAATACCCCAGAGAGGATGACAAAGGGAAGGACCCAGAGCCCTCTGAAGCCAGCAGGTCCTCCCCGTGGCTGTAACTGCGCTGGACCACATCCAGAGATGGAACCCCGGTGAAGGCCACCTCGAGCAAAGCCCTCTGCAGTGCGGCCACCCCATCCCTGCTCCAGGGAAGCAAGATAAACCACATGAGGGTAAAAAGCCCTTATTGAAACATCAGCAGCAGGCACAGAGCATGTGCTCGCCAGACTCTGCTGCTGTGGGTTTGGCATACGTGGCCGGCGCTGGGATTCAGGGCAGCAGCTTTGCTGCTGACACATAGAAACAGAATCTGGCTCAGCCTCTTCCTCCTCCCCACTAAAAGGGGATGGGAGAGCAGGGAGGCACCGGCGCTGCCTTTTTGCCACTCCAAGCTATGAGAGGGCGAACGCACAGCTTGCACAGCAAACAGCTCCTGAAGTTGGCATTGATGCACAGCCCGCCTCACCTGCACGTGCTTTCACGCTGAATGATCCTCATCTTTTCCCAGCGAGCCCAGGAATACCTCCTGGCACCTCTCAAGTTTCCCACTGGCTTGTCCCAAGCCCTGCCCGCAGCTGCGTGCCGGCATTCCGGGCTCTGCTGTAAACCCAGGAACAATGAGCAACTGTTGAGCTGGGCAGGTGCTAAAATATTCCAACACCCAAGGCTCTGCTGTGCCGAGGCCATTAAAACTCACGTGGATTTAGTTTCACTTCTTCTCCCCCTTTGTTTTAAGGCCGTATTACCAAGAAGCTGCTCATGGGCACTGGATGGCTCCGAAACCTCTGCAGTTGTCAGGAACCCGACACAACGGCTGTGCTCAAGGAAAAACCATGTATTTCTAAGATAAGAGCAACACCCAGCTTTACAAAGGCAGTTACTTACAGCGAGGCAGGGGCCGTGGCAGGGAAAGCAGCTGCAATGTTATAGGGTGCTATTTTATTTCCATTTCCACATCCACTGGAACAGCTATTAACTTTATCCACTGGAATTTCCAGCCGCTCCCGAGATGGCTTTGCCTGACACAACCCGCTCAGCCTGTCCTGGCTGCAAATCCAAGTGCTTGAAGCCTTCACACCTTTCACTCTTTTACATCCACACCTGCAGCAAGGTCTTTACAACAGACTTCTATACAGCGGTGACGTTGCTCTCAGCTCCCTGCCTGAAGAACCTCCCGTTACACCGAGCCTGGGCTTTTGCTGCATTTTCCACATAGTTCCCACCTGGCTGGTTTATTCCAGAGGTTCCTACTTGGCCGAAGGGAAAGAGTGGTTTTAATTGCATGGGAGTTACGCATGATTAAGTGAAATAACCCAAATGCCAGTGTTAATTACGAAGTGGGGCGGGTTGGTCTTCACCTGCAGTCCTTTGCCACAAACGCTGAACTACTTAGAAGCAGCGTGAGTGCTGCTGACGCACCAGGCTGGATGCCCAGGGCTTGCCCTGACCTCCATCCATCCGTGTGCAGCTCTGCTTTGGGCAGGTTCCAGGCCAGAAGACCAAGATAACCCAAGATCAGACCTTTGGGTCATTACTAATCTGACAAACTCATCGCACCCTACCAGTTGCGTTACTCATTCACTGGGGCAGCTTCCTCAGCAGGCTCACGCGGCGTGTTAGGAAGGTATGAGCAGATGTAATCCGAAGTGTGGGGCACCCGCAGCTCACTCCAGCAGGTAATGGAACCCAGGAAAACATCTGTAACACCACCAGAACCAGCAGAGTATGAGATGGGCTGAAAAAAGGGGGTTGAGTGCTAGCTGGGTACAGAGGAACCGTCTCTACTGGGAGAGAGGAGCAAATGAGACACCCTGAGCTGCCCTTGGGGCTTGCAAGAGCAGCCCTGATGAGATCTAAATGCATCTTACCTATACAATCTTCACTTTGCTGAAGCCAAATCACAGGGAAATAGGCAAATACAGACACTGAGAAGCCAAAGAGGACTTTCCCACCCCATTAATGCACCTCAGGAACTCACTGCCCGTCTCTTCAGAGCAGCACAGCCCTTCCTCGCTCGTCAAACCTCCCCATTTCTCCACCAGCTGAGCAGCAGAAGGCAGCAGCAGGAGGAGTAACTGCCTCCTACATCAAGGGCACAAAGCAATAGCAGCAACTCAGAGTCTGCTCCCATCAACTTCCCAGCAAGGGCATGTTTTAAGTTTTCCTCCCATCCGCAAATATTGTTCCCTACATCTTGGAGCCAAACAGCATAACCAGGCTGGAAAACTGGCTTTGTCTGTCTCCTGGAACCAGAACCAAGGCAATCGCCTTGCTGCAGCTGTGTATTTCCTCTGGATGAGATGGCTGGGTGGGAGATTGTCTCCAAAACCGAGGGTTTTATAAGTCCCAGCCCCCACAGGTAGAGACAGATGATACAATGCTTTTGAGAGCAAGTAATACAGAAAACCACTAGTGTTGAAGTGAATTATTTATAGCCAACGCTAAGATCTGTCAGAGGTTTCAGCAACCCCTTTACAGTTAATGATAGCCAGGAGTGGGAGACCGGGCAAATCGAGACCTGTTAAGGAGAGAAACTGGAGGGTTTGTAGGAGCAAACCTGCCACCAGACAGCTACAAAAACACCTACAGGGCCAGCTGACATATTCCCTCTGTCATATAGGTGGAGAGGGAAAAAAGCCATCCTGACTTAACAGGAGTCCACGGGAAGAACACCCCGTCTGGGTGGGGAAGGTGCAGCTCCCACACCCTCAGACACATCCGCCAGCAGCAGGATTGAGTCTTCACAAGCCAAAGGTGTGGGACAGCCTCAAGCAGGATGCTCAGCTCACCAAGGACTTCCTCGCAAGGCCTGTGACCAGGCGGTCACTCATGCCTCCTTGTGATGCTCTGGTCATGCATCCCCACACAAGGGCAGGCCTCTGTGCCTGAGCCACCCCATGCAACCCCTCAGACAACTGTTTCAGAGCCAACTGCAATTTAGAAGAGAGCAGATGCTTTATTTGAAACCTGCATATGGAAGATCCCCATACAAGGAGCCTGAATTATTCATGGGCAGGACCAGCAGAAGCTCTAACACTGCCACACAACGGCACTGCCTCACTCAAGAGGAGAAGGAGGAGTATTTGCGTCTGTCCACAAGCTCCCCCACATGCCTTCTGCAGGCATCCAAACTTGGAGCCCCATAGGAAAGCCCTCTTGGTAGTCCTGGAAGCACTCCCTGAACTAATGGAACCACAATAGATCTGGTTCAGGATCGTACATGGGAAAGTTGCTTCATTCCAGCCAAGGCAAAGCCCACGTTTCCCCTCACCACACTGACCCACTCCACAAAACCTAATCTCTGTGGCACCCCAGTCACCCTCCATGCCACCCATGGACATGCCGGCAGCCTCCACCAGGGCAGAGGCCTCTTGCAAGACAAGGCTTGTCACCAAGTGTCTACACACCGGCATCTGCCCTTTCCAGCCACCGTACTCCCATGTTCGCTTATGGGGAGGGATAAAACCCACAGCTCCCAGACCCTTTTGAGTGTGAACAGACACAAAGACACCCGGCTGCAGGACCTCACCTCACCACTGCTCGCTCCTGGGGAAAGGGTCCCCTTTAAACATGGAAACTTCATTAAAGACCATCAATAAAACCAGACCGGCCGCGCTGTTAACTCAGGAGCAGTTGGTGCCATTTGGCCCAGCACAGATAAAGACCGAGAGCTGCACGTGATTCCAGCGGCCAGGAACGCCACCCCGGCTTCCCAGCGCTCCCCAGCCAGCAGGATTCATCGCATTCAGTAAGCACAGTAATTAGCCCTGCTCTCATGCACAGAACTATGGATGGCTGCAGAAACACAGCAGCTGCTTAGCGTATCCTAAATGTCATACTTGGGATCAGCACCAGGCAAACTCCTCATGACTGCTAAGCAGAGAGGCTCTGGAAAAGGAGCAGGGTTTCCCAAAGTGGGAAACAGTCTCCTATGAAAATAGTGACTCATCTTACTCTGGATAAAGGTGGAATACACTGTGTTAACAGGCACAGCGCTTATTTCCAGCCGTGGTTTCTGCCAGAGAAGCCATTATCCACCCCAGCATTCCTTGCTCTAAAATCCTAACACGTAGGAGAAGTCAGGAAAACACAGTTCCTTGATTTCTCAGAGCCCTCACCCCACTGGCACCTGCCATTTAACACTCAACCCGGTTTTCCTCACTTCTTTTGTGGACCAAAATATAGGTATATATAGAAGAGAGGGAATGAAAAAAACCCTAATCCTTGTCACCTTGCCAGGACATTCCTCTGCAAGTATTCATGGTACAACTTGTACCAACAGCGGAGCCTGAAATACTTCTCCTCGCTCCTGCAGTCCAGTTGGCACAGCCAACCGAGCGAGCTAAGGGGAAGTCTGTGGATCCTTCCAAGAAAAAGCCTGCTACCAAAAAAACCATCAAGGAAAGCAGCACATCCCTGCAGACAGACAGAGCCAACTTTCCTACAGCAACACATTCAGAGAGGTTCAAGTTTTGCTGCCTTCTTCCAAGGCAGAATTGCTGCAGCAGGGAGTTCAAGTCTCTACCCATCCACTGAGGGGTGATGATGACTCTCAGGGCCGACGTACTTGGAGAAGGGCTATTGGCAAGTCCCCGGCATCTCCTGCCGAACTGGGATGCAGGATAAGCGGGGGGCACATCACTGCCAAGGGAGGAGAGCCCACCACGGTGAGACGCTTCAGGAACTGTTCTCCCAGGGGACATCCTGCTGCATGAGCCTGGCATCCAACAAGCTTCTTGCTCAAGGAGCCCCAAACTGTGGGATCATCTCAGCACCCCATTCCTTTTGGTGAGTTATCACTCAGCAGCTTTCTGCCACCACCACCTGATTCATCCCTACAACACTGTGCCCATGGTGAAATGCTTTACTGTGTGCTTCCTTTCCACCAGATCACAGCTAACCACAGCAAAACTGCAGCCAGAGAGACACAAAACCTGCAAAGCTGTAGGAAGACCACCTATGCAAGCCTGAATGATTTCTGCATCTCAAATACCACATGCAAAGACAGCAACACCTGCCCAAACTGGGGGACAGACCCATAAACCAGCACAAAGCGAATCCCTGTGGTTTTCCAGGGTGAACAGAGCCCCCACGGGGCAGATGGGATCAAGCAGCCTGATCTCCCTCCACCGAAACATGCTTCAAAGGAAGGACTGTCTCATACCCACCACCACTGTGTACCAAGTGGGGTATCAGTCAGGGAACCATGGTAAGGGGCTACCTCTCAGACACTGCGCTTCCCCCTATTTACCCTCCTGTGCCCCCATTGAGGACATTACTTTGCCTTTGGTCAAATGAGGCACTGCCTCCTCCGCAACCCCTCATGCTGAGAGCCAGCTGCCTCTGCTCAAAACCATCAATCCCAGCCCAGGAACAAAGCCAAAGTGCTTACAGATGCACCAAGGGGACTCAGCTGCAGAGACTGTGCTTTCACCACCCTCCCCTGCCCCGGCTTTGCTCTGCACCCAGCAAAGCCAGAGCCATGTTTTGGGGTGGGCACTGATGACCAACCCGCCCTGCTCCACAAGCATCTTCACCCTTGAGCACCAGAGGAACCCTCAGGCGAGCAAACCAAGCACCCTAAAGGCTCCATTTACCACCCCACCCCCCCAAGCACTATCCTCACACCACAGAGACAAAAAAGTGAAATCCCCATAGGAAAGATTAAGTGTAGTGCTTAAAGATGCTCAGAATCAGCAGCTGGCTTTGCAAAACAGACTAACGCGTCCCTAGCCCCAATGCCACCCAGTCTGAATGACTTCAATAATTAATTACATTGGACTGACGATGTCTGCAGAACCCCCCACCTGCATCCCCAGATGCCCCCATTTTTAATGAGTCCATATCCCAGCATTCTGATGCCACCTGAGCTGAACTTCAATGGTCCTTTTAGCTTTACAACCCAGTATAGTCCTTGCAAAAGTTCAATTCTTCAGATGTTAAAGGGATGAAATATAAGCTGGGTCTGGTATTTTTATAGCATGCCAAACCTTCACCATTCAGGTTGACAGCAAAGTAACCACGGCAAGCATTTGGATGTGCATCTAGACCTGACAACCTCGATTAACATTTACCCACATTCATGTGATTATCAACACAAGAAGTAAGTTTGGAGAGTCTGAAACATTTGTAAGCCAAAGCGAGATGCTTGGAAGACCACAGCACATTTGGCATGTGGCAGAGCAGACACCAAGGCTTGCAATTGGGTTTTTTCAGCTACATGGAAGAACCAAGATACATTTACTGAAGTAGCATATTGAGACCTTGAAACCTTCCTTTTACTGGAGAGCAGAACTGGTTCTCCACGTTGCAAACCGTAAGTGGTGTGAAAAGCAAAACCAGGCAGGAACATGCTGTTGGGTTCTCTTTACCCGTCTCCCCCAGATTTAGCTGAACCTGACCCACTTCCAAGTTAACAGTGTTACTCTGCACTAAGAAATCAAAGCAAAGCAATGTAACACGCTGCAATAAATTACACAACATCAGAAGTGACATTACCGTCAGTATATGCAGGTGCCACAGGCACAATCCAGAAGAGCACATCAAGGAAGGCAGATGCAAAACTAACTTTGGAGGTTGCTTTTTGCCTCCAGATTCCCAGGGTTTTCTGCTGAGCACCAAATCCATGCCACTAGGAAAGGAGAGTCCTGTCTGCAGCTATGCCCTTATGCATCCAGCACCCTGAGGTCTTTCTCTGCTTCCCTAACAGTTATGATTTTAGAGAACCAGATTCATCTCTGACTCTGCACTGGTTTTATTCTTAGCCCAACTAAGGAATAAGCATCAAAAAATGCTTTGCATAAAGCCCTTATTTCACTTCCAGGCCATTTTTTTCCAAAACCACCAAGCATCAAATGCAGAAGAGAAACTGTGAGAGCAGCATTTTGAGACAAAACAGAGTGAGTGAGAGTGATGGCCTTCAGAAGAGATCAGCCCCTGTGGTTAAAGCATCTACAGCATTTCCAGCCACACAGCACTTGTCTGAGCAGCACCCAAAAGCACTGCCAGCCTCCCACAGGAGGCTGGGAAAGAAAACAGGGACACAGGGAGAGCTGTGAGGAGAGCAGGCAGGAAAAATCCGCTCAGAGAAAGTTGTGAGGGGAATGCAGGAAGAGAAACAAAACCAACAAGAGCAGGGAGGAAGAGCAGCAGAAGAGGAAGCGGAGACGAGAGTGGAAATGAGCTCTTCTCACTCCTCCCTTTGGCCTCGGGGGCCACAGCCCAAACCCAACCACACAGCTTCATTTTCTACTCCGAAGAGAGCCAGTGCAACCAGTTACAGTATAGCTCCATAGAAGTGAGAGGGGTGGGTCTGTTGCTGTTTTTAGGATGTCTTTAAAGTGCATGATGAAACCAAAGGTGCCACTGGGCATTAGCACAAGGAAGCTAAACTGGCACAAAGGCTGAGCATAGTCCGCACTGATACACAATGCCCAGGTCTCTCACAACTCTCCTTCACACCACAGCGTTGTACTAAACATTTCCTAAAGCAGACGGGATGCCCGTATCCCAAGGGAAGCAGTGAGCTGGTACCTTTCATTGCCTGGCTGGAACTCGGACAGCAGGGATGGCCTCCGCCGCTGTGGCTGCATGATAGACCCCGGCGGGAGGTGGGAAGCGAAATCCCTGGAATGATGCTGGTATTCCAACAGTGCAACGTCCTGTGGGAACAAACACACAACAGCTCGTTAGGCTGGTGGCGCCTTTCAAGTAAGCATAAACCCTGATAACTGAGAAGAAACCACACAGATGCAGCGCTTCCCCCTCCCAAAGGGTTCCCAGTAACGCCAGTCCTGCATGGCACTGGGATGGTAGCTCAGCCCTGGTCCAACCTGCCTCCAGCCTTTTAACTGGGGACCCCAGCAGTCTTAACCCAGGCACTGAGCACACACACAGGGGTTTCTGGCATCCAAAAGTCGGGATGAAGAACAGGTAAGAAGAAAATTGAGATTCAGAGGGTGCTTTCAGCATCAATCCACAGAGCAGTACGGAGAAAGAAAGAGAAAAGGAGAAGAGAAATCACAAATGTTATCTTGAGAGTATCCCTTTAAACACAGCTCCCCAGGGCTGAGCTCAAGGGGTTTGAAAGGACACTTTGCTACTTATTATGTGTATGTCTCTTTTGTTCCTTGACCCTTGGAGAGTACAGTACAGTATGTTCCTGATTTTAATTAAATAAGGATCCCTCCTGCTCTGTGCCACAGACTGCTTCCAGCAACAGCATTTTAGCAGCTACATTCAACCCCTAGGTTTTATTTGCAGATAGATACTTGACCAGAACACTAATCATCTCATTAACTGAGACCTTCAGCAGGGGCATAGAAAGCCCTGCCACAGAATATCCCCGGTAACACTGACACACGTTTATGTTAGAACCAATCCCACCGGGGAGTCTGTTTTGAACAGTTCTCAACCGGAACAAGAAAGCTCCAACTCCCTCAAAAAGAGATCTTTCAAAGCCTAAATAAAATAAACCCCAATAAATAAAACACCACATGCAGCTGGGGGTGCGGGCAGGGGACTGACAGCCCTAACAGCTACAATTGATATTATTTGATCAGATGAAGACTGACATGCCCCAGCACTAGGGAAGCTGGAGAAGTGCCCCAGCGAGGTGCATGGCCGGCAAAGAAAGGATTTGGGAGCTTAAAATAGCAAGAACCAGCCCCAGTGACCCCCTCTCTGAAGCTGTAAGTGAGGAGAGCATCCCAGCAGTGGATGCCATGCTCTCCTCCTGCCAGCTGAGGAGTACAAGGGAACATCAAAGCCCAGCATCTTTGGCCACTAGATGGTAAAACAAGATGCTTGCATGGGAGCTTTCTGGAAAGCCAGGAGGAAAACAGAAGTAAGCGCTCAGTACAGCGGAGCCAAGAAAGGCAGATTCCCTACGCCACATTCAAGCTCTCTGGCACAAAAGCTGGAAATGACAAATATGAAATGAAGGAGGAAGGAGAATGGTGGTGTCTGATGGACATCGCTTCTCCATACGCCTAGATAAGTACACCAGTGTTTGGAATCAGGTTCATTTCTCCCCAGCATCAGGCAATAGTGCGCTGCTGCTCTTCTGTTCTGACCAACCTTGGGAAACACCAGGAACCTCTGCCAGCCCCACGCTCCTGGTCTCCACCTCCAGTCTGGCCAGTCCAGACCTCAGCCTCTGGGGCAAGGGGTGCCTGCAGACAGGTTCTTGCAACACAGGAAGGGCATTACTGGGACAGTGTCTACTCATCCTCACAGGGATGATCCACTTGTGTAAACCCAGGTGTTAAGGGAGGATGCTACCCCGTGACGCTGCTTTTCCTTTGGCTCTATCCATGGGGGGCTGCAGGACAGAATATGCCATCGGTCCAACCACAGATGGGACAAACTGAGATACGTGGAGCGAAGGAGCCCATTAGCTCTTACAGCCAAAGCAGAACCGCTGCCTACAGCGTTTCCCCACGTTCACACTCGTCCTGGTTCAAAACAAAAATGGCAACGCAGCTCCTGACATCCACCTACAAACCAAACACACCGTGTCTGGGAAGACACCACAACAGGCCCACAACCAGGACCATCACCTGCGGTGGGTGTATAAACAAGAATTACCCGTCTGGGAGGCTCGAAGGCTGTGCCCTTGAGAAAAGAAAGAGAAGGAAGGCTCTTGCGTGTCCCGGGAACCATCTGTTCTTCCTTTTCCTCCTACCCACACTCAGCTGAGCTTTGCCTTTTCCTCTTCATCCCCCATCAGAAAACTGCTGGCGGAGCTCAGAGCCTGCTGGCGTGGCCTGAAGTGACAGGGAAGGCTGGTTTTCCCAGCTATTAGCCATGGGCTGGGACAGCAGACGTGCCCCTGCAGCTTCCCCACTGAGGGCAATAGTGGTGAGCACCAGCTGCTGCCTTCCCAGCCATCACCCACCTCACTGTGATCTGCTCTGCTCTGCTCACATCAGGGTTTGGTTCTACCAGAAGAAAACATAACCTAAAAATCAACGAGGAGGACAAAAACTGATGAATCCCTGCGCCCTGTGATGAACCATCAAAGGAGCCACAGGGGCCCTGGCAGGACGTAGGTGCATTAATTGCTCCCCACATTACTACACCAACTGCACTGGGAGCTACGCCTGTGTTTTTCTAACACAAATGCTGGAAGGGTTCAGGAGCTCCCTTTGGAACTGCCTGCTGGACTTTGCAGTGCTGGGTTAACAGTGGGACTCCATGATCTTAAAGGTCTTTTCCAACCTAAATGATTCTGTGACTCAGAAGAGGCTTCGGTTTTGGATAGCAGGGTTTTAAAGACATATGGTGGGGGGCACCTTGCTGCCAGGGCCACTGCACCCTCCGTATGCAGGCACGAGGGAGCAGCGTCCAGTGGGTGCCATGTGAATTCCCCACCACCAAAGCACGCAAATGTGTTTCATTCCACATCCAGACCTAAAATTTCTGGCGCATCCTTGACACCTGCAAGAGACCTGAAATAAAACCACTAAAAACCTCTGTAGCTCCAAGGTACATGTTGTTCCTTTTCAGAGCAAGAATTGCACGTAATGAAATAGAAATTAAGGAAGCAGAAAGGCCACGGGTAGTCAGGGGCTGTGGCACAACAACAGGTTTAGAGGGCTCGAAGGAGGATTTGCAGCAGTCAGAAAGAGGTGCAAAGAGATGAGCACCTTTTTCACTTACATTGATAGAAATTAAGCTTCTTTCCTCAGGTGAAGCAGCGGGAATGTTTCCAAAACAAAACCAAAGCAAAGCGATCAAAATCACTTTGGAAGCCTCAATATCAAGACCTTATTCTCCTGATAAAACAGCAGCTCACCAAAATATAACCTGGGTGAAGGGAACTGTGTCCCCTCTAACCACCGGCTGGGCTGATCCAGCACAAGCAGCATCACCACAGACAGACACCAAGAGTGCCATAAACCACCCGGCAGACCAATGCAGCCAACGTTTAGATAAATAAGATGCTGAAAAGCCCTAAGCAGCCTCATTATAACACACTTCTTGATGCAGCAGAACGAAGAGGTTCCTGGGCCCAGCCAGAGGTGCCGCCAGCATCCTTTGCACCCAATGAGGGAGGCTGGGCACATCCGCACTGCCCCTGCCTGGGGATGCTGCTCAGTGAGAGCCCTCCCAGCCTCAAGTTCTTTTTGTGTTGTTACTTGATTTGGGAACACCGAGAGCGCCGTCTTCCTCCCCTTCCTGGTAAATCCTCTGACCCTAAATAACCCGAGTCTATCAGGCTCATTAGATACGCTAATCAAACTGGCTAAAGCCAGGAGGCTGAATGCAGCGCTACAGAAAAGCTTTCGGCAACACAAAAACAGCCCTCCTGTTTTTCATCCCCTTTTTAACAGCTCTAAAAGCTTCCAGCTTGCTGCCTCACCTACCATAAGGTCTCCAATGCCTCCTGCATTGTCCCCTGCCCCCAGGATAACCCCACACTAAATTAGTAACTGCTCACAGCCTTTCTACCTCTCACTTTCCATTCTGAACACGTGCACTTGCTGGTGTGCTGCACTTCTCCTTCCCCTGCCTGCAGGTGCCCAGCCCGGGCTACCTGACCTCCAATGAGGAGGAGGAAAAGCAGGTTTGAAAGCGATGCTAGAAGTGATGCACTGACCTGCAACGCATGGAGCCAAGCATTAAACCACAGCCAACAGCAGCTCTGACCCTGCTCTTCCAGCTCCAGCACATCCATACGGATAAGGCATCTACCGACTGCTCCATCCAGATGGCATTCTCACAGCTGCAAGAATTATCCCCCAAGGAAAAGACCCCAGGGACACGAGGCTTGCAGAAAGGAAGCCTGGAGCTGGTCTTGCAACAGAACAGCAAACTGCTCCTCCTCTCTTCCTCCCACCAGCACAAAAACAAGCCGAAACACCCAGTGCTTCTGGCTTCCTTGGAAAACAGCTCTGGAGCAAACCCATGGAGACCTGGAGCACAGCCTGAGCAGCACCAAGTACTGGATCCATCCCCTGTCACTCACCGCGTCCCCAGCGGAGCGCAGAGCCAGGAGCTCCCCACCGGGTTTCGGTGCGCACAGCTCCGCTTCAAAGCCACCCGCTCTCGCTGCGCAGTGACGCCAGCAGCAGCGCTCCCGGGGTCCCACCACATCCGCCAGCTGAGCAGCACCAGCACTGCCTCGAAACACAGCATCAGGCACAGGATACCCCTTACCTGCAGAGCAACTCGGGCACAGCTCCAAGCCGCTGTCTCACACGGTCCTCGTCACCTCTCGCACGCAGGCAAACAGGCCAGGGCACTGCTCACACTCACTGAGGAGCAAATGCCAGCTCCTCGCCACCTCCACCAAGGATTAGGACTGTTACGAGCTCGCCCAGCATTGGATTGCGAATAGTTTGTGCTTCCTAACAACATGCTATTTCTGCTGAAGCACTCCCAAGCATTTAAGTTTAAATGAGGCTGATTAATAACGGTGTGGTCCACTAGTGAGCAAAAAACAATGCTAAAGCATCCCTATTTATTTCACTGCTGATAAACTGCCTCATCTAACTTCAGAAGAGGTTGCCTGGCCTGTTTTGCTGCTCATGAGCAGCCTATGTGCTGCCTGGGAACCTTTTAACCACAGGGAACTGCTGGGTGAGGGCAGCAGGGCTGGTGCCCCCACACACTATGGCACTGGTGGAACACAGAGCTGGAGCTGGGCATTTTACAGCGCATGTCCCACAGTCCTCTGGTCCCCCCAGCAACATTCCACTGGCTGTGGTGGATCTGGGGACCTTGGTCTACCCCACAGCTCACGTTCAGCCTCAGCGTCCTGGTTTACACTGGTATTTCTCAAGAGAAGAGAGGTTATGAACAGCGCTGCCCAGAGCGGCGCCCACATCAGCCACATGCTCCATCCTTTTCCTTCTGCTTTTCCACTGGTGTTTCCTCAGCTCAGAGCACACCTGCGCTCCTGATGCCCACAGCTATTCCCTATACAATGACAATAGTCAGAGAGGACACACAAACCAGAGTGACCCAACACGGTGGACAAGACTTGACCACGCAGCTTTGGAGTGTAAAGCCACTCTATCCCGCTGGGAAGCACATGGCAGGTTGAGCTTCCCACCCTCCCAGAACACGCAGCCAGCACGAGCAGCATATCTCAACTTGAAGCCTGCAAGGGATTCGGACCATCCAGCAATGGCTTTGAGCAATAAGCTGCTGCCCGAGCCCCTCAGTGCAACCCTGGCTGCAGCAGGAGACCGGGCCCGCAGTCAGTGCCACCAGAGGCAGACCAGATCTCCAGCCCAAGGTGGAGCGGCCGAAGTGGCTTTGCCAGAGACAGGGGAAGGTCCCCACCACTGCTCTGCACACCCTGGACCTTGACAAAAGATGTTGCTTTAAATCTCTCTCTGCCAGCAGCAAGCGTGACCTATTTCAGCAATAAAAGGAAAAGCTCTGTGGTGCCTGGATACCCCTTGGCATTGGCAGCACAGCAGTTGCTCATCAGACCAAGAAATGCACTTTTTAGCCTTTGCCTGGAGAAAACCATTTCTCCCAGAGCCTTTTCAGGTAAGAGGAAAGGGGAAGGTTCAGCAGAGCATTACTTCAGGAGGTCCAGGCACAGCACAGGCTGCACACAGCCCACTGCCCTCAGTCTCAGCAAAGAGGGGCCGTCCACTGCTACCGAAACCCCCCCACTGAAGTGTAAAGGAGGTGGTTATTGATCAAAACAGGTTGTCCACAAGCACACTGCTGTCTGCACGACTTCCTCCCCAAAACCTTGGGAGGAGCTCACTGCAGATGTAAGGAGGAAAGAAAAATAATCCATAAAACAAACAACAACTCCTCCACAATCAGCTCTACTGTTGAAGATAAGGTCAGTAATAAAAACCTGGCTGAATACACGCATTTTTATCTTGCCTACGGGGATGCAACATGCGCTGAAAAGACAAATGCCCTCATTATTCCAACACAGTCTCATTGCCATCCATCTCTCAGAAGCTGCTGACTTGGCCTTTTGTTTTAGGAGGTGACCACACTGCACATGGCCCCTTCTTGGAAGGCATTGATCCGACTGCCATCCCTGCGCTGAGACCACGTCTGCTGCCAGCACCATTAGCATCTGTGCCAGCTGCACAGCAACGCACCCTTCCTGACACGCTTTTCCCTGCCCCTCCTGCAAAGCAGGGCTGTTTAGCTGTGCCATCTGAATATGCCATTCATGGAGAAGCAGCCACGTCTTGGGGGGACAGCTCTCGGCTGTTGTGGCTTCCCAGTCATCTGACCAGAGCCGGGTGCTGGAGCCCTCCCCCCCCAGCCAGAGGTGCCTGCAGAGCAGAACCACATCCATGACAGTGCTGCTTTTGAGCTTCTCTCCATCACAAGACTCATGTCCCAGTCGCACCCAGGCGCCTTTGAGCCGGAATGACCCGTCTGCCCTTCCTCCACTCCCCACGCCTGGTGCTGCGCTTCCTGAAGTCACTTGTGGTCACAAACACCCACATGGGGCGAGCAGCAATTCACACAGCCAACCCAACACTTCCACCCTACAAGCACGCAGTCATTTTGCTCATCATCCCATCTCTTCTGCAGCAGTCCCCCACCGTCTCCCACCACACACAACACCTATAGCCCATCTGCAGGTCCATGTAGGACCCTTTCATCCTTTCACATTCCCTCCTCAGCTCTCCTACACTTCCTTATCTCTCCACAGCAAATCCTTCAGGTCAGATAACCCAACTTGCTCAGCATTTTGAATAAATGTGGGGACAGTGACAACCAACAAAAGCCCCCCAGTCTTGAAGGTGTCTCCAGAGGTTGGTGAGACAACGTGCATCAGGCATACAGACAAAGGCTCTGCATCTCCAAAAGTGCCTTTAGCGGGTCTCTACCTCTGCCAAACCACATATGCAGCAGAAGTTCCTTCTTTCCCTGTGGATTTAATCTTGAAACCAACCAAAAGCAAAGCATCACCCCCTGCATCAAATCCCATCCAAAAAGCAAATTAATGAGCAATCATGGACATTTACAGTAGCTTGAAGAAAAAGAACTGTGCTGGATAAAGGCTGTGTATCCTAGGGAAAATGAGCTTTAAATCCAAACTGCTGCAAGCCAACTCCTTCTTGGCAATGGGAGAGAGACCCCAGGGTAGGGAATTAGTTGTCCTGTTCCTTCACCTCCACGCTCTCCCAGTCCCACAGCAGAAAGCCAATCTTCCCAAATCCTCTCAAAGCTAATGCAATCCTTCACTGGAAAGGCTCAGGAGCGAGACTGTGCTTGAGTCCTCGTGGCAGACCCAATCAGAGTCACTATTTCCAAGATACACTTTTGATTTTCACGTCCTTCCTTAGCACATTCTCTGGACCGTGGCAGGCAGGATTCGGGATGTGAATCCCTGGCACGAACCGGGGGGTGTTTCATGCGGGGGGGCTCAGCTGTGCAGCTGGTACAGAGGCTTTTCTTTGCGCTCGGAGGTGGTGCACTGCAAACTCTTCCGCTCTGCAAGCTCCTGGAGCCCTGACACAGACTGGCATTTTGCTTCCAGCACTTACAAGTGTGAATCATGACTCCAAGGAAAACCAACACAGCAGCGAAGGCGCCTGGCGCTTGTAATGCAAAACACACTGTCTCTCTGCAGGCTTACCTGGCATCGCCTCGCTGACCGTGTCACTGCGGGCAGCAGCGCGCTCCTGCCATCTCAGCAGCTCCCATCTCCTCACTGCACCTTCCAGGGCAGGACGCTGGGTTTAACAAACCCTGCTGGGAGGAGGAGCCTGGCCAGGGAAGGCGCTGGGTTCCCCCCAGGCCATCGTTTGGCTAGGACACCAAATCAACACACAAGTCTGCACTGACCTCTTGTCCCTGGTTCAGACAGACAAGGAAGCTATTTATCACAGGCCAAAAGCACCCAAGCGATCAGGCTGGGACGCTCCTGCGCAAGTGCTGTTTTGCAAACAGGGAGTTTAATGAAGGAATTTCTCCCGGGCACAGGAGGAAGCATGGTCTCAAAGCTGGAGCAGAAGGGTTACGCTCACCTCTTCATCTCAGCTGAAGCGTGTGCAGGGAATGGCGGCAAACAGGAGGCATGCAGAGCACCTCTTGTTTGGCAGGGAGGGGATTATGCTCCCCGATGGGGATTCAGTGATGATGGAGCACCAATTTCACATGCATGCGCACACACTCCAATCTTACCAATCCCCCCAACCTCTTCAGGATCTCTAATAGGTAAAACACTAAAGCACCCCAAAAGCAGAAGCTCTTTTGGCACAGAAGCTGTGTGCCCCTGACCCTCATCATCTCATGCAACTGGTGCTACCCTCTTGGAAACTCCAGCTTGTATCCAAAGCCACATCATTCCTGCAGCTCTGAAAGGTCAGGGAACTAACAGTAAGGTGACTGGTAAGGAGGGCACAGCAAGAAACTGGATCCACACAGGAGGAAGAGCAGGGAGCCCTTCTGTCCATGTGCTATGCAGGAGAATTGATCTGTTTACAGAAAATACCTGCGGGTTGCCTGAAAATGTATCTCCTTCATGGAAAAGTTTCATTTGAGAGAGCATTCAGTTCAGACACATTAGAAGGTTAAGAGCCTAAGTAATGTGCTTTTTCACCTTTAGCTAAAGGTCATGGAGCATTCAAACAATTCCTCTGTTTCCAAGCTGAACACACAGAGCCAACTAAGCACCCATCAGTACACCTAATGACTATGGAAAACAAAAGCATATCCCCTGCACTTTGATCAAGAAACACTCAGTGCTCTTAAGAAGAAACTGATGATTATTGGTGATCTTAGTTTTAGGTAAAGAAAGTCAAATCAAACAGAACTTTTTCACCGAGATTCCTTCTCCCCTTTAAAACCACAAAAATCCAGTATTTTCACTGGCTATTTTTTGGAAAGATGAAATTATACTGAAGGCCACTATAACATATCGCACCATTTCCACATCCTGGGGACCACACGTGTCTCAGTGAGGAGGAGGAACAGGATGACAACACCCCGAGACAGCTGGGGATCAACCTACCCTGTGGAAGAGCCAGTTCACTGCATCACCCATCAGAGCTCACTCTGGATCAGAGCCACGGGTTCACAGCCCTGCCCAAAGCTGGCACCTAAGAGTGAAACCAGGCAACAAACACCCTCACTTGACCACTCCTGGCTCTTCTCTGCCAGCTCCAAACCCAGCAGTAACGCCTGGAATGCTGCTGGGAGACGGTGCCCATATGCACAAAGCATATTCCTGCTTATTCATCTGAAATGCATCTTTTCCCCCATTTTGTTGGATATTCCCTTGGGGTTTATGCAGTGGGGAAAGAAAAGTGCCCAAGCCTGCTCCCCCCGCCTCCTGCCCCTCCACAGCATCCTCTCTCACTTGCCTCATCTGTGAAATCAAACAGCTGCAACCCTTTAAATCACTTCTCATGAAGTGTCTCCGAGCCTAAAATAACGTCACGGCTCATTTCTGGGCTCGGCATTCCTGCCGCGCCGATCCCTGGGCGCGACCGCCACACTTGGAATGGGATCATGTACGTATATTAGAACAGCATTCGCAGCCCTGCTGTGCTCAGCCCCAGGAGCTGACCCAGGGCGTTCCCACCGCTGGGATAAGGATCCCCAGGAGGACAAATTCCCAGCTCTCAGAAAAGGATGTCTTGGAATGCAGCAAACCAGAGCCAGGAGCTACTCAGATGCAAGACACGCTGGTGTCAGGTTGGTTTTGGCCTCTCTTGCTTTCTCCCAAACAAGCTCTCACTGTGCAAACACACCCCATGACAAAACTGACCTGGCCAAGACATGCAAGCAAATACCACTGCCTTTTAATATTAACCAGCGCAGCAACTTCAAAGCAACTGGGCTCTCCTCTCCCAAGCAATCCCACCAGAGATCAGCTCCAGCCCCAGAGCCATGGCCGGCTTCCAGCCCACGGTGCTGCCAAGCAAGAGACACGTGTTTGCCAACAGCTGAGAGCAGTGGGGCAGATCATGCAGGGACACGCTTCATGGAACGCTCTGCCTGCCCTCCCCAGGAGAGGCAAGGGGAGGTTCATGTGGGGCTGGCACACTTGTGACAAGAGCAGCCTTTCAGCTTCCCATCCAAACAGATCTCGGCTCAGCCCCCTCCTGCATCCAGACACCTCTAAGGTATCACATGGCTTCGGAAGATTACATGTGGCTGTAAAAATAGCTTCTAGAAGCAAAGGCCAGCAGCTTCTTCCAACATTAATACGGTAGAATAAAACCAGTGTTCATTTTAGCCAGAGAGCAGGGCAGGCTGGAGAAACCCTGAGCTCCATCTGACCTGCAAACAACTGCCCCGCTCGGTTCATCCTGCTCTAACGCTGAGGGGAAAGCAAGCGGGGTTTGCAGAAGACAAGGACTCAGCACCCCAAGGCCAGGAGCCTTTCACGCTCTTCTAAATTCACTCTCTGCTTTGGGTATTGAGGTTTCTTGGGTTTGTTTTTAAATCACCAGCTGCAGATCCCTCTCACCTGGGCCCATCCTCCTCCTGCTCCAATGACAGAACTGGGATTTTCTCTTTGAGACAAATGCTCTCGTTCTGTCCCACCTCCCAAACAAATACGCTCGCACTGATGGAAGCAAAGCTCCCATAAACGGAACCAGGTCAGCATGTCTCATAGCCTGGATGAAAAGCTTCTTTGTGCAGAAGCACGCAGGCCCCGAGCGATGCAGATGAGCCAGCTGAGGCAGCCAAAAGCTTGTCCTGCGCCCTCCTTAACACTTCTGTTTCAAAGCCTTTCCCAACTCCAGCTCTGCTCTCTGTGCTGCTCTGCTGAAGCCTAAAGAGGGCGGATGAGGGAATTCCACCCCTCGGCAGTCACTTCATGGGTTTCCAGCTTTCAAATCAAACCCTAAAATCATCACAGCAGGAATTCTACCATTCAGTAGCCATCACTGTCAGAAACACAATCCCGAGACAAGGCCTCCTCACTAACTTGTACTACAAGCCCCTTCCTTGCCATGGCCACTTCACCGTAACCCACCAAGAAGCAGCTCCAAAGAGCAGCCTTGCAAGTGTGTGCCACACTCCACACCTAATAAGATTCATTTAAGCAGCTTGAGCTGACTAAAGCTCTCCACTAAGGAGAGGGGCTTTTCTGTTGAGGGCTTAAACCTAAAACATTCAACCACTCAGGATGAGCAAGCACAGGCATGAGTGATACAGCATGGAGAGGAGAGGCTGGATCTGAGTGAATTAACCTGCGCAAGTGCCAGTGGATTCAACAAAATACAGGCAATAAATCACCACCAGCTTATGCCTTGATCCAAGAGGAGACAAGAGGTCAAGGATAAGAGGAGGGAAAAACGTGGGGAAGGATAAAATGCAAGAACAGCAGCTCAGTTTTCTTCTTGCTACCACCAGCCAGGAATGCCACATGGAGGAGGACAGGTCTCCTGATGGAAGAGCAGGTTCACCCCCAGCAATCTGTATGGAAGCGAGGAGAGTTCCCCCATGGGTGTGAGGAGCAAGGACTGGGCTCATGGTAAGGCCACACACAGGAGAGGGTGCTCATTCCCTTGTGATTCAAGGCCATGCCAAAGAGGGCTGGAGGCCAAGTGCTCCAGCTCCATGTGGATTACACCTTCTCCTTTCACCCCCAAGCTGTTTGCTGCATCCAACCAAGGGTGCTCCTGCCTGGAAGACAAATGGACCTGGGTGCTCAGAAGTGATAAGCCAGAGAACCATGAGTACCACCAGGAAGGGGCTGGAAAGGGCGAGAAAATATGAAAGCACCACATGGGGAAACAAAAGAGGATGCCACAAGAGAGGAATGATGAAATCCCGTACCACAGGCACGCAAACAGTCTGATTTCTGCATAACAGCCCCAATGACAGTGACGTGCCACGCAGCCCCTACCCCACGAGGGCAGGGAAGGAAAGCCTCTTGCCTTACCGCATGTGGTCGAGCGATCTGCACCGGGTAGGACATGGCGTGCGGCGCGTAGCGCGGTTCGGCGGCGCGCCAGCTCTGCGTCACGGGCTGTGTAGATCCAGACATCTCGGAAGGGCTGCTTCCAAATCACCGGCAAAGGATTAGGAGAGGCGAGAGCACCTCAGCATCATGTGTGTGCTGTCCACGTCACACAACAACTGGAAGCAAACGGGAAAGCAGCAGGTTAATATTCAGTGAACCATGGTCCCATGAGATAACCGAGCATCAAGGCTTGGGTGATCACCAAAATCTGACTGCCCTCGACTCTCCAGTAGTCCCACTTTCCACTTGGCAAACATCACTGACAAGTTTCTGTTGTGGATCACTCCCATCACAGGGAAGTCCAAGTGTGAGATTATCCCAAAAGCATCCCATTTGATTGCCCTGGAAAGCCTTCCCCCAGCACCTGCAAACTGACTGTAGTTTATTTGGGCTCTCTTCAAGACAGCTATTTTTCTGCGGGTGACTTAGTTCCCAAAACCACAAGCTAGAGTGTCGGCACTTCAACACAAGGTCTAAAGGCACAAGAGCCCTCCTCAGCCCATCCCCTTCCCCATCCACACTCTCACAAACAGAATCCCAGACTGGTCTGTGTTGGAAAGGACCTTAAAGCTCAAACAGTTCCAACCCCCTGCAAAGGGCAGGGACACCTTCCACTAGAGCAGGTTGCTCCAAGCCCCGTCCAACCTGGCCTCGGAGGTTTGGGACAGCCTCTAAATCTTTCACCAGCCCCACAGGAGCAGCAGAGAAAGCTTCCAGTGCCACCCCTCCCCACGCTCTCATGGTCCCTTGCACAGGGAACCACCGCAATTTCAACTGAAGGAGCGGTTGGTGTGGACAAAACGCAAGCAGGGGGTGGGAAACGAGAAAAAAGAGAAACATAAGCAAAAAAAGAGGAAGTTTTTCTTTTTCTGCTTTTTTCTCCTCCTCCTGTGAGACCACAGATCAGCCCGTGCTGATAAAGCACTTGCTATCTGCTGCAGGCAGGCACAGGGCTGCAGCGCTCGCCATCCACGCTCTGCTCCCCAGCCAAGCATCACATCAAACCTAGGCAACAGTCCCCACAGGCTGGGCACGACAGGCAGAGCTGCAGCGGGGGGGGAACAGCCTGAAGACCTTACAAAGAGGACAAGTTCCACAAAACCAACATTTTCCAGCAAACACTCATTTAGACGTAAGGATGAAGGACGTGCGGAGGCGCCTCCGTGCTCCTGCTGAGGGACAACCGAGCCTCTTCGGACAAAGGTGTTTTGCCAAGTTCCAGATGGGAAAACACAGAGCTAGGTTTGGTTCTCAAAGCAGGAAGAAGGGGGACAACGAGGTTCCCCCAGCCCTGCATCCATACATCACTGCCAAGCCCCAGGACACCTCACCTGCCACCGTGATCCCGGGAACAGCTAGACATCATCCCGCACAGGGACAGGGTCCCCATCCGGAGCTCAGCACGCTCGGTGCAATCCACCCCTCAGTCAGGAAAGCCCCAGCACATGCAGGGGAATTCAGAGGCACCCAGAAGGCAGCCGGGGTGTATTTACACTTCCAGTATGACTGCCCCACTTCCCCTCACGCTTCCGACTGGACGGGATTTTAATGGCTGATTCCCACCCAAAGCTGGGGGCTGTGCAAGGAGCAGCGCGTGGTTCAACATCCGCCCTGCTCACCCGCAGGGACACACCACCGCCCTCCTCCCAACCCTCCTGCAGCCCACGTGTGCTTCTGCAGGGGTAAACCCTCCCTGCAGCAGCCAAGGATGCGAGCACGATGCTCTCAAAAGCTTGCTGGGATCTGCAGAAGTTCAAGGTACTTTCCTAATCACAGATTCAAACTTGGACATCTTGGCTTGAAGCCACCCAAGAGTTAATTAGTACATGTAGAGATATCTATCTATCTATATATATGTGTATACATATATATACACACACACATATGCCACATGTATATACAGACACTCCATGTTGGAGGTCCTAGAGTCCTTGACAGCTTTCAGCAAACCAACTGCTTCCCTAGAAGCTCAGCACATGGACGAGACCATGCCGTGGTAGGCGTCCGCAGTGTAAGTAATGGGATGGTTTTTCTTTATTTAAACTCCTCAGATCAGAAGTTCAGCTTTAAACCCCAGCACTAAGTGCAGAGCCACACGGTTTCAAGCTCTAAAGTAGTTTAAAAGCTTGTATGCTTCTTTCTGTGCAGCAAGAAGAAGTTCATTCTCTAGTAGAAGGATTTACACACATGGGGTGAAATCAGAGGGGACAACAAAACCCTCCTGTACCAGACCATGCTGTGCTGCTGGTGGGCACTAACCACGCACTAGCTGGACAAAGCAAGGCTTCTTCCTTACCGAGGGCAGCAAACTACCTTTGCCTCAACAAGAAAGCCAAGAGTAAAAACTCATGCGCTTGCAAACAGGCCAAGCACTGCCCAAGCATCCCCACACCTGCAAACCACCACCAGCAAGACCTCAATGCAAGTCGAAGGCCCTGGATGCTCTCCACTGCAGCTGGACTGGGGCTGGAGCCAAATGAGGTCACCAAAGCACTGGGGCTCTCCCGTGGGGAGGAGGATGGTCAACGCACAGCCAGCAGCAGGGCTGTGAGTGCTCCCACTGGGGGGCAAACTGGGAGCATAACATCTTGCTGGGGATGTACTGGTGCTGGCTTGGCCATTTATCCCCAGCAAAAGAACCCAGGGTGCCTCCCCATTGGCAGCCCTTTATTAATTACTCTTAAAGGAGGAACACAAGCAATAGGAGCAGATTAACAGAAATCAAAGAGCGCAGCCAGGCTCTTTAAATCTCTAAGATCGAACTGTTTGGTTCCTACTTTTCCTCAACTGATTTTGATGAGGAACAGACATTGTCTCACAGGAAAAGTATTTCACCCCTCCCGGTTGGAGCCTCCATCAGAGACTGTTTTATCCGCAGACCTGTGTTAGCCATTACAGCACTAGGTATGAGCAGATTTAGAGTCTCTGATTAAGAACAGGAGAGAGCTGGAGGTTACCAGCAAACCCAGCACCAGGGCTACAACCTGGAGAAGCCAGAGCCTAAAAGGCTCCTGCACCCATTTATTTCCGCCTATATGGGAGACTCCCAGGACCCTGCCCCACTGCCGAAGCCTTCAAAACCTCCACCCTGCTCCATAGAGCAAACCACCACCTCCCTGCTCCTCTGTTTCTCCTCTTCATGCGCCATTTACTGTCTAAAATCATTTCCCCATCACCTCTTCGCCCTAATTTACACCATAAAAGCACCCTACAAGCCATGGCAAGTTGCTGCAGGCTCGCTTGCACACAGAGGAGCTCTGCCTGGTCTCCTGGCTGCCCGAGTGCCTGCCAAGCATACACCAACCTGGGTACAGCCTGTGCTAATGGGGGCAAGCAGAGTTGTGTCCACCCCAAACAATGGGCACAGATAAGCTCATGACACTCCACAGTCATCTACAAGGTCACAGTCAACACCAGGTAGACACAGGGCTGTACATCTCTTTGGGGGTCCTTTAGTACACGTCCTGACCACAGCTAAAGCATACATTGATACAGTCAGGACCATGCAAAACCCGTACGTGCCTCAAGTAAAGCTTTGCAATTAAACTGAGCGGCAAAACCACCAATTATCATCATTCAATACACTTGTTGCTCTTCAAAGTTCGAGCCAACCCTCCCAATCAGCGCCATGCTCCTCAGGGAGAGCAGGATTCCCAGGGGAGGATTTATATCCATGATATAAATACAGGCCATTTGCCGTAATTACCCCACGGCTTAGTTCATCTGTCTGAGAGGTGACAACGAGACACTCCCAGCTCACAGATAATACCAGCTCGTCTGTCCACAGAAGAGATTTACAGATCCCAGTGAACACACACTGCTCAAGTGCCAACTAAAGTGGTTTTAAAGCAAAGACACGCTGAAATAAGGTGAATGGAATAGTTTGTTTAGGTCCAGAGTAATGTTACTCAACTTGCGGTCTATACCATGGAAGACATTAGGAGGTAGCCCACAAAAGGACTGCAGAAGACATTACTAAAAGGCAACAACTAGCACTACTAAGGCAAATAAGCAAAATGCTGCCAGCACTCATCAGGGCACATCTAATTGAACAGTATTGACAATACATCTAATGTTTAATTACTTCAAATGATGCAAGGGGAAAACACACAAAGTCATTTTTACTTCAATGTTAAGTACGTGACAACTTTCCTCCTCAAATAGGTCCATATCCTCCAGTCAGACCTGTATTTATAATGCTTAATTAATACCAAACTATAACCTCCAAGGGACCAAACATCCCACGATGCTTCCAGTCACACACTTGTGTGCAGCACAGCAGAAGAGCATGTTACCTGTCAGCGGCTGACTCATGGCCGGTTGCGGCACTGACATTGCCAAACAGCTCTAGATCAAAACCAGGTCTGAACAGCAGTTATGAGATTTACCCACACTTGCTTTAAAGGACCAGTGGAAGCCAAGATAATTAAGATATGACGAAAATGGGTAGAGAGACATTCCCAAGAAAGGCACCACAATGTAACAGTAATGGATTTGTCTAATCAATATGTGCATGAAATTTTCTTCCAAGACAGTTGACACTACACACAAATATTTGTATGTACTGTATCTATTAAGTCTTTCAATAGCAAAACAGGCTGTCTGCCATACATTTAGGGCTCTATTCAGCATGACAAAGACGACCATGTCAGTGTCTGCAGCCTGGGAATCCACAGGAGCATTCAATCACAGCGGGGTACAGAGGTTTTAAATTAAAATAGCAGCACAGGGTCAACAGGAAGGATCAGGCACATCCTGAGCTCTGCGGCATGGAGGGGAGCTTACTTCAACCCCAGGGGCCAAGGCTTGTACCTGTGTGTGATCTCAATGCATGTTTCTTGCTTTGGAAATGTAGGAAAGCAAAGCTGGACGGCAGCGCTCTGCACGTGATGGTCAGACCCTACAGTTCCTCAGGTGCAACCTCAAACAGCAGATCCCAAAGCAGCTCTTGCCCCATTCCCCAGCTCACCCGTTGGCAGCAGCTCTCCTCCCTCTCCTCCTTTGTCCTGATGACTTCTGAACTGGATTAATCTCCCAGCCTGCCTGGCAGAGCAGATGCACAAGCCATTACAGCAGCAGATCTGAAGGAAGAAGGTGCTTTGCAGCACCAAGACGGAGCTGCCCAGGGCAGGCTGTTACCCTTGTAAGAAGTCCCTAAAGCCACAGAGGAGATGGCAGAAGCTCAGGAGATGAAGCCTCTTGTCCTGGTTTGCTGGAAACCTCCAGGCTGCATCAGCTCTCCCACCGCAGCACAGATCCATGCAGAACCAGTTCTGATTCCTGATGAAAGGTGACTCGTCTGCCCTGCTCCTATCACTGCCCAAAGCGGCAAAGCAGGATTTGCAACTTGTATTTCTCCTTTCCAGTCTTTCCAAGCTATTTTGGGCATAGGACCCATGTTTAGCTCTGCCCTGAGATAACCTTTGCCAATGTGTGTGTACAGTGTTTGGCACAGTGGAGCAAGGTCAGAGGGTTGGATTCTGCCAGCCCCACTCCCAGTTGTGTTTCCAAAGGCTGCCCTCAGCAGTGACACGACTTCTGTGATGCTTCTGGCATAGAGAAGTACATGTTACCTGTGTCATTCAACTCGCCCCTTGTTTAGATCCCCACTCTCAATGGCATAATCTGGTTTCTTGGGAGCAGAGGAGACATCCACACCACGGACACCCCTGGGCAGATGAGGACTTGCAATGATTTCACACGGTTTAACTACCTCCCAGCCCTCAGCAAAGCGGCTGTGAGTGACCTTGTGACAACTCCCAGAGGGTACATGTGTGCTTAAATGAACAAGACTCTCTGCAGGAGCGCTCAGCTGTCCCTCCCAGCTGCAGGGGCATCCTCTTATTAACATACAGGAGCCACACACCGACTGCCAGCCTGGCCACGGCTCCAGCACCAGGTCAGCATCAGCATGGCTGACCTGAGACTCTGGTTTTCAAACCCTGCCTTAACATACCTTTAGTTTCCCTATTCCCATTATTGAATTTTCCGCTTCTAATAAATCAAACAAACTTAAGCATCTCCTGGTCTCCTGCTTCTTGCAGCTCAAACAACCCATGGATCATCTGGATGGCGAGCTTATCAGCAGGGATGTGATGATAGAGCTGCTCCCTTTACACAACAGCATCACTGTTCCTGTGCCAGGGCACCCACAGCCCTTCAAACCCATTCCATGTTGCTCCATTGGGAAGTGGAGGGAGTCGGCATGCACACAGCCACACACAACCCACAGCTACTGACTGCAGTCCCAATGCCCAATGGGGACACTTCAATAATTAAAGATACTGACAAGAAACAGGCGAAAAGAAACCCACACTGCAGAAAAAGGGAGGTGGGATTTGGATCCATGCACAGGCCATTCATGGAACAAAAGAGTTATTTTAAGTCTAGGCTGGAAATAGAAAACAAATTAGACCATGCGAGGCCTTTGTTGAAGATGATCTGCAAAGACAAATGGAGACGCCTGGAGAGGAAATGAGAAGAAACCCAAACATGAAACCACCTGGGTACTGCAAAGGGAAACGGGGCAGGGGCCTGAGGAGGAAAGGAAAGGAGTGACCATCACGTGCCAGAGCACAGATTTGGCAGCCAAAAAGGAGGCAGATAAGAAAACCAGTGCAGGCAGCAAAAGCAAACCAGCAGAACTGACTGCTAAAAACCCAGGGATGGAAAAAACACTGAAGAAAAGGGCCCGTTTTCAGATGGAAACCCAGCCCAAAGCTCCAGACACAGAAATGCACGAGCTGAAACTAAAAGCACAACTGCTGAGGCACAACAGACTGCGCAAAGGCACGAACTGAATCTTCCTCCTGTCCTATCCAAACCCTTGTCTGGCAGTCTGAAACGCTGCAACACTCCCCACCGTGCTGCCACATCCACCTGGGATCCAGGGCAATTCCAACCATGGGGCACTGCAGACAGCCTGTTCCACGGCAAAGCTCCTTCTCTCCCCACTGCCAGACCTCCATCGCTGTACGCACTATACAACATATCTTCCACTTCAGTCGCCCTCCCTCTTACATTAAACATTGGCTTAAACATTGTGACTGTTACGCAGCACTAATCTCAGTAATAAGCACACACAAGCAAGTTTAAATCAAGGGAAAAAACCCTACAATTCCTTGCCAGGGTGCAATAATGATATAGTAACCCTAGGACTATTCCAGCCACGCTCCCAAGCACATTAAACAGCACATTAACAACCACGGCTGTAACAACACATCATCACTACACCCATTCGCAGCTCCCAGGAGCTAACCTAAACCCCAGATAAACAAAGCTTTTAAAATGCAACGGAGCTCACAAAGCACCTGTGAGGGGGGCTTTGTATATATATATATTGCGCAGAACACAGTGCTCATTTGGTTTTCAAGCCCTTCAGTTCCTATTACCAAAGAGACAGGTTCTCTGATGTCTTGGGCACGTTCATGAAAGCTCGGGGAGTCATCTCCTTGAGATCCTTTTGTTGAACAAATTACTCAGCTCAGGAGTGACATTCTCGAGTATTTACATCCTGAATAAAGGAGTGAAATTCATTTTCTGGAGCTGCTGGGATGAAGTTCTTTGAGGCGGATCAGTACTGCTAAACATTTTCTCCTCTCACATGTTCCCACTTTCAAAGACGACAAAACATCTTCGCCTCCTAAATGATTCCTTTTCTTTCATGATCCTCTAATGATTCAGGAGTCTCAGCTTCACACGAGAATCTTTGAAGAGCACCGACTGCCAGCATAAAAGCTGAACTGTTGTGACAAACTGCAGGATTTAATGCCTTCCATAGGACAACATGTGCAAAAGGAACAAGAATTACCCTAGGGAAGCAAAACAAAGCCTGCAAATAAATTAAATGACCTGTAAACCAAGGTACTCAAAAATATATGAGATGCTATGCAGCTGTGCCATAAAATATCCCAAAAGAAGGGAGTCATCTGGGAGTGGAGCTGTTTTAAACTAACCCATTCTAGCCCAGGTTTGCACTGCACCCGCTGTACTTACCCAGCGCACCGCGGCCCCTCGGACGCAGGATGGGAACTTAAGGAATGCTACCTTGATGCTCCGTCAAACACCAGCTCTGAACCCTCCACCAGGCCTTTCTCCTCGCATCTCCTGGGTAATCACTAAGCAGAAAGAGTCAATTTTCAGCCCAGGTTAATAACCGAATTCCAGCCATTTGCTCCCGCACGTTGCTGCTGCTTTCATTTCTCCCTAGGAAAACCAATGTGAAGTTCAAGCTCACCGGTGGCTGGGTGAGAGGAGCTGCTCATTAGTTCACAGCAGATCAGCTGGAGAGACAGGTCTAAGCGGCAGGAGCCATTAATTGGCCATGTTCTGCTTTCCTTGTCTAGGTAATTAATAGCTTCTAGACAGAAAGTCAAAGCCTCTCTAGAGGCACCAAAAAAACCTTCAACATTTGCATACGACATGTAGCACCTCACAGAGCAATCTGCATAGGGAAAGGGGACAGGAGAACATCACCGCCACCTCCATCCCTTTCTCAAACACCCCTCTATACACACCTACAGCCTGGCAAGCAGCAAGTGCAATGTGAAGGGTTTCATCCCTTTGGCATTTACAGGGGAGGCTTTCCCTAAAAAGGAGGCTTGCACAGCTCCAGCTCCCTCCAACTTCATTCAGAGGCAAATGGCACTTTGCAGGAGCCAAGCTTTGGGTTATGTTTCCACAGACAGGCTTACGAAGCAGATGGGGATTCCTGATGTGTTTAATAACTGAACCTGCAAGTGGGCAAACGGGATTTCAGCGCTTCCCTGCCAGGCTCAGCCCTGCTGGCAACAAGCCGTCCAAAGCCACCAGTCTGTCTCCAGCAGATCAGGAGTCTTGGACGCTCAAACTGAAACCTGGTTAGATCCTTTGGAATTTGCCTTTCCTGCGCTTGCAGCAACGGTTTTTGGCCTATCATTTACAGGCTTCTGGGAGGCTGTGGACAAGCTTGAAGGAGTCCTTGAAGGGCAACTGAAATACAGACAAGACATCTAGAAGGCTCCACTCTTCCACAGGGAATCAATAAGCACCAGCAAGACAGGGTCAGAAGCCTCTGACCTTCCTGCCCCATTGTATGAGATGGAGAGAAGAGTTTTGCTTTGCTTCCCAGCAAAATGCCCAGTCCCTGGGCTATCGGCCCTGGGCCATGAGTCCACCCTGGTCTGCAACTGGTGAAGACAAAGCTATTTATTAATAATAATTATTGCTACTTAAGAAAAACCCTCAGCTGCACACATCAAGCATTCCTCAGGTGACTCACTGACCCCAATTCACCGCTGCTGCTGTGCAGGCACAGGCAGGTACCTCCCATCTCCCTGCACCTACCTGCCCTGGGGCTGAGTTTTCAGATGGTTCCTCACCCTCCAAACCCTTTAACCACACAGCAGAAACAAACACAAACCACGAGGGAAAGGTCTGACGCAAAGCAATCCTCATCATCAGCTGGGAGGCACCTCTCCTGGGCAAACAGAAGCTCTAACGCAATCATTCAACATGGACAAAAAACTGGCCCGGATGCTAGCAGAGGGAATAGCAGAGTCATAGTCCCAAGGTCAATTATTGCTTTTGTGGAGCTATAGAAACAAATTACAGCATAATCATCTTTCCAGAGTCCATCTGGGGAGCACTTAAGGATGCTTCCCAGCACCTTCATGCAATGAGCTTATAACCTTGATGAAGGCCTGATTTAAATTAAGATACACTCTGGTTACTCGCAGCAAGAAAAGAGACGGCATCTGAAATTATCTCTGCTTAAGGCGATGAGTTTCCCTGGGTATCAAGTTGATGCAGGACAGCTTACACAGGGATAACGAAGAGGATTACTGACCCCAAATCTCCCTCACCTCTGCTTGAGCAGCTGAGCTGCTCATGAAGCAACTGCAGTTAACAGCCCTGTATTTTAATGGGAGGAGCCAGTGATGGATTTCACTTAAAATAGCTACAGTGCCTGTGAGGACTGTACTGAGGTACAGACAGATCCATGGCACTAGGGAAAAAACCCACACTTATTCCAGGAAGAAGACAGCACAGAAGTGAAGAGTTCAGGAAAACCCTGGAAAATGAAGCTCAGTGCTCTTTAAACAGCCAAGAGGCAATAAGGCACTCCAGGGGTACACCAGTCACACAGGAATTATTCCCCTGCAAGGCTGGTTAGTGTGTGAGTGCTCCTGGGGTTTAGTTGGGATGGGGGGAATTCCTTATTTATTCATCTTTTGAGCCACAAGTGCAGGATTCACACCAGTGGGTACCGATTACAGCTCAGGAGGCACAAACACACCAAAGTGGAACACAGCAAGTTTATGGATTTCCCTTAAAATCCTATAGCAGATTAAGTGGGGAAGGTGCTTTTGGACACGATGTGTTCATTTGTCTTAATATCCATCCTGTAGACATTAACACCAAAGTACGATGTACTTTACAGACTTATGAGGAATGTTTAAACAAGGAAACCCTTAGAAAAGGGATAACTTTCCCACTTTAAAGTTGTAAGGGAATTCTTATGGATGAACTTAACTGCCCCTCCTCCCCCGTGTGAAGCTGTTGCATGCTTCACCCAGGAAATTCAATCTGCTTTAATACAAAACACCACTATTTCAACAGGAGCAAGAACTGTGTGCCCTGCAAAAGGAGCCATGTCACCCCCCCAGCGGCTGGGAAACAATGGGTTTGCTGTGCAATCAGTGCCACACTCCCCTAGCAGCAGCTCCATGCAGCTCACAGGATGGAGATGACCCCAGTGGAAGGTTGCTGACTGACTGAAGCTGGTTATGGAGCTCCTTAGTCCTCCTCCCACTGCTCTGGTTTAGGGGGTGTGGAATGGCTTAATTATGGCCCTCAAGGCAGGAAGAAGTCACTTGTCTTTAAACACTCAGACTTTTATTGAGTTAACATGTTTTAACAAGGTCAAGGCTTGAATGGTAAACTCTTACCCAAAGGGAAATGCACTGCTTTCCCCCCCACCCCCCCTCACAATTCATCAGCATCACCTCTGGTCTATTGCTAGAGCCCTGGGTAAAACTTCCCAGACAAATAAAAATCAAGGAAAAATAACAATTTAAGCAGTCAGAAAGGGGAAATAAACCAAATAAACCCTCACTTTCTTCACCCTATCACTGTGTCGCAGAGAAGCACCTGGCACTTGAACACAGCACCCACATGCATCCTCCTGGAGGGGGCTGCAGGCAGGGTGCCCTCATCTCCTGCCACAGATAAGGGTAAGCCCTGGGAAACCCCCTCCATTTAAACCCCTGCAGTCTCTGCAGTGAAAACAGCTGCAGAACAGCTGGCGGGGAACTGAACAACTGGGCACAGGCTACTGGAGCCAACCCATTGTCCCCACGTCTCTGAGGACATGGCTGGTTGGTAGGGAATCTCCAGAAGGAAACAAGTATTGCAGACAGATGTTAAAGGTACAGGGAAATAAATGTTGCAGACAGATGCTAGAGGTACACCAATGAATAGTGAATTGTTTGACAATGTGGAGGAAGAAATATAAATTACAGCCTTCCCCAAAATCCCCTCCCTGCTACCTGAGTCCAAGCCCAAAAAAAGACTTCACTGGTTTGTTTTTACATCAGTCACTAACAGGGCAAGACCGTTCCCATACCCTGTGAATCCCCATGTGCTCATTTACATCGCCAGCCTTGCCACAACATTATTAAGTCTTATAAGGAAAGACTTCCAAGGAAGAGCACAGCATTAGTCTTCAAACATACACCATTCACCAAGATCATAGAGAGTAGACTGAGATGAGCTCTTAAGCAGAAGCTCTTCCCTGTGAGGGTGCTGAGGCGCTGGCACAGGGTGCCCAGAGAAGCTGTGGCTGCCCCATCCCTGGCAGTGCTCAAGACCAGGTTGGACACAGGGGCTTGGAGCAACCTGCTCCAGTGGAAGGTGTCCCTGCCCGTGGCAGGGGTTGGAACTGGATGAGCTTTAAGGTCCCTTCCAATCCAAACCAGCCTGGGATTTTATAATCATTTACCCACACACAGCAGAAAGTCACTTGCCAGGCAGGAGTGGGGACAGATGAAAAGTTTGCACATTAACAGCCCTTCCTTCCCTAATCTTACCTGCTTCCTACAGCCCAATGAGAAGGGCAGAGCAGACATGTCTGTCGTTCAACAAATCAGGTTTTAGTCATTGTCCCCTTGAGCATCCCTCAGCAGTAGTTACTGACCTGAGCAGACGTGACATCAATCAGACACAATGCAGTTTTAATTCTTCCATGCAGGGGTTTGTACTGGTTTGACTGCACTTGCTTTTAAATCAGGGCTGCTTAAACTGGAGCAGGTTTCCTGCTGCGATTCATATATCCCATTACACAGCTCAGCCCAGCAGCCAGCTCTGCGCAGCTCCAGTGAATGGAAAGTTGAGCAGTCCATAGAAAAAATGTTTCTATACATAGACAAAGGAGGCAGACTTCAAAAACCACCACGTCCCCTGTAATCACATGCATGCACAATCTACCTTTTGATTTTGGTACTTGGCTAAAGAAAGGTAAATCCAGGTTGGGTGAGGCTTTGAACATCCCGATCCAGTTGAAGGTATGGGGAACAGGAGGTTGGAATAGGTGATCTTTAAGGTCTTTTCCAACCCAAACCATTTTACGAAAACCAGAAAGACAACACACCTCTAGATGCAAAGCAGGATGCAGAGCTTAACCTGCACCTCTTCCTTATCAGGGCAACCTTCCCCTCTCCCACATCCACCCCAGCCTCTTCAACTGACTTCATCTTTGGCATCACGTGCTTCCACACAAGCCACCCTCCTCCCATTGGCATTTTCAGCTCCCTCAGTACAGCCCAGAGAGGACCCCACCTGCTCTAGCAGGGAGCCAACTCAGCTGGGATCTGTGTAACAGCGATGGCATTACCAGGGCTCTGCTCTGCATCAGCACAAAGCTCTCCCAAAGCTGCTTCCAAGGACAGTGTCCGCAGGCACCTGGCAGAAGCAGGAGCATCGCTTGCTGGTTTGCAGATCTGCCAAGCCCAAGACGGACCCGCTCCTCACTGGGAGCAGGGAGAGAGCATTTTATCAGGGTACTCAATACCAGGTGATGACATTACACAGGCCAGTAATGCCAAAGCAAACAGGGTCTGTCCCAATAGACAAGAGACCCACAAGGTAAACACAGCACTGCCAGGTCGCTGTGAGGAACATATTGTACTTCTGGGCCCTAAACCACACCAGGAATAATCTGTAACAAGGTATTTAAAACTTCACCACATCTAAAGCCTAAAATTGAACTTTGCAACTTAACACCACAGTGTATTTTATTAGCTAGGTGCTAACGGCGGTACAATACATCAGGTCACGTTTTAAAACTTACAAATAGTTCAGAAAGACTTTAATCAATCATTAAATAGGTGCTTTAATAAATGGCTAAATCAATCATTATAAGCCATAATATTAAAGTAAGCTATTGGACTTCATAATAATCTGCAATATCTCCAGCTGAGGTTCTCATATCTATAAGACATCATGATGTAAGACGTGAAGAACAGAACGCATTAGCTATCATTTCTTAACTCTTTGTACGTACACTTTAATGTAAATATAGTCCACACGTTGTCACACTTCATGTAGGTGATGTTTAAAATACAGAGGAAACACTGCAGAGCACTAAGAAGTGGTCCTTTGGGATGGCATTGGAGAATATTTAATAAAGTCAAAAGCTGCCGGCTAATTTCCCCTGGGAGTTCCCATTTAGAGCCTGTCGCAGCAAGAATCCATCACAGACAGCACCAATTCACCCACACCAGAGAGAAAAACCACCTCTTCTTCTTTTCCCACTGCCAGCCACACGCGCAGTCTGTGCTCTTGCCTCCAACAGGGGGGTTCTGAAAGCAGACAGGCAAGGTGACCAAGCAAGCCTCGCATCTTTAGATGGAGCTTGTAACACTAAGGTATTTAGTGTAGCATTTCTGAAGGGATGAGGAGGAAAGAAGGAAAGCTACCCCACCACCATCCTGCCTGCAGGGAGAGACCAGATGGCTCACCTGAGCTCAACCTGGGGCTGCTACGTGTCTGGGAGAGATGGGAGAAGAAAGAGCCAACCGAGCAGAAAGGGAAATACCTCTTCAACTCCAGCAAGACAAGGTCCCTGCCAAGAAACACACCTCCAGTTCCTCGTTTGCTTTACTGAGAGAAGCTAAAAACAATAAGCAGAGGCACACAGCTGGAGCAGATGGTTTTAATTCTTCACTTCTTACAAGCAGCAGCTCTTCCCCTCCTGCTCACCCACCCACCCTCTGCTGGCATCCAGTGGTGGGAGCATGATGCCAAGAGATGGAGCAGAGCTCATCCCCAGTGCCAAAGCAATCCCTTGAACTCCCACCCCGACATCCCTGGGATGGGCTGTGATCAAGCTCTTCTGCTTGCTCCTCATCATTCATGACAGGCAACCTTTGTAAATACTTCTTAGCGATCCCAAAAAGCCAGACAGGCTGCAAGAGATGCAGGAATCCTGTTTAATACAGACTGATGCATTAAAATCACCCACCTCCTGGCACTGCTGTTCTCTCTGACACACCGACCTAAAGGCCAGTTGTTGGGAGGCACTCAGATTTCAAAGTAAACCCACCAAACTAAACCATTTTAGGTCTCTAGCACTCCCATGTGTGTGATGAAGTGATGAAACACACCCCATCCTGTCTGTTGGTTGAACAAGATGATTTCAGGTCACTGTCCCTTATGCAACGAGAGCTACTCAGCTCGGGTGAGACCAGCCACTAAGCGGGATTACAGATTTATCTTCCCTCAGTGGTGTGATCTTCCACTAATATCGATATCACACAAAAATGACACAGAAAATATTTCCAGAACTGCTCTTTGAGTCACCAGCAAGGCACGAAATGCTCACACAGCAAAAGGCAAACCTCTTAACTGCAAGGACAACACAAACCGCAGAGGGGGAGCACAAAACACCATAGCCCTGGTGTCAACAACAGCATGGGAAAACCCAGGCAGGGCTGAGATGCTGCCAATCAAACCAGCGGGGCTTGGTTTGGAGGGAAGATGTGAAGCATCACCAGCTGACTCACACCAAGGAGCCAGGATTTGATGCGCTCCGCTTCCAATGGTACTTCTCTATACCTGCAACTTACATCTGGGCAGCACGTGCCTGCACCAGAACGTTAGAAACCAATACAGACACAGGATGAGACACCCAACCCCATCAGGGGATTAAGGGTAATGTCTGTATTCTCCCTCCCAGCCCAACACAAGCTCCCTTGGGCCAGCACTGCCTCCACTACACAAAGGGCAGAGGCAGCCCCAGGAGCAGCACTGGCAGACAACTATCACATACACCTCCTGGTGTGGGTGCAAAGCTTCAAACCAACACCAAAGCTTTCAGAGAGCACAACCACAATGCATAAGCCTCTACACCTAGCTGCAAATCTAGTGATTTTGAGCATGGATCGCAAGAATCTTCCAAAACGATACTGGAAATTCAAACTTATATACACAAGTAACACCATTTAGGGATGCGGATGCAGACTTCCTGGTTTCCCATCACCATTTGCACAAAGACTTCAATCTCATCTCACTCATCACTGAACCAGGCAATAGGGGACTACGTCATCAATGACATCACTGATCACAGTGCTGATTACATCACCATCCACAAGAGATTATGCAGCTTTCCAAGTGGAACCAGCAGCCTGGGCAGAGGAAGCCATGAAGGACGTATGGATTTAAGAAGCCTCACGCTCTTAATTTAATGGCAGAACTTTCAACACTAGCTTTTGGAACTATCAAGTACATGGACACAGTATTTTCATGTGCTGTTGCTATTGTCAGTGAGCCAGCACACGCTTACGGGAATATTTTGGCTCCTAGAAAAGTCACACACACACACTCATGGCAAGTGAAGGACTCCACAACTAGGAGGCCAAGACTGAGATTTTGCACGACTGTAACCAAGAACATCTTCATCCCTGGTCGCAGGGGAACAAACAACACAAGATTTGCCAAGAGCACGATAAGGAATGTGTGTGCTGAAGCATCTCTCTCCAGGATGGGAAAACCACTTAGAAACGCCCATTTAAATAGCTCTCAATGGAAGATATCGAAGTTTAATAACAGGAACTCAAATGAGAACCAAGCACCCGTTACAGAATCTGGCACTATGCGGCTGAGAACATGAGAAGGACAGCGTTCGGCTGTCCCCATGCCACACACCAGTGCTGGATCTGTCACGGGTAACTGCTTCTTGCTCAGCCTTCCCTCCTCTGCATGGGCTATTTGCAGCAACAGCATTAGAGCAACCATCAAGCAGATGCTTAAAAAAAGCAGAATGACGTTCAAATGACATCTATCCATAAATCAGCCCAAACCACAAACATCTGAAGAAGATTTTCACTTAATCCAATTTACTGTAATCTCTCTCTTTAGTTAAAATGACAGAAATGTCAAAATGGGACTTTACTCCTCTGTCAAAGCATCTCATGGTAAAAAGGAAAATAAGCAGGCTCTCACGCGCAGCACCACTTATTAGGTTAGAGATGTCAAAACTGTACTTTGATTCTCACTATTAGCAGTCACATCCACATGCTGTGCCCTTCTGTTTCACTTCATTTCCCCCAAAAGCGAGCACAGAGCATATGCCTGATGCCAAGCACCATCTAAGCTAAAACTCAAGCTACTCATTTCTGATTGCTGATGACCCTGCGCCCATCTCTGCTTGAGGGCACACAGACCCACCGGGGGTCTCTTATATCCCGTATAAACAGCCTTATTTACCAGCAAACGTCTCAGGAAGAGTGTTTCGCTGCTTCCAAAACATAGAACAATGATCCAAGACTTAACACACCAACCTTCGACTGCTTTCCCCATCTCTCCATGCTAATTAGCAACCAGGGTAATAAAACCAGGTAGACTCACTACCTGGAGCTAAGCACGTGTGTGTCCATATATATCTATTTCTGTCTGTGAGTGTGTATCTCTTCCCCAATGGTCACAAAAATTAGTAAGCCATTATCCAAGAGTCCAGGGAAGTGAAAGAAAAATACCGACTGTCAGGAGCGGGGTCTTCATGCATTATTTAACAAGAAGTCTGTTGGCAAAACTGGTGTTGTTTTTATATAAAAGCTAATAGAAATTGTACCTCCAGGTGTCAAAACACTGATGGTAATTCCTGCTGCCTCAGACATCTTGATGTTTCAATTTTAGCAGTGTGAGGAGCCTGCAGGGAATCCAAGAGGGTAAAGTGCTTGTACTCAAAGAGAAGCAGAGAGAAGGAGAGCCTTTTTATTTCTTTATAAAGGGCTCAGGGGAACAGTTCTACTCACTGGAATTATCAGATCTGGTTCCCCTGCTCCTTCCCTTCCTTGAAAGAGGAAAGAGCAAGATAGGCTAACAAGGAGTGATTGTATCATGTCGACAGGGAACAAAAAAAGCCATCAACAAGGCTGCTGAGGAGAAGCAGAAAGACAAAGTGAACAGAAGATATCATTGGGATGCAGCAGCGCAAGAGCAGCTGCAAGAATCAGGATGCTTAAATGGTGGAACAGTGATTTTAAAGTGGGGTTTTGGGGTGGGTTTTTTTGAAGTTCATGCCTAAAAGCACAGCAGCACATTGGACCCCTCCCCAAGTCCCCTCTGGTACTCACTTCCAACTGCACTTCTTCATTTCCACCCTTGGTGCAAGGAAAGATCAGAGCTGGACCTACCCACACAAAACCAAAGCCAACGCCAGGAAGCTTTAGATGTGCTGACACTGGGGCACCCTGGGCCCTCGGGTACTCATTTATATATGGAGCAGCTACCTTCTAGCTTTCTTTGTAAAAAAGGATGTTAGTTCCTACACCAGCAAGTGGAAGCATCTCCCAGATCTTCACTGTCCTTGCAAAGCACAGCAGATGATGGCTCATCCACCAGTCCTGGTGTTTATTCTCTGCTCAGAAACCTCCCAGGGTGCAGACAACATCTCAGCTGCCTCCTCCATCCTCTTCCCTCTTGTTAACCTTTTCACAGCTTCCTCCTAGGCTCACTTTGTATAAACTCACCTCTGAAACCCACTGCTGACAGCAATGGCTGTGTATAGCACCCTACAGCATGAGTACACTGGGGGATGAAGCTGTAAAAACAAACCAGTGCAGGGCTTTCTGCCAGGGGCTTTCAAATGTATTGATTTAAAATAAAAGTGATTGTCCATCTCCCTTGCTTTCTCTGTTATCTGCACACCTTCTTCTGCCCCACAACTCCTCCCTGATGCAGCAAAGATGGAATCGTGCAGAGTGGACTCAGCCCATTGCCCCTCCCCACAGCAACGATGGAGCAGTGGGACAATCAGAGCTAAAGATGCATAAAGGGTCCTCTTCCTGACCACCTCTAGTACAGCAAGCTCCAGCCAAACTCAGAGCCACAGCAAAGGCAGGCGAGTGGATCTGCACAGCCCTCAAAATCCATGCTCCTGAACTACAGCTTCTAGGGCAGCTCCAAGGACCACCCCACGGTCCAGGTGCATCCGTTTCCATATTGATATCCACTATAGAAGGGGGACAGACAACGAGAAAACAACAGCCCAGGAATCCACAAGCAGCTCAGGATGGCTTTCAAGGGGGAGAAACACAACTCCTCCAGGCAGCCACTCGGCTAGGGGACACAAAGTTCCTGGAGATATCCTTCATTGGGTCAAACTCTCACAACCCCGTTGCAAAAACAGCCCTGAGGAAATTCCCAAGGAAAAGTAAACGGATGGAAGAGCAAGCTTGCATCTGGACTCATCTGGTACTCAAGGAGTACCAGTACTGCTGCCAATCCCATTTCACCTAAGGACGCACCCAGCCCTTCACACACAAACTCCTTCTACCCAGCACCCCACCGAGCAGCACAACCACCCCCCTGGACCGGCACCCAAAGCATCCCAGGTCTTGCACCACAGGGACCAGTGCTCTCCCCTCCCACCGGGATCTGCATCCTGCCAGGTTTCCCCAGGCAGGCCCCCTCCCCACACACAAATCCTGCCCAGGCATCACTCACAGCTCACTAATGTGTCAGGGACTGGTGGTCATCACTCCCACCCACCCCCAGAGAGACGTTTGTTGCCTTCTTGCTCCTCCAGCCACGTCTCGCAGCGCGTGGTATAAACTTTAAGAGGCAATGACCTCACTGGAGCGGGGAAGAGCGAGGCGGGGGAGCTGGCTACGTGCCACCTTCTCATTTTTCACATTAAAATAATAATTTATGAGAGAAAACCCATTTATTCATCCAAAAGAGGGGGAAAAAATATCCCATTAGAAGCACCAAGCCTGCCTTGGGCTGCAACACTTGAACAGTGGCTCCTGCAGCAGCATCGACTTGGTGTAGGACGCCTCAGCATCCCTGTATCCCTGCTTCCAAGGCACAGCCCCAAGACACCCCACTACTCAAGGAACATCAGGCAGCAAGTGCCAGCATCTCCCCTTGTCTTCATTAAGGCCTACTTCCGCTGCACATGCAATTCCAACTCTTAATTTGTAACTCTTCCAAATGGGCAATTAAATAGGCAAACCATAGCCGGGGCTGGGATTTCAGCTGGCTGGGATGAGGCCATCAGGGCTCTGCAGCGAGCAGGAACTGCAAGGCATGTCATTAATTCTGCCCAGACATGTATCACACCCTAATTCTGAGCGCACATCCAGCATGTGTGCGGCGCTGCGTAGACGCAGGATACACGAATCCTGCATACTCACACATTTTATATGCTCGTATTACTTATGTTATAGATTCACACATATATTACTCATAGCTCTTAAGAACAGAACATACAGTTCATCTTGGCATGAATCCCAGAGGAAGGGAGAAAAAAAACACACACACAAAAAGCCCTGCAGTAACAAATCTAACTCGCACTGCGTCCAACAGCATCTGTGGTAGGAGGTAGAGCTGTATGACGGATCATCAAACTACTGACTTACTCTGTGTAGCACACCCCTGTGCCTCTGATAACAGCAGGATTGACCGACGTTCCAAGGGACATTTCCCGACGCAGTGTGCCACCACTCTCCCCAAGTTTTTGCTATGAAACTATGGAAAAAGCAGCTTAATTCTGCAGTATGAGCTTAACAATCCCTCATGTGCATTAGTTCCACCCATGCACCCCTATATTTCAAGTTAGAGACCAAATATGTTCATGTGGGACTGTGACTGCCCATAAGAAGCGTAGTATCTCAGAAGTTAAGCATTCTAGCCAACACCACGCTGATCTCCAGAGCATGCTGACACAGCAGGAGGGTTATTTAAGCTGCAGACACCATACAACAACGGCAGAAATCAGGTTAGCACAGAGTGAAAACGTAACTCCTTAGCAGGACACTGTGCAATGAAAGAAAGCAACAGATACAATAAATCAATCACAGCACACTGCAGCTTCTATCCACCTTTGTAACCTCCACAGCAAGCCTGCAGCATTTCAAAGCATTCTCCTTCATATCCCCTCCAAAAAGGGGCTTTGTCCACTCTTAGGAGCGTCCGAGATTTAAAAGTCAGTTGTAACACTCCGATTTCCTCAAGGAGAAGAGAGCAGGAAGAAGCAAGGCAGAGCAATCCCAGCTTGGATCCCACCCGCAGCATCCCCCCTCCTCAACTGCGACCACAATGCCATGATCCCTCCTGGGCAAAGGATTCCCAGCACACCAGAAGCACCCTCCCCACTGCTAACAGGAGCACGACCCTTCAAACCAGCAGAACCACCCAACCTCTGAGTTTTGCGAGCAGAGTTTACCGGCACTAACTCCCTTGATGCGACAGCCAGCACAAAAACAGCAGCTGCAAACTCCCACCAGCCTGCCCCAAGTCAAAACACACCACGCACTGCTTTTCAGGCAAACCCAAATTACAGCATCATCTGCTGACTGTTCCCGGGACGAACAAACCCACATTAATTACAGGCTAAACTTTGGAATTCACCTCTCAAAAGCACGAAAACATCAGCAAAACTGCTTTGATCACACTGACAAATCCCTCTCCAGCCGACGGAGCCATGTGCGAGACCAAGACGTTCCGGGGAAAAAACAACACCTAAAACTTTTTTCCTCTCCTTTTTCCTCGTTGCTGCCCTCCCTCCCCCCCAAAAAAACGCACACTCCAACAGGGCTGGAGGGATAAAACCACCTCGGAAAGCAGCAGGAGCGCACAAAACCCCACACTTCACCTCTGTCTGCAAGCGCCGGCCACCTCCGGGCAACCGCAAAAGTGGATTCCCAGCCTCCAGCACTAAACACTGTTTCTGTGTTGCCCGGCCAAGTTCCAGTTTTCCAAAGCAACTTCTTTCTGCTGTGGCCTAGTTTAAGCTCTCCAGACAAAAACGCCACCAAAACAAAAGCAGCCCAGCCAGGCCGGGGAGGGAAGCGGAGGGGTACTCACCTTCGCAGCATCCCCGCATCACCTCCTGCATCTTTAGCAGCCACCCTCTCAAACTTCAAAATAAATAAATAAAGAGAGGCCACACAGCCTTAAAAACCAAGCTGGAAATGAAATGGAAAGCCTGTAATTATTTCTCAATGCTCCTGCCAGTCTCAGCCTATAAACACAGTGGATTACATAAGTCCACCCCTCCTGTTTTGAAGCCAAAAGTATGAGCTTTTCCTCCAGCTCTGGCAGCAAGCAATAATTCCTCGTCGGCATGGCAACGCTGGCTGGCTTCCAGCAGACAATGGGCGAGTTGAAATACTGCTACGGCCTTTTTATAGCTTAGCTCTGAAAAACCTCTAAAATATTAGCTATCTGATGGCTAACCCAACTTGACAACCTGGCCTCCTTTAACCCTTCCCTTCCCGCACCTCTGCCCAGCATCATCTGACGTCTGGGATCACCAGTGGTGATGCAGGGATGGATGTTGCTCTTCCCATGGATGGCACACGAGGACAGGTTCCTATTTAATGGATTTGTTGACTTTTCACCAGTGCAGCATCTGCAGGACCTGCCACAGACTGGGCACAATGTCTGGGTTCTCCCAGCTTTGTTTCCGTGCTGCTCAGCAGGTACATTTGCTGTGCTGCACACAGAGTTCTCTTCTCAACTAGCTTAGCTCAAGAGAAAACAAACAGCAAAACAACACTTGTGTGTGCAGTTTTGTCATTGCCCCCGCAGTGATGCGGCTTGCGGGGCTCTGGGTGTGATTTGCAGAGCTGCAGGGAAGCAAGATGCTTTACAAACCCTCTCTCAGCAAGTCTTGGGAGAGCTCATCCGCCCTTTCAGGACGCACTGCAGGGATGTCCTGGGGAAGCAGCTGAACTCGAGATGGCCTGTACCCTGTGCCAATATAGGGCAACCTCCCGCACAGTTTGGGCTTATTCTGCAGCTGAATGAGTTAAAAGCACTGACACACGCCAGCAAGACTGAGGACCAGCAGCAACACTCAGCGGAGACAACATTCAAGACATTATTCAAGTCCATGGCGTAGTGAAGACTGATGAAGGAGCCTCGTGATTGAATTTTAACCAAATCCGACCAAAATGAGCAGCTAGCACAAACATGCAGCAGCTCCCAAGATCATGCAAAGTTAATATTTACCCTTAATACACACACAGAGCTGCCCAGGATGACCCTGCTATCTCCAGACCCTGATCACCTGAAGGCCAGCAGGTCCAGCACACCCATCCCGCTTACACCTCCGAGCAGGAGCCCAGCGAGTGACGCTGCCGTGTGCTGCCTCACTTGCAGCTCTGAATAAAACGCACCCCAAGGGCTGGGAGATCCTCTGCCATTTGTTGAATTTTTGCAAGTTAGCGAATAAGCAAAGAAAACAATAGAAATTAAAGAGAAAATTAAGAAATAGAAGAGCCAAGGCCACCACAAATACTCAGTCAGCTTCCTTCTCATCGCTCAAAATAGCGCTGCCAGCATCCACGATCAACTCCCAAGTCTGGCAACGGCTCTGGGAAAGCTCCTGCCCTGCACTGGTGGCTGCTGAGTCTCTAGGGCCAGCCCTCCGCACACAGGCTGCCCCGGGATCTCAGGAAAAGGCTTGAATGCCCGGCCCAGGGGAGCCTTTAGCACTCGAAAACCAGAAGGCAAACAAAAAAAGACCATTTCTTTCTAAATCTCATTAAGTCAGAGCGCATGATTGTGATTGTTTAATGTGCAAAGGTGATAACATTGCTGGGAGCTCTAGTTCAATTCATTATTTTATGGGGATAAACATACTAGGAGACACTAAGTGCAAACCATAAAGGTTCCTTGGTACCCGTCCGGCTCACAGCTGCTCAGCCTTTGCTATGAGGCCGCACTTCCTAATGCCATAGAACAACCCAATTCTCACAGCAACTCTCTGAAAGAGAGTCAAGCACTCAGCACAAACCACGATGCAGCAAACCCCGGCAGATGCTGGTTCTTATAGCAAAGTGTTCAAGATGGCCAAAAGTAGCAGTTGTTGCCACTGATTATTAAATGCACATTGTGCTACCGCAGAGCCACACACAGGGTAGAGAACCAGAACTGGCACACAGCATCTACCTGTGTCCCATGAGCTGAGAACAGAGACATCACCTAAAATCTCTTAATGCTGTTTTTCCAGAGGAGAATGCAGGGACACACGCCTGAACATCGGCGTTTTCTAGGGGAGAATAATTTATTTCTTATATTTCTTGGCCAATTTTCTCGGTTCCACCCCATAAACAACAGGCAAACAAGCCACAGAGAATCGAAACCTCCAACTTGGGTAGGGATGGGGTCTACCCTGCCCTGCTCAATGCCGCAGGGTAGACACACAGCCTCAGTTCATCCTCTGCTGTTCCAGTGAACGTCAGTGGGTCTTGGGGACACCTTTCCAAGCAGACCACATTTGATCCCACAACCTCCTTCACAACTTCCTATTACCGTGATGACATCCAAGAACACGGCTACAGAACACCCTATCGCTAACCTGAAAAGAACTATTAGGGAAAACCAAAGCTGACGGTGGGTGTGATACACCATGTACATGTGGTGTAATACACCATGTGCCCGCAAAGATGTGGCACCTCCAAAGTGAGCATCAGGAGCCACAGGAAAGAGGAAATAAAATCAGAGCTAAACCATCCGGAGACACCTTGCTGCCCTTCCACAGACCCACCTCTCTTCTCTGGGCAAGGAACATCCCCACCATGACCCCAGCCACATAGGTGTGTGATCCAAGATGGGGAATAACAACTTGAAACTACAAAGCCCTGCTGAAACTTTACAATGGCATCACGCTACACATGCTCTTCCAGCTTAAACCCTTAATTAAAGAGACTATTCTTTACAGCGCTGGAGCCACTCCAACTCCCATTGTTAAATCTAAAATAAAACCCTGCAACCCCACAGCATCTGCAAGACATTACAACATTCAATACTGACTTCTTTATTCAGCTTTAAGCCATCATTCAATGAGTTTTTCCTCTCAAACTCCAAATCCAAGGATTTCAGGAGAACAACCAACAGCACCTCACATAGGATGCTTTTTCTTCTTTTTTAGATGAACCTTCTGCAATAATATCCTTGACCTTTAACAATTCCAAGGCAATTAACTGTACACTTGGTCAGGTACAGACTCTGGACAGACTGTAAGACCAGCATCCAATGCTGGGTGTCAGGACAAAGCAGACTCTAGCATGGAAGCCAGCTCCAAATACAATCCATTCATTCAGAGGGACAAAACCAGAAGGAAGGGAGATTTGACCACGGAAAAGCACCATGAGCACCAGAAAAATACAACAGAAAGACAACTTTGTTCATTGCTAATAAAGCCAGAGCCACAAGACTGAACCTTGTTGTTATAACCTCTGTTATCTCAAGGTGAGTCTTCACGTTTGCTCTCTCTGGAGAAAGAGGCACTTGCAGCCAGCCTCTGCATTGTCAAGAGGACCCTACATTCGCTGCATGGGGAGCAGGATTTCAAGCCCAGTCTCTGGGAATATCACCCGTTTAGCAGCTTCTACCATGCTGGCAGACCATGACAGACCTCCATGTTTCCATAAAGCCCATCTACCTTTAACAATACTGCTCATATTCCTCCTGTAAGCAGTTTCATGGCCACAGAAACATTTATTGGAGTGGCAGGTGGAAGAGAAAACCCAAAGATCACCAAATTACAGTGCAGTCCATGAAGCAATGGATGCTTAAGGTATTCCCTGTAACAGAAGCATGCAAGAAGGTGACTGGAGGAAAGAGGTAGGTCCAGGAGGCATGTGGACATCCCCAATGAACAGAAGCTCAAGCATGTGGCTGGATTCTGCTCTGCCTGAGGTGCACCATGAGGAGCCTGCCCGGTGAGAGGTACCAGATCAAGGACCGGTTTCCCCCAGCAAGCAGCCAACTACACCCCAGTCTACTGCACAGGTGCTTTCATCTCTGCTCAGGTGATAACATCTTATCTGGGCTGTGTCCACGGGTACTCCTGCCTGCTTGCTCACAGCAGCTCTGCTGCGCCCAGGACATGAAAGGGGCAGCAAGGCTCTCTGCAGCAGGTCCCACAGCTCATTGCCCTGCTCAGCCAGGCATGCTCTGAAGTTCAGAGAAGCAGGGGAAAAAAGTAAATCACAAAACCAAATACAAAAGCCTCACAATTAGCGGGAGCAGGTTTGGGGGACCAACGCTCCCCCACTTGCCAAGTCATACTGTGGCCACAGTAGCAAACCCACGAGGCAACTCAGCCCTTGTGTGCTTGATCTACCACACAGCTCCCAGGCTCCTACACCGACAGCTACATGGGCCAGGGCTAAACCACTCTCTTGCTCCACAGAGCCTTCACACACACCCCCAGCCCCAGGTACAGTGGCACATGGGGCATACCTGCCTCTACTAGCGGAGCCTGCAGCAGAGAAGCTTCACGTGGGCCTAGAAACAAGCTCCAACATCAGAAATGCTGCTAACCCAGGCAAAACAAGGCAGCGCGTGGCACGTACGTAGGGAGTGAAAGGTGCTGGGTGAGTAACACAAAGGGAGGAGGTGGAAAGCGATAACTCATTCAGGATCTGTGCACTACCAGGCAGCGCCCCTCCAGTGGGATCAAGGAGGCCAGCAGCAGAGTGTACCCCATGGGCTGAAGGAGCCCACCACAGCAGAGCAGAGCTGAGGTTACACACACCCAGCACTGGCACATGGTTTATAGCTGTGAAAGGAGAAAAATCTGTGCTAGTAACAAGATAGCTTAGAGGGGGGAAAGAAGGGAAAAAACCCAACCACACAAAAAGCCCAACAAAGGGGAGTGGGGGGAAATATTTCATCACATCTTTTAGAGAAGCAAATTAGAAGGAAATTAAAACCAAATCAAGAATCTGATCCCAAGCCGTGCTATGCCAGTAAGTCTTCTCTAATGGTTTCAGTGAGTTCTGGACCATGCCCTTGCCAAAGGCACTGCCTGGGCTATTTAAAAAGCACCCACAACTAGTCCTCAGAGGCAAAGCACTACAGCGTGCAGAACACTATGAACCTTCCTAAGACTTGGGAGACCACTGCATAAAATACAAGGGGCCACACGGACAAGCAGGGCCCGCGAGCAAAGCAAGAACACGGTGAACATATTCAATAGTGAACTTACAGCACACAGCAAATCCCAGACAGACCAAAAAACCACCCAGCTAGCTCGGCTGGATGTGGAAACAGGAGAGCCAGATCAGCAGAAATACAAACCACCCTTGCGCAAGCCAAAACGCTAGGTACAGACTGAGGACAAGTGTCCAGCCACTGACCAGAAGTGGCAGTCATGGGGATTCTGAAACCAGGCTGAAACTCAGCCTGTTTCCCATGTTTTCCTCATTCAGGAACGGGTAAATCCATAGCCAACCAAGCGCCACACGGGCCCTCTTGCAGAGGATTCAACCTTCCCTTATATGCAGCCTGAAACAGAAATATCCTGTGGAGAACAAACCCAAACAGAAAAGCAAACCAAGACGAGGGCTGTGCCCTGGCCATGCAATCCAGACACTTCCCAAACACACACCACTGCTTTCTGTTTATTTTCAGCTGGAGCTTCCCCTCCACATCCACCTCCTCCCTCCTTCCACTTACAAACTGATATATGCCTTTAAAGATCTCCTATCTGCTGGCTCTGCCCACTGCATCCTCAGCATTTAAAATAAGCAGGCTATGACAAATGCTGGGTAAACCCAGGCACTATGAATACTGCAAAAGCAGAGAGCGGCTGAGGGGTACTGCAGACTAGTCAGATGCTTCAGTACTTTGTCCCCAAGAGCTCGGCCAATCCATTTAGCAATGGAGCAGGACTAATAATAGACACAAGGATACACAGGAGATAAATGTACACAAGACAAAAATAAACCCCAGCCTTGTTATAATTTTAATACAGGAGCTAAACTGGGAAATGATAAATGAAGACCGTTTCCACAGTTGAGGCAAGAGGAAGATTTAACTCCCAAGAGCCCACGAGCAAGCACACACACTCAGATCTGCATGGGGGATTTCAGAAGGCTGAAGGACAGGACGCGTATTACTTATTTAAACACCACATTATTTCAGCTTACACCAAACAACCCAATGCTTTACTCTTTTCCAGGGTAACCAGAAGCGGGTTTTAAGCAACTGTGCATGTTCTCAGACATCAAGTACCTGCAGTTGCAGGACCAATATCCATCTCAAGAAGCTGCTTTCAGCTCCCTGAGCTGAACAGCACTCATTTTGATCCCCGTCAGTGATGGCAAATTAAAGCTTTAATACACAGCTATAAATGCCATTTACATTTGTCCTTGCTGAGCCTTAGCCTGTCTCCATTCTACATGGTTAACCACGCTCCCTCCACAGCACCTGCCTTTGTTTTATAGAACAACTTCTGGTGCCTAATGAGATTAACTATTTCCCCATGGAAATTATGCGAGGGATAACTCTTCCCTTCCCGCAGGAACACCTCAAAGATTTCACAACTTTAAGCCCTGTGTCATCATGAGTTATACTTTTGTGTATACAAACATCTCCTCATTGACCAAATGAGGACAGACGCAGGGGCTGTGAGCCGAAGGAGAGCTTCTGTCCTCTGATCTGACCAGCAACTAGGTATCTCCAGCCCAGGGTTTCACCCTGCAGCTCTCAGACACTGCCCATGGCACCACCCTCTTCAGCACGGAGATGGGCCAGGGCAGATCTTTAATCACGTTCAAGCCCTTCCTCTGCTGAATGACTGCTTGACCCTCTCCTCCCTTTCAAGCCAGCCCTGTTCATGGCGTCAAACCACATTAAGAGCTCTGCCTGGAGGCTAAGGACCACAGGAGCACCCTTCTTCAAGTGAATCTCAGATTGGAAGGAAGCCCATGCTGACAGACCATTACCAAAAGGATGAAGACATAAAGAAGTGCACAGAAACCCCATCCCTATCACTAACTCGAGGACAGGTCAGGCGCTTTTAGACAAGACCTAAGACTCAGACTTCTTTCAGTGAAGTAAGACCAGACCAGGCTAAATTTCAGTGCATGTTTCTCTCTGCTCAAACCATCCTACTAAAAAGGAGCAGAGAGTCATGTTCCAGATGGGAGAGACTTTTTATAGCAAGCCATGGATATCTGCACACTTTGCGGGAAGTCTTTCATCATGCACACAAGGTACGATGCTATCTAGTAATCTGAGGAAACATCCATGGGATTTTCAACCTCCTCTAGAAATGGAGATTCAACAGGAAACCACAAATACACCAGGCAATTAATTTTTCTTTGCCAAATGTTTCCAGTCATGTCGCAATTTTAACAGTAAGCAAACTGCTTGGGCTCTTTCCAGCTCTTGTGCAACGATGTTCCTCATTTTTCATTCTATTTTCTTAAATAATCTCACTGAGATTTAAAAGAAAAGAGCTTAAACCAAGTTAGGAAGGCAGCGTGAACAGAGCATACCCTCCCCATTACATACTTACCCCCCCCCACAAGTTGTTTCCATATCACATAGCAGAGGTTTTGTACAACCGACCAAGACTTTTCCCAGCTAAAAATACAGCCAACAGCCAAAGAACTAAGAGCGGAACAACGTATCTACCGACACAGCAACGCCAAGCTATCTGAACCACATAAATAAAAGTCTCATTCAAACATTCCCCCCTCCCACCCTTCCCAGCACCATTCCAGGAGAACAAAGAAACATTAAGTCTTACTTTCCTGGTGTATATTTGATCAGACCTTCTGTTAACACAATATGACAACGGCAATGAAGGGAAGAATATCACAGCTAAACAACCGTCTACCATTCCCCTTCCTTCTGCCGAGTCCTTGCTGACGCAAGGATGGAGCAGCTGCTGTCTGTTTTTAAACAGCTCCATATTTCATAAGAAGCTGCTGATTTCTGAAAGGACAGAAAACCCAGCCAATGGCTTACAAAATAAGAACCAAATGAAAGCAATTCAGGACACGCTATTTAAACATCGTGTCCATTTGCTCGGCTTCCTTTCGACATACCACCGCAGCTGAAATTCCTAAGGCGAGCTTGTCCGCTGTCCTCTGTCCTCAGCCTACTACTCCATTATCACCATGAGCACAACTTTCAAGTACTCATCTGAAACAGAGCAGAGGACACTGGAAAATCCCTCCCACAACTCTAGATCAGGAAAATCTTGAAATATGGGAGAAAACAAACCCATGCATCCAGCTTGATGCAATCACAGGAACTACTTCTGCACCAAGTTAACGCCACCCTCCCCTTGCTGGTTTTATTGCTGAGAGACACTGGATCAACACTAAATCACCATTTGGGATGGAAAGACTCATTGAAGGACCTAACCGTACATCTTGAACTTTTGGAAACTTACCAGAAGATATATAGGTGTTCATAGTTTATTTTTAATCAGGGATACATCAGATATCTGGGAAACCCCTCATCGCTACCAGAATTCCACACATAGGTCCTCCTCAAATGTACATCATAGGATAGAGGTCACTGCCTATTAGGACCTCAAAAGAAAGGAGCTTAAACCTTTTCTGTTCTGACTCTGCAGCTCTCACTTTGGCTGTTAAAAGCAATGGGTTAGAGCAGGCGAGTCCCTCCTGAGGGGCTCCAGACGCCTGCTGGCTCCTTTCTAGTTAATAGCTGCTGTAAGAATAGTGCTTTTTTGTCTGTTTGTGTCATGTTGATTAGCTTAGATAAGGACTTGGGGAAGGAGAAGGGAGAAGAGAACATGCAGGGGGAGGATTTAAAAAGAAAAAAAGAAGGCTTTCATCTGCTCTAATAATTAGCAGGTCATGCTGAAAGTGATCAGCATCCCTTTAAAGCAACTGTGCCTGAAATGTGCAGAGCCCTGCTCAGGTCACTGAATCCATGCAAGTCACTTAGTTGTATCAGTCACCAAGCCCCTGTGGCTTTCTAAGCTCCTCGGGCTTCATAAGGGCTCTGGCTAAGATCCTTCTACTTCCACATTTCCACTCTGGGACAAGGCTCACTGATCTTGCCACTCAGAAGGGCAGTGGGCATGAAGATGACAAAGTCAACCAAGAACTAATTAAAGGCTTGCAAAGGACCTTCAGATTCTCTGATAAGGAAGCACAGAGAAACTTACTGTAAAGCATTTGCTATTCCTGGAGAAAGCAAACTGGGTGCAAGAGCCTCCTGTTAATCACCAGGAGGTTTTCCCACCAACAAGGAAGAAACAGACTCCAAATGTGACATAGAGCTTCCATAATTCATCACCAGAGCTGCTGTCCCAGGCTCCCCTCTGCAATGCACATGTTGATTCATGCAGAATAGATGTTGAGGATCCAGCTGTGAGTCCCCAGGACCTTGCCCCTCTGTCAGACAAGCCTGAATACTCATTGAAGACACTGGGACTTAATACGTAAGCCCTGGTGTAAAATGAACCAGGGCAGGGAGGAGTTAAACCAGCAACTCTGATCATTTGGGCTCCCTCTCCTCCACACACTGCCTTCAGGAAAAGCCAGCATTCACCGCCTGGAGGGGCAGGACAAGTTTTCCTGGAGCACATGTCCTTTAATAGACCCATCCTCCTCAAAAGGAGGTGAAAAGATGGTTATGACAATAATAATTCCTCCTCTGATGTACTCACATCCTTCTATTAAGGACACATTACCTCAAAGGTCAGTAATTGCCAAGCGGAGCCAGCTCTGCCTTGATAACCCATCTTCCAAATGCACTAAGTGCCTGACCGTGCTCAGGACACCAAGAGACTGTCCTCAACACCCCATATAGAGAGAGCAAACTTTCCGTGATGGCTGTGTCTTCACAAGTGTCTTTGATTTCAGCAGCTTTCCCTCACTTCAGATTCATTCTTCCACCTCAGTTTAATACTTATCCCCAACCTGACACACACTTCCAAAGCATTTCTGCTTGAAACAGGCCTGGAAAGACGGAAATGAAGAGATTAATTTCAAATAAAGCAATGGGTTAAGTCATTGTATTCAGAGTTACCAGATGTGCCATCAGGCCCCAATGCTTTACAAAGGCAGTAGTCTCCCCAGGCACGCAAGGGGATTGGAAGGACAGAGGATAGTCCCTATGAGATCAGTGTGGTATCTGGGCTGGTCTAGGAGAGCAGGAGCAAAGCAGAAAAGCTATGTGGGGAAGGGGAAAAAACGCATCATATAAGAAGCAGAGGTTGAAATCGCCCAAACTCCCTCCATACATCTCAGTAAACCACAGAACACCACAATAGTCTCAAGAGCATCAGGAAGGAGCCAAGCAAACCGAAGTGTGAAATACATCCCTCTGTGGTACCAACCTCTGAGAAAGGGGGATCTTCTTCCACAAGGGCAGTGTGGAGAACCTCGGTGACAAACCCACAGCAATTATTAGAAAGGCATCATCCATACATAATTTTTAACTTAATTTAATTAGACCCCCTGCTAACTTCATTACTTATTTAACCGGGCTGCTCATTCAATTTACGTTACTACTGTTGCAGATGACTGCTCTGGGCCCCACCTTAGTGGGAAACGCACTGGAGGACGCGTTTGGGACTGCTGTAGCCCCAAGCCCGTGCTCCCCTGACACTCAGTGCCTCTCCTGGGATGCAGGCATTCACATGGATTTGATCAAAGCTCGGATCAAAGGTTTCATGCCTCCATTTTTCTATCCACATGCAGAGAAGTCCAGAGAAGCTCGAGGAGGAAAAAAGGACTAAAAAACCCCCAAAGCCAACAGATTTACCACTGTTGATGCTTGTGCACACCAGTCAAAGCAGCAGCCTCCTACACAGTTGCCAGATACTTCTTTTTCCACCTAAGAAAATACTACTCTGTGGGGTTTGGGGATATATCACTCATCACCCAAGAGCATCCTTATAAAAACCATTGTCTCCAGTGCATGACACAGAAGGTCAGGACAGAAAACAGAAAAGGTCTCACGCAAGCAACCGCTTCTGCAACATTCCTGGGGCCAGGGAGGTCAGGAGCCTGAAGCTGAACCTTTCACACCAAATCAAAGCCAGAAACAGAGGGTCCAGCTCCCCAAAGCCTCCGTGGCCAGCATGTGCATCCTCCTCCCTATCGCTTCAGACACCCACATCCCTCCCAGTCTGCCAGCCCTGCCCACTCCAGCTGCTCAGACACAGCAGCATTCAGGAGTCTCCTCAGAGGACTGAGTCAGAAGCCCCAGTTCCCTGCCTGATCAGAACAGATGCCGCACCATGGCTGAGAAATGGGAAAGAGGAAACAGCACTTCAAGCAGATCCCTGAAACAGCCTGCAGTAGGTAAGAAGACACCTCAGTCTTAGCAACGTCTGCCTCAGAAAATTCAGATATAAAGAGCCCTGACTGACAGGAGTAAGAGAGTGTGAAATGCTACAGACACTAGCCTGAAATGAGGTAATCCTGTTGGGGCTTTTGTTTGTTTGTGGGGGTTTTGTGTATATTTCATTCATTTAGTTCAACATTTCTTCCTTCAATCAAAATGCTCCGAGTGTTCTGAGCATCCATATAAAGAGATGAACAGCTGGAGAGCAGGAACACCCTGGGGCATCCTTCCATCCCTTGTGCAACAGCCCCACTAGTGCAGAGGTGCTGCACACCGCCATGCGAGCTGCCTGCACGCCCTGAATGAACGTCATTGCCTCGTGCAGTATCTTGGAGACAGTGTTGTGACAGCCACTTTTCAAGCTCCAAATTGACTCCAGACCCCAAAATCAGCCCTCAGGAGCTCAATATAATTTGTTTCAATCAACACACAGGGCTTGTAAGAAGCATCAGTTCAGGGGAGCACCCTTACGGACCATCTCCAACTGGCACTTTGGAACCTGCTATATTAAAGGAAAAAAGATACAGATACACTGGTAGTGTCTTTTATTTTGAGGTTACCAGGTAAACAAAAGGACAGAAATCACTGCCACAAAGATGAACAATTCTGTCAAGAAGCCAACACAGTCAAAGCTGTAATAGCCACAATCACTACAAAGCCTTTAAGGAGAACCAGCATCAGAAGTGATGAGTTTTCCAGCTAGATCTCATAAAAACAAACCTTTGTTTCACTCACAGCCCCACATTGATCACGAACACAACATGCTCAAAATTAAACCTCACGCCGATGAAAAGCAGAGCTGATTTTTGGTTTCATTAAGCACACAACCTCCCCAAGAGCAATATGAACCATTCGCCTGTTCCTCACAAATTAAAGTCACAAAATGATTTGCACTGTGTTAGGGGACATGTAAATGCTGGAGTTCCTTCCAACAGGGAAGGGGACAGACTCACAGCAGAGCCATCTCTTCCAGCCTGTCTTCATAGAGAACAGTGGCAAAGGCTAACAGCTGCATCAGAAGGACCAGGCTTGGCTATCAGGCCAGGGATGGGGCTAAAGCGGCAATGCCGGGCTTATTCCACCCTTCACAAAGCGAAGGGATCACATTAACTCCATCAAGATAGAGGACCTCGGCAATCCTCATTTCCTACAGCAAACAGTTCTCAGCAGCCTCTTCCAACCTCCCCCAGCAGGAAGAGGAGAACTTCTAACACCTAATCACTGACATTTAAGAAGGTGAAGCTCCAGCCACCAAGTTGACACCGCAGCAGGGGATGCAGCTCACAGGTACACAGTTGCATCCTCCCCAGAGAGAGGATTTCAATTTACAGCTTAAAAAGAAGAGAGGAAACTAACCTACAAAAACCAATCATCTTGATCTGGGATGTATTTATCCACACATACCATGTGGCCACACCATAATGTGAACACCTGGGTGGATTACGTGTTTCTCCTCCACCAGCAGCATCCAAGGCATGCTCACATCTGGAATCCTTTATGTTTTAAATGCTACTTCTGCCTTCTCCTTGGTGCCAAAACGCCTTAAGGAAGCAGCACATGCATGGGGGAGGAAAGGAGCAGAACAGTCAGTAATGTACCAAGACACTTCAGATATCAACATGATGAACACAGCAGACAGCTTGAGGAGCAGACATCCACTGGTGTGCACTGTAGGCAGCAAATGAGGGGGATGCCATGGTTTTTAAAGAAGGTCACAGTAGGCAAAAGTTACTGTTCTCCTGGGGCTTAAAATAAAAAGCACATTCACATCACTCCCAAGTAAACCTCATGTTTGTTGTTTCTGCTGCTTTGTTTGCTATGGAGAGCTCTAAAGCCAAGCAGCAACATTTCCTGGCCAGCTAATGCTATTCACTTACAACTTGCAAATCTCAGCTTGCATCTGGATTGTTCTATGGCACAAGAGTTGAAATGAATTTCATGGGCAGCCCCTGAAGCACTCCACAACACAAAGCACCAAAAAGTGACATAGAGTACTCTCTAAGGCTGCCCCCAGCCAGCGTGCTGATCAAGGTCCTTTTAAAGCAAGAACTTCATAATGTGTCTCTCTAGCTGCTCGGGGAGACAGCATTAAAACACAAAGGCACACAGCTCTCATGCTAATGTTTCCATCTGCTCAGAAGCTGCATTTATTTAAGGACAGAATAAAAACCAAGCGTGCTGTGCTGATCCTATGCACAGACACTTGGGTGCCTCAATCCCTTTAGGCATCCCCAGAGATTGTCAAAGCACCCTCGGGGACACGCAGATAGACAAACATTAAAGGAAGACACACGTCAAGAGGCCCATCAGCAGCTCTGTGAGAGATGTCTGGCATAAGGAGCATACAGAGGGCCATGAAAAACGCCTCTGCCTACAATCACATCTGGGCTGACCCTCAGGCAGGCTCACCTCACACAACCTGCCCTTTGTCCTTGCTCCAGTTACCCCAGCAAAGACTGGAGTGACCCCAGCTAGCCTTCCAGCTCTTTGCTTTCAATGCCTAGCCTTCAAAGAAACCTGACCCAAAGTCCAATGAGGTTAACGGACAGGCACATGTTGACATCAGGGAGGTCCCTGGATAAGGCCACCACAGTGTTTGCCTTATTCTTGGAACCAGCACTACCTGGAAGTCAAGGAACAAAGAGGTTGACTGTCTTGGTATTCCCAAGCGCCAGCCTGTCTCCTGCACATATCCCTGGGCAGGGCTCAGGCAAGAGGGGACTGATATTAGAAAGCTTTTTCCATACCATCCATACTGTGTTTCCCCACAGCAAGCAGCCAACAGCCAGATTTAGAAGTCAAACCCTGGAGGAATGACACCAAGTTCTGGGGAGACCTGCATACAAAGTGTTGAGCTGCATTAGGGCTCTATCTCATCTCGTGTGCCACAGCACCCAAATTTCCAGTCTCAAACTTCACAGACTTGGTTTCCTCAGAGGATCAAGGGTTACTGCCAGCATCTGTCCACCAGCAACAGCAGACATGACCTTGTTTGAATGCAGCACATAACACTGGGACTGGCAGCAGTCCCAAATACTTGCCTCGTAAGGCCGGAGGTTCGCAGAGCAGCTTCGTTATTTACTTGTAGTTTAATTCTATCCAAGGTGATTTTTGGGCTGTGCTCCAGAGACCTCTTTACCCTGCCACAGACATAAGGAACCCAGTTATTCCCCTAGCAGAAACAAAATCATCTGCACCATTTGTAAACCCAGGCCTTTGATAGAAGGTCCCTGAAGATCCTCACATGACATAAGAGACGGGAGCTCTGAGAGACAAGCTCTCCTCTGCTCCCATGCCAGAACACCTGCTTATTTGGATGCCAAATACTCACAGAAAGCATGAGCCATGCTTCTCCCCCGCTTCTTTTGAAGATGATGGATGCATCTGGTTTGGAAGCCAAGCAGCAGCACACAAAAAGGCTTTTCTAACACCCCCATAGCCCACAAGCAAGACACGCAAATCAGTCGCCAACAAAGATCAAGTCCTCATTAGACCTGAGATAGGAACGGATCATACAGAACAGCAGGTCTGAGTATTTGTGTATGAAAGCGACTTTTCTACAGCAGTGAAGAAGAAAGAAACAAAACAACCCAAACAAACAAAGCGCCTAAGGCAGTCCCAGGCAGGACATGCAAGCTCAGTAGACTGTTCATGCTTGAAGGGAAAGGAACAGTGAACCACCCTGCTCCCTTGTATATAAAACACATCTTTCCGCACGCAACTCAGCATAGAGACTCTGCTAGAGACCCTCAGCACTGCATAACGTGCCCCAGGCTGTTGGTATGAAAAAGGATGTTAGCAGAGCTTAACAGGCTTCCAGGTGTATGTTCCTCTGCACCCACGTCTGCGGCGCCTTCACACAAAGCAGGCAGCACAGCCAGGACAGTCTTCAGTCTTGGATCAGGCTGTACTCAAATCACCCACCAGCAGCTTGGATGCCAGAAGCTTTAGAAGCTCCTCAGAAAGCAGTACCTTGCTAAGAGTAACAATAGTGAGTCTTACCCAGTTTTAAACAAGCCACTGCATCAGTAGAGCTCCACTAGCGCCACAAGACCAGGGAGAACACCGTGCCATAGGTATGGCACTAATTCAAACACCAATAAAGACAGATAGCAGCTTGCATTGTCTTCAACCAGCCCTCAGTCTACCTGCAATGGTCCTGAAAGAAAATAACCGTGCTCTGTTAGGACCTAGAACAGAGCCTAAGGAACAAAAGCATGTTACCAAGCCGCAACACTCGACTTTGCAGTGTTCACAGCACTGGTTTGATATCAGCTGAGCAAGCTTTTACCCACGGACACTGCCAAGCTCTGCCCCACACTGGCTCTGTCTGCACTTCACAATGGCAATGCTGTCCAGCAGCAAAGACCAGGAGAAGGTCACCAAGGGAGGGAGGGAGCTCTAGAGAAAATGCACGGCATTGTTGGGAAAGCAGCAGGAATGTGGCACAAAGGTAACTGCTACAGCCCGGGGCCGCCAGATGAAAGCAGGATCAATACTCCACTATGTTGTTCAACCCATTTATTAGGTGGGGGAGGTGGAGATAAATGAGTGTTTGAGTTGCCAGAGGGTACACTTTCACCCCAATCTGAGTCAGCCAGAGCGGAGCTCCTGCCCAGCAACACCATCCCAGCCAGATGATTTCAGCCTTACAGTTCACTTAACCACGGAATATAAAGAGCCAGTAACCCAGCAGTCGATAATGGAATAAACCATAGGTCAGTGACCAGGGGAAAACACACCATTTAAAACGATTCCAATATTGACACGCACAGGAAGCGGGCCTGTGCTTTTATTTATTTATTTTAAGCAGCCTGTCTGCTCGGAGCCAGCTGCTAAAATTACAAGGTCAGATTCTCAGAGCCTGTGGGTAAACTGCATAATGCCAGCACACGCTTACATCACAACAGCACAGTGCCTGCGAGCAGGGCTGAGCGCGCATCGCCCATCACTGCATCACTGGGCCAAGGTTGGGGTACCTGAGCGCAGCTCAGCCAAGCCGCCTCCTTGCAAGAGGGAGAGCACAGACCTGCTCAAAACACTCAGCCAGAAGCCCAGCCAGGCTCATTTATGGCTTCATTTCCTCTCAAGGCTGCTTTTCCCCTGGAAAATGCTGCAGTGACAATTTGCACCTTAAGATTAAAAGATTGCTACAGCTCTCTAGCAACTGAAAATACCCAGAGACGCTCTGTTCCCCTCCCGAGTCCAAGGAGCAGCTCTTCCATCTCACATGAGCAGAGCGAGGACAAGGTGACGCAAGCCATTGCACAGGCACCAAGTGAAGAACCTCTTTGACTGAAGTTCTCACATTACCTCAAAGCAGCCCTATTTCCTCAAAATAAAACAAGACAACATGAATTCAGCACTAACTCTGGCCAACCTCTCAGCCCCATCAAGTAAAGCAAAACCAGCTGCACCATGTGCACCAAAGAGAGTTTCCAACCTTTAAGATTAACAGAAGTACTGGGTACGATCTGATGCTTACACCCTACCACACAATTAAACTTAAATCTTAACACGTTCAGACAGCAGGGTCTCGATGCCAATCCATCCTATTTGGAGAGCTGGCTGCTGTGATCCTCTGGCCAAGCTCCCTGCACTGAATGCAATCCAGAGCACTCTTCATCCACGCTGGCAGCCGTCACAGCCATTGCTCTGTGTGCCTTCACCAACCTACCCAGGCTGACGCAGGCAGCGTGGCACTGAAGCACCATTTTGCAATGGCAGCAGAGGGAATGCAGAGCTGAGATTGATGACTTTTCCAGGAGAACACCAAGGAAATAAATAATGCTGTTCCCAAAACTCGGGGGGTTTCCCTCAAAAATACCTGCTTGCCAGAGGGAAAACCTTCAAGGGTGAATTTAGTGCTTAACAGAAAGACCAAATCAAGAGGTCTGGAGGCTACTTGCTCTGTTTCTCCTCCAGCAGGAGTGGAACACAGCAGTGAAGATGAGTCAAGCAGAGCTCCTACATACCACTGAGGGGCAAGCAACCAACACCAAGGGCTGCAGTACAGTTCAGCTTCCCACCCTAGCCTTTCCTTGGCACCTTTCTCACCAGCACTAACAAGCCCACCAAGATTCCCAATAGCAGGAGAGGCACCTTCCCATTAAGGACTGGACTCTTGCCATTGACTCATTGAACATGTGCCACCCTGTGCAATGAGACAGCTCCAGCTGCCCAATGCCAGCCCGCCCAGGGCTTGAGGCTGGCACAGCCTTCATTCAGTGTCTGTCCCTGCCTCTCATCTGCTTGGCAAATAACCAGCAGGTAAACAACACCCAGCTAGCAATTCGCTTACCAACATGGTAAACACCCTCTACTTTCTACTTTTTCCTCTACTTTTTGGTGGTTTTTAGTATCGGTGAGTAACAAAGCCTTAATCCAGGCTCAATAAAGCACTGCAGAGCCTGGCTCAGCTCACTCAGGCTACAAACAAATCAATAGCTTTCTTATATCTCACTGCTCTGCTTGGGAGGGAAAAGGGGCCACTTCTTTCCCAGCCAAGACATCTGCACAAGGCATCTATGTGCTGTGAGCCAGGACCCCTCACAGGGAGAACTGAAAAGAGATGAAAGAGTGCTTTGGCACAGCAGAGCAGGCTCCTCTCGCCCTCATCTCTGCTGGCACTGCCAGCACAGCTCATGTGGGAAAGTGTTCAGCCCCAGTTTGGCCTCCCAGCCACCACTGGCTCTGTACTGGTTACTCACAGCGGGGTGGAAGGAGCCGCTCGGAGCAGGGGTTCAGATACTGGAGGTGGGACTGCACGGGCCTCCTGCTCTGCCCAGGCAGCTGCTGACAGAGCTGCTTATTCTGCACATCCATACGCTTAAAAAATGAGGCTCAGAGGCACTGAGGAGGAAGCACACAGGAAAGCCGGCCCTGGATGCAGGAACGCTGCGGTGTAAATCAATCAGCTGCTCTCTTCCTCCCTAACAGCACAGGGTCCAGACGCCGGTACAGAGATGAAGACAATCTGCAGCAACCCAATGCAGCCAAATATTACAGCCCCACAGCAACATCTCAAGCACAGCAGTGAGCACAATGCTTTCTCCCCCCCAGCTTGTTCAGCAGACCAGTCACCAGCTACCCCAGCAGTAAGTCACCAACCCCACAACTTAAAAACAACAGTTCACACAACCCCTTATGACAAACATCGGCAGAGCTGTGTCAATTAGATTAGGCTCTGCCTTGTTATCCATCATGTTTATGGTACATGCGAATGCCTTCTGAAGAGCAGATGCTTTTCAAGTTTAATAATTCAACTGTTTAGAATTGAGCACTGAAAGACGCTGCACACAAAGAAATAAACGCATGCACCACAGAAGCCTTTCTGCTGATTTTTGACTTTTATTTTTGCCTTTAAATCTAAAAGTAACAAGAATGCCAGAAATTTTCGCTTCTGAAGAAATGCCAGGGAAAGGGGATGTCTCATAGGTGGGAAGCATTTGGGGAAGGAAAACCAAAACCGAGGCGATGCTCAAACATATTCTTGCGGGACAACTTCCGAAAACCATGTGAATAAGTAACAGAGGCTTCCCTTGACACAACAACAGCAAAAGCTTCAATGGGCAGCATCATCCGGACTTGATCTCTGCTGCAGATCTAACACCACGCAAGCAGGAAACAGCTGACACACAGCTCAGGCCAATTACATCCAATGCCCTTTCCATAAAGGGCCTCCTCTTTATTACCACAGGCAGATTCTCACCTCCAGCTCCGCTCTATTCACAAGCGAACACCTCTTTGCCCCTTGAAGGCACCAGGCAAAGGTGGGTTTGTGCACTCTGTCCCAGCCCGCTGGAGCAGAGCTGGGATGGCTCGGGGTGTCCAACCCACGCTGCCTCTGCAAGGACACACAGCAGCACAGCGCCAGCGGAAAGCCACAGAACAACCATGGCGAACGCTGGCGTTGATACCACCCTCCTGGAACACGGCACCTGAGGTCTCCAAACCTCAACTACTCCATTGCTCAAGGGAAGTGAGCAATGCCTCACCACCAACCGGACAGCACGTGTAAGGAGCTCCCCAGAGTGACATGGGACGGCATCGTTGTAGGGGCCCCATGTGTCCATGGAGCCCCCGTGCCCATAAGCGCCCCAACAGCCACGGAGCTTTGCAATCCTTTTCGTTCACTTTTATCCCTATTTCCATAGTTTATAACCACTTTTATTCACTTCCCATTGAGCCCCTCCAGCCTAACTCACTGTTCCCTTGGGTTTCCACTTCCCGTTGAGCCCCTCCAGTCTAACTCACTGTTCCCTTGGGTTTCCACTTCCCGTTGAGCCCCTCCAGTCTAACTCACTGTTCCCTTGGGTTTCCACTTCCCGTTGAGCCCCTCCAGTCTAACTCACTGCTCCCTTGCGTTTCCACTTCCCGTTGAGCCCCTCCAGTCTAACTCACTGTTCCCTTGGGTTTCCACTTCCCGTTGAGCCCCTCCAGCCTAACTCACTGTTCCCTTGGGTTTCCACTTCCCGTTGAGCCCCTCCAGCCTAACTCACTGTTCCCTTGGGTTTCCACTTCCCGTTGAGCCCCTCCAGCCTAACTCACTGCTCCCTTGGGTTTCCACTTCCCGTTGAGCCCCTCCAGTCTAACTCACTGCTCCCTTGGGTTTCCACTTCCCGTTGAGCCCCTCCAGTCTAACTCACTGCTCCTTGGGTTTCCACTTCCCGTTGAGCCCCTCCAGTCTAACTCACTGCTCCTTGGGTTTCCACTTCCCATTGAGCCCCTCCAGTCTAACTCACTGTTCCCTTGGGTTTCCACTTCCCGTTGAGCCCCTCCAGCCTAACTCACTGTTCCCTTGGGTTCCCACTTCCCGTTGAGCCCCTCCAGCCTAACTCACTGTTCCCTTGGGTTTCCACTTCCCATTGAGCCCCTCCAGTCTAACTCACTGCTCCCTTGGGTTTCCACTTCCCGTTGAGCCCCTCCAGCCTAACTCACTGTTCCCATTGAGCCCCTCCAGTCTAACTCACTGTTCCCATTGAGCCCCTCCAGTCTAACTCACTGTTCCCATTGAGTCCCTCCAGTCTAACTCACTGCTCCCACTGAGCCCCTCCAGTCTAACTCACTGTTCCCACTGAGCCCCTCCAGTCTAACTCACTGTTCCCATTGAGCCCCTCCAGTCTAACTCACTGTTCCCGTTGAGCCCCTCCAGTCTAACTCACTGCTCCCATTGAGCCCCTCCAGTCTAACTCACTGCTCCCATTGAGCCCCTCCAGTCTAACTCACTGCTCCCATTGAGCCCCTCCAGCCTAACTCACTGCTCCCATTGAGCCCCTCCAGTCTAACTCACTGCTCCCATTGAGCCCCTCCAGTCTAACTCACCCCGTACCTGTGTCCTGGTCCCTTTCCAATCCCATCGGGATGGGGCTGGGGGTGGGGCCATGCAGGGGATGAGGAAGTGCGGGGGGGGGGGCCTGAGCTGTGGGAGGGGCTAATGCAAGGGTCATGCTCATTGCGCCTTTGGCCTTTGACCCCTGAGAGCTGACCCCTGACTTTTGACCCTTTCACCCCAGGCCTTGCCCTTTCACCTCGCTCCTAGGCCTCTCACTCTTAACCTTTTGACCTTTCACCCATGCCTTTCCCTTAAACACCTCTGCATCATGGCCTCTGACATTTGACCCCCTGGCAGATGACCTTTGACTCACGAGCTTGCACCATGGCCACTGCCTTTCGACCTCTTAACCTCAACCCTGACCTTTGACCTTTCACTCGTGGCACGTGGACCCCTGACCTTTGGTCTTTCTCACTATGCCCCTCAGCTATTCATCTCGCCCTTTGCCCTTTCATTTATGACCTCTGACCCCTGACCTTTGAAACATAACCTCTGACCTCTGGCTCCTGACCATCAATCTGTGACCCTTGCCCTCTGACCCTGCCTCTTGCCATTTACCCTTTCACCCATTTACTCCACCTCCAGCACTCGCCCTTTGACCCCTGGTATTCGGCTTTCGGTCTCTGACTTTTGACCCCTGGTGGTTGACCTCTGACCCATGACTTATGCCCTCAGACTTTCTCACCCACTGCCTTTTGACCTCTGACCCTTGACTCTGACTTGTCACCTACGGCCTCTGAACCATGACCCTCGACCTTTGACCCCCTCTGACCTTTCACCTATGTCCTTAGACCCATGAACTTTGGAGTTGCCCTTTTACCCATGAACTTTGTCTTTTGTCTGACCTTTAACCTATGAACCCAAACTTTGACCTCCCCTTACCCCGACATACGACCTTTGACCCCTTTTTTTTCTGACCTATGACCCCCTGCAGAGCTGTTCTCTGCCCCCCCCCCCAGCACCGCCCCGACCACGCCCCCTCCCCCATTGGCTGGTGCCCAGCACAGGGCCCGCCCCACAGCACCGCCCCAGCAGTGCAGAGCACAGTGCGGCCCTGAACACGGGGGCTCTATGGGATGCCCATAGGGGCCGGGGGGGGCTCCACGGGACGCCCATAGGGGCCGGGGGGGGCTCCACGGGACGCCCATAGGGGCCGGGGGGGGCTCCACGGGACGCCCATAGGGGCCGGGGGGGGCTCCACGGGACGCCCATAGGGGCCGGGGGGGGCTCCACGGGACGCCCATAGGGGCCGGGGGGGGCTCCACGGGACGCCCATAGGGGCCGGGGGGGGCTCCAGGAGTGTCTGTGGGTTGCTATGGGGCATCTAAAAAAAAAAATGTTACTAAAAGAGACTAAAAAGCAAAGAAATCTGAGGGAAAAAATTGAATCAAAAAAGCAAATAACCAAAACTGCGTCCGGACAATAAAAGGCGGATGAGAAGAACGTGGCTGTAAAGCACTGCAGCCCCACGTGCCCTGCCGAAAGTCCTCAAGGGATGGACGTAAAGAGCACAACAATGGAGATAAAAAGTATACTCTCAACTGCTCCCACGTAGCTGCGAGACACGGAACAATCTGTACCGTGCTGCCAGGAAATCCTCTCCCTTTTCTATATTCATACTGCTCCTGAAACTCCTACATGACGTCCCCTCCAGATCAGTGCAAGCTATTGCAGAGCTTGGGAAACACAGACAGACCACAGCACATTCAATGAGGCTGATGAGTTATCCACCCGATGCCATCTCCCCCACTTGTCTCCCAGTAACACAGGCACCTCCTGGCACTGTCTCCCGCATGCAATACCCAGTGCTCTCCCTGCAAGCCCAGGCTCTCAGGACTGAAACTCCAGTGCTAGGGCATGGAAGTACATAAGATACCAAAAGCAGCAGCCAACATCAGGCACAATGCTCCCTGTTTCTGTGCATAGCACCTGTGTCTGAAGGAATTGTGTGACAGCCATATACATGGAGAACCCCCATTGCCACAGCAGAGCAGACCCCCAGCTCTTGCTAGTGATGAGCAGGACCCACAGCGCACAGAAACCCGGTGGGTTATGTGAGGAATCAAAGCAATCAAATCCTAGTTGGGTGTTTCTCCCCTGACCTTCCTGCGCCCACTGAGGATGGCTCTTGGGTGCCCAGAGAGCTGCCAAAACCATGGGCCTCATAAGTGATGCTGCAGTCTGGAGCGATGCCTCCCTGCAAAGCAGATACCCAGTGCAGCCACAGCCTGCTCTAACCCCTCCACAACCCCTCCTGAGCTGCCAGGTGAAAGCAGCGCGCACCAGAGATAAAGATGGTAAATCCAATTCAGCCCCACAAGCACCTGTCCTGCAGACAAAGCCCGCTCCCGGAAGCCAGGCTGTGCCTCTCGGCGCACAAAGACGGGTCTAAATCTGTCTGTAATAGAGCTTTTCAGGCTGACTGAACAGTAATGTTCACAAGCTGCTCCCCTCCAGGGAATACTGTATCTTCCTCACTGCATTACCCCAATCAGAAAGATCAGTGAGCAGCTCAAAGGCAGCGGTGGAAGAGGCACCGCTGATGCGATTCCATCTAGAATCTATCAGAGTATTTTCTTTCCCCCTCTCCCTTTGAAAGGGACAGATCAGGTATTTCCACGTCCCTTTGAAGTCTGGCGGAACAATTCGCACCAATGGACCGAACACCCCTTGCTCCTCATCCCTCTCGCTGTGCCGAGTACTGCAGATGGGGGAGAAAAGCCTCTTTGAAAGCCCCCCAAGAGTCACCCGAGGCAAAGCTACCTCTGCAATCAAAGGCTGACCTCCCGGCCAACGGGGAGCGATTTCTCTGCATCACAGCAAGCTTTATGTCCATTCCAGCTTCTTTATTTTCAGAAAGCCTCCTGGAAAACTCAGCGTGGTGCCCCTCTACTCCAAAAACCCTTCCTTGGCAAGTGCCCGGCTCCCCCTTCCTGGCAGACACTGAAATGATACGCAGCCTTCCCTGTTTATTTCCTTCTTGCTGCGGATATGTACATCCTTGCTGAGCTCTGGAAGCAATTTGTTAGCTGGGGAAAATAGAGGTTTCTAGCTCCTACATAAACAGTGGCTAGTGTCAAGAGGGGAAAGATGAGGGCTGGGGAATTCCTCGCATTACATTAAAGTGTCTCTCAGCGCAGCAGATCAGGCAACAAGAACAAACCCAAACAGACTGAAACAGCCGAGTATCAAAAGGGTCCTGGGGAGATTGGATGAGGCACCTTTCCATGGCCAGGAACAGCGCCTCTGCCAGGCAGCTCCATCAAGCAGACACAAACAAGGGTGGACTTTGCTGCTCCATGATCCAGATGCCTCCCAGCAAACAGGTGCTCAGCACAGACTGGTATTGGAAAAGCAGAGCCCAGGCTGTCAACTCACCAAGCACACCTTCACTGGTCTCAGGCCTGAATGCAAGGAGGAAGAAAAGGGGGAAAACAAATAGCTTCCATCACTGCCTGCACGAAAGGGGAAAACAAGCAACTCCGTCAGTGCTTGCTCCAACCCGAAGCACATATTGATAGGATCAGGCTGATCTAATCCAGAGGGCATTCCCCTGTAGATTATAACAGCCTCAAAGTAGGTCATGCTTGGGCTTCAGTTTCTCAGCAACTCCGACTGACAGATTTCTAGAGCGTGTGTAGGTGTGAGTGTGTTTTTCCCTTTCCCTGTAGTAGCTCAGGATACAACACTCATAACCAGAACCCCAAAGCAGTTCACAGAGGTTGAAGCCTAGATGTCTGTTTGAAACAGCGAGAGACAGGGTTATTCCAGCCCAGTGACCCTCCTCCCAGTGCACTGCCCGGAGCTGCCAGCTGTTAATGGCCAAGGGCATTCCTCCCGCCTGGGGTTTCCATGGGATTAGGGCTGGAATACCAACCAACACGCTGCCTGCATGAGGGAAGCAAGCATGGGTGTTAACAGGGCCACCACCAAGCTAAGCTCTTCAGGGTGTTTAAACTGGGTCTGAAGCAGCACACAGCGAGATTCTGGTGTGCATACAGGGTCCATTCCTCCTCGCACACGCCATTTCCACACCAGCTTCTGCACAAGGAGCTCATGGGGACACAGCTGCCACTTGTTCCTGCTTCAGGGACATCAGGCAATGCTGCTTCTCCAAGCTGTAGCTGGCTCTAGGCTCACCCTCCACCCTGCTGCACAATGCAGGCTGGAACAAACCCAAATAACCACCAGGAGACCTTTGTGAACCTGCATTCCACACAACACCAATCAGCAATGCGGGTCCCCCCCTCTCCCACCTCAGCACTTTACCTCTCCCCTTATGACCTGAACACAAGAGCCACGCACAAGGCATCACAATCAACGTTTGCAACCAGATCCCTACAAACAAGAGCTATAATCACAGCAATGACTTTGATTTGTGAGGACATGAGATGAGCACATCCCTATTCTCCCTTCATCACCCTAAGACAGCTACAAAACAAAACCCACCCATACAGAACTGTTACATCCATGCACTCAGGGCCCTTCCCATAACTTTCATTTCAGATCCTCCCAGCTGTCACAGGACTTGCCTCATCCTCGGAGGACTACAAATGCCGGCTTTCTTCAGGGTCCTGGAATGTTTATGTGCAGCGCAAGGAACAGAACTGCATGTGCTGAGGCTATGAATGATTTATCACGGCACTGAATGCGAGAGGAGCAGGGTCCCAGGGCTCGCTGCACGACCGGAATCTCACAGGCAGGCTGCATCTGCAGAGATGTTTGTGTGCACTCTTCAAATCATCATTAACCATCAGGACCCTCAAGAGGAGCATTTATTTCCTTGGGATTGTAAGGGAGATGGCTGCTGAGAAAACAGCTGGGCAGGATTTAGCCCCATTATATCCATCTGTCTTGTTCTGCTCGCCCACCCCTCCACCTCCCAGTTCAGCTGGGTACAAAAATAGAGATAATGGTGAAAACTGAAGAAATATAAAAGCAGGGGGAGCGCAGGACACCGCACAGGCCAAGTGTGGGTCATGGCTCTGGTGGGTGGAAGCACACGCAGCTATATAGGGCAGGTTTTATATTCCCAAATACTTCCCCCCTCCCGGTTTTAGGTGCTCGTCCCATTCTCCGGATGATTTGCACAGCGCTGTAAATGCAGGTGTTATAAATAAACAGAAATATGCCCATGCAGGCACGCAGCTTTCAGCTAGGAAAACAGGCATCAAGTATTCCTCATGAAATGGGTTTGCATTTCCCAGCAGTTCTGTGCTCTCTGGAGACACAGCAATTAAACACACAGAGCAGGAGGGAGCCTTGTCACAGACTGGGAAGAGGCAGGAATGCCACCCCATGGACCTCCCCCAGCCAGCTATACAGACTGTAACTTAATATTATGCCTCGTGTTAAGGGTGCAATACCAAGAGGCAACCATATTTAATACGGCACTGTCTAGGGATAAAGCAGGATGGAGCCAACCATCAATCACTCTGCTGCTCTTTCCTTGCAGGATTACACAGGCCAACCCCCCTGCTAGGAAGTATTTATAAAGTGGGGGCCTGTTTCTGAGTTCTAGATACCTCTTTTTACAGTCCGTGTATTCCGGTTTCCCAAGTACTTTATTTCCATGCACATAACCCTCACCTTGTTAACAAAAGTACTGCTCCCTTGAAAAACAGTCCTCAGACTCCCCACAACTCACCCTCGCTCCTTCCCAACAGCCATGCATGCCGACAGCCTCCCAGCAAAGGCTCCTGCAGCCAGGCAGAGGGAAACATGAGCAAGGAAGAGGCAAGGGATGAGGAGCCCTGGAGTAAACCTCCCCTTCTCACTACACGCCATGCACCGCACTTGAATCATTTCCTCCTTCCTCCCCAGGCAACCCGCGGATTAGATGCATGAAAGTACAGCAATTACCCTCTTCAATTACCTTAAAGACTCAGGAAGAATAAACTGTTTGCAATGGAGAGCCCTCTTGCTTTCTCCCCATGCAAAGCCAAACCCTTCCTCTATCTACGGCTAGCCTACCAAAATCTGTATGCTCTGCAGACCAACACCATTACTAAGCAGTCAGCTTTAATTTCCTTGAAATCCTCCAAACACAGCCTCGTGGCTCACATCTGCCACTTGCCTTTGGAGGCTTCATTTCTTCTCTCCCCGTCTCCAACATGCAGCCCACATCACACAGAACACAAGCAGGAAGAGAAGGGAACAGTGAAACTTGTCTGTGAAACCGTCTCTTCATTTCAGGCTTTTGGATGTGGCGCAGCACCAGCCTGGAAAAGAAATCCTTGCTCCCCACACACAGCCCATTGCACTTCCCAGGGCTGTTTGGGGAAACAGCACCAGACATCAGCTGACACTAGCAATTACGTACAAATAGCAGATACAAGGTCTGTTATCGATCTGTTCCTAGACAGAAGGACAAGCTATCCAGTAAAAGGAGTGTCACGTTATTAAATTCGGAAAGGATAATAACCCACCACAGAGGGCACAGCTGTTACTGGTACACTTCAGCCTTCCTTTCCAAGCCTGACAGGGAGCAAGATCAGAGCAGAGACAGGCCTAGAAACTGCAGGAATAAATTAACATATCCATATCCAAGCTATTGGGGTAAGGAAGCTGCAGTTCTGCTGCCAGGAACAGCCTCCTGCTGCTGACAGTGCCTCCCAACCGCTGCCTTCGGCTCCTGATAGTTGGTACCACAGTGCTGGGGCATGAAAGCAAAACACTTGGGCCTCTCCAAGCTCTACAGCTTCACCCTGGAGCAGGAGCTTTAACAGCACAAAGACATGCAACACCCCATGGAAGAGGCACAAGCGAGGCTGCTATCTCCTCCCGTATCCAGAGGTCAATATCCTGGTGAAGAACAGCAACAGACAGCTCTGTGCAAAAGGCTGGATCAATTCTGATGCAAAAAGAAAACATGGCTCAGGTAAGCAAACAAGCCATGGCCTTTCAACAGCAGCAGCTCAAAGGAATGGGAGAGTTTAACCAAGCTGCTGCTCGAAAGAAAAAACAAAGGACCAAGAAGAGTTATCGATTTTCATGAGCTTGGAGTCAAGAGACCCATAAATTATTCACAAGGCAACAGAGATGGCAGATTCCTTGGACATGTCAGCACTGCATCACACAGATCATCTGGCCAGACTGTCCCACAATCGAGCCTTTATAGACAGTGATCTCTGAAACGGCGGCCTGGATGCGTTACAGGCCACCATGCTGTTCACAGCTTTGCAGGGGATGCCAGGGGTTACAGGCAGAGCCGGACAGACAGAACCGCAACAGACAAATGGTCTCCCAGCATACTATGGGGATTTTCCACCCCACTGCAGACAACAGGTCTCCCTGTCTGCATTAACCAAATGACAGACATAACACCACCAATTAGAAACTAAAAACACCCACATCCCTGCTCCAACAGGCTTGGCTGAAGAATCGAAGTCCCTCCAATCACCCAGAAAGGCACTTGGAAATCAAGATGAGAAAGAAGAACCCTACAGATACCGGTTTTCACCTCAGATATAAGTTGGGGCAGTAAAACTTAAGAGCTCTGCAAAGTATTCCCAGCTTCATCACAAGCCTCAGGTGCTGCCTCTGGCAACTCATCTCTCCAGGCCCCTTTGTAAAATGGAAAACAGTTTTCCTCCCATGGAGAGGGAAAGGCATTGATGCACACAGACAGAGCAGCAGAGGTCAGGTAGCACCTCAGATCATGAGCTCATCTGAGCAGATCCGCATCACTGCAGCCGACCTCCAGCAGCAGAAGACCCTGAGATCTGCAGCACTCACAGCACCAGGGACACCGGGGATTATCCCATCACACAGCCAGGAAAGCAGGGACCAAAGCAGTGTTGCTGTGCTGAGGCAGCCAGCAGCACACAGCCACAGCCTTCCACAGGCTCCAGTAACACCAGCCCCTGGTGTTGGCTGAGAAGTGGGGAGTCTCTGGCTGAACCTGAGTGAGTGCAGAGCACATACAAGACCTCAGGACTGGGAACACTCTTGTTTAAAAAGCAGAGGATTGGAAACTTCAAACCGAGATAAGTTTTCAAGAAATCTAGCTGAGGAAAATCAGTATTTTCTTTTGTTAAGTAAATCTGGCCGCTGTGGAAACACTGGAGCAGCATCTTAGGAGACAGATTCTCGGCTCATCCACACCACCAGAAGCAAGAACAAAGGCAGCTGCCCTTACCCACCACCCCTACACAAACCTCGTCCAGGATCCCCAGCCTTTAACTCCCAGAAAGGGAAGCATAAATTTCCCTGTACTTGTACAGAAAGAGCTGGAGGCTTGAAGAAGTCATGGAGGGGAAATGAGCCATTTCTCTTTACTACTCCCAAATCCCAAGCACTTGGATGCCTGGCCACCTGCCCATAACAGCACCCAAGCCCAATGTTGAAGACACCCAAAACCCTGCAGGTCTCTGTGGAGCAGAGTGTGGGTTTGCAGCACAAACCCTGCACAGCAAACATGGGAAGTGCCCATTATGAGAGGCACGCTGATGGGAAGGTTTTCGTGCTGAGCCGTCTCACACTAATGGCCCCACAGCAGGATCTGGCAAGCAAAGGCAGCCCCCAGATTTAGCCAGCACCGCTTGAGTTTCAGATGGTGCAGAGCAGCACATTGATCCATTTATCGTCTGCAGGTTGCCATGGAGACCACAAGTCATTCCCCACCATTGCCATCCCCCCTATGGACCCCCCCACTGCTTTTCAATTGATAGCTGGGCACTGGGGAAGCATTTGCAGCACCGTGGAAATTAAATCCACACTAGAGGAGCTGGGGATTCAGAGCTGACACGGCCAAGGGACCTCAGCTTGAGGCAGTCCGTCCCGCTCTTCCCCACTGAGCAAGTCCAAGCAACGATTCATCACGAGCCACTCATGGAATAAGTATTACTGGAAATGAACAATAATAAAGTGGGATTTTGATGCCCCTCCATGGGCTTCCCTCTGATGATAAGTGTTCACAAGCACCAGCAGCCCCCACCATCCCCAAGCAGCGCTGTACCCAGGAGGACAGTTTTCTGCTCTTCATATCCACTAAGTAGGGATCGCAGCTGATCCCCCACTGAAAGGGGCACAGTATTAAGCACACACACAACTGCTCTGCACTACAAGTAGCAGGATGGCAGTGGGTGGATCATGCAGCTGAACCAACTGCAGCAACCGAAGCCAAGCTCAACCTCCAGCTGGCTGCTACTGGGAACATCACTCCTTGGTCTGTAGAAGACATGAGAGCCAACAACTCTGAGGGCACCAGGGCAAAGCCAGACCTGAACACATCCCATAATCTACCCTTCAGATACACATTTCCCAACCTTTCTCCCAGGAAGCAGAGAAAATACATGACCTGCCTTTGGGGCAAACATCCCGATGTGGCGCACGGCACTGCTTCCCCACACCTACATAGGCTCCATCACCACAAAGTATTTCAGGTGCTGCTGCTGTTCAGCACTGTCATTTACTAGAACCAGATATTATCACATTTCCTTCCTCCCACCCCATGTGGGATGAGAAAACACAATCAAGACAACCTAAGAAAAATCTTCACATCTCAGTGCTTAGGTTTTGGCTTTTAACTCCACACACAGCCACTCAAGCAAGTCACCTGCTTCGACAGAAGAGCTCGTCCCATGTCATTCGTTTGCATCTCAAGAAGGAGCTGCTGTGCAGGTGCTGCTCTTCTTAACGGCTCATTCCCTGCATACCCAAGCGTGAAAACTTGGGGCTGGTTCACCCAAGGCTCCGAAAGCACCTCTTTTAGAGGGCCAAAAGGAGATTACCTTTGTGCCATGCACACAGGGAGGGCTGGTGTCAGTCCCCTCCGGCAGGATGGGCTGCTGGTGGAGGGGCCCAGAAGGCAGCACCAACCCCAGGCACTGGAGCGTGAGGACGTGGGGCAGGCGGCAGAGCACAGAGAGGCAGCTGCAGGCTCAGAGCCTTCAGGGAAGCTCAAGAAGCCTGGTGTAAATACTGTGTGTGCCCGGAGCCAGAGAGCTCAGCGAGGCCGCGCGTGGCATTTCCTGAAGGTTACCTCTAACAAGTGCTGTCACACTGCCAGACTTCCACTGTCTGCAGAGTCCTTCTGTGGGAAGCACGGCGCTGCATGGACCTCTGTGGCATTGTCACACGCTGAGACAGAGACAGCTTAAAAAGTCACTTTCCTCCCACGCAGCACAGACAAGGCAGGTACAGGACACCAGGGAGAGCAAACACACCAAAACCTGACAGTGGAAGGGCTCCTTTCTCCTTCCCAATGCCTGGTGTAGCTGCTTGCTGAGCATCGTGTATCTCCCCGCTCTGAAGCGCAAGATGGGAAGGTGAGAGCCACAGATTTGGCACAGTGGGTTCGACCACAGCTCTGTGCCATGATGCTCAGGCCAGTGTCCTCAGGCAGCAGAAAAGGTGGTTTACCACCTCCCTCCATGCAGAGGTATAAATGCTGTGTGCCACCCTGTATCACAGCAAGCAGTCAGCAGAACTGGAGTACAGCATCAGACATCTGTCTGCATTTATCTACTACCTGTCCCCAGATTGATTATCCCAGCCCTCCCCACTCATTTGCTTTTCCCGACTCACCGAGAACAGACAGGCATATGTACCTATACCCAGGCCTTCTCTGGTTCTCAGAGTCAAGTTTACTTATCACTTCAGAGACTTTCCAGCCCCATGCTTACAGCCCACTGGTGAAGTGGGTCTGCTCTGTTGTTCTTCAGATGACCTGCCAAGCACAACCAAGAAGCTTGCAGCCAAGCCATGATCAGCACCAGGACAGCAAGCTTTCCAGCACAAGCTGCCTTGCTAAGCCTCTGCAGCCCTCCCCTTCCACCGCTTTCTTCTTCTTTACTTAGAGACCCACTCCAAACAGCCCTGGAAATAAATGATTGCCAGCAGTACCTGGGCAGATAACAGGAACACTACAGCTGTGAGCAGGGAAGAACTCAGGAGATCTGTCATTCTGGGAAGCTGGGGAGAAAAAAGCCATGTCCAAGGCCTCTTCGGTTACGTAAACTTCATTTCCATGTCTTTTATCACTGATAAGATAAGCCATTGCTCAAGTTCAAGTTCTGTATCAAGTAAACCATGATAATCCTCTTAGGAATTCCCCATGCCCCAGCTTGAACAGACCTGCAGAAAAGAGCTTAAGGGGTTGCCTTCAGCTTAAAAAAAGAAACAAGCACACAGCCACAGACTTATTTATAACACAGGCAAATTTGGGGCCTAGCGTAGAGTACTGAAGGCTTATACGGGTCGGCCTGAATAAAGGGATCTACTTCTGTCCTAGTTCATAAATGCTACAAGCTACTACTTGGTCATGCACCGCACAGCTGAACAGCAGCCCAGAGCCTTTGAGGGGGATTTCTTGCAGGGACAAGGAGAATCAGGCCCTTAAAAAGCAACGAAACTGATTCCCAACCAATCCCACATGCTTTGTTTACCACAATAAGAATTTCCCAGGCAGCTGTATTTTTCACTTTATTACAGCACAGGATAATTTTACACCCTTTAATGTGTAAAGATTTAATGTGTAAAGTACAGAAGTACTGTGATCTCAAGCAATTACTACCCTGCTTCAGGTGTAGGATTTAAAGCGCACTAAGACCACCTCCTCCTGTACTGTACTGTCAGGACATCCAAATGTGAACAATCACCATCTATATTTAAGATGGTGATGCAATCCATTCTAGAGACTAGACATACTTGTTAACACTTAAATATGCACTCACACACACTGTAGTGTAACACAAAAGGCCATTTCATACACTTCAGATTGCAAGACAGATGACAGCAACAAGCAGACACACAGACTCCTGCCCTCCTCTCTGCTGCTCAGCATCAGGATGCAGATTACCTGGGCCAGCAATTCTATCATAGCATCTTCCAGGGAACCAACTTAGCCTAAAGGCAATGAAGGCAAACCTTTGAAGCTCAGAACTTAACTTCACAGGGCTGCATCTGGACACCCCCTTGCAGTTGAGTAACTGTGCAGCCACATGCTGGAAGGACAGAGCTTCAAGCCCTTCTAAGCCCGAGGCTGCCAGAAGATCAAGGCACAAGGCCATTGGTATCCCCTGAAACTGGTGTTTCAAATGTAAATTTCCTTCAGGTTGATCTACTTCCTCAACCCACAACTGCTGCTTACTCACTTCCAGCTACCAAGACTTTCATCCCTCTGATAGTCTCTCTCCATTAGGGTCTTTTTCACACATCTGAGTGTTTCATGACACTCAAACTAAAAGATGCTGCATATCAAACACTACACATCTCTCCTCTCCACCAGGAACTTCAAGATCTTTCAGCGTTGACTGACAACCCACAATATTATGGGAAAGGTTGTTCTCAGATCAGCTGCTGGAAAAGCTCTTCTAAGGTAGCAGCTGAATTCAAATCACACACCAATTAGCTCAGGGGGATTTGTATGTTTTTCTTTCAGGAAATCTATCTGAAAACAAAACAAATGGGGGAAAAAATGGTTTAAATCTCATTAAAAGATCTCAGACTGTGCCACAATCAAGCCACATTTTCCACTGAGGGAAACAGGAGCAAATCTAACTAGTTTCACCCCACCAGAAGGGGCTTTGTCCTTAAAACCCTCTTGCTGTGTCCCCCCACCTCCAAGAAGATAAACTCAGAGGTCCAGAGCAGCTACAGACCTGCTCAGCATCATGCAGCAAGCAAACCGCCTAGGTCCCTCCGGTATCATTCCCACAAGATGAGGTTTTCCATGCTGCTCTCCCTAGGTTTTCGCCTGTCACCCCAAGGCCACATGCAGATGACCGTGCTTTTTCTGAAGCCAGTGCCAATGAGGCCACTGCATTCGTTATCCAGCAGGATAATGACAGAGTGCAATTCAGTCAACAGCAAATCCTCCCCAGGGAGATGGCCTCTGACCTTCCCTGAGCTGGGGGATGAACATAGACAGCCAGAGCTCAGACAGGAGGCAAAGCTGAGTGAATAATTCCTAATGAATCCTTTCATCTCTCCTTTTGTTTTGGGGAAGGGGGGGTGGTGGTAGAGGGAAATAGTTTGGAAGTATCCACCAGCAGAAAATCATTTTCTAGAGCTACCCCAAATCACTGTCATCCAAATGACATTTTTCATGGCTTCTGTTCAGTACAGGGTGAGCCTGAAAACCACACTGCTCTCTGCAGAGATGCTCCCAGTGCAGTCAGCCAGTCTGGGAGAGGAGAGCAGGACAGCCAAAGCCACAGCAAGAGCAGAGATACTCCTGGAAACCTAGCTTAAAAATCACCCTTAGGCAAGCAAAGGAGACTGAATCCAAGATATCTGTTCAAACCACATTTCTGCCAATGAAATTCAGTTCCACTGACACATCAGCAAACACGCTGAGGACAAGAAAGTCCACGAAATAAGGTGCACAGAAAGCCAGGGCCTTACCTCCCCCACTATCAATTTTTTCCCATTTTCCAAGCCACAAGCAGATAATTTTTCTTTCCAACATAAAGAATCTATCCTCATTTCTCCTGTGTGAATACAGCTGCAGAATTCAGTTCTGCAGCATCTCCTGAATGCTCAGTGTCACCCAGAGGTATTATGGTAAATAAGGGTGGAAAACCAACTCGCAACCCTGAGACCTCAGAGCTGCCTCACAAACTTCCAGTCACCCCTGCAGCACCCAGGCCCATGGGCACAAGTCTCCCATCAGTGTGACAGTACCAGTTTTAGCCACGCAGTTTTTATCCCCGTCTCTCAATTAGGCCTGAAATCAGCTGTGTCTGAAGCTGTCACTTCCATCCTGCTGCACGGGCTGGGATTTACCCTCAGCAAGCCCCACCTCATCAGCATCTATGTTTTACATTGGGCATAGAAATCACAGAGGGACCACAGTCCTGGGATGCCCCCCACCCTATTCCTAGGCAAATGAACTGACGTGAACCTCCACACTTAAACAGAGCTCAGCTTGTGTATTTATATAGATGCCAAATCCCAGGGATATCAGTGACAATCTCTTCTCCAGTAAACCCTGATTACAGCACTGGACTCTCTAAAGCCCCCCCCCCCGTCATCGCCAGCATCACCCGGGACATCCCAGGGAGCAGCCAGTGAACCCCTCCAGGTACCCAGCACAGTGGGGGTTGCAATGCCAATGATTAAGCAGATCTTCAAAGGAAGAAAAACAAGAGTCTTAGTCAATGACTGACCAGCATAATGGCTCAGGCTGCTCTCCTGTGCTCCTCTCACACCACATTTGTTTGCTGGGCTGCCCAAGAGGTTTGGAAGGGTCAAACACGAGGTCATCAACCGCGCCGTGATTTCAGCTTCGCTGAGAAATAGAAAAAGCTGGAAGCACAAGGAAGGAAGCAAGGTCCCGGTACTTACAATTAAGGCTAAAAAGCCACATAAATGCAAATCCTTTAAGTTCAAACACACCAAAGGCAGCCTCAAAAAGTAAAAAATAATTAGGATCTTGTGATTTTTGAAGATCAGATGTTAGCAATATTTAGTAATCCACCTAAAATTGTGACCAGCCTCAAGGACCAAGGACAGCTGTGGAAGGCAAAACTTCACTTTCAGGCTATTTTGGGAAGCACTCCCAAGGTTTATCCCAGAAACTGCTTTCTGCCTACTCGGATTTCTCAACTGAAGGGATCACATGGTGTTTAGGTGGACTGCTGGAGACACTTGAGAATAGCAGCGCTGCCTGCTGCTATCTGCCTGGCACAGGATGGGTTTTAATTGAGGCTGAACTCTTCAATCCCTGCTGCAGTCGGCAGCTCCAATCACTGAAATAATAATTAAACCCAGGAGGAACAGTGCAAAGTAGCAATGCCTTTAAATTCGTACATTAAGATGAGGAAACTCAAAGATGTACACAGACATCTTCAGGATGAGCTGCTCTGTTTCAAGCCTGAGGATTCGACCAGATTTTGAACAGCAGAAGTCAGGGTGGCAGAGATCCAGCAGTGCACTACAGAAACAGAGGTGCAGGAAACTATTCAGTTCCATCTCACCTAGGAGAAAGAAATCAGAGCGAGCGTTTCACGTTCAAGCTTGGGACCTTCCTCCCATGGGAAATCTGAGGGATTATAAAAATAAGAGGGAAATGCAGAGCAAGAGCAGTTCCTGAGACATCCATCTGGTTCAGAGCCACTGTCCCAAACTCATACAGACACAGGAGAGAGAAACCACCCTGAGAAAGTGCTGGCTGCGGAGGCTGCTGGTGGATCAGACAACACAAATCCTGCTCTGAAATCCAAGGGGAGAGCTTCAGCCTGGAAACAACTCCCCATTAGGTTAATTAGTCAAGTTTGATGTATCCAAGTCGGTTACCATAGGCACAGCAACTGACGAGTAATGCTTTACACAGATTTCCCTGTGTGCGGATGGGAAATCCACATCCACCTCCTCCAGGCAGGACCCCACGGCCCAAGGGACGCCTTGGGCTGGGCACAAACACCTCCCAGCCCAGGCTGAGCTGTTTACAACCACTTACTGGAAGAGCTTGTCCATAGATCATAAGGCTGCTAAAAATAGCACCAGACAGCGACCAGGTTAATGACATCAAGAAGATGCATTTGCAGGCAGAAGTAAGAAGAACACATGTGGAATCTGCCCTTCACCTAGCTTTTGGCTGGTTGGGTTTTAGTGGGGGAAGAAACAAAAAGATGCTTTCCCTAAAGAATGTGAACCCCTTCTGTCACACGGCGACAGAAAGCTGTCCATCTCTCCAAACACATCTATTGCAGGGCCTGGGAAGAGAAAACTCTGTGTTCCAGCATTTCCCCGCACAAGCAAGCATATCTTAAGTGTCATTAGCTACATCATGATCAACATCACGCCAGTCAGTTACAACTCTACGCTGCAGCACACATTCACCCATGCACCAGAGCACTACCGCCACTTCTAGAACAGCAGATTTAGAAAAGAAGTGGGAGAGAAACAGCAATTTGCAATTCAGCAAAGCTCCTGTAGCAGAGTGGTTTGAAACTCCCTTGGGAAAGGGCCCTCCCCTCACACTTGCTGTTCATCTGTGCCTAACCGCGCCACAGAGCACAGAGGACGGCATCCGACCAACTTTCCTCTCCCCTGCACATGCAAAGCCAACAGCACAAAAACACAGACTACTCGAGTCTCCCTGGGAGCACAAACAGGATTCAAGGAACAAAGGTAACACAGCCATAAATAACACAAAGCACCAACGGGCACAGGGAGGGTGATGTGAAAAACCCAAACCTTGCCACAGAGGAGCACTCCCAGCCACAGTTGTGAACCAGGGAGTCCAGTTCCAGCCCATGGAAAATGAGAAAATGCCACAGACCTTCCCAGCTGCCCAGAAAAGAACATAACTGCTACCAATAGTGCCTGACTCCAATCACTACTGCTGCAGGAATAGAGCAAAAGCCCTACGTGAGGGTCTGTGTTACCTGTGGCAAAATTGGTTTATCCCCTGCTAAAGGGAGACACATGAGAGATGGCTGCAAGCAGGTCTGTGCAGAGGCTTGAGAGGAAAACCTCCCAGCTGGAGCATTTCAGGGCTGTGAAATTTACACAAAAGAGAGGTCTGAAATGTAATCAGACTGGAAATTACAGCCACTATCTCCCGATTTCAGGCTCCCTGCAGCACACATACTATCCCCCAAAGCTGTGCCAACTCAACCAAAAGCATGACTGCTTGGTGAAGACATTCATTCAGCTCCTCAAGGTCAGAAATAACAGAAGGGAGAAGCACTGTGATAGAAGCATGGTGAGGTGGCAAACTTTTAGCCTGCACTACAACCAAAGCCCCCATATCTCAATACTGCCTGAGAGAAGTCAGCTAGATGCTACGAAAAAGGCAGAAGGAATCACCCTTGTTTGACAGCCCCAAACCCATTAAGGGATATAACTCAGCTTCACCTTTCTTAGCAGGTTAATGTTGAGCTGGTTCTTTCCCCCCCCCCTTCTTCTGCAGATGCCTTAATTGGTTGCTTAATACAGATTTCACTGTTATGCTTATCACAGTGCTGGGAGCTGGCTGTGTGACGGGAGAGCACAACCCAGAGAAGAGCCATTTGTCTCTGTAACTAATTGTTCTGCCTCCTCAACATACACACCAAATTGACTTGGCAAGACTGCGAGGCAAAGCTGCTGTATTTATTCAGACTTTTCTTCTGCTGATTGAGCAGCTTCACAAAGCAGACTGCAATGGCCAAGACAGCAGAGGCAACTTCATCAAGTTTATGCAAAACTGGAATGAATAGGGAAAAGAAAAGGATCAAGCCCCAGGTTAGCAGCGTTCCTGGCAGTGTCCTTTACAGTAAGTATTTTAGCTTCAGTTACCCAAGAATTAATTGGCAAAATACTCAAGAAGTTCATAAAGGCAAGTGTGAACACTCACTTATTTCTGGCTACAGCCTCCTCTACCCTAGGGATCAGGCTCCATAAAACAAAAGTAAGTACTTGTAGACTGCACGATCAAAACACAAGGGAGTGCCTGCGTTAGCCAAACACATCTAATGCCTCAAGCAGCAACCAGGTAACTCAAGCCTGAAGTCGTGCACAGACACGTCCTTCCTGGAACAGCCCCACGCCTGGTGCCTGACTCTGCACCCATCTTCCAACTCAGCCAAAGGTTCAAGGTGTTTCCGCATAAAACAAGGAACTAGAGCAAGACAAACACAATAATACATTGTGTGGGGAATAAAACCTCCTGCTGAGCAGAAATCCACAGACATTTAAAAAGCACAACTGAACCAAGTGCAAAAAAAAAATAAGCCACAGATGGAGCTTGAAGTTCTTGTCTTACTGAAACAGATAGCAGAACTCACACCATCTCTGGCAGCAGAAGCAGGAGCAACCAGGGTGCCTGCATGCTTGTGTCTGCCCCTGCAGCACATCTCCTCCACCTCTGGGCAAACCAAACTCCCTGTTCCTCAGCTTTCACCAGCTCTTGGCGGAGTATAAGGACATTCACAGAAGTGCTCTAGATTTCAAGAGCATCAATCTCAGGGGAGAAGATGCAAACCTTAGCATTCCACAGCGAGAGAGCCAGAACAAAAACACAACCCTTAAGGTACATGCTGACTTCTCTCTTTACTTTTGTTTCATAATGCTGGAGAAAACCCAAAATCCTGCAGCGCTGCTCAGTCCATCACCACACAGCTCTCAGGAACGCTGCTGGCAGCTGGCTGGGTTCTGGACCAAAACCGCAGCAGCTCTTTACGTACATCTCTAATCATGGCATCTTAAGACACGTATAGGCATCAAAAATCAAAAACCCAAAATTCTTTAGCAGCTACCCTGTCAAGAGAGTGAAGCAAAGCCAAGACTAAAACCTACAAATGAAGAAGAAAAAATAGAGAGGAAGAAAAGGGCTGGCTGACACCTCCTGCACATGCTGTCAGCAGGATCATTTGCTCCAAAAATAAAGATGCTCAATGCAGCTAACTGATGACATGACAATTGCTTCACGGCCCCAACACCGGAGTTGCATAAAAACCTCTGAACATCCAACTACCTTGCAGCTCAGCAAAAACCAAGCCCTTGTACTCCCTCAGAGCAAGGAACAGACACCATGTGCTGCTCCCCAGTAGGATTTTCAGCTCTTCACATCAAGGTGTAGAAAAGCCTTTCCGCCTTCCACCCTTTGCCAGTCATGCTCAGTGGCTTCAGCCACAAGCCCACAGCAGAGCTGCTTGGGTACCGGGGCCACATTGTGCAAAACCATCCAAACAGCACCTCAGGATCCCAAACACCTCTGCAGAGCACAGAGAGGCAGAGCCACCAACCCGAGGCACACGTCCTGCACAGCCTGGATACTCTCAGGCTGCCCCATCAGCACCTCCCAAGTAATTGACATTTATTTAAGACTAGAAAGTCTTTACTAAGAATATTGAAGGCTTTTTCCATTCCCAGTTCAGAGAATTCTCCCAAAACACTGGACACAGATATTCCTGTAATGCAGACTGAGCTGCATTTTATTTCTTTGATGGTTTTCAATCACCTCTGGTCTAGCATTTGGAAATTATTATTCACACACACACAACAGGAACAAGGCTGCGGGGAAACATGAATTTCACCAGCCTGCCTGGTTTTGTCTGTGGACACCACCTCACATATTACCAAATCAAAACAAGCCGTCCAACTTCAATGTGAGGGGGAAATGAAAGGGCAGACCGGTGACCTAGAAACGAAGCCAAGACTTTGGCATGAGCTTGAAATTCTGCAGCAAAGGCAGGGGAAAAAAGAAAGCTGTAACCGCTTTCAAGATGAAACTTAAAAAGTTTATTAATGGAATTATATGACGTGGTCCCTACAGAAAAAGAAGGGCTTGATCAAGGGAGCCTTTCCAACAGGAAAGAGTTTACCAAGCAGAACTCTAGTGCCAAAGAGGGGACAGTTAATTAAGGTTCTGATGCAGGAAAAACACCCCCAGGCTAACGACTGGAGAAACTTCCTGGAGTTCACAGCTCTGATAGCAACCACCACCACTGTTACACACCCAGGATTTACATAGCACATATCGTGAATCGCATGACACTAACAGCAAGGGCTTGACGAGGCAGTAGACAGTTTAGGGCTTCAAGCAGTGGATCAGGAATGCTGCAGTCACACGTCTCAACACTGATCCAACGCAAACTCACCCTGCCAGGTGTAATTGGTTCAAGGAGGGTGTTAACAAGTTACCTTTGTTCCAGCACGTTTCAGGCTTGATGGGGTAACCTCCAAATCACCAACATAAAACTGACACAGGACCTGCACTGCCCAGAGGTGAGGTTGACAGGAGAGGCCATCGCATTCCAACGTCCAGCCTGGACTGTGTGTGCACCACCAGGGCTCAGCGTAAATCACTGGGGACTGGGCTAAACCAGCTCCTTGCAACATCAGGCCAAAGAGATCACGAGGCCTAGGCAGTAAACACTTCTGCAGAGCTGCAAAGTGCTTCTGCTCTCTGAGCCAGGTGTTGCCACCGATAAACCATGTGCGAACCCGTCCTCCTGCAGCGCTGCGTGTTCATCGAGTCTGCAGAGGCGAAAGACTGAGCTATTTACAAAGTGATCAAGTACCATGCAGCTGAGACCTGGTCCTATAAAATTGGAGCTGTTGGCAGTGATTTTACAAGGTTTTTAAAATATTTTCAGAAGAAAGCCAACTTTCCATTGTTTGCCACAGCTTGTTAGAGGCCCACACATCCCACAGCACAAAGACACCCTCCACCCTCTGCAGCCAGCACTCTACAGCTGGAGGTACAGGCAGGTTTTCAGGAAGCTTGGCTTTGCCTTGCCATCCTACTCACTGATTCAACTCTCCCACCACATCCCACTGAAACCCAAGCCCAGGGCTCAGTCCTCCACCACAGTGTGCCACAATAATCGGGCCCCAGCTCTTTACACAACCACCTAAGCCTCCAGACCTTACAATTACACACTCCCAGAGGAGGAGGAAACCTGCCCACCTGGGAGACAGTGAGTCCTCCAGGACTGATCACAGACGATGGGATGATTCGCACCAGGAACCTTCCCAAATCCTGTCATCCTCCACCCACGGGCTGACACACTTCTTTCATTCTGCCTTCTCCAACGTAGAGATGCAGAAGAGCACAATACAAACCACTCTCTTGCCCCAACACGCACAGGACAAACCTTAATTGTGTTGTTTAGGAAGCTGGTGAGAAGCGTTTAGGTACCAGCACAAAGCACCAGCCTGAAAAACATCTAACCCTGGGTGAAAGATCCACAGCACTGTCTCTTCAGTTTACAGCCAGTTCCCTGCACAGGCAGGGAGAAGCACACTCGGGTGGTTAAGGGTTAACTTCCCACATATTTGGGCCGAAACTGCCTTTCTGAGCACTGCCACTCTGCCCAGTGTTACGCCAGGGAAACAATGCTAAATAAAGATTACGCTGAGTGGTATTATGTAAATAATTCTCTTCCACAATGAAAGGATAAACCTAGACTGCTTGGTTAGTTATTAACCCGGGAGCCAGCGCCGCAGAGAGGAAATCCTGCCGGCTCTCCCTCCCTCGACACACGCACCACCCACCGGGACAGCCACAGCCGGGGCTGCAGCTCCCGGAGACAATACCCGACCCGTCCCCTGCGGCCCCGGCACTGGCACTCTCCCTCTGACCACTTCCCACAGGAGGAAACCATTTGGGCCCCATGACGTTGCCTCCTCCCGGGGCAGCCCCACTCCTCTTGGCCTCACCACTGCTGCTGGGGCTGGACTTGGCCCTCTTCCTCCTCCTCCTCTTCCCACCAGCAGTCCAGGACACGGAGGGCTCCCTGCCCTTTGATGGGAACACTCTCCTTGCCACATCCCTCCTCTTGAAAGCCTTCCCTTCCCCTTGCAGGCTGAACCCACTGGAATTTGCCCTCACCTGCACACCTCCTCCCACCCAGAACAACTTACTCGACCTTTCTGCTTCCACATCCCCTTGCAACCTTCCTCCTGCCTTGGCCTCAGGTCTGAATGCTTTATGTTTGTCATATGATTTTAAATCTGTCAACAATTCATCCATCTGCTGCCTCCTGGGTTTTTAATGCCACAAGCTTTTCTGGAATACAGCCTTGCACAAAGCTCTCGGTGGAAAACGAAGATGTACCTTGTCCAGAAACCAAACCAGCTTTGAAATCATTTCTTTCCAAGGGGCTGGGCTGTCTCAAAGAGCAGCTTCTTCCCACTGCGAGCAGAAAAGCCATGATGCTACCCAGTCTAAAATAAACATTATGGGAGCGGCGATAAGGGGAAATATTTCAGCTGACTAAGAGCGATGTGAGTTCAAATCCAAGCGTAAGCTGATATTGCCTGTAATTTGTTCCCAAGCCAAAAACATAGACTGGGAGTGAAAAAATGGAAGGCATTAAACAACAAGCAGCGCACTTGGCGACTCTGGAAAACTTCAGCATTTCCATTTATGTTACTATTTTTTTAAATAACCTTCAGTTTCACGGATCATAAAGTTAATTTGGAGTTAACTTCCCTTCTCTGTAAGCAGACAAAGCTGCTATCCTACACATTCGTTAATGTTTATTCAGTGCTCCACAGCTATAAAGCGCTTGAGAGCACTAACCATTATCAACATCCTCCATGCCACCCAGCAGGCACATAACCCCACCGATTGCTTTTGCCCTCCCTGTCTCCCCTGTGCCCCAGCTCTCCTCCAGCCACCGCGGTAGCAATCACAGCCATCTAGCTCCATCTTTACTGCTTTCCCTCCAATGCCAGCACCTCTCCCCTGCAGGCAGAACTCCTTTCCAGACCTCTCCAAGCCTAATCCAGACCAGCAGCCAGGCGCACACTGTCAGCAGCAGAGTCCACAGCAATCAGTGCCTCTTCCTGCCTGCCAACCACAACCACGTCCCATCTCTCCGAGCTTCCCACCATGAAGCTGGTACGGGTAGCACCATGTGATGAGCACTGCCCACTCACCAAAAACATCCCCTCCTTGCCTTTAATAAGGGACAGCCCAGGAAGCCTCCAGTTGCCAGAGGCAGGCTGGCAGGAAGGGAGAAGTGGTGGCCTCTAGAAAGGAAGCGACAAGTGGGGTGGGCAGCAGGACTGGGGGTGCAACCCAGATTTCTCAATTCCCAGTAGAGTCCTGTTGCTGCCTCATGCACAGGTCAGGGTTCACTTCCCAAAACTGCCAAATCGCTCAGTTCCTTCTGCTCTTTTGTCATCCACCCCTTCCTAACCAATCCCTCCCTCACTCTGATCAGGCTTCTGTGGGCATATTTATGCTCTTGGTTTAGGAGCTTCAGCTCCCCTCTTCAGTTCTTTTTTAGGAAGCATCTCTGCTCCAGCCAGGCTCATTAACTGAAATGCATTACTGCAGTACAAAGATCTATCCCTTCGACGTTACTGGGCAAAATGGAGACCCTGACACCTGCGTGCCAGCACAAGTCCAGCCATAAATAGCAATCTTCTACCACTTTTCTATGTCAATACTCAGCAAGGGCCCTTCGAAGCCATGCAAGAGCCTGTGCCACAGCATCCTAGATGAGAATCCATGACCTCATCATGGCCAAATCCTTAAGCAGCTGCAAGAGCCTCAGTCACTAATCACAGAGGTGACTGGGTGCTGCTGTACCTCATTTCTAGCTCCATTAGAGCTGACCCTGCTCTCCACTGACATCTCTCAGTGAAGCCACAGCTCGCATAAATGCAACTGCACAAAGATAACAGTCCTTTTAAGAACACATTGCCCTAGATTTCCATCCTCAAGCACCCCTGCATCTAGCCCATGGTCTGCATTTGGGGGATCACTGCTTGCAGGCACAAAACCCTGGAGGGGACCAGTAAACTCTGCCACTGGGAGTAACGAGCCCTCACACTGAGCAGGTAAAGCACTCCCAGGGAAAGAGACTCCTCTTCATCAGCCCTCCAGCAGACTTGCTCTGACACACTGAACTTCATATAATCTCCCTCGCCCCAGTTTTCAGACCTGCCTAGTGATCTGGTCAGAATGAGACATTGGGTTAGGGATGGGCAGCACCGCACCCCAAACACAGGCCCTCTCAAGCCCATGCCCCTTTGCAATTGCTCGCATTAGCTGCCCAAAGCCCACTTCTGAAAATTTACCAATTTAATCCTCCTTTCCTACCTACTCATCTAGAAAATGGGGAGATCATAACTTTCCTCGTCCCCAAGGAGCTGAGAAGATGACAATATCTCAAACATGTAAATTATGGTTAACTTCAAGCAGGTTTCTCTCAGGATGACCTGAAAGCAAACAGAACTGCATTTCAGCAGAGGCCACTAACAACCAGAACCAGCAGCAGGAGCCATCAAGGGGACAAGTCATTTACAGTCATGCTGTGGAAGATGAAGATGTCTCCTATGGCCCAATTGCAGCCAGCGCAGTCCAGAGCTGCCACGGAGATGAGACTAGTAGCTCTCTTGACACATGCAGCTACCAGCACAGCTGCATGCACGCCTTCATCACCAATCATAACAAAACTGCCTTTACCAGACTGCATCTCCTAATTACAAGACATGAACACAGCCTGAACCAAACCCTCTTTGGATTTAGCACAGGATGGCTCCAGGGACTGGTACAACCTCCACTCGAGGCAACTTGGTTCAAATCCAACCACAGCCATTAGCGAGTGAAAGGTATTGCCAAGCAGCAGCTGCTCCGTGGCTTGCACAAAACAAGTTTATGGTTTCAGTCCAGATCCTGTCACAAAAACCACCCCAGTCACCTCCGTGGTGCTCAGAGGTGTGAAGCCAGAAGCATCCACCCACTTCTCCAGTCCTGGAGATGCCAGCCTGGGAGGTGCCCCCATCCGGGCCCAGGACCAGCTCCTCAGAGCCAGTCCTGACCTCCGCAGGGTTTTCAGAACCAGGTATGTTTTGCAACTTGGCAGAAACACACAGCTAAATAACAGAAACCACCACCCACATGAAGCCAGAAGAACAAAGTACCAGTGTTTTCGTGCCCCAGACTCGTGCGTGCCCCATCTCCTCTCCAGCACCAAAAATAGCTTCTACTTTTTCCCTCTTGGCAACAACAAACTGAGGTTTGAGTGCATTTGCTTTCAATAAACTAAACACATTTTGCAAGAGTTTCTCTAATACTGAAACTTACCCAACTGAAGCTATAAAACACTGTCACACACAGAACTTCCCTCCCATGGCATCTTGGGACTCAGCCTCCAAACACTGTGTGAGCCTTGCTTACCGTATTCCCCACCCAAGGCATGGCCTCTGTGCAGAGCTGGCAGACCCAAGCACATGAGCTATAACCCCAGAGTTACCCAACAAGTCAGCAGTGAAATTCAGGGAATTAAGTACAACTTCACTAAAGCCATCCAAGAAAAAACAGCTTTCACTGGAGCCCTCCAGGAGTTTTGCCACCACTTTCAGAAGCAATGGAAATACTCACCCAGTTGTTCCAACTCACATTCCTTGCCTTTATGAATCGGTAGTGTTACCAAACCTTTATCTTTAAAGCACATGGCAAACTAAAACTTAACCTTGCTGATAAAAAGCCTACACTCAATGGAAAAACTCTCACCCCATGCAGTCAAAGAATACCAGCAGAACAACATCACATCCACCGAGGCCAGATTAAAAAGACCATATTCAGCAAAACCCTGACGTTTTCAGGCATTCAGAACACCAACCTTTGCTTCGTGCAAATACTGAGGGAGAGGTCGCAGACAGAGTTCAAACCATAAATGCCTGTGAGCAGAAAGGGCGGCGTTAGGAACTCCCCATCGCACAGATCAGCACTGTCCTCCCGGGCGAATTCTTGAGCTGACCCAAAACACAAAGTTCAGGGAGCAGACCCAGCCTCCAGCGCAGGCAGAAGCTCCTGCAGGCTGCACAAGCAGGGACATCCACAGGGTTCAAAGCGATGGAAGGAGGGATTAGGTCAACACAGCCGCAGGCAGCACCAGCCCCAGGAGGGCCAGAGTCCTGTCGGTTTTGCTGCTTCAGTGGCTTTGGCAGCAGCCCACATGGCAGGCAGCTGCCTGCACCCACTGCAGCCCGCTCTTTGTGCATTGTCAGGGCAAGGGAGCAGGAGGGAGGGCCGAGGGAGAAGAGGGAACAGGAAATCATAAGAATCGGCAATCACTGCCGACACTGCAGCTGGGCTTTAGGGACACATACACTTGTTGCCTGCAGACACCGGCCCCGCTACCCACCGTAAACATTTACACAGCAGCCGCTGAACGCCACAGCGCCAGCTCAGCGAGCTCCGTCCTCGCTACCGCCGCCGGGCCCAGGCTGCCCCCCAGCACGCACCGGCACGGTTCGGGCGCCGGGGCCGCATTCACCCACCCGGCCCAGCGGCGCCCGGGACTCACGTCCGTGTGTCAGCACGAGCCCACCGGCTTCCAACGCCAATGCGGGGCGAATACGGAAAACACATCAAAACTGAAAGGGAGAACGAGGCAAAACACCGGCCCTCGGGGCGCACCCCCCCCAGCCCGGTGTCCCCTCGACTTCCCGCAGCGCGGGGCTCTCCCCGAGCACCCCGAACCCCGCAGCTCCCGGGGGCAGCGCTTTCCCTTGAGGGTAAAACACAAGGAAACGCGACAAAACCAGAAAGTTTCTCGTCAGCGCCCCGCTCCCGCGGCACGCTCCGGCTTTACATAACGGCGGCCGCCCGCTCCCCACCTGCCGGCAGCGGCCCCCCACGGCCCGGCCCTCGCCCCGAGTCGCAGCCCTACACCGGCGGGGGCCCGCGCCACGCCCGGGGCACCCCCCCCCCCCATTCCCCGTAGCTCCGCTCCCCGCCTTACCTAATCCCGCCGGCCCCATCGCCGCTCCCTCCTCGCCTCACCTCCCGCCCCAGCGGCTGGCGGGGCAGCGCTCGGCGCGGGGACCCAGCCCCGCCATCTGCGCCGTGTTTATAAATCCAGAGCCATGGGGCTGCTCGCCGCCCGTCCGCCCGTGTCTGCGAGCGTTCCGCCGCTGGGTCCGCCCGCCCGCGGGGCCGGGCCGGGCCAAGCCCCTCCGCCGGCCCAGCAGCGCCCTGCCCTGCCCTGCCCGAGCGCGGCGGGAGGTGCCGGCGGTCCCTCAGGGCCGCCCCACAGCCGCCCCGGCGGCGGGGCGAGGCGGGGCCGCGCCGCCCGCGCGCCTTAAAGGCGCCGCGCGCTGCAGCCGGCCCGCAGCATGCCGCGCCGGGGTTAGCGGAGGCACCGGCGGCACCGGCTGCGGCCGTGCTGCTGCCACCCGCCACGGGGCTGTCCCCGAGCGCCGCAGTGAGGAAGCCTCCGTGCTTCACCCAAAGGAAGGCCGGGGGTCCCCAGGGGAAGGCCGTGGTGCCCATTCCAGCCAAGGGGTGCGCAGGCGGCCTAAGGCATCCTGGCAGTAGTGTGGGCAACGGGGCTGGGGGAGTGATCATCCCCCTGCACTCGGCGCTGGTTGGACTCTTGTAGCAGGTATTGAGTGATAGGAACAGAGGTAACTGGCGCAAGCTGAACCAGGGGAGGTTTGGATTGGACATTAGGAGCAATTTCTTCACTGAAAGGGTGTTTAAATACTGGGACAGGCATCCCAAGACGTTGGTGGAGTCACCGTCCCTGGAAGTGTTCAAAAGCTGTGTAAATGAGGCCTTTACTGGCGTGGTTTAGTGGCGGACTTGGCAGTGCTGGGGTAAAAGTTGGACTTGATGATCGTAAAGGTCTTTTCCAAACTAGCTGATTCTGTGATCCCCAGCCCCGGACTAGGGTCTGCGCTGCCTGAAAACCTTCCCTGCGGAGTGATTTTGGCAAGGAAATCTGAACGCTTTGACAAGCAGATGCCCACAGGAGCCCGGCGCTGAGGCAGCCCAGGTCACTGCCACACCATTCCCGTCTTCCAGTTTCGCACCCCTGCTTCTGATTTTCACTAATATCCTGCTTTTTCCTACTCCATGCTCCCAGTGGGGATGAGGGAGGTCATGCCCCCTCAGCGTCATGCCCCTCATTCCTGCTCCATCATTCCAGGTCCCCTGCCATGGATGATGCACAACCCCAAAAGCTGGAAGAGCTCTTACAAACTCCATTTTTCCCTCCCCACTGCAGCAGGCAATGTGGGCAGAGGGGGGTTCCCTACGACTCGACCTCACTGCAGTTTATTTCTCTTCTCATGCATCTCCATGAGTGGCGTTTGCTCTGGGATGACGGGGGGGGCAGCTCATTCCCTGCCCCAATACAACTGCACTGCTGTGGGGCAAAGGGACTCTCCCGAGCCCACGCTCCGTCTCCTCAAGTCACCAGACTGGATATGTAAGCACAGGCACACACCTTGGTTCAAGTGTAAATGTGAGCATAAACATCAGGAGCAGGAGTCAAATTGTCTTGAAGGAGCCTGACGTGCTGGGAAAAGCAGGAAAAGTTGCCCTCCTGTGCCCACAGCAGCTGAGTGTCAGCAGCATCAGGCAGCACTTTCCATGAGGTTCAAATACATCTCACAAGCTGAGCGTCTTGTGAATCAAAGCAGCAGATTAAATCTTCCTCTCGAAGCTGCATTTATCATGGAAGATAAAGGACTGGATTTATCCCTGTTGCTCTGCTCCAGCCATTTAGCATTTCTTGAGCTTCTTTTCTTCTCTACCTGTGACGTTTCACTTAGTGAATGGAAGGCAAGTCCTGTATCACAGCAAAAAGGCCCAGACATTAATTTTACAGGAGCCAGGAGTCAGGCTTTGGATTCCAGTGACCTCAGAACAACATCATAACCCAATGTATTTAAAAACCCCTCAGGGCTGAACACACTTTCCAGCAATGCTGAGTATCCTGCCAGTGCACAGATGGATTGTTTGCCCTTGTTCCTACGGTCCAGAAGGCCATGGTCCCAAAGGGAATTGCTGGGCTGGTGTCACGGCATGAATATGGGCTTTTCACAGTGGCATTGCACTTATAACAGCGGGGAGGATTTCCTTTTGTGTGCCTGGCTGTCTGTAACTAGCAGCTACCAGATCCCACTGGTGTTTAGAAAACCATTATCCACAACCACTGCACTCAAAATGCACCAAATAATGCCCAGATTACCAAATAACACCCAAAAAAAGAGTTGTCTCAATGTTGTAGGGCTAAGTGACTTAAAGAGTTGGTCAAGACCAAGCAGTGAACCCCTCTGGCCAAGATCCTGTCTGTCTTCATCATCCTCATCTTAACGCTATCCTAATGAGGAGCATGTGACTCCCCTTAATGCAAGAGGCTGGATATGTTTGTATGGTATTGCAAAAGGCAAATCTCTTCTGCGTCTCAAAGCAAGAGCAATGAGTCTGGCTTTAAAATAATGGCCTTACAAACACCAGACAGCCACAGTGCACTCTTTGCAAAGGGGTTCTGGCTTTTGGAGCCTTGAGGCTTCGTGTCTTCAAGCTTTTTCCCTGCGATTGTGGCAGCTGGAAGCTTCTTGTTCTGGTTAAATCACAGATGAGGTCGTGGCACCATCTCAAGGCTCTGGGAGCTGCAGCTTCATGAAAGCAAAGGCTACAGTGAGCATCACGGAGCAGAGGAAGAGCTGGTGCAGGTCGCTGTGCTGCCGCTGGACACGTACACACACATTAAACACAGGAGACAGAGCCGAGCTGTCTCTGTAATCACAGTCTATCTGTGCTGCGAGGCTGCAGATAGCTTACACAGATTTTCCGTAGCATTTCACTCTGAAGCTGCTGTTGATAGCTATTCCATCAGATAACATGGTAATGCGACGCGCCTCTGAAGCATCCAGCGGCAAAGACAGGGATTTATCTGAAGCGGAAAACTGGAGTCCTGCCCCACATTCTGGAGATGTTTCACATTAAACTTGCCCCATGCCCAGCACAAATGCAGGAAGTGGGGGTGTTTTCTCGCTTGGGTTCACCTAAACTCCTCCAGGAAAAGAAGTGAGATGCAAAACAGGAGCTCACTTTGAAACCACCCTCCCATGGAGAGCTTCAGGGGAAAGTAATTACACTTAAAGCAAGCAGCCTTTAAACTAAGTCATCCTGTAATTGACTTTATCAGAGCATCAGCCCACTAGGACCAGTGGGCATAAAAACCATAGTGACCTCCACAACCTTGTGTGACCCATGCTTACTAGCATGGGGACAAGGGTGCTAAGACCCCCAGCACCATGGAGGGATGTACAGTGAGGGGAGGGAGCGGCAGGAGGTTTGCATCTCTGCCCTGCATGATGCAACGCGGCTCCCTCCAAAGCGCCTTCCCACCACCCCAGTGACCTGCCTTTACTTGCACCGGGCATGAGAGGAATTTGGTGGGACTTGGGTGGTTGAAGGGCTGGAGTTCACCTAGGAGAAGCAGATCTGTCCCAGAGGATAGAACCAAACCAAGCTAAAGGTCTCTGCCTGGAGGAGGAGGAAAGGAAAAGCCAGGGGAGCTGGCTGGTGGCTGGGGGGGCTTGCATAGGCAGCCACACTGTCTGCAGGAGATGGCTGCTCCTGCCTTTTTCCGTGCTTGCCTTCAAACTGGCAACGGTTTATGGAAACAAATGACGCAATGTGAATATCCCGAAGTAGGTGGCACTCAGCTACGTGCTGAGAGGGGGAAAACCGAAGTGATCCTGGATGGTGACTGTAAACTGAGAAATGATGTTACATCATTTAAAGGGCTGCCTTCATCCCTGAGGCGTGAGGGTGATGCCACACGGTGCACCCCGCAGTGAGGAAGGGACCCCCCTCAGCATCCCAGCATGCTGCAGTTGCAAAGGGGTTGTGCTTTCCCAGCCAGACCCGACTGTGGCCACAATGTTTGGCCTCTCCTTTTCCTAGGCTCCCTCTTACAGATCACTGCTCCAAGTGGTCCTGAGCATCTGCCTGTTCCATCTGCTCCGCAGTGGGTTTGGGTTGGGTTTGCAAGCTCCATGCCAGGGCCCAGCGGTGGGTAATGCTCCATCTGGCCACCCCAAACCACCCATCACCGGCAGACCTGCACTCACATCAGCTCCTTACAAGTTGTGCTGAGGCTGCCTGCAGGTTTTAACATGTTGGGGAACAGACAGGACCCCAAAAGGGTCATGTCTTTCCCAAAGGGATCAGCTTTTAAATGTAGGTAAATACAGAGTGATTTTAAATTGAGCTAAAAGCAGCAAATGCATTCACGGTGTGAGTGCAAATGTCATTTTCTGCCCTGTGATGGGGATGGGCAGAGGGGCTGTTTGGAAACTGATGGGGCTGAATGGACACGCGTGCTGCCTCCCCTCAAGCCTGCTGTCCTGGCAGGGAGAACAGGCAGGGGCAAGCAGCTGCCTCCTGTCCATGGCACTCTGCTCCTGGCAGCGGTGCCTCTTCCCGAAGAATCTGTGGCTCCTAATATTAATGCCAGTGGTAATGGCTAGATATGGCTACCACGTTATTTCAACAAATGGCACAAAGTAATAATGGCTGCATTCCATCCAAATCTGTTTGGAGAAGTAAATCACTTAAAAATAAAATACTCAAAGCCACACAATGGGTCTCACTGGGGAAGAGCCTTGAAGAAAAAGCACTTACGACCTGTCCTCTGCCAGCATCCTGGCAATGAGGGCAGTGGGCATAGGAGCACATCCTGCACTGCAGAGAGGACAGCAGGCTGCAGACAGGTACCCTCATCCAGCACGGTACCCTACACATTTAACAGCGTGTGGTGGTGGCAGTTTCTCCCCTGAGACAGGAAAGGCAGACGCCCCTCACCAGGCAGCTGTGTGCTTTCCTTTGGTGCCAAATAAAGATGCCTTTTTACGGCACCAGACATGGAAATGGTTAAAATGAGTGGAAGAGCAGAGCGGTGACTAATGCTCTTCAGCAGAAGCTGGCGTGCTCTCTGCTTCCTACCCACAACAAAAGCACTGTGGCCCCATGGCTCCTCACACATCCCAGCTCACTGTGCCTTCACACGTCACCCTGGCCCCCTCCAGTGCTGTCCCCAGGGACAGGAGGTGTGCAGTGGGATGCTCTCCCACACACAAGGTGCATTGTGAGCCTGGGGCTAAGCCATCGTGGTGGGGCATGAATTTGGAGCAAGGTGCTAAAGACATCCCCATCAAAACCAGTGATGGGGATGCTGACAGGTAGGACACAGGCTCAGCACTCGTCCCGTGTGCATTTTGGCCTCCCAGATACACAGCGCCAGCAGACAAGTCACTGCCTCCCATGGTGCTGGGGCAGCTCACAGAATAACTAACTAGTCTTTACTGCAGAAATAAATGGCCACAGCTTTATTAAATCAATATTAATTCATAATCTTTAACAGACAATTATAGTTATCTCACACACAAAACTACCCACCTCTTCAAATCTCCGATCTGACAGGGTTATAATTAGCTTATTACTGGCCATACATCTGCTAATAACTTTTCCCCCAGCCCTGTGAAGTGAATTAAGGAGCACTAATAAACCATGGCTGTTAATCCATTTATACTTCTTATGCTTTTGTCTAGGCACCAAATGTAAAGATGCATTAAAGGAGGGTTTCTCCTTCCTTTCCTCCAAGGTCTTGCTACCCAGCTCCTGGCCAATTGGTGTGCTTTCATATTGTCAGCCCCATGCCTGGTGCGAGGCAAAGGGTAGCAGAGGGCATTTTGGGGAGGTCTACTGACAAGGCTGTGAACCCCAAAAGTATCCCATGGGAGGGAATAAAGGGCAGACAGGCAGCAAACACAGGCTTGCTTTCTGCTGCACTCCCAGCACTGCTGCTCTCACTCCTCTGCCATGGAGCATTGCCAGTGCTGGTCATTAGCAATAATGAAAGTGAGATAAGACGCGTTTGGGGGTGGAGGGAAACGTTGATCTGAAATGATGGCCGGTAATAAAGGGCAGTGGAGAGGCACCCTGTGATGTGACCAGATAAAAGCAGATGGCTGACTGCTGCTTCTAATTATAGGTTCCTGCTAACGAAGAGGGCGCTGATTGGACTGACATTGTCCTAGGACATCCATTTCTAGAAGGATCTGGTGCTAGGGCTCAGTATGGATGCTGTGATGGGGATCCCACTGCCTAAGCTGCCCCAAAACCTGCCTCTGCCCTGTTTCTGCCCCACCATCCACACCACCTAATGGGGTTTGCTCCTAACATGGGGACACTTGGCTCCAGGGGACTGTGGGGATGTAGGGTAAAACCCAGCACTGATATCCCTATGTGTTCGGGCTGTGGTGGACAGGAAAGCCCTGAGGTCTGAGGTCTGATCCTCTGAAGATAAAAGGAAGCTCCTTTTGAGTAAGAAATACAGTTGAGTCTCATGGGTGAATAATTTATGCTGCTTACTGTAATAAGACAGAAAAAATAACCACATTCAGTTCTGGTTTCATCATATTTTTGGCTATGAGTAAAACAGCAGAAAATGATGAGGGCTTCCCACAGCAAAGCCAAATGCCTGAGACTGAAACTGGTAGCCGGGCCACTTCTAACCAGAGAGTTGGTCTTTTGCATATTTTTGGTCGTGTTGGCACCCCTCCTCCTCCATGGACGAGATCTGCAGTGTATTTGTAATGACAGCTCTGTCTCTTTCTCTGCTGAGCTCAGGCAGCGATGTGGGAGCCTTCCCAAACAACAGAGGAAAGTGGACCCAGCCTCATCCAACCTGCTATGGTTTGGTGGCGATGCCATGGCATGCATTGATGTGGGGTGGCCCCTTTCCTGGGGGGCTCTGGGACCCCTTCACCCTCACTGCATCAGCCCACAGCATCACTCTGTGCCTTTTCCGTTTTTTCCCATGGTGGTCTCTGGGGACCTGATGTGGCCCTGGGGCAGTAACTCCAATGGGATGGGATAACCCGCTGGCGCAGGGTGCCGAAGGATGCTCTTCCAGCCTCAGGTCCCATGGGGATAGCAGGGTTTGGGTTTCAACTCCAAAATCTGAGCTGAAATCAGAGCAGATCTGGAGCCCCTTCTCGCCCCTCCAGTGCTGTCCTTGCAAAGCAAAGGCTTCCCCATCCTGGATGTGCTGCTCTCTGCATGAGCTGGGAAATTTTGTTTGTGGAGACTTTTCATTTTAAGACATTTGGTATTTTTTTGAGCCTGGGAAAAACTTATTTCCCTCTTCTGTATCCACTTAAACTCCAGTGAGAGCCCTGCTTTGAGGTGGAGAAGCATCCTTTAACAGAAGACAGCAGGCTTCAAGAAGGAACCAGAAATATGGGGCGGAGATTTTGCAAGCTCTGCAGACTGGAGAGGGATGGTGGGGATGGGAAGTGGCTGATATCTGGCAAAATCTTGGGGGATAAAAACCAAAACTCAGCAAAACCAAACTGATGCTTGGGAGTCAGTCCCTGAAACACTCCAGTTATCTTCAGGCAATGACTCCTTCTGGGTGCAGTCCATGGGAGTGATCTACAGGGCCCCGAATTGGTGTTTTCGGTGTGGCTGGAAAAGCACAGAAGCAGATGGGGTTGTGGATGAGGTGACACAGGATGGGGACCTGGTACCCATGTCCCCAGGGGGTGGCTGATCCCAGCTGGGAGAGCTGAACTTGCTTAAACAGGAGGGACCCTGTCACTGTCAGGCGCTGGCTATGGGCATCTCCCCATGGACACGGAGCTGGGAAAGTGCCTGCAAATAGATCCCTGCATGATGACTGCAGCAATTCCAAGCCCTGCTTAGAGAGGAGCAGCAGTTGCCGGGGCACCAACCCTTTGACATCTGAAGGAGCAAAGAGTTCAAACAGAATCTCACCAGGACTTTGTTTCTTCTTCTTTTTCCCCTCCCTTCTCAGAGAATTCAACTTTTCACCTCCCTCCTCCCCAGTCGGAGACAGCCAAACAGGGGGATAACAAATGAGCATCTCGCTCACCTGAGGAGCTCAAGCCGCAATCATCCAGCTACTTGTAGCTCCAAAGAGCCGGGAAGCTCCAGAGCACTGGAAAGGAGATGTAATTAGGTGCAATTCAAGAACAGCTCATCAGCTATATTTAACAAACGGGCCCATTCCTCAGCAAGCAAAACGCTGTGGCGGGGCCGGGCTCCCCAATCCCGGTTTTCCAGCACTGGAATGGGCAAAAGCCGGTTGTGTCACTTTAGTTCCTATATTGCACTTTTGTTCTGTAATGGTTGTTTACCCTGTAAACATCTCATCCGAGCAGGATCCAGGTATTTTTAGCATGTAGAGTTTTCCCTTCACTGGATTGAAGTTAGTTGGATGGAGAAGAGCACAATAGCCCCTTTTATCCTAATCTTTCCACCCGGAACAGATGGGAGAGTCCTGCCTGAGCCCTGATGACGTGCCACGAAGGACACAGTAACAGAGGAGACACTGTGCCTTCTGCTGAGAGAGGGGAAAAGAGCGTATGTGTGTGCTGGCGTGGGAGCACCGAGTGGGATGGGCGCATCAGCATCCAGCTCCACCAGCTCTGCTCCCTCAGCCTGCCAGCCGGGATCAACACAAGGGGCCTGGAGAAGCACCAGGAGAGCTGGCACGCTCTGGGGGGAGTGCTGCAAGGCTGCTGTGGGTCATGGTGACTCCGACTTGTTCTCAAACCAGTCTCTGTTTTCCATCTCAGCCACCGCGGTGCTGGGAGCTGCTGCAGTATCACTGCCAAAGCCTGTCCTCAGTCCTCGTCCCAAATAACATCTGGAGACAAGGAACAGAGAAGTTCAGGAACCAGCCACAACCCATATAGGAGGCAATGCTGAATCCAGGCTTGTCTGACTACAAAAAACCTCTTAAAGTCACAAACTGCATTGAAGTACCAGCTTAACTACAGAAACCACTGAAGTAACCACTGAAGCTCCCTGGAGGAACACTCATATTCTTTTTATTAATGAAAGTCACCAAGCGGATAGCAGATTTGTGCATCAAACTGTGGTGATGCTTTCCCAGCCATCACGTTCCAGAAGATGAACCGGTGATTCCCAGCAAGATGCTCAATAGCTGCAAGCAGCAAACCATGCTGGTGCCCAGCAAAACAGCCCCATTCCCTAAAGTGACACCCCAAGTCTGAGGATGTGCTGACCAAAAGAGATACGAAAACACCCAAGGCAGAGTCCTCTGGCTCACAGGGATGGGTGTTCACTTCTAAAGCAGGCGAGTCCATGGAAAGCAGGGCATGATTCCCTCCACAGGGAAGGATAAAAGAGCTATTACGGAGATGCAGGCTCTGTTCAGGCTCACGCTAGGCTCCTTGTGAGCAGAGGGTAAAGAGCTGCTTATGCTGGAACATAAAAGCCAGGAGACAGCAGAGCGCTATAAATAGGGCATATAAACTTCCAACTGACAAGGCTCTGATTTTGTTATTGTAAAAAAAATAGAAGAGAGGGAGAAAAAGTGCCTAGGTGGAGCTGACAAAGAGGGGAATACATGCAGAATACAGGTTTGTTCCCAGTAACGTGCTTATTATAAGTCAGATGTAGTTAGAGCTATTACTTTAGCTTCAAATGAATGGAAGGAGAATAAATCTGCCTTTGTGCAAGGCTGCCTTCAAATAGCATTTCCCTCTAGCAAACCTGCAATTGTGTTTGCATGAGACATTTGTTAGAATAAATGCAATTTAAGAAGAAAAACAGTTCACACCTACGGCAGGGGAAGGCTGGTGGCATGAACGGCAACCCGCAGGGGAGGAGCGGGGAACAAAACGGGCTCCGTCGGCAGGGGGCAAAGCCTGCGGCGCTGGAAGGGGCTCTCCTGGATGGTGATCCTATGGGCATTCACCCCCGGTCCCCATCCCCACCTGTTACATCTTTACACCAAACCACTGAGCCTGTTGCAACTATTTTCCCAACGGATGGTGAGGTTAAACACAGGATTTCTAGGGAAAGGATGACGCACGCTGGAAGTGGGGGGGAAGCATCTTCCCCCACTGTGAGCAGTCCCACCACCACAGGCAGCAGGACCAAACACGGAGGTTTGTCTGGCGTCAATGCAGGACGCAGGGATGGGCATCCCAGGAACATCCTGACATGCTGCAGCTGCACAGACACCAACACTTTATCAACAAGAAACACATCCTTTATCTCCTCCTCTGTGGGCTGACTGAAAAAGAAGGGCATTTCCTTAGAAGTTTTTGACTGTGTATCTCATATGCGTAAATAACTTTCCCAAGGTATCGAAAGTGCTTGTGAGGGTGGGTTTTCTCTATTTTAAACAAATGAAGTTTTTTCCTCCTATAGCACATCACCACTGTGTTCTGACCTCTAACCTGTGTGTCTGAGCAGCCTTGGGGAGGGGACCTGCAGCGGTGGCACCTTTTCATGCTGCTTGTTACCTCGTGGTACCCACAGGCGTCCACATCCACTGCAGTGCTCCCCGCAAGCTGCAACAGTGTGGATGGACCATGGCAAATGCAGCATCTTACTTGGGCAACAGCCTAAAGAAGAGAGGAGAAAAACCCTCTGCAAAGTCCCCTCCTGCCTTTTTGTGATATTACTATTTTTAATATTATCCCCATTGAATTTATAGGAGCAACTGTCTGGGAAAATGACTTTACCTCAGATTCCTTCATAAATTTTTAATAGGGCAGAAATAGAACCAAAAGGGATTTAAAAAACAGGAAAAAAACCCCCACTTTAGCATCAAACTCTGGCTCTATTCATAATTAATTATACTTTCAGGGGGAGGGGAAAAGAAGAGGAAACATAATTACAAGCTTCTAGTGAGAACATTCATTATCATGCTAATGCAGAAATCAGTACTGCTGCGCCTCTGTGTGTGTGTGTGTGTGCGCGTGCCCTCGGTCTAATTACTCAGCAGTGATGTGTGTCATTCGCGCATTTACCTCGGTGCTGCATGGGATCTTGAAGTCAAAGTTAAAGATGAATCTCAGCCTGGGTCAACGGGATCGGGATCAGCTGGTGCCGAAGGGATGCTACACCCCTGCAACAGAGGGGCTGAGTTTTGCCTGGTGTTTCTCAGTGCCCAGACAATAAGTAACATCCCAGCTTTGATGGTTTGGCCTGAAAAACCATTGCGGGAGCTTTAGGAGGCATTTCAAGGTGTGAAGAGCAGCACACACCAGGGGAGGGAGGAACAAGTCAGGCTGGGGAAGGAAAGAGCCCAGAGAGAGGTGGAAATAGAGAAAAACGGGGCACTATTCAACTATTTAGTGCTTAATAAGTTCCTGAACTTGCCGTGCCAAGGAGATGCTCACCTTGCAACGCAGATCCTGAGCATCTGCCAAAGGAGAAGCATCTGGGCTCAGCCAGGATGCAAAACCTCCCTGGGCAGGGCAGCCTGGCTGGTCCCAAACACCAGGGAGGAAAGGGCAAGTTTCTATATGAGAGGAGGAGGCTCAATTTAACCCAATAGCACAGATATTGCCAGAAATAGGGTAGTTATATTTTCTATTCTGTTAAGCACAACTGATGGCTGGCATCACACCCCAGTATGGGACCTGATTGCCCCCAGCATCTTGTGAGATGGGAGGGATCATTGGCTAGGAACCAGGCAAAAAGTCTTCCTCAGCCTGGGCACATCCTGCTCTTGTTGGACTCTTGAAAGCTCCAGTTTAAATCAGGGAGGAAAACCTCAGTCTTAGACCCACAGCTCGAACATCACGTTCACTCCCAGACGTGTTTATAGCCATGAGTTATCTAAATTGGATTGAACCTAAGTTAGGCATCTGCACAATCTGAGCATTTCTGTGGAATAATGAAACGGATCTCCCGTTATTTCTCGAGCTGCCAAGCAAATGCCCTACTTCTAGAAGTTGGAGCACTGCATTTCCCCAGCCATAAATCCTCCTGCAGACTGCAGGAGCCAGAGCTGGCAGGCAGAGCGGAGCCAAGCGGGGACACCCAGCCCTTCTGCATGGCTTAAAAGCCTTAGAGCAGAAGAGCTCTAAGAGCTGTGCCACGTTTTGTTCTTGCCTGCAACAGCCAGTTGGGAAGAGAGTGATGATGGCAGCTGGAGAAACCTGGGGCCAGGAGCAGGCAGTGCTGCAGAAAGGGATTAAAGAGAGGAATAGATGGAGCTGAGTCTCAGAGTGGTGCCATTTCTAATTCAATAATCCTCTGCTTGGATGAGGACACTGATAAATAAAGCAAGACCACCATTGCCCAAGCAACTCTTGTAGCAAACTGGAGGGGGAAAAGTTGGAGACAAGGATGAATGCTGTGGGATTTGCCATGTCCCTGCCTGCCCCCAGCATCCCGCAAAAACCTTGCTCCCAAAATATCCTCCTGTGCAGGATGAAAACCCAGCCCGGAGCACTGCCAGGATCTTGGCTGTCAGTTGGGCATCACAGGTCCCAACTTGCAGCGATGCTTCTGGAGACCTGCCAAAGAGGGCTGACAAAGCTTCCTTGGAAAAACCTGCTCCCCTGGTGTGGCAGCTCTCCTGGACCTGCATCCCAGCAACAACTAAAGGAATCACTGTCCCAAAACCAGGCACCCACAAGCCTGTGTTCAGGCACCTCGGAGCATCCCCAGCAAAGACGCACAATGGACGTTTCCCATACAAAGATGCTCCACGAGCAGCACCAAGACCCTGCTGTCAGCATGGAGGATGGGAGGAAGGGAACGTTATTCCTTGAGTTCCCAGGATAAGATCAGAGATTTCTTTTTCTCCCCAAAGGTGAGCTTTGTGCAACATCTGGCAGCCATTCCCTTTCACGTGGGCCCCTCTGGCCTCACTCAAGCTCCTAATCCCAACGTTCAGGGTTGCCTGTGAAGCTTCTCAGCCCCGGACAAATGGACCATGCAGTGTTTTCAACCAGTGCCCAAGCTCAGGCCTATTTGGGAACCTGGAGCATAATTGCCCTGTGGAGGCTGCCAGCTGCTTTAAAAATATCCACCCTACCTCAGCACGCTGGCATTCCCGTTTTCATCCAAAAATGTGTTTGGGAGGCGGAGGTTGAGGCTCACACTGAGTGTTGTGGCCTAGGAAAGAGCTATTACAGGTGCTGCAGGGAAGTAAAGGGAGAAAAGGGCAATTTGGCCGTCCCCACGGCGCTGTGCAAGCACTGGGGTGCTTGGCATGGAGCGTGGCTGGTGCTTGCACGCCCCTTGGTGCTGGGGATTGGGGTCCATGGCATCCCCAACCTCTGCTCTGCCTCATCCAGGCACTTTCCCAAGCCATAAAGCAGATCTCGGGTTTTATGTGAGGGTCTAAAATGAGTTATCACACAAGGGAGAGACAAGCCTGCCATGCCCCCATCGCCGAAAGCCCTTCCCCAGCAGATAAAAGGGCCTCACTGTTCTTCAAAACACTGAAATCGGAGCCAAATCCCCTGAAAGAAAACAGATGACCTCTTGTTCTGGGAACAGCTACAGCCCTTCCTTTTAACTTGATCACTGCCTCAGCCCTGCCCGAATGAAAAGCAATGAGCCATGACCCCAGCATCCGTGTCCCTGCCACGGGTGGGTGGGAAGAAGTCACTTCCCACCTATCCCCTAAAGAAGCACCTTGTTAGGGTTACTGGAATACCTGCATCCACAGGGCCTTCTGCAGGGTTCTCTGCCTGCACAGGCTGATGTTTAAGCCCCCAGCACAGCCTGCAGGAGTCACGGTTTGATGCAGAAAGGCCACATTGAGCATCTCTCCCCTCAACCCAGATGTTGCCAGCTGCAGAATTTGGCACTTGAACACATACATTGCATGCAGCCCAGGCCATGGTTCGAGGGGTTTTTGTGTTTATAACCAACCAGTGGGACAATAAAACTGGACTGAGCACACCCTTTTCAGAGATGTTTTATGATGTATGAAAATAGCCCTACAGCTTTTCCTAAATCTCCTTGATGGGGTTCAGGAATAACCATCCAGGGATAGTCCTGCTGTGATGGGGACCTGTATTTGTTGAGCATCCCCATCCTCTGCCTTCCAGGTGAAGACAGTGGGAGCTGTTACCTTTCCACTGAGAAAGTTGGGGGATAATTCCCAAAATACCAGCTCATGGTGGTTTTGGAGGTTGCTGGTTCAAAGGTGCTGTGCCCACACTGCACCTGCGCTGCAGGCAGAGGCAGGATCTGTCCCACCGCAGCCTTCCCCGTTTGGGAAAACACTGTAATTACAAGGGCACTGGCAGCCCAGCGTTGCAAACTCCTTTCTTCTTGCTGCACTTTCTCCATCCGTATGGAATAGCAGAGCTATGAATATTCAAGAGAAAAACGTGTTAAAAATCAGCGATATTTTCAGGATGGGCTCGCTCTAGCCAGGGAACGTCATTCGCGGCAATTGCGAACCAAATCCACAGCCCTTCACAGATGACAACAAATCCAAACGGCCTTTTTGCACTCTGAAAATATTAGCCTTAACACCTTTCCCCCCCCCCCTTCAATATTTTCCAACCAGTTGCTGCTTTCACAGGCACTTCCAAGCGAGCTGACGGCGGAAGAACTTCACCCATCACAGTCGCGTTTGCTGCCTCGCGCTGAAAATGAATAGCACTTTCTTTCCCTCCCCTCCTTCTCGTTTGAGAGTTGCCTTGGTAGGGATGAAACCACGGAACAGAAGGCCGCCTAAATGAAATTATTAACCCAGAGAAACCACTAAAGGAACTTGATTAATTTGCCAAGTAACAGAGCCCGGTTTGTTCTTTTAGGCAACACATCTTAAAGTAATTGAATCACCCCTTGAAAAAAAAACAGTAGATGATTGAGCCCGGAGGTACACTCATTCGCTGTCCTCAATAAATCTCTCTTTATGAAGGAGGTGCTATGCTTTTCTCATCAGAAACCTGTTAATTTTTTTGCTCTTTCAAGTAATTGAATACAAAGTTCAAAATCAATCTGCAGCAGGCTGTAAGAGAAGAAGAAAATCAAAGGTTTATCTCCTATTTCATCTCAGCAAGTTAATTATGCTCTCGTAATTGAGTTAAACCAGCAGGTTATTAAAAATACCACAGGATCGGTTTTATTGCCTTTTTACGAAGCCCCAAATCTTCGGCGCAACCAAATATCCCAAGATTTGGATCATGTCTTGCATCCTGCAGGATGAGCCCCTCCAGTCTGAACACCCCCAACTCTCTCACAGGACAGATGTCCCATCCCTCTGATCACTTATGTGGCCATAACTAAGATATCCTTGGCTGTTTTCCAAGAAACCTATGTTGAGCTTTGCCTTGCCCTGGGATGGAGGAGGAGCACCATGACATGCATGGTGCTTCCAACTCAAGTATATTTCTAATCAGTGTTTTGCTTGAAATTCAACTAATTCCACTAATTCTAGGGCATTACAGAAATAATTGCTATTTTCCAATAGATACAGGCCTGCCTCTCACGACAGAAAAAAAATAAGGCAAAAAAAAAATCAGTGAAGCACTGTTTAAGGAAAGTCAAAATAAGCTATTTCCATCCCCTCATTTGCAATTAACTTCAGAGCAGAGCACAGTGGGAGGTGGTTCATGGGAAAAGTACGACTCCATTGTAACCCTCCCTCCTTCCAAGTGGAAAGAGCAGCGGAGAGAGATGCACCCAGCGAGCTGCTGCTCCCTGCCAGGTCACAGCCACAGTCCCTCAGGGCTGCCTGCCACTGGGGAGAGCTGAGGCCAGCGGGATGAGGGCAGTGAGAGCTGCTGTGTCCCTGGCATGGTGCTAGGACGGTGGCTCTGGTTGCCTGCAGTCACCGCCATTGTGGTCCTGTGTGAGATGTTCCATCCCTGTCCCCATTTCCATCCTCATCCCCATCTGAATGCAGACCCCACACCTCAGTTCCCCAGGAGGTACCTTCCCAAAGCAGAGGGAGGAATGGGATAAAAAGCATATAACAGGAAGAGCAATCACCTTCCCTGGGAAAAATGAGCTGGTGCACATTGGGTTGGAGCTGGCAGAGCTGCCTGCATGGAGCTACCTTTCATCTCACTGGGCTGAGCACTGTCTGAAAGAGGGATGGTTCTTATTATCATCTAATTCGGTAGAAAAATGTCTGGCAAAAATTAAATCAGGATTTCTCTGCAGCAATGTCCTTTTCTTCTTCACCATAAATAACAGTACCACCACGAGAAGACACATCCTTCCCTGAAGAGCTCTGGGTACCCCTTATAGGAGGACAGCAGCAGGATCAGGGCACTTAGACACCAAAAGGCCTTGCATCGCCCTGCTTCACCTAAGAAAACCTCTCTGCTTATGGGTGTTTTAGCCACATTCTCAAAAAACCCAGGCCAAGCAACAGTTTGGGGCAAGAGGCACCTGAAAGAGCCGGTTGCCCTGCATTGCCAGGCAGGGCTGGGAGCTTTTCACTCCCCTCCATGCAAATGTTCCCTGGAGGAGGAAGGCCCAGACCCAGCCATGTGCTGGGAACCTCCTGCCAGTCTCTGCCTGCAGGCAGAGAATCCAGACTGCAGGAAGGACATCCATCATGTGCCTGGTCTGACTTCCGGGTTGTGGTTGATTGTGAACCAGCCAGTACAACGTGCAGCTCAGGGGATGGCCCCATTAGCAGAGCTGCACCCCACTGCAAGCAAGGGCAGGAACTTGCTGATCCATCCTCATACTCAGCGCCTGGTGACCTTGGCTGGAGAGGTGGGTGTTTTGCCCTCAGCAAGTACATCCCATCCTTTACCCTACGATATTAAAAGCACCGCTGACGTAGTCACCTGCTGATTGTGCATTAAGTATTCACCTACACGATACTTCCTTTGAAGAATTTTCCTTTTAGCTGTTCTATTTTCATCGCTGTCCTCATCTCCCCGTAATGCTCCATCTTCTGCTTAAGTGTCATCTTCAGATTTTGTTCCCAATTAATATTTCTATGGCAACCGCATTTAATTCTGAAGTGGTAGCACTCACTCTGCATGGGGACTGGAGCTTCCTCCCCAGCTCGCAGCGTTGTGTTCGTGGTGGACATCTATGCTGTTGTGCTTGTTTCCAAAAGCCATGGTCCTCTGGAGCAGCTTCACCCCCTTGCACAGCCTTGGTGCCCCTGCTTTGCCCTGGGCACAGGCAGCAGGTTGGTCCGGGCAAGACTGAGCTCAAGACCATCCATCATCTTATCATGAAGGACCTTTACTGGCCACAGCACAGGGCAAAGCACAAGTGTTTGGGAAATGCACTTAGCAGCATCAAGATGTTGGAGCATAATACACATGGTATTTACATTGGGAATGCAGGAGGTGGCAGAAGGAACTGCTGTATTTGGAAACCCAGCCTCGCCCTGTGTCCAGCTCTAGGTGATGACTACTGGTGGCTGTAGAGCTTTGCCCTGACACCCTGAGCTGAGAACCCAGTGTGATAGGGTTCAGACAGCTTCCTGGCTCACATGGCCACCAGGCACTCCCCAGAGTGGTGGGGAATGCATCCATTCCTGCCCCTGTGTGGGTCTCCTCCCTTCAAAAGGTAGACGCAATCCATGCTTCAGCATGGACCAGCAGCAGTGCAATAGGGACGTCCCCCCAGCTCAACACCACTAAGTGCAACCCAGGACCTTCCTATGGGCTCTGTGCTGGCAGGAGAACAAAAACGGGTGCTAAGTGGTTAAAATAAGCCTGGGTTATGGCCTGGAATGAGAAGCATTTGTGCGTGCTGGTTTCCCTGACATGGCTGCCTTTTGGTCTGCGCTGAAACCTTGCAGGCATCCCTGGAATGACAGAAATGCTGAACGTCCTGTTAACGGGGTTCTGCATCCGTCAGCACAGCCTGGCTTGTTTGTGCAGAGGAACCTGCCCAGGATCTGGCCCCTGGGGGTTGGCAGCCTGACAGATGTAAAGCTGGGCTATTGCGTGTAGAACACAAGAGTTCAGAGATTAAGCTGTATAAATCCACCTTCAAAACCATTTTGTTCTGAGCCAACACCCCTGCCATCACCAACTCCCTCCTGGGCACTGTGACAGCATCTCCTCTTCACACATGAGGATGGTACGTGTACAGAGGCCTCTTTGTCACTGAGCTGCTTCTCTGCAAAAGGTCTTAGGTGGGACAGCCAGAGGGGTGCACTGAGATGTGGGGACAGCAAGTGTACATACAGCAAGTACACATCCCTGCTGGTGCATGAGCTCAATCTGAATGAGGATAGATTCAGACTAGATATAAGTAGGAAGTTTTTTACAGTGAGGGTGCTGAAACGCTGGCACAGGTCGCCTAGAGAGATGCCCCATTCCTGGAAGCATTCAAGGCCAGGTTGGATGGGGCTCTGGGCAACCGGATCTAGTGGAAGATGTCCCTGCTCATTGCAGGGGGTTGGAGTAGATGGGCATTAAAGGTCCCTTCCAACCCAAACTATTCTATAAAACACACGCACAAAGAACTTATTTTTCACCCTGTGGTGTCACCTGCTGAACCTGCATCACCTGCAGTGGATGAGGGCCTTCATTCAATGAGCAGAGCAAGCAGGAGGCTGGAGGGGATGTTACTGCCCATGTTCTGCTTACGTGGGGCAAGGGACATCATATCATGGCTTACCTCCCTTTGCTGTGCATGGGCTGCTTTCTCAGGGCATCTCTGCAGATGCACCCTCCCTGGCAATGCATATTCCCACGTTTCTCATCTTCCCAAATCAACTCATACAACCCCAGGGGACATTTTGGGGATTGCTGCAGCTTGGTCCTCATGTAAAATTGTCATCCAGCTTTCTGATCCCAGACTCCATCCTCTGCAAAGCTGAATTCCTGCCTCCTCCTGCCTGCTGTCCCCACCATACCACCGCCACCAGCAGCACAAGTGCACCAGCCATAGGTCTGGTTCTACCAGCACCTCCCAGGCAGGCTCTGCTCACAATATCTGCATTATTCCACATTCAGGGAATGCGAGGGGACCACAGAAAAATGTGATTTTGGAAGTGGAGTAACTGAACTCCCCACAGCTGCGCCTTGGGCTGTGCTCCAGCTGCTCGGCCGCCTTCTCCACGCTCACACAAGCACCGGATTCCTCCCAAAACTCACTTCCCAGGATGGGCGCTTACTGTGAATGAAATCTGGGAGCTGCATTCCTTTTTTTGGCTGCCCCATGATGGTGGCATGAACGTGGTTTGTTATTGAGCTCGCAAATGGAAGGCAATGGTTCTGGCCACTGCCCCTCCCCAACCATGCTGTTACCCAAATCAGATGCAAACTGGAGAGGAACAGATTCCCCCTCCGTGCTGGTTGAGCGTGTTTTTCCCCAGCCAGCCCTGCACCACCAGGCAGAGACGCTTTGCAAAGCCTGTGCCAAGATGTTGGCTGTGGATCCAACCTCACCCCCTCCACCCCGTGAAATAACTATTCCCATTGCATTAACACACCAATGTCCCATCCCAAAATCAGCCTTCCTCCACTGCAAGGCTCCATGTGCCCTGGAGATGAGTGGGAGCTACACTAACACAGCCTGGAGCACTGACAGGCAAGGGACAGCACTTGGGGGGTGCAGGGTACGCCACCCCCCAGCACAAGCCCTTCTCCCTGGGATGCTGCAGTGAAGCTGGGAGCTTGGCAGTGCAATTGCTGCTGTCCCTGCAGTGCTAACTGCCCTTCTCATCACATTACTCGGCTGGGTGGTGAAGGGCTGCTGCCCTGCCACAGCCTCCCGCAGCTGGGGAAGGTTCTGAATGCCTTGCTCCTGCTGCCGGGCTCCCGTGCAGGCTGGTGGCAGCACACATCGCCCAGACACGGTGCCGCAGCCGAGCACGTCCCGCATCAGGCACATGGCAGGAAGCGTGCTGAGCACCCTGTCCCCGTCACCTCTCATTAACGTGAAGCCAGTGTTCATACAGCTCGCCGGGTCCATGCACCCAATGTCATCCTTGAAACACAAGCACCGTCCTCCCCCGGGGCTGTGCATCGGGACATCTCTCCAGATGCATTGGGAGGCAGCTCATCTCTGACGTGATACCCAGGCACTTCCAACAATCCCTGTGACCCCTGTATGTCTGTCTCACCGGCTGAAGGACGCCACACCATGCCGGTGACAATAAATCACAGGCAAGCCCAGAACACCCCATGCACCAAAACCTTCCTCTATGTGTGCACTGGCCATGAAACACAGCACCAAAACCCAACAGGCACCGGCTTGCTTTTTAACCTGAGGTCCTTAAGAGTGATCAGCAAATCTGAGAGGCCAATTAAGGCAAATCAGCCCTTCATTAGTTCCCTGAAATGCAGCCACCACAGAGCCCAGCACAGTGCTAACCCTCAGCAAAGTGTGGAGGAGAAAAGTGCTCCAGCCACTGTGGACTATAGATGGAAATCACGATGCCGTACCATGCGACTGCATGTGTCAGAAGTCAGGAGTCCCCTGCTTGCTGGCCACGGTGTTCCAGGCTGTATTTGCAAATACAAAAAGGCTTGTTCAGTGGTGTAAAATGCTTCCTCACCACTTGTGCAGGCTGGCTCCTGTCCATCAGGTGAGCTCATTCTCCATCTCACTTCCAAACCGCTTTGCCATGATCCGCAGAGCCATGGTGCCACCAGCACAAGTTAACCCCAGCCCAGCACCCAGCTCTGGGCATCGGGTAATCCATCTTTCCTGGCAGATAAAAGGGAAAACCCTGAGGTTAAGACTTGGCAGCAAAGTGAGGTGCCTCTCGCTTCCCTGCATCCCTTCCCTGGGTTATGGAAATGCTTTGTTTTTAAGACAGCCTTGCAAAAACGACATGAAAATTTAATCACCCCTGCACAAATCTAATCGCTGCTCTTCACCACAATTTATCCTTCTGCTAAAGGCTTCGAGCTCACCACCCGCCTACAGCAGCTCAGCCATCCCAGGGGGAAAACAGCGCCTGCACCACCCCAGCCATTCCCCAGCCATTCCAGGGGCTGCAGCACTGGGTTGCACTGGTCTCTGCACTGCAGAGACTGAGCAGCTCCAGTGCCATGCGGGGTGAATGGGCTTTAGGTGCAAAGAGCTTTTTACACCTCTGTGAGTACAGTGGGTGTCTGGGAGAGTGCACAGCATCCTTATGGGCCTGGACCACCCCGGGGTGGTGGCATTTCCTTGCATTAATGCCAGGAAAAACTTCTCCATGGAAAACAAACCTGCATGATGAGATGCCCAGCGCTGCAGGTGATGGGCTTTGCCTTTTCAAACTTCCCCCGGGCTTGTGTTCAAGGAAAGCCATGACATTTATCGCAGGAATATCCTTTGGTTAAACCGGAGACCCTCGTTCTGTAGCAGTTTGGCAATGAATTAATAACGTTTTTCAGTGGAAAAGAAATTGTGAAACTCTCCTGGGAGCTTCTGATTTGCCCCAAACAATCTGTCAAGCCAAGCTGACTGCAGTCTGGCCGCTCAGCGCCTCGCTCTGAGCTCATCGCCAGCCTGAAGAGCAGTAAATAAAGGACCAGGAGGATGATTGCTGACTCCAGGGATGAGTCGGGGGTCTGTGGCTCCATCAACATCAATGAGAAGGCCTGACGTGGGTGGAGATGCGGGTTTGCAGGAGCTCAGGGTGATGGCTTTCTTGAAAACATCAAGAATACAGATGTTATTTAAATTATCAATAAACCCCCAGTAAGGGTGGAGGTGCTGCAGTCCTTCAACACCTGGACTCCCACGTGTGGAGTGGCTCCATTTGAGTATGGACATCCCTGACCACCATTGGCAATAATATCAAGCAAGAAAAGATGCTTGAAGTGACTCATAGCTGGGGCTAAAGGAGAGATTATCATTATCCAAATTGCCTGCTCCTTGGAGAGAGCTGGGCAGACTTCCAGGAATGCACTGGATCCCATTTCCCTGGGCAGCCAGGGGATGCTGTGTGCTCCCTGAAGCAGGATGGCTCCGTGGCAGCACGAGGATGAGGGTGGGATGCCCATCTTATAAACACAGAGATAAATGCTTATTTCTTGAGAAGATTCACTATTGTGTCAGTCCTCACGTCCTGAGCCCCCTGATTTACAGTTAGAAAGTTTGCTTTAACTGTGCTCAGAATCATTAAGCTACAAACCATACAATAATTATGGTGCCCTGGACAAGAACATTAATCCAAAGAGCATAAAATGATAATGACTTTCTTGGCCTAATTAGACCAAAGAAGATAAACAGTCCAAATAGCAACTGCAGCTTTGGTACATTTATAGTCGCAGCTCAATCCACAGCATGGCTGCAGGATGGTGGTGCAGAGCAGTGGGAGAAGGGGTGACCTGAGGGCAGGGGCTGTGGAGCACCACCAAGCAACCCGCAGCACCCATTTGAGCTCACACTGAGCCCGGCATGGAGGTATCTCCTGGCAGCAGGCATGTTCCTATCTCTCACATCAAGCAGAGCTATCCCATGTTCTAGCATTTCCTCAGCTACTGTGGGGACCAAATCCAAGCCACCAGTGGGGACACAGGGAGGATGCATTGCCAGCACCATCCTGCATCTGCATCCCTGCTGCCAAACAGCCGCATGTCCACAGGGACGGCACGCCACAGCGTGCAAACCCGGACCGCAGCTCCCATCACATCAAGGCAGACAGGGCTGAGGGAATTCAGGAAGAACACACACATCCCAGTGCCTCTTACCAGCCCGGTGCCAAGGGGCTTGTGACTGATGCCTGGGGAAGTGGCCTCAGGCACAGACAGAAGGGCCATTCCCAAAAGCAGGGCTTAAGCGGGATGCTCACTTTATCTGCCTCTTTATTTATTTATTGCTGCCTGGGAAGTGCAACACAAAAGCTAATTATTTGATAAAAGCTCTGGGCAGGGTACTAATGAGCCGGGCTTCCAAGCACATTTCTAAACCTCTTTTCTGTCTCTGGCTGCAGAGCAGAGGTTGCTGCATTGAAGCAGGTTTACAGGGCACAGGGCCCCTTTCTGTGGCTCAGCCTACTCTGGCACAGGGTTGCAGTGCACAGGGACAGGCGTGCTGTGCTTGTCTCCACACGGGGCTGGGGAAGCCCCTGTGGCAAACCCACCTTCCATCTACTCTGGGTAATGAAAGCGCTCAAAGGCTTTAAAAGCAGGACGTTAGCTGGTAATTCTGTAATCACAGGGTAATGGAGACTATCTCCTGGCAGGTGAGATATTAGGAAGAAAAAGGACATCTATAAAGGATATTTTAGCCCAAAGCCACTTTAAATAAATGCAAAAGGGAGATTTGGGGGTGGTGGGGGGCTCAGATCTGCAGGTGATGGGGCTGTCCATGGACAGGGCTTGGCCATTGGGGTCTCATGGGGGACATTGGCCATTGCTCCTGGGTTGCTGGAGGGGTTTGAACAGTTTCCTTCCCCACAGCCCAGTGAGCCAAAAATTACCCTTACACTGGAATTGGTTGAATAATTTGAGTTTCCTGTTAATTGGGAAAATTGTGTTAAAATTCAGCATACCTTGAAACAACGATTTCCCAAAAGGGGAACTACTGCACCTACCCTGAATCCCAGGCATTTCCACATCGTATAGGGGTGGAAACGCAAACCCCACATCTGTCCCAGCAGTTAAATCACCATCAACACTAAAACCAATATAGGCATATGTGCTCTCCCTCCTGTCCGTGCTTATAAAGCTCCCCACAGGGACAGCCACCCAGCGACTTCCATAGACCACCACTTCTTTTGGTTTCCAGTAAAACTTCAGGGGTTTTTAGGGTGAGCAATGTGAAAAGCCAGTTCCAGACCCTGTGTGAGCAGAATGAATTGCTCTTTAAAAAGCAAACCCAATCAATTCAAGAAGTTTACCTCTCTTCCCCCTTATATTTTTAAAGAAGGATGGTTTGTGTTGTGTATGGTCTCGAAAGGAGATTTATCAGACACCACTGTGACTAAGGCGAGATGTAATTGGAAGGGGGGAGGAACATTCATCATTTGCCAGGGTGAATTAGGTATTTCGACTTCTCTACACAGAGGGTGAATTTCTTTCCAATTTCTCTCACATCCCCAATATTATTAAGTTCAGCTGGAAAACACTTGAGACAAATTGACTCATCTGAGCCCATCTCTTTATAATTGTTACACATTTTAAATTGGCTTAGGTAAATGAGCACCTCACGTAGTGCTTGACAGGCTCCCTTGTCTGGATGCGCTATTAAAAGTACCGAAACCAACACGAGAGCTAGGGCAGAGCTGGGGGATATTGCTTTTCTACACACTGCATATTGCTTTAGTTGAAATGAAGTGTATATATATAACTTTAAAGGTGGTTTCAGACATAGATGAAGTTATCATTCCTTTTCTATTAATAGTAATGCATTTGCTCTCTTTTTTTCTTCCTGCTTACCAAGTTTATCAGCTCATGCTCTAAATGACTGGGCCATCAGCCATGGATACATGTACAGAAATCATCCCCATAATACATATTAACCATGCGAGCCTGCACAGAGTGCAATGCCTTGACACAGAGCACCTTTGCAGACGTTTGCATGGAATATGTGCATCTTCACCCACCGCAGTCAGAGCCTCAAGCTGCCTCATCCTGCCCAGGTTTCAGTGCATCCAGCACGTGAAGGCTGGGGGCAGCCAAGGCAGTGCTGGGGATGCTCAGCATCTCCCTAGAGCCTGGCAAATTCCTTCTCCCAGCTCAGTTTCCCTGGTGTTGGTGCGTACGTGAAATGCTTCACAGGTCTCATTTAAAAGCTACTGAAGAGATTCAGTGAGAAGGGAAGAATCTGGGTTTGTGCTTTGCCAGCGTGATCTCAGACCGCGCTTGCAAGACTCAAGGGCTTTGCAAAAACCCAAAGCCAGGCAAAATAACTGCTGATACAGAAACATTTGAGCAGCTCAGGCACGCATTAGATAAGGGATCTTGTTTCTTCTCACCCTCCCCTTGGCTTGCATGCTTCCTTTCCACATTGTTTTATCATGAACAGAAAATAACAGGAGACAGAAAGGGAGAGCCTGCCAACTGTGTGATTTATGTTGACTTTAGAGCTGAAAGCCTTGATAAAGCATCCAAAACCTTGGATGACTGCAAGCAGGGATTGCAGCAAAGCTGGGTACCAATCTGCCCTCTGGTAGTGGAGGGAAGGAATGAAGGCATAAACACCCTGGTTTTGTGCAGACACTGGCTGGAAACATAGCAATGTGACTCTGGGTTGGGTCCTCCTAACCTCAGGATCTCTTCCTGCCCCTACACCCCTGTCTGCTTGAGCCCCTGATCCAACCCATCCATCCCTTGGGATGACTGCTCCAAAACCAGGAAAAGCAGATAAAGCCCCACACAGCTGGGACACAAGGCTGCAGCCTGATGTTGGTAATAAATACCACTTGGCTGCTCAACGTCTTGCTGTAAAAACCCCCAAAGATGGAGATGGAGACCACGTGTCTACAGCAGGACGGAGGGATGCATCCCTGCAGGGATCCATCTTTGGCAGGATGGAGGTTTTATAACCTCACAGCCCAGTTTCCTGCAGAGTTGCACAAGTAACGGTGTTGGTAAAACTTCTCACAGGACCAGGATGGAAATAAACGGGTTCCCAGAGCCTGATGTGCATTTATCCACTGCTCTCCCAGCAGCAAGATTTCTCCCCTATTTAAATAGCGTCTCCAAGGGCCTTACCCTTACTCATTTAATAAAGCAGCGTGTCAACACCAGTTCTGCATCGCAAAACGGAGGGCACTCAGCGATTCCCCCATGGGACAATTAAATAAAGAGACAAGAAAACAAAGGATCAGCTCCGCATGAGCAAAGGGCTCTCATCGCATGCGGCTCCGCGGGGAGCAGCATTTACCCCATCCGCACTGTGGCACGTTGCTTGTCCAACAAAAGGGATAATATTTGCACTTGGAGGGTAAAGCTGTCTTGAGATATGTTCAGCATCAGGAAATATGGTGCTCATATCCCCTTTGCACAGGGGAAGGGGAAGGAATGCCTTCTCTAAAGTGCCTCAAAATGAATGTAATTTAGAATGGATTTCGCATTCGCGTTTGATGAATTAAAGCCAGTGTGGTTTAACAACTATGTAATGGGTTATATATATGATCTGTTAAACAGGTGTTTGAGGTTTAGCAATTATCTAATAAGAGACTTATACATATTACAGTAGATAAACTTCAATAAATATGTTCTTAATCAACCGGAGAGCACTCAACATACAATTACCATCCCTGCCACATCTTGTTGAAACAAGCAGCTGATTCAGTGCACGACGGGATTTTATGTGCTGCTTAAAAAGATCCCCGTGTCTCTTGTTTGAGCTGCCAGGGTGGGGGGTTCTGCTGGAGGGGGGATTCTCCAGGCTTTCAACCCCAGAGATGGGTAGGAATCTCAGCCCTCGATAGCCCCCCTGGGATATCTGCGATGGGGATCCATGCGAGCAGCACTAGGTCACCCCTCCTCTCCCCACCTGGCTGCCCACCTGCATTCATTGAATAAGACGGATGGAAAGGGATGTTTCATCCCAACAGACGCATTTACATTAGGAGGCATCAAAAGTGGAGGCTCAACACACACCACAATGCCTCGGGATTTTCCCAATGGCTGCCATGCCAGTGATCCATGCTGTGCTCATGCCTCCTTGGTCCCAGTGCAGAAACCCAGCTCTGTAGCAAGGTTAACACTGACTAATTTGCCACGTTCCTAGCTTGGGTGTTAAATCCAATTGGCACGTTAGTGCTGGATTTCCCAGCCATAAACCAGCAGGGGAACCCCTATGAACCACCAGAGACAAAGGCTGCTGCTGCCGTCCCTGTGCCTGGAAAGCCGCGTTTCACCCCAGACCAGAGCACAGGCTGACAAATGTGCCGGTTCCTTGACCTCCCACAGCCAGGAAAATAAGCACGGGCTGTCGTGTTGGATGGGAAAGTACCCAGGAAGCACCATGGGGTAAGCAGAGCTCGTTTTGCTTTGTGCACAGGCCTTGTGCAAAAGTTCGCAGTGGGTTTGAACCATTGCAGGAGCAGAGCACAATTCAACCCAAGAGGATGGCAAACTTTTTACTTCTAATCACAGGGATATATGTGCAAAGAGGCTTTTGAGCATCCCAAAGGAGGAGCAGTGCGTGCTCCTGCATAGCTACTGCAGGCTCTCTCTTTCCCATTCCCGAATACCCATAAAAAGCCATGAAACCATCAAGCAGCCCAAAGGGGCTCCTCTGGGTGTTGCAAACACCCACAGCAACATCAAGCTGCTCTCCAAAATCACATCCACCACTCCATGTCCCCCCGGGACCTCCACCAGGGCCTCTTTTCCCCAGGTAAGCATCTCCTGTGCAGGATTAACACCCTCCCCTCTGCCACACCAGCAGATTTACTCTCTGCAGCCCTTGCTGCTGAAGTCAAGGAGGTTTGGGCTGTGCAGGACCCCTTCTCGCCCTCATCCAAGGTGCAGGACCCCAGGGACACGATGCTGCTGGCAACAGGCACGCCAAGGCAGGGAAGGCAGTGATCCCTCTTCCCAGGGAATTCTTCTCTCCCTCTCCTTGACTGCACAAGATGAGCACATTTTTATATATAGCATTAGTGCTGTCTAATAGCCAGCTCGCTCCGGCTTGGAAATCCGAGTCGCTCTCGTTGCTTTCACAGCAGCTAAATGCACAGATACCAGCGTGCCCAGGGGACACGCAGCTCCTCGGGCACAGCCTGCCCCAGCTTAATGATTGCTGCCAGCACACCGTGGCTGTGGAGCTCTCCCTCGCTGTGCACAAGTCAGGGGAGCTTTATGTTCTTCTGCTGGTCCTTTTATTCCATCATTACCAGTGCAATTTTATCGATGGCTGTATTGCTGGCTATTTAATTATTCCCTTTTAATCCCTTCAAGCAGATGAGACATAAAAGCCAAGGCCATTAGTGACTCCAGAGCGATGTGCTGGGGCATTAGCCTGGCAGGCAAAGCAAATCCCAGCCTGGATTGTGCCTCCCACAGCCATCTCCATGCTGGAAAACCATGCAGAAAGAGGCATGCTGGAGGGAGCAGCGCTTAAAATAGAGATTGCAAAGGGGGAAAAACAAGGGGGAAGGTGCCCCAGCACCTATTTCTATACACTGGGGGCCCCCAGCTCATGACCACAGGCACCCATTGCATGAAGCAGCCAAGGGCTGAGCATCCTCTGTATGTTTTAATGTTGAGCCCATATTCACAGCACCCAAACCCCTCCAGTTCCACAGTCCCAAAGGGCTGGCACCCCATCACCCCCTGGGGCTGCCTGCCGCTGAGTTTCAGCTGATGGGCCCAGGTGAAGGGAAAGCAAAAGATACTTGCTTCTTTTTTTAGACCAGAACAGAGAAGTTGTACGATTTCAGCTTATAAATAATTGAAGTGCTAATGTGGTCTCAAACTGAGCACTTATTAAATGGAAACGTCCCTGTTGACAGATGAATTCCTGTAAATTTTCTTTGGTTGAGCTCAGATGCCCATTTTCTGCTTTGAAGCAGATGAGGTCACCCTGGCTGGACAGCACACGCTGTGCCTGGCAGGGATTTGGGCCTTTGGAAAGGCAAAAAAAGACCATAACAATAATAGTAGTAATAAAGGACTGAGGTTTTAAAGGCTGCAGGACGGCACACGCAGGAGCTCAGCACACACCTTTGCTTCCCCTCTTCTACAAAGGCCCAAAGAGAGACCCCTGGGATATTCCAGGCAGCTGGGGACATCCCAGGCAAAGCCCCTGGGACTGTGGTCCTGATGGAGCGGCAGGGATGGGTTGAGGAAGGTCAGGACCCCTCACAGACAGGCAGTGTGGAGCTGCTGCCATTGCCTCCCCCCTCACCGCTGCTGTGTTTACGTTCTGCCTTCCTTCAATTATAATTAATAGCGGCTCATTATCAGGAGGGGACCGTTTATAAGATTCAATTAGAAGCCATTTATTTTAATGCTTTTGAACACAAAATGAGTTTGATCTCAGGAAACATTTCATTAGCATAATCTTCCCATAACAAGATCATCTTCTGAGCTTGACATATTTACAAGCCGGTACCAAGAGGAGGAGGATCCATGTCCAAGCAGCCATGGCCCTTGGATGCTGAAAGCAATGATAGTGAATGGGTTCTGCCTGCACCCTGCCACATTTCCCACTGTTTGGGAATGGGCATCCTCAGCCAAGGGCTTGGCTGTTTTGTGGGAGTTCAGCTCTCGCCCTCTCCCCATCACCAGCACCAAACGGCAGCTCTCGGAGCTGGCTCAGCCTGAAAGGCACCATCATGGTCCATCCTGCTGGAGCCACAAACCCAGCGCTGACTCACCAACAACCCTTTCCCCTTCAGCAAACACAACCCGAGGGCTGATGGCAACGCTCCTGCTGCCCTCCCCAGCTGGAAACCAGCCTGCTTCAGCCTTTGCATGGAGCAAGAAGCTCTCAGCAAACCTGTGCCATGGCACAAAGAAGGAGTGAGATCATTTTATTTGACTGTTCAGCTTAGGAAATTTAGTCATGAAGTGGGAATGAAAACTTGCATCTACTCCAAGTCAAAATACTCAATACAGCACGGCCATTTTTTATCCCCTGAGGACAGTCATCCCTGATTTGTTGCCCATATGGAAGATGTATTGGTTTTCCATACACCGGATGAGTTATACATTTCATAAGCTAAGCTGTCCATATATTCAAAGTAATATGAAATCATTCACCTACACTTAAGCTTATAGTGCACTACCATGTATTTTGGGTCTAAAATTATGCCATGAACACATTTTTAAATGCAAGGTCTTTATCAGAGCCCTGTCTGGAGCTATTGCCTTCCAGAGAATGACACTCACAATGCTCTGCCACATCCAATGCAAAACAGAAAGCTTGAACACCCTGATCCTCCCAGCAGAGCCTGTCTGTGGCAGGAGCCAGCTTGGCTCCAAGATTCAGGGCTTATTTGCTGGATGGAGAAGGAACCCACTTTACCCAGGGTCCCCCCAGCCCTTTCTCCAGGCTGGGCTGACCCTGGGCTTTCTGGTGCTACCTCTGTGGTTAACCCAGAGATGGGCAGGTTGCAAATGGGCCGGGATTTAGGATCCCCAAATCATTACAGATGGAGAGAGGAAAGGATAAAAACCCCCATATTGTTATTAAAGCATCGGCATCAGGCAGCGGGTGTAGGCAGTGCCCCCATTGCCAGCCCCTCTGCTGCCCTGTGCCTCCACACCAGCTTGGGCACAGGGCATGAAGCCAGCAGCTCCCTTTCCCAGCTCTGCATTTCCCAGGATCACATTTTAAATCCACCTAAAAAAACACAAGGAAATGAATTCTCCTCCCGGGAGCTCTCTGGTGCCACGGCTCCACATTATCTGCTCGTACAGGAGGCAGTTCTCAAGCATGCTAAATGTATGGGCCATACGTTCCGAGAAACAGAACATACACAGCGAAGAAAATATTGCTTCCCCATATGGGCTTGGCGAAGCTGTGGAGTACAGCGCGCGGAGCCAGATGGCCGGTAACTCAATGCAGCTGAACAAAACTCTCCCGGCCAAATCCGTCCCCACCACAACCACACCGAGAGGTTTACACCAGGGTTTCACTCAGCTCCCCTCGCGTTCGACTCCTGCAATCTGTGAGTTATGGGCTCGGGGAAGTCGCTTTACGACTGGGGAGCTGGAATCTTGTTTCTGCAGTTGTTCCTCCCACACTTGTGTGGGTCTGTCCCTGCCCCCTGCGGGGTAGGAGCAGATGGAGCCTCCCTGGTTCCCTCACTGAGCTGGGAATGGGGCAGTGTGGGGAAGAATTGACAGTGGCTTCAGAAATGCCTTATTGAACCGAAGCGTTTCATACCAGCACTGTAGGCTTTCCATCCTTCTAAAGGCATTGGTTGCCCTTGGCTCGGAGCTGACCGTATCCACACCCCTCCGGCTCTGTGCCACTGGACATCCCCACCTGCAGCTTCCGGTCTTTCTTCGAAGTTTTGGGCAGAATAAATTAACAGAAAAATCAGTTTTTGCGCTCAGTTTGCTGCATAGCGCAGGCACGGAATAATCCCCAAGCAACCCCTGTAAACCCTCTCAATGCCGACACCAGAACCAGCCAGCTCCTGCCCGCTGGTGGTGCTGGGCTGTGGTGGGACCCAGGCGGCACTGGCACGATCAGGTCACCGAAACTGCTTCCCCCAAAGTCCTGGGGTTGCCCAAAATCACAAGGGGCAGAGGGGCCTCCACAGCTTTGGGGCAATGGCCATCTCCTGCTGACTGCACCCGCAGTGGGATTAAGCAACTGAATGCAGTAGGGATTGAAATCAAAGCTATTTCATAAACAGTGAGTACAGCAATAGCACATGAGATTTGCTTTCAGCTGCAACACTGGTGAATCACAGAATCCCGGACTGGTTTGTGTTGGAGGATACCTTGAAGCTCATCCAGTTCCAACCCCCTGCCGCGGGCAGGGACACCTTCCACTGGAGCAGCTTGGTCCAAGCCCCTGTGTCCAACCTGGCCTTGAACACTGCCGGGGATGGGGCAGCCACAGCTTCTCCTGGCACCCTGTGCCAGCGCCTCAGCACTCTCATGTAACTGGCTCCATCAAAGGCTGGAGCTCCCCAGCCCTGCATGATGCCAACACCTCCTGTGTTGGAGTCACTGGTGTTCCCCTGGGAAGCCGGAGCACCCTGCATGCCACGTCCTGCCCGGTGCTTGCCATGACTCACCCACTGAGTCTCCCCGTGGAGGCACCAATCCTGCACCTCTCCCTTCACTCGCTGTGCGTTACCATCATTATGAATCATTAGCCTGAATAAGGACACCAGATGCGTGCAAAGATGAGTCATTTGAAGGAGGTGAAAGGAAAACCAGACCAGCCACATACTAAAACTCCCTGTAACAATAAAAGGGCCCTGTACTTAAATAAGGTTATTTTGATCACGGCGATAACGCTTTGCAGGAACACGCTGATTGTGGAGCAAATCCCGGGCCCAGACATGATCCTGCTCCCCAGCCAAAGGCCACCAAACCCAGTGGCTTTGCTGGTATGGGATGCTGGGGGACATGGACCCCACATGGCCTCAGAGCAGGCACCCTGGCACACTGCGGTGCTGCCAGCTTGGGCTCTGCTTTTTAATATGGATACAGAGCAGCTCCATGTGCCTGATGCACATGTTAATGTAACCCAGACACTCAGGCAATGCCTTTGCCTCAGTGAAGTTGCATTTAAACATTGCCTAGGGATGGAACAGGTCCCTCAGGGCAGCACTGAGGTGCTCAGGTCCCATCCACACAGTGCATAGGAGATGGGTGCTGCTGCAGAACCAGGTCCCCAGCCTTGGGGACACCCTCTAAAAACCAAGCCAAAAAGACCTAGTCCATCAGCCCCACATGCAGCTGCTGCTCAGGACAGATTTGTCCTCCAAAGGGAAGGCGGAAGCTGCAATTGTGGGATTAAAGGCAATTTACTTGGTGACATGGATTTAGATTAGCGCCAAGTTGCGGCATGATTAGATGAGCTCAACATCACCCCGAAGGGAGGGAGGGAAAAGGATGGGAGATGCTGCAAAAGAGCCTGGCCATGCATTTAACTGAGAACAAGCACCACGGTTCCGTGAGAAGGCCAAGGGGATTTTTGGGATGCTTTGGAATACCGCACATGTTCTCAGCCAGGGAGAGAAGGGGAGAGGGGATGAGGCCCTCGGTGCACCCTGCCCTACTCAGTGCGGGGCCCTGGGGATCACAGCTGGTGGAAGGGAGCCCTCCCTGTGCCAGCCAGCACCATGCACTGCCTCTTCATCCCAGATTGCTCACATTCCTCCCCTAATCTCCAGGTTAGCCACTCGGCACCTCAGAGGAACTAGGGGCTGGTTTCTCCCCAGCACTGCTGAAGCAGCTTTTGCACCAGTCCCAAAGAAAGCAGAGGATGGAACGGAGCCCAAATTCAGAGCTCCAAAGCGACATGGACAAACATGCCCTGGCTAAAAAATGACACCCTTCCTCCAGCTAACAGAATTGCTAAATCAGAGCAATCTGCTCCTCCAGCACATCGCCGAGGCAACGTGCAATGGGTTTGCACACAGTAAATAACAAAGCTTGTTCCTCCAGCCCTCGCCCACCTCCTGCAAGGAGGGAGCAGAGCCATTGCCAGCCAGCGGGATGCCAGGGTCTGTGCATAACGAGTCTCTTGCATGGGTAAGAGAGAAAGGAAGATGATTCCGAGCTGCAGGCAGAGGTACAGAGTGCTCTCTGCGATCCCTCTGGCTTCACTTTACTAAGGTCTATGTTTACCCAGCCAGCCCCCTGCCTGTCAAATGCTAACATGATCCTTAGGGGAATAACAGAGCAAAGAATTTGGATAAAGAAGCTCAAAAAAAAGGCAGACATCCAACAGATACTGAAGGGAACAACTGAAGAAGAGATTTCCAGAAATTCCAAAGCATGAGGGGTTGCTCTTAGGGGAAAACCAGTCTGAGCGTTCCCAGGAGCTGGGGTTTCAGCCCTCCCTGGGATACCCCTGCCTACCCCAACAGCCTCCAATGCCCGGTAAGCTTGGCCTTGTTTCTGAGTACACCCAGTGGTTACCACCAACAGGAACAGCCTCAGGGCAAACACAGCAGCTTTAAAAACAGACAGAAGTAGTAAACACAATTCTTGCACTCTGCATCTGAGCGAAAGCCCAAGGTCCTTCCGGCGCTCCCGGCCAAGCAAACCACCATGAAGCCCTGGATGCTTTCTGCATGGAGACCACAGTGCAGCCTCCCAGCGAGTGCGAGCCCCTGGGGACTGTGGATAAGACAGACTTAATTACCTACCTATCTTCCTCATTCAGTTTGCTCTCCCTCTGGTCCTCTGCTCCTAGACCACAGCCACTGCGGTGCCCTCCCCTGCAGCCCCATGTATAGGATGCTCTACCCATTGAGCACAAGGTGGGGAGGCTCTGAAACATCAACACCAGCTCCCAGAGCTCATCCTCCATCCACCCAGCTCCCCACCGGCTGACAGAGATGGATGGCCATCAGGTCTGAGCATCAGGCAAGGTCTGAGCAAACAGGAGAGAGGTGAGGGGAAAGGAGCCTGCCCTTGCTTTTACTCACCCAGCAGCAGGGTCACATCAGGGACTTGGTGCATTCATTCTGCATCATCCCAGCTCTGCTGCCCTGGTGCCATAATCCTGTCCTACTGCACTGCAGCATCCTCCTGCCACACATGCACCCGCCAAACAGACATTTAAGACCACTGCTCACATGCATTTAAATAAATGATGCTGTTGCAAGGTTGGTTTAGATTAGATATTGGAGAAGAAAGTTCTTCCAGTGAGGGTGCTGAGGCGCTGGCACAGGGTGCCAGGAGAAGCTGTGGCTGCCCCATCCCTGGCAGTGTTCAAGGCCAGGTTGGACACGGGGGCTTGGAGCAAGCTGCTCTATGGAAGGTGTCCCTGCCTGTGGCAGGAGGTTGGGATTGGATGGGCTTTAAGGTCCCTTCAACCCAAACTATTCTGTGTTTCGAAGAATCTGCTCCATGTTTGTTGAATGCTACATTAGTGTCCTATTAGGACATCTCTCTCCTTCCCCCGGCTGGGACGTAGCCCAGCAGCCATCATGACTGCTCCCTTTGGCAGGGCGAATGACAGCACTCAGTAGGATTGAAAAGGAAGTTTGGTTTCAAGTCAGCCCAGTCCAGGTTTCTGGGTTTTCCAGATGTTTTGGCCTCCTGGGGACGCCTCTTGATGCCTTTTGCAGAATGAGCCCTCCCTGGAATATGGGAAATGTGAACTCACATGAAAGTCCAAAGACAGACTGCAGGAATATTTTCTTCTATTCAAAGCAGGAGACTAAAAATACAGATGTGTCAAGAAACCGAAGGGCAGCTTCCCCCTTCGCCGCTATGGCTGTGGGACACTTTTTATAGCCAGAATACTGATGCAAAATGAGCCTTTCCTAAAATGTCTAATGTTTCTGCAGAGGAAATGGTTATTTCAATGTGGGATAGACCCGTGCGCGTGGGAAACAGGAGGCTGGGGGAAAGTCAGGGGATTCCTGGGAAGGGCATCCCTTCCCATCTCCAAAGGGATGTGCATTATGCAGATAGACTAGATGGTCATTGTAAGTCCCTTCATACCGAACTATCCTATCCTGCCTGTGCTAGTGACCATTGCTTAAGCAGCAGGAGCATCTTCAGATGCCTGTGCTGTGCAAGGGCAAGCGTGTGACGGGCTCACTGCAGCCACAACATCTCCATCAGCTCGCACCAAGCCTCATTTTGGAGGGGGACAGTCCCCCCCCAGGGACCTTATTTTGCACCCAGAAGCCTTGGAAAACCTCCATTTCCCTGTTTTCAGGGTGAGGCTCTGCAGCTGCAGCAGCAGCCTCACACAGAGGAGAAGGCACACTCGCTGCCTGCTTCCAACAAGAAAACCCATACATGGTGGAGAAGCTTTCACAAGGTGCAATCGTTTCGATCTCAGATAGAGGCAGCACGGGATGGAAAGAATTCCACAGCTGGCAGGGCAGGGGAATCAATTTAAGGTGTTTACACAATGCAGGCTCCCAGTGTATAATTATCGTTTTATAGTCAAGCAATTGTAATTCTGATCCGGGAGCGCAGCGCAGGAGCATCAGCATTCAGGAGCACCTTGGATAAATTAGTGAGGATTATGGAGCCCGTGTTTGCAGAGGTTTTGGTCTGGCACTAAGGGAGGATTTTAAAATGGCAAAGTTTTTGCCTCTGCAGTTGAATACACCAGGGGCTGAGGAGTTTAAAGCTGTTTAGTTCAGGAAGAGAAGTAGGATTAAAGCCATGGAGAGGGCAGGGATCTATTCTGTGTTTGATCAGGAGTTTTATGATGCAAAGAAGCTTTGGGGAACGCTTCAAGTCTCTGTGCACAGGATTATACACATCACTATTAATTCTTAGTATTAGAATAACACCTAGAAGCTCCAGCAGCATGCAGAGCCCTCCTGTTCAAGGCACTGAATAGTTTGGGTTTGATCCAAACCCTGCGGAAGCCACCCGGGATCTGAGCCCACTGATCATCCTGGGGTCTGGATAAGGCCCCTGGAAGGGATGGCTGGACTTGGTAAAGGCGTTCAGGAGCTTCTCAGGGATCTCTTGCTGCTGCTGCTGCAGATCAGCGTGACCCCAAACCAGGCACAATAAGAAGCTGCTCTCAGAGGAACAGTCAGATAATGATGAAATTACCCCAAATCATAGCCACAAAGCTTTCCCAAATGAAATCTCAGATGGGGGTTGATCAGTGTTTCCAAAAGAGATCTTGCCTCTTAGCATTTACCCTGCAAGCAACAAACCCAGCATCACCCTTTGCCCAACACACATCCCTGCAACAGGTCCGCGTCCTCATCCCCAAGATGCAGCATTTCCCCCCACCAAGGTACCATTTTGCAAGGGACCCCTGTGACCGTGGGGAGCCGTGTTGAGCGCAGGCAGGTTGTGGTGTCCAGGGCACGTATCCCACACAGGGTTTGCTTTATCTCAGGTACGCAGCTCAGCCAAAACGGCAACACTTGGCTCCTTGCAGCGACCTCCTGACCTGCCCCAAGTCCTTTTGGCAAGCCTCGCTCACAGCCGCGCTTGCTTTGATCGTGATGCAGAGCAGAAATGTGGCCCTTTCTTTTCAAAAAGCAAAAGCATTCTCAGCAGGGATGAAACCCCAAACCCTCAAAAGCTTCGGTGGGCCCGAAATCAGTCAGCACTTGATGACAGGAAAGGAGAGACTCATTGCAGGCTGACAGCCACCCCCAAGGAACTGCCTACCTGCCTCATCAGGTCTGGGGACCTCAGGGCTGGAACCGCTCAGAAACCAGCAGAAAACTAATCCAGTAAAAAGAGCCAGCAAAAGGAGATGGCTTCAGTGCCAGGAGAATGACTCACACAGGCTCTCATACTCTGCACATTGAAAAGCAGCTTCCAAAGTGCCCTGTCCCTGGCAGTGATCAAGGCCAGGTTGGACGGGGCTTGGAGCAACCTGCTCTAGTGGAAGGTGTCCCTGCTGTGGCAGGGGGTGGAACTGGATGAGCTTTAAGGTCCCTTCCAACACAAAACATTTGGGGATGGGCAATATCCTGCACACCAGCTCGCCACCCACCTCCCCCTCTGAGCCTTTTCCTTTGGGATAAGGAGGAATCTGGAAACCCCAGCCACAGAGGAGCCAGGCAACCACCAGGCTTTCCCCTCCCTGTCCTGTTCCGTCACCCTCCTTTCCTAAAGTGCTTTTTAGCAGCACAATTAATAGACAAAAAGAGATGGGGGAAAATAAAACAGAAGCAGAAAAAGGGCCTCAAGCAGCAGCTGGGTACAGAAACTGTGTGACTGACACTCTGTCACCAGCCCTGTCCTTGGGGAACACTTGGCTCTTTGCTGCGGGAGGGGAAGCTGCTCTGCATGCACAGCCCACCCCTCCTCTGTACTGGCTTTATCATGGTAATACCAGGAGCCCAGTCTGGTGGCAATAATCTCCTCATTCTCTGCCATTTCCTCAAGGGGGTAAAGATCATGCAGCATTAACACAACGGATGTGCACTTTGAACCAGAAGCTGTTCCCTGGGCTATAAATCAGAGCCTGCCACTGCAGCACAATGGCCCTGAAATTAATTACCCCATCGCTTTGCCAAAGAGAAAGAGCCTTGTGCTGCTGCGGATGCAAGAACCGACAGGCACATAGACCTGCAGGACAGCCCCAGGATGTGCCATGGGGTACCCAGGGCCACCAAAGGTGCCAGCGAGGGCAAACCCTCACTGCAAACCCATGGGTTTTTGGACACACTTCTCCTTTTAAACCTCTTTGGCCATGTCCTACTCCCTCCGCATCCCCAAAATGCTGCTGGAGCTCCAGGAGAGCAATAAAACTACCAAGTTGGGCCATGGAGCCCTGTGGGTTTGCTTCCTGTGGTGATGCCATTATCTCATCCATAGACCAGAGAAACCCACTTTCCATAAGGTTGAAGATAGGCTGCAGAATTAGCCCCCTGAGCTTACAGGGAAGGCAGACTTAAAGAGCAAGCTGATAGCTTTGGGTGTGTCAAGTTTGTTGCTCCAATTTGCCCATCACACATCCACCAGACAGTCTCAACCACCAAGCAATGTCACCACAAACACATATTTTCCCCTTTAGCCCTTTTGGCTGAAGCTCTCTGCCAGCAGACACCCCTCAAGGGTCACATCAGCCCCCCAAGCAGCCATCACTTGCCGCATTTCACACTAAGAAGCCAAGGTGCTGCAGTCATGTGCCAGCATTGCCAGGCTGGAGCATCACCCTGCAGGAATCAGCGTCAGGGCTCGCTGTGAAACAGGGTTATCCTCGGGCTGCTCTGGGAGCTGCCTTCCCTCTGCACCTCCTGCTGTCTACGAGAGTGCTATTTATGAGAAACACAAACCCGCTTTCCCTTCCCCGCAGCCAGAAAGGTCACAGCAAGAAAGTGGTGAGATTCCCAGCTCGAACAGACTGTTTGGGGGTTGTTTGCAGCGATTTTTCTGTGTATCTTTTTACATCTCGGGGACTGGTGCAGCAGAGACTGAAAGCGATGCTCAGTCCTCATGACCATGAAAGACAAACGAAGTTGGTGCCCAGTCCATTCAGAGAATCTCCTGCCTGACTTCCAGACCCTCCTCCTACCCACTGCAAGCTCTCACCTTGGCTCTTGGCATCTCACCCTCAGTGCCAGGGCTGGCAGTGCCACCCATCCGTCTGCACATCCCAGCAGGATAACTACTTCTCCGAGACATGCTGACAGCAGCTGCGATGAGAAGCTGAAGCATCACTGCCTTCAGGAGCCGGCACAGCACAATTTATGTGAACATAAGACCTAAAAACATTGGTGCTAATGGAAGAGAGAGGTTGCATAGCACAAATGGAAATACAGTCTAAGTGATGCACAGTAAAACGGCAGCATCCATCAGCTCAGAGGTGTTTGTTTGCAGAGTGGAGGCTCTGGCTATTAGTTTTACCACCATCACAAAAAGGAAAGGGGAAATCACAGCACTTTTTCAGCCCGGCTTTCTTCCTGTCTGTGCTGTGCAACACATCCTTGTCTGCGCTAAAAGGTGTAAAAGGACACAGAAAGATGAACTAAGCAGCCAAAACATAGACCACAATAAAGAAAATCTTTATTTAGGAGACATTTCTATTTTAGGAAAGAAAACAAAATCCATCCCAAATGAACTGCAGTTTCTCCTCTCTCCATCCCTGCTGCAGCCCAGCATCAACAGCTCAGTAAATAACACCTTTTTCACCTATTAGGAAACCTGAATATAAGTTAGATAGAGCCTCTTGGAAACCTCCAACAAAGCTGTGTTGGTCCATGGCACAGTGCTTGCCATAAAAATAGGTTTTCTTGGATAATTAACCTAGAAAAGATGGAACAAGCCACAAGGCAGCGTCTCACACCCTTGCCCACGCAGGAGCGGTGGTGCTGGGGAGCACAGCTCCCAGTTCACCATGGCAAAACCCGCTGGGGTGTGCCAGTGCCGGCTCCTCCGTGGAGATGCTGTATTAAGAGGGCATCATACTGGAAGTCAAGGGAGGGTGGCCAAAGCATGGCCTTCAGACATCTCTCCCTATGCTCTGGACTGAGGAAACCTCACTAATGACCATTTGCTCTTAGCCAGGGCTGTGTTCAGCCTGGAGAGACAAGGTTTTGCTTATTGTGCTTCTATTAAAAGCCACAATGCCCAGCTGAGAGATGACCCAGCACTACAGTCACACCTGCCCAGTGGTGTACGTGGCACAGACATAGGTGTCTTTAATAGGAAAACCATCAGAGGCTGCGGGATCTGCACTCAGAAATACAAAGCAACCATCAAAGGTATTTTCAGGGCAATTCCTTTAGAAAACCCTCTTTGCCTGATATTTTCTACTGCAGCATTAATTCTGTCTATTCTGCTGCGCTAGGACTGGGACAGAAACCAAAGCATTTTGTACATTGACTTGCAGGACAATCTCTAATAGCCGTTTATAGCTGCTGTGATAGAGTTAAAAAGGAAAACCCGCGCTCAGCAAGGCGAGGAACACCTCGCCTCTCCGTTGCTGTTTTTAGTCATCCGAACGTACACGAGTATTCAGAGGCAGAGCCCAGGGAAGGACTCACTTGTCAGCCACGGAGTGACTGATGCTGATGGAGGAGAGAAAGCAAAGCCATACCTGGCTGCGGGGGTGCTGTGCCCGGGCTGTGATTAACAGCAGAGAGCTCCTTCTAGGAAGAGACCTCTCACTTAAATTAAGCCCTGTTTTCTGCTCACTCATGGTCACACATCTATTGTTAACCTGAGCTGACATGACCACTTGATGAATCACTTCTTTCCTCTGAGTATAAATTAGACCCAGAAGGAAAATAGTGCCATTCCTCCCTGGAAGACCACTGTCACCCATCCCATTCTCACTCGCCACTGAGTTGGACCCAGTGATCCTTATAGTCCCTTCCAACTGGAGATATTCTGTGTTTCTATGAGAGTTGATGCTGCTGGAGCCATTGCTGCCCAAAGCCTTGTCTCCCTCCCAGGTTGCGCATCCAGGATTTACTACCCCCACAGACACCCTGTTATATACCATGGTATTGATGCACCTTCAAGTAACCTCCTGATGGACAGAGCAGGAAAACGCATTTGTAATTAAGTGGCTTTGGTGGAAGTTTTTATAACCAAAAGGCCCTGTAACAAAAGCTTCCTTTCAGGCAAAATGAACAGTTGATGAGGAATTTAATCAAACCCAGCAAGACTTTGAGGGGGAGGAAAGGGATTGTGCTAAGACAGTGTGTGCTAGGAGGACACTCAGTCTCCCAGCTCAGGCCACCCAGGACAAGGCTCTCTTGTCCATCAGGACAGCATCTCCCTAACTGCCCTGCACCTTACACCCCATGGTTCTGATTCTAAAAGAGAGAAGCGACCAAATCCTGTGCTCTCCTCAGAAGCCCACAGGGGACCAGGGCTGGTCCCTCTGAGTTGAGCCCCAGCCAGCCCCTTGTCTTCCCAAACCAAAGCTGCTGCTGCAAAGCCCCCATTCAGCAGATGAAAGCGGGGACCTGACTCTGTGCTTACAGGGACCCCACACCTCTTTGTCAACTGGAGAGGACGCTTCAGGCCTCTTATCCTCTTCGGCAAGTGACCCATGCAAGCATCACCTCACCTTGCTGCAGAGAATAGCCCTCTCAAAACCCGGTATCAAAGACCTGCCTTGAATATATATATAAGACATTTCTTTTCTTTCCCTTCTAATAATAAAACATTTAGTTCTAGGTCACTAAGCAGAGGAAATGGAAGAGGAGAGGGGGAGCTGCTCTGATCTCTTTTGCAGCTTTTTATAGAGAAATGATCTGCTTAACTGCCTTTCTGAAAAAACCAACCCTGTCCATGGTATAAATGGGAACTGGCCATCAGCCAAGGCCTTAACCTGCCAGTGTTATCAGCTCTGGGGTCTCACTGCTAACCAAAGGTAAGTAATAATTTAAAGGAGCAGTGTAAAAGCCCATTTTCCCTGGCCGGAAGAGCCAGATATTGCTGAATGGCAATAACCAACCCCAAAATATCCAACTGCAGCAGACCCTGAGCAAGGAGATGGGGAAGGTCCCCAGGCCAGGTCCAGCTGCGGGGAGCAGGGCATCACCTGGACTGGGATCCTCCGCACCCAATGCACCATGAAGACATAAGACCCAGCTCTGCTCTCTCCCTTCCTGATGCCCCAGCCCCATCCAGCAAACCACCATAGTTCTCCAGTGACACAATGTCCCCCTTCCCACACGGGTCCTTGATCACTTATTAATCATTCCCATCAGTTATGTCACTGCATTTTATTCCTCCTGGCCTAAATTTCCTCTGATGTGTTGGATATTCCCTGTATGAAGGAATAACTCACAGGTAGTTTCCCCAGCATCGTGAGCTGTGCCACACTGTGGGAGTCTTGGCAGGGTGTGAGGCATCAGTGAAGCAGATGGGGAAGATGATGGCACAGGGATTTGGGTGGCAGCGGGTGATGTGAAGTGCCAGACGCAGGCTCAGACCCAAAACCCCACTAAGGTGCATGATATGACCACAGCAACATGCAACATGCTGGTGAGACCATGAGGAGTTCACCCAGCTCTGCAGCCCAGCAAGCCTCCTCCTAGAACAATGTCTGCTGCAAGGGGTCAGGATTTGGCCTTTCTCTGATGCTTACACCCAGGCAAATACTGCAAGAGATCAACCTGCTTTGCCTCAAATCACAGTGTTATTGCAGGAAAAACAGTGGAGAAATAAAGGGAGGGGAAGCACGGAGCTAGTGCTGGGGTTTGGCTGGATTAAACAGAATATGAATCTAAACAACTGGCAGTCTATATGCTCCTATAGCAATATGCTGTAAAGCTTTATGCATATTGATTTAGATAAAGAACACTTTGCTTATTTTCTATTCTGCATTATGAACCAATAAGCGAGCGAAACCCAAGTCATTACTGAAAAGCAGGCGCACACATAAGCCTTGCAGAAAATGTCTGTCTCGTGGCTTGATAGCCATAACAAAAATGATTAATAATCTGCTGCAGACACTTATAATTGCGATAGCTTCCTCTTGTGAATTTAAATAGCTTTCTTGAATTACTGCCTTTGACATAATCAATAAAGCTGAGTTATTGCTTTATCAGGCGGTGCTGTACAGCAGGATTGGAAACAAAAAACTGGGGAGCCAAAATCCGTCCTACAACTGGGGTTTGTCCCCAGCAAGACTGGGCCATTGCAGCCACAAAGCCCCTCCAAGGCTTATTTATATCCCTTTAAACAGACCTGCCAGCGAGCTAGAGACAGAATGGGAACCCGTCACAGCCCAGCAACAAATATTTAATGGCTACTTGTAAACCCAAGCAATACGTTTAACTTTTCCCATTCCCTGTAAAAGCGCGGTTATTTAGCCTAAGCAGGTGCTGAAGTTAAATACAGGGTATTACGGCATGCCAGGATCTCGGGGGCACACAGGGAGAGTTTCCCAGCCAGGATTTCTGTTCTCTTGATGTGGAAAATGGCATGAACTTTGTCCCAGGGTAACCCATGCCAGCAGCACAGGGCAGTGATGCTTCCCCATCCCCAAATGAGACTTCGCAACAACCAGCAGCAAGGAGATACATTCTGTTTTTTAGTTTCAGATAACCAAGAATTTATGTCTTTTTTTCCACTCCTCTGAAGAAACTAATATTTCTTTCCAATAGGCAGAAAAAAAGCAGGAACTCATTTCAAGCTTTCAGTTCTGATTTGGCAGAACCCCGCTTTAATTCAACACCCTTTCACCCAAACTTCATCAATCAAAGAAAAACACTCTCAAACCATCAACTAAATAACTTAAAGGCCAGAGCAGCAAGTCCCAAAGAGATGCTGCCCCATGCACCATCCCTCTCAACTCACTAATGTGACCATCACAGCATCTGCTTCTCCTCCTGCCCCTATAAAGATGGGTCAGGATGGGTTAGAGCACCACCACCAAGCTCCTCAAGGAGCCTGGCAATGCTCTGGGGACAGATCCTGCGTTCTGGCCTCATCCCACCCTGATGGGAAGCAGCCTAAAAATGAGATTGTCTAAAAACAATCTCCCTGAGGTCGGCAGCATCTTGGGGAGCAGCAGAAGAGAGAGATTTCCATTTTTTAAGCCAAGCTAAATGTTGACTTTTTGTTAGTCTGGGGTTGTATTTATAAAGCCGGTTATCTCATTCCCTGCTTGGGGATGGAAACAACCACCCTCGTGCGAACCCAGTTCCAGTTTTGGCTGTCCACCGCAAACAGATAGTGCATTGACATGATTTTATGGTCCGATATAGTCAACTTTGTTTCTAAATGCATGCTTTTGTTAGATTCTTTGGAGTGCAGCGTATTTCCTTTCAATAAAAGCTGCACTACGTTAGCACTGAACTAATTTTTTCCATGAGAATCCTCTGCTGGAGCTCCCCAGCGAGCAAAACCACCCCCAAAGGTAGGAAAAAGGATTCTCCTGAGGTTAGCAAGGCCTTGCCATAACTCAGCCTGACTCTGCCCTAATAGAGATGGATGAGCCACAGGTGGGGCCACGCGCAGAAAATCACATTTTTCATTTTGATAACACCTTTTAACAGGAGCTCTCAAAGTGCTGGAAAAACCTCCAGTGCTGCTTCCCAGGCGCGGGGCGGGGGGGGGATTCACCTCCAGGGAGAGGACCAAGGCAAGATTTCTGGTTCTGTTTCCCCCCTGCTCAATCCAACCCACTCCCGGACTTATCCCATGAAAGCGTCATCAGGACAGGAGCTCACGCCATGCCCTAAAGTCAGCATTCTGGATTAGTGCTTCCTGGATATGGATTAAGACGTCCACCAGCTTTCCTGGGATCCAATAGATAGATTGATTGATTGATTGATAGATAGATAGATACAGACAGACAGACCTCGCTACCATTTTGCTCCATCTGTGCTCTCAGTACCACGGGGGAGACAACGAATATTTCCAACAGGATCATTGCTTTTAAAGAGATAAATGAGCAAAATCTGGTTAAGTTGAAGACTAGAGACAAATATAAAGTGGGATTTTCCTGTCTAGGAAGGAAATGTTCCTTTTTCTTGACTAAGCAAACTGTGCAGCATCTTCTCTTATCACCTTAACTCCCCAGTCACTTGTGCCACGCTTTGGGTGAAGCCTCGTGCAGCAGGAGAGCACCTACTGTTCTCTCTGTAACACCTCCTCTGGGGAGGAAAAGGGGATTAACACACATAATCGAATCCTAGTTTTAGTGGAAACCCTTCTTTAACTCAATCAGCAACACGGATATTACACTGGTGATACGTTAAGCTAATAAAGGGGAACGCCATCGCGAAAGAATTATGTGATTGAAAACCAGAGAAGACACCAGGGTGGTGAAATGGCTTGTGGATAGGCTTAGCAACTGCCTATGGGTTTATGTAGCCCCGAGCCCAGACAGTAAGTCCCACAGTGCCTGCAGAACGTGTGGATGGGAGATAAAGCCAAAGTTAGGAGCATCATTTTGGGGAGAAGCAGGTTATTTCTCTTAGATGAAGGTTAAGCAGTAACCTGGGGCATCAAAGTCACCACCACTCAACGCTCTCAGTAACATCCACGTGGGGCTTTGGGTCTCGTTGGAAGTGGAGGTGACCAGACCTCAAAGCTGCCAAATGAACTACCTCAAGCACAGGCTTTGAGTGGTGAATGAGATTGCCCATGCCCCAAAGCAGCTCCCATATTCCTAGCTGAGGCTCAGGAAATCTCAGGAAATTAAGAAGAGAAAAAAGCCCATTGCAGCAGTGACTGTCACGAAGGAGGCTCTGCGGGAACAGCAAGTGCTGGCAAGCAGAAGGCAATGTTCCTGCGTTAAAGCCGCAGCAATGACATCTTCTTCAAGGACAAAAGCGAAGATAAAGTTCCCATCCCCAGCCGGAATGATTGATGATGGCAAGGGAAAGCACAGGTTCTAGGGAAAGGGGAGAAAGCAACCTGGGAATGCCTGGAAATGGGAGATGCTTACTGTGCAGAGTAGCACAGGGTCAGATCCTGCCCCATATGGGGTCATCCCAGCTTTGAACCTGTGCTGCGCCTCACCCCTCTCCATCCTGGCTTGTGTCCTCCCAAGGGAGGGCTGCCCCTCACTGTGGCCTCTTGGCACAAGCAGCCTCCCTCTCTTCCTCTCCCCTTGCTGCACCTTGTGGGATTGTGAGTTTTTTAGGTCATTTCCACAATAAAGTGATTTAAAAAGCAGAGGGGCCAGCTCCTGCTCCCAGCTGCACAGAGGAAATTCCTGTCCCTCTCTCAGGGGCTTTGCCTCATCCATGCATCAGCGCTGGAGCTGCTCCCACCACCACCTTTTAATCATCTTTAACTCTCACTTCCCCCAGCTCCTCGCTCAGCTGCTGCAATCACCAAATTCCATGGATCCCAGAGAGCAACAAGAAAAATCAACCCATGAATGCTAAAACCAAACACGTTTAAACTGCAAATGGGGCTGAGTGAGGTGGAGCAGCAGAGGAACAGCTAGCAGAGCTCTTGCCCCAGGAAAAGCCCTCCAAGTCCTTGGGTACCCTGGCCAAGAACTGGAACCATGGCATTGCAGCAAGTGCCAGGAATTCCATGCTGGAACCACAGAAGATGGTGGGGACAATGTGGCAGAGACAACATGTGCATCAGCTCTCCACATCACTGGTCAGTGCTGCTCCAGGATGGAGCCTGTGGCAATGCCAAAGCAGAGCCCAGGGAGAATGCTAAAATGATTGGCGCTGGTTTAAGCGGTCCCAGCCTGGCTTTTAGCACTGTGGTTTAAATAGGAGGTAATCAGCTCCTGGGGGGAGTTTTTGCTCTGAATTCCTAAGAACAACAACTGCCTCAGCATGCTGCGGGGGTATAAACAGCCCTGAATTGACACCGGAGCATCCATGGATCACCAAGTACAGCCTCCGGGATGAAAAACTTGCTCTGAATAAGGGAAAAGCTTACGACGGGGATAAGAACTTGTGGGTTTTAGGCACAGCAAGATGCAAACTGAAGTATGAGCACTCCAGTCTTCCCTTCTGCCTGTTCCAAATGGTGGGAAAAAGGCAGTAACAAGAGCCAGCATGCTGGATTTAAGAGGATACCTCTGACCTCATGCTTCCCCATCAACTGAGGATAAGGGAGGAAGGCAGCAGCTGAATTCAGGCCTTGGGGACAGTAAGGAAACATCCCTTCCCTCCAATTAGCGAGGTCTGGATAAGCCTCAAGCATGGCTCCGGATGGAAAGCCGGGAGGTTGATGCATGGGGCTTCCTCCCGCTGCTCCATGTGCCTTCTGCCGTATCCCCATCATCTCTGGAACATTCCCATCTCTCAAGCTGTAAGCTGCACATGTGCCAAGCAGGAACATTTTAAGCAACCTTGGCACCCAGGTGCAATAGTACGTGGAATTATGGATGGAGGAAATGTGTAGAAATGATGATACACAGAGTGCTCGGAAGACTCCGGTGCCAAAACATTTAAAGGAGCTATAAGCTGGTTGTAAGAAGAGGCTTTCTGTAGTAGAAGTGTAAGGACAGGCAGGGATCTGACAGAGCAGCTCTGAAGGAGAGTTAAGCAGTGCTCCCCAGTCAGCCTGTTCACTGTGCCGTTCGGAAGAGCAGCCACATAACAAATCCATCTCCATTTATTAACACATAGAAACATTTTTGTGCTGAAGGTTTTATGATCATTTTAGGGGCAAAAATGCAATCAGGGCCTGAAGATACACAGGGTTTAACCATCTGCCTTGGGAGGTCTGGCTGGCACTGGACACCATTGCTTCATGCTGCCTGCACCCACACCAAGGACCATGACTGGCTGGCACAACTGCCTTCCAGCAATGGCACCCCGCAGGCTCTCTGCTCTCACAAACACATCTGAAACTTGCTGAGAAACCTGCAAATATCCAACGCCTTTTGCCTTTGGCTTCTTGGGAGGGGGCTGGTCTGAAGCACTGACCGGTTGGTTGTGTCTAGCTCAGCCCAGACGCAAAGACCAGGGGAGTGAAGGGGATACATCAGAAATCAGGGTATGGAGGGCTTTTAGTTTGGTGGTTTTTAAACATCCAGCGAACAAAAGAGCTGTTCCAAAGGTTTGCCCTGTCACGTAGACCCGGATTTGGTGTTTCCAAGACCCAAGACCCATATGGCACTTGCAGCCCATGGAGGGACCGTGGAAAAACATCCAGGGTCCCCTGGAGCTCTTCCCACCTAGCCCAAGGAGGGGACCAGGCATCATGTCCTTCCCATAGCACAGAAAGGGAGTAAAGGAGAAGCAGCACCTGCCTGTTGACTGCCATCTCCCATGTACACATCTCCTGCAACAGCAGCAATTCACCCATCAAATGCCCATAGAGCGCAAGTCACACATTTAAAGTAACACATCTAAATCTAGCATCTAGTAAAAGTAAGTCAGTCTTGACAAGGACCAGCTTCTCTGTTTCTTGGCTCTTGCCCCGAACTTGCGGGGAGATTGAAGATATCACCTGCTATATTGAACATGGTTTGCAGCTTAATGGCCAAAAAACACAGACCTGGCCTTCCGCCTCCTCTCCCACCCATGCTCCCAGCTCTTAAATAATTTGCTCCCTTTAATGTTTTAATGTGAACGGGTTTTCAGGCACGGCAGAAATCCACCGTCAGCAGTTTTGGAAAGACAACGGAGAAGGGGACAGAGACACACGGACAAGTTCTCCAAACCCAGGAGAACCCTGCTTGCAACTCAAGATAAACAGGCACAGTATGAACACAGACATCCCAAAGCCACGCCAGTGCTGGGGAGCCCGTTAGCCCTCGGACCTCAGCAGAAACGCAGCCCTCTCAGGATACATCAGAAATCAGACGCCCCTAAATGAAGGCATGAAAAGCCCTTTGATTGCCATAGAAAAGGAGGATTCAGCCTCCAGCAATGAGGACAAGCCTCCACAGCAGCCTCCCATGGGCCAGCCCCATGCCAGGAGGATGGGGAATCAGCCTTTACCAGGGCTTATGCCAATTAATGGGTAGTTCAAATACAAATTGCTTAAGGAGCAGCCAGGGGACTGCTGGGAATGCCGTCCATCTCCTCCAACACCCCGGCAGCTTCAGGCTGACAAGAGCTTAATTGCAGCTGAGGGGAGAGGAGCCCTTCCCACTGCACATCCCTGGAGGCATCCTCCCTGGTGAACACATTGGATATTTAATAATCTGCCGGAGTCAGGCGCGTCCCCAGGCCCATGAAACACCTCTTCATTAAAGGAATGGAAAGCAACAGCTTTTCCACCTGGTGAGCAGCACTGGGGCTCACACCAAAGCCCCTTGCCCACTTGCAGCACGCTTGCTCATCCAGGGGACCACTGCAACTCCCTTTTTCACCATGTTTTTAGCAGGCAATGAGCCAAGAGCATCAGTGCTGCATCCCATCAGCTGCTCAGATACATTGGGTCATCCTCCAAGATCACAGCCCTGCTCAATCCCACTCTGACCAGTGACAGGCATCCTTCCTGCATGGCTGCCTCCACGAAAAAGGAGGGGAATCAATCTGTGCAAGTCATTAGCGATTTAACAGGGGGAAGGAAAGGACAACAGATAAACCATAATGATATAAATGTATCCTATAATTAAGCATTCACATGCAGAGAAGAGAGCCCTGGGATGGAGTCATTGCTACCAAGGAGAAACATGGTCATTTATATTCCGTGTGGGTCCGGGAGCAGGCGAGGAAGCTCCCACACACACCACAAGCACTTGCATGTGTAAATAATGGCTCCTTCCAATGAGGGAGAGAATATATACAGCAAACAAAATTCTGTGCACTTGCTCAAGTCTCTTATGTTTGAATAATAGGAGCTAAGTGATGCATTTCTGCTCAGGCACTAATCACTGCCAGAGGCCCCCAGCTCTGTAGGGGAAATTGTCTTCTTCAATTAGGGCCATCTACGGCTTCTCTGGACCCAGATCTGTTCATTATTTGCCTGGGTGCTCTTACTCACACATGGTTTTTGGGGAGAAAAATCAGAAGTAGGGATTTAATAGCCCATATGTGGCTTGCAACCAGCCTGACAGCTCCAGGCAACCCATGCCAGGATGCCCAAAGAGAGTAGGTCTGGGAGAGACGTGGTCCTTCACCTTCTGCCCATCTCACAGGTCTCATCCAAGCCTGCAACACAGCCCCGAGCCTCAGCCATGCCGGGGAAACACTGCAGTGACCTATCAGCCAGGGTGGAGCGGGTTGCCCAGAGGAGAAATAAAGACCAGAGCGTCTGAAAGCAATTCCTAGCAAGTGCAGCAAGTGTCTTTTCCTCTGCAAGCACACTCAGGGCTTTCATTGCCAACCTAAACATTATTCTAGCTGTGAAACTGAGACCATAATACACGTCATGGTTAGAGACTAGCAGGGTTTTATAACCAAATCTGGAAAACAAGAGTCTCAGACACATCGCAGCTTTTCCCTAACCAGGTAAGAGGAGGAAATCCTTCCCCTGGGGCCCCATGAGCTCCTTGGAGATGGCAGATCCCACAGCAAAGCAGCCAAGGGGCAGAGGACATGCAACCCGCACACTGCTATTAAGGCTGTTGGACTTTTCCAACTCCTAAATTGCAAGTAGGCATTAAATGTCTTATTGAGACTATCAGCACATCCAATTCGTGATCATTAAATGCATCTCCTTTATGTTTCCCCGAGGCTAGAACAAACCTTACATCCAGATCATTTGAAAGAAAACTCTCCAAAGACTATAATTTACCTGCTGCCAACACCATAAATCTTTAGCATTAGTTAGTTAACTGTTTGCTAATGACCATAAATGTGCTCGCTAATACAGAGACTTTTTAATTAGCTCACAAGAAGAGGTTTGAGTGGAGAGGAATGCTCAGATGTTTTTAATGGAAGTCAATGTTATCCCAAGATACCCAAGACACCACAAGTGTGGCCTCCTTCCCCCTCCAGACCAGCAGTTCAGAGGCAATAACCTTGTCCAGGCACAGCTACCTGGATCTGGGCTCATTTCACCGTCCAGAGCTGGCAGTACACACAGGTACATGAGAGCAGCAAACAGCCCAATGAATGATGGAAAATGTGTGATATTCCCACTGTCAGGAGGGAGGTGGGAATGCACCGGGCACCAGCAGGACACAGCAAGAGGCAAGGGGACCAACAGGGTTTCCCTGAGCCATACATCCCCCTGCATCATCCCCATCACAAAGAGCCAGTTCCACAGTTACACTCCCGCACAAGGCAACAGTTCTGCCTGAATTCCCACATTTACTCTTAATTACCTCTTGCAGAAGTCAGATACATCGACCACCGCCTGCGAGATATGTAATCCATGGGCCAGGAGAGGCAACGTCCAAAAGTTCACCTTGTGGGATCCTTCCAGGGGAAGGGAGAATGGCTTTTTTCCGGGGCGTCAGCAATTGCATGCCGTTAGCAGAGATGGATCCCTGCACGCTTTCCAGGGGCAGCGGATTTCCAATCACCAAGCACGGGGGCTGTGGATGTTAGTGCTGGGAGGCATTTTGCAAGGCAGACATTTTAATTTAAATCGATGAGTTATTGATTCATTTTTCATGCCGGGAGGAGAGAGCACAGTGTGTATTTCTGCCACTCGAGCTGTACTTGTGATGACCTCAGGCATACAGTATAAACCTGATGTAAAATATTTCCTTTCCTAATAGGGGAGCTTTTATGGCCTTGGACCTGAGTGAGCAGAAAGTCATCTGGGAAAGGATGCTTGAATAGGAACTGTGGCAAGGAAGGTAATTAATGTTCAGCGCGTACTCTCAAATTAGCCTATCCCTGGATGGGAAGGAAATGAATCACAAGTTGAACTTTTATATAGCCTCAGGGTCTTCTCAGACACTTACAAAATTTCCTGGTGTACAGGAGCTGATAAAGGGCTTTGCTCCCCATGCCTACAGCCTTGGGAAACAGCAGGGAAATGAAGCTGGGGCTGAGACCTGCTGCCTCCAGGGAAGCCACCCCAGCCCCATGGTTTGCTTTCAGAAATCAGGAAGCTGGCAGGGAATAATTTAGGGGAGTATCTGTATTAGGAGGCTCAGGGGCCACAGGGAAAGGTGGCATTTAAGCAGTGATCCTTGACAACATAGTCATTTTGCTATGAAAAAAGAAATCCAAGATGTCATTGACCCTGCACTGATGGGAACCAACCCCACAGCACCGAGAGCATCACTTGTGTGTCAGGCATGGTCTGCTGCTGTGTTCAGCTGCAGAGGGCAGAAAGGGGAGCTGGCCCCTTTTCACAGTGATACAGAGATGGCTGCAGACACAACACTGTCGCCCAGACAGCCTGAGATTTGGAAGGACCAGCCCAGAAAGGATAACTGCTGGAGAAGATGCCTGACCACTCTTGGGATGCCTGGTTACGAGATACCTGCCTTGCATCGCCCCTTCCCTGAGCTGGGACCAGGGCCCCTATGCAATGTCCCTAAGGAACAGCAAGCCCTCACTCCAGGGACCTCATTAGGGAGACAAAACCCAGCTGGAGAGAGAACACAGGGCAAGATGGAGAGCTGTGCCCAGCATTGGTTGCAGCAGGAGCACTGCCTGGTTCTCATGGATGAAACATCCCTTTCCACCTGTATTGCACTTTCCCGAGATGAATCTTCAGTAACGGCTCCTTTGTCTCCCATAAGTTCATGCTCTCTGACCCTAAAAGCATCATCCAAAACTGACAACATCACGGTGACTTCCCCAGCTGCTCCTGCCATGTCGTGGGGGATGAGGATGTCCAGCCAAGGAAAGCAAAAACGACCACAGGCCCCAAAGACCTAGACTAACTGTTCTCTTCCACAATCACATTTCAATCAAAAGAACAGAAGTGCCTCCCAGCTGTGGAGCAGGTTCCAAAGGGAAGGGGTTTTCCACGGTTTTGCATGGGATACCAGCAGGTCTTTGCCCAGTCTGAGTAATTGAGTCCTTGGAAGGCTGGCTCACAAACCAGGAACAACAACAAAAATCACTTTCATGTCTCTAATAAAGAAGAACTGTAAAACCAGGAGCCAGCTTCCAAGAAAAGCTGCCCTGTGCGAGTCAGGCCAAACGGGGCTTAACCCATTGCATGGCGTAGCGAGGAGCCTGTGGAGGCAAAGACAAGCAGAGGGGCTCAGCTGCAGAGCATGCACCGTCCTGCACGTCTGCTTTGGTCACTACACACATGCAAAAAGGCATTTGTGCCATGCCCCTTTGGAGAAGTCCTATGGGTTAGCCCCAAAAGCAGCTGCCACGTCCCACCTTTGGCTGCAATGTGGGGAAAGCTGCATGGAAGTCAACTGCCTCCTCCTGTCCCATATTGCATGGGGTTCTCCTGCAGCAGCTGGGCCCTGCTGAACACCAGTGGGAGCTGGGGACCATCAGGTCCCTTTCCTCTGCACTGGAGGAGTCTGAACCAGGACATAAGCCCACGTGCCTTCTGCCCCATCGCTGTGCCAGCCTCTGGGGACAGGTTTGCTTCCCCGTGTGCCATGCAACGTCTCAGCACGCATCTGCAAGGGCAAGATGTTGCCACCATTCTAAGCAATGCAGAAGACCTCTATTCCCAGGGGGATAGCACTCCAGTACCAGCCGCTTGCACCATCCTGGAGTGTCCAGGCTCCTTCGTGGCTTTTATTCACCCCTAAATCCTTCCTCCGTAGAGACGAATAAGGTCTGGAGAAATTCTTCCTCCAGCTGCGTGACCAGAAATGCCAATGGGAACATGGTGTCCCGAGAAAAATCCCTAATGCAGCATCTTCCTCAGGAGCACAGCTGTAGGAAGGCGCTGCATTTGAGCAGCCTCGGCTGGTTATTAATCAAGGCTTTTCAGTGAAGAGAACATCTCATCAAGGGCAGTTTTCCTCCCCAGCCCTATAGCAAAGCACCAAACAGACACCCAGAGAGATGTTTGCAGGTGAAGGGAAGAGCTCCCTCACATAATCTGGGTAATCATTTGGGGAATGTTTGTGGAAGAAACCCCTTCTGGGTAATATCAAATGATAAATTATGTGCCAATAACTTCCCCAGCACCGATCAGAAGGCATTTGGGAGACGAGCAGGAGACGGGGCCAGCCCTGACAGTGACAAATTGGAAGTGCCGGCAGACACGCCGCCCTTCCCAACGAGACGGTGAGGAAATGCCATGTGTCAGCATTTACAAATGAAACCTGCGAGCGGCTGCCGCAGCCAGACACAGCGCCCGACTGGAGAGATGAATTCCTCTGAGTCACCCTGCTTCACAGGCGGCTCTCTCCCAAATTAGGCTGGCAGCCATGGGCTCGTTCGCAGGGGGAAACGCGAAGAGCCACATTTGTCATGCACCGGTGTCCCCAGCTGGCAACAGGGCTCTTGCTTTAAACCCGTTGATGTCACTTTGAGAATCGCATCCTGACCGAGACCCTGACTCTGAGGAAGGGTTTGATGCTAAAGGACATAAAGAGATTTACTGCTAGAAAAGACTTCAAGCATAAAGCTCGGAACATTGCACCCATGAAAAGATAGCCCCAGATCCTGTCCCTGCCAAAGGATGGGGGCACTTCTCACTGCGGGAAAATTCAGGATTGTGATTAGACAAGGAAAAACAAGTAAAATCTGAGCAGTGCCTCTGTCAGGGACAAAGGCTGCTCCAAACGCACCTGCACTTGCCAGCAGAGCAGAAGGACCCTTGGCAAACCGCAGAGTGCTCCAGAAGCAGAGCTACCTCTGCCAGAGCACAATTCCGGAGCAAACAATAGCTCTTTGTATTGCTAAAACACACCAGATGGCTGCTGTTGTGAGGATCCAAGTTCGAGAGATGCACGAAGCTGCTGTAGAGGAGGAGCAGGGATGAGGAACAGAGCAGGGCAACCTCAGGCTCAGCCAGTGCTCAGGGTTGGAGCCATAAGGAGAAGGGCTGCAGAGATAACGTGGTGTAAAATTCATCCCTGGCTCGCTGAGCACCTTTGCAGGCAAGATCCTGCTCTGCCAAGACCTACCAATGTGTTCAAAGCCGGTGAATGTGGTTCACAGAGACCCAGGGAAGAAGCAGAGCCTAGAGGAGAGACTATTTACCAGGGTCCACGGGGAAATGCACCTCCTGTGTCGCACAAAAGCAGATGTGGAAGTAAATAGTAAAGGAAGAAAACTGGTGAAGGCTCATCCCATGCTTGCTACAGAGAAAAACCTCTCCTCGAGAAGCATGCTTTATGTGCTACCCCCTACAACGCTTACAGCCAAAGTTAGCAGGCTGAAGAGGGGAAAAAGCACCAAGCAGTGAGTCAGAGGAAGAGGTTTTGCCTATAGATGGTAGAAATGAGACACAGAGCCCATGAGATGTAAAGTGGAAACAGCCACCAGATGAGGTGACACGCAAGAGGCACAACAAGCCTCACCATGCCAGCTGTAAGGCAGGACAAGCATGGGAGCTGGCCTGAAGATCTCCACATTATGCAAGGCAAGACAGTAAAACTACAACAGCCCAGCCAAAACACTTGCATTCTGCAGCGCTGCTGTCATCGTCCCAGCGGGCACTAGAAACTGCAGAACAGCAGAGGAAACATACAGGCGGATATTTTGAGTAGTGGAAAACCAACAGTAATATCAGTTATCACCAGCTGAATTCATGAATCAAATGAGCCCAAAGCTGAAGTGAGTGGTTCCTGCGAAAGGCCAAACCAACATTCATGCTGAGACAGAGGGAGATCTGCACGGGGGTCATCAAGGGCATCACTGGAAGGGATGGAGCATCTTCTAAGCTCTGAAAGATGTGGGGTTGCGCCCTCTGACGTCCGGGACTGAAAGGGATGAAGGATGCCCGGGAGGAGAGGACAGGCGCACAAGTCCCAGACGCAGCAACAGAACAGAAACACACCATTTCCAACCTAAAACCAGTATCAGACCCGTGCGCAGGCAGGCGCCTGGGTTAGGGAAAGGGGCTGCTTGGGCAGTGGATGCTGCACTGCACCGGGACGGTGGGTACAATGGGTGCGGGAGCTCTGCCTGCTGCAAAGCACAGCAACATCCCCGGCAGCAGGGCTTGGAGGGCAGCCAGCGTGAGGCTGTGTTTCCACTCTCTCATACCTGGCACCCGGCTGAGCTCACCCAAAGCAGCCTGCAGAGAGTTTAACGCTTCCCTTGACTACCAAAACCCACGTGCAGGTTTGCACCCTCACACCGGGCCACTGCGAGCCAGCCCCAGCACCACTGTGCCCCTGTTCCTTATAACGACCCCCAGGTTATTCCAAGCAACAAAACGATGGTATTCCAATGGATTTGTGCCGTTTGCCCTGTCTGTGCTGTGGGCAGGACAGCAGTGGGGAGCCAGCAGTGCCGAGGGTGCCATGCTGCCAGATGCCACTGTGGTCATCACAGGGCAACACAATAAATCTCCTGCAAACCCTTGATTTCCACCTCAATTTCCACCCCCAAATCAGACACGCTGCAGCTTTTCCCAAGCTGAGCTCTCAGGACAGAGAGGGGGAAAAAACTCCTGGTGATTCATTTCTCAACCCAAAGCTGCGCCTTTTGGAGGAGCTCTCTTGCCAAGGCTTAACTAAAAATAAATAAATAATGAAATCTCTTTCATTAGTCAGCTCTCGTGGCTGGATCTGTAATAAGAAGGTAATAAACTTTCCATATGTCTCTGATAAACCAGACAGCTTAAGTTATGAGCACAAAAAGACATCCATTTTTAAAATGTCAGACTTTGCCATGTAACTCGGGCCAAGCACTTGCTCTTAACAAGACAGTGGAAGGAGCCTGATCCAAGTTGAGAGTCAAAATTGCTGGGGGCTCCTTTTAAAGCCCTTGCTCACCAGCAACATCCATGGCGAGTGTGCTCTGCTGGTGCTGATGGGTGGCTCTCCCTGCTCCCAAACTAGGGATCCATCCCACCACAGGCATGAGGTGTTGGTGATTCTGGCAGAGCATCCCCCAGATGGAGCGCAGCATCCCCAGGATGCCCATGGGCAGGAGCGTGCCCCAGGCTTGGCCACCCCTTGTTGTGACCACAGAAGTGTGCTGTGACAAAGAGACCTCGCGTTTCCATGGGTTGGACTCTGCCCTTCACCCTCCAGCCCCATGTGATTTAAATTCACTCATTGCAGGAAGAAGAGAAACTGTGACCTTTCAGGCTGACGCAAAGCTGAGCTCAGCTTTGATGAAACCCTGCATTTTAGCATGCACAAAGCCTGTTCTGCTCCTCTGTAAAAGGGCTCTTGAGAAGCACTGACACCCTCACGTGTGGCCCAAACTTACTCCAGCAGCCAGGCTCGCACACAGCTGCGGTGGGAGACTGTCACCTTCCACATTCCTGACACTGAGCCCTGTGAATGAGCTGTTGAAGGGACAGAGGCAAACCCTCACCCTGGCCCCTGAGCAATGGGTACCACAAGGGGTGCAGTAGAGATGCAGATTTGGACTGTGGGGTCTATCAGTCAGTCCAGGGTACAAGATCGATGCCCCATCCAAGCCATGGGACGGCAGGAGCTGGGTGAGAGCAGGCAGGAACCGTGACTTTATGTATTTTACACCCTGCCCTCCTTGCAGCTAGGCACAAAGCCAGACCTCACCCAGGGGGTGAATCTGAGCCCGATAGACCTCAAAGAGTGATGGTCTGTCAGCACTTTAATTACAAAGCAGTAGGCGAGAACAGCCCGCCTGATGTTCAGCAGGAAATTGAACTGCACAAGCACAGCAGACATATTCCTGCACGGCTCCCCTAGCAACTCTGGGAAAGTTTCCAAATTCCCGCACCATTAACATTTAAGGAATCGTCCCTGAACTCTAGTAGTTAAACAGTGAGGAGAAACAAGACACTGTAAATGGATTTGTTCGGTGTAGGTCAGTTACTGAAGGGGCTGTTTAAATCAGGCCTCGCTGTTTCACACTGACAGCAAAGGTCTGGCTCAAAGCACTTCATCATTTCAAGTTTTCCAACTATTTTTTTTCCTCTTCGACTGCTACCAGTTACAGCAGGGCCCTCCCTGCAGCACACAGCAAAGGTGAGGGCACACAGAGCCTCACAGGTGAAGGCTTCTGTTCATGTCTGCCCTGAGACCATGGTGATGGGCAGCCCACCAAGGCAAACGGCCCCTCTACCACGAGCTGGTGGTGGTCACATCCCAAATGCCCAGGGTGGGTTGGGTGAGTGACCATGGGGAACCACAGCAATCGGTGCCTGTGAGAAGGGGTTGAGAACATCAGTGCCTGGCACAGACAGCATGCAGGAGCCTTTGCTCCCAGCACACATCTGCAATCACAGCCCGCCTCTCCTCTGCTCCCCCTTATGCTGCACCAGAAGACGCCTTGATGCTCTGGGCAGGAAAAAACTGCTGTGATTTATTTCCCCACACGCATCAGCTTGACATCTTTATTGGTGTTTGCAGCAGGAACAGACCTCGGTGCAGGAGAGGGACTGCACGTACAGACCCTGACACGCAATTGTGCTTCTTCAATGCCCAGCACAGAGTGCTCTGGGGTCTCAGGATGCCCTTGAGCATCTCTCATTTGGAGTGAATCATTTCCTGGCTAACTCGCCATATGGCTGTGGCTGCCAGGATAACATCATACACAGGAGCACGCTATGCCTCAGGCTGGGGTTGGCAGCTACAGGGCAAGGCTTTCTCCTGTTTTATTTCTCTCAAGTGCCCATCTTACATTTGAGCTTGGTCTGAGGGCCCAACGCTCCAAGGGCGAGTAAGTGATGGTGGACATCGTCTCTTTTCAAACAAGTTGGAGCTCTCTGGCCTCAGAGTTTTACACTAGCACAGAAGACGAATAGTCTCTTCCCTATCCTCTTTTAGTCAGCCTGCCCAACACTACACAAAAGCTTAATTATAGCTATAAGCTCCTGATTCAGTGTTCTCAATCCCAGCTGGAAAACCAGTTTTCTGTCTCCACTATTGTCTTGCAAAGGCACTAAACCCATGGGTTTGGGCGTCTAAATCTAGGAATCTAATTATGTTTTTTAAGCCAGACATACACAAAATGCACCTGTATTGACAGACAGCACACTCTGAGCCTCCCAGTGCTGCAGCATGGTGGGAGAGGTGCACATCGGCCAGGAGAGCAAGCGAGGCAGCAGCACCCATCCTGCTCCTGTAATAGTCTGAGCCGGGCTCACTCCTATGCTGTGCCCGTTCACATGATGCTCACAGGGGTGATGTTTGTGAGGCTTTCCTGGTGCAAGCTGCCAGGAAGCACAACACTGCTGTGCCCAAAGCCATGCCACAGCAGAAAGACACAGCCTCTTATGAACAGAGAGTGCTTTCCATGCCCCCTGCCCCTTTCTAGAGCCAGCAAGCAAGAGGAAAGAGAAAAACACTGTCCAAAACACATCCCCTCCTCAGCTGAGCTGCCCTCCCCGTGCACCCAGCGGGATGCACGCACCCTCCCTGAGCATCAGGGAAAGAAGCACCCTAAGGGCAGTCCTCTACAGAGGAAAGTTACAGAAACAACTGAGAATTCACCAAACCCCAGTGAATCTGCACCTCATTGCACTGGGGACAGAGAGCACGTGGAAGGCATTTCAAGTGGTTTCAGACTCGCAGCACTGATCATTGCCACGCTGGCACAGCCACTGCCTGACCCCATCCCTGCAAATCTCTGTCATTGCTTAAATGTCAAGGGCATTTCTCCTGCTCTCCATCAGTCCTGTGGACACCCCCATCACACAGCCTCAGTGCCAAACCCAGCTCAGGTGATCACACACAGCTGGGAGTTATTGGGAAGGGAGCAGCTCCCCTCACTCCATATGGATACCAGGACCACCCAGAGCTTCAAAAGGCAGAGTCTGCGCCCAAAAGTCCGCATGCATCCCAATCCTTGTCCTGTGCCCAAGATACCGACAGCATCACAATGCAATGTACTGCAACAGGGGATTAACAGCCCAAGGAGAGGACAAGTTAACAGAGCAGATCCCTTGTCGGGACTCTCTTGCTACCACAAGGATCTGATCCCATTTGAGCCCTTCAGGCTAGCACCGTGCTAGCTGGCGATTCAGGAGTGTGTAATGAAATCAAAGCCAGCTCCAATTAGTTCTTCAGGAACCACTCCGTGTATGGAATACAGTGAGTTATGCTCCAGCTTAACCCCCCTGCCCCAGCTCCAAAAGGCAGGGAGATCATATTGGCAAAGGAAACCATCCCCCGGCATGGCTTGGGGCTCACAAGAACCAAACGTGTTTGTGCCAGCAGGCAGCTTCTGTGCTAAAGGTACCAGCGGCTGCTTCAGAAAAGCAGATTTGGAGACAGTACAAAGCACTTGTGTTCCTCTGCAGCACAAATGTTTGCTAGATGTGTAATTCTCTCCACTAACAGATCCAGGAGGGGGAAAAAAACCCTGGAAGGGCTTTTGTAGAGCCTCCCGGGACTTGGTTTCAAGCCTAATTGCCACTTACACATCTTTAATTTCAGGTGTTGACCTTGCAACTTGTCCTAAGGCAAACTGAGGGTGGAATGCAGAGACTGCTCCTCTCCCCAGCCCTGGAGGCTGCAGTGATTGCAGCGGTTTTCCCAGCTCCCTGGCCCTTCCCAGTGCCAGGGATGGAGCTGAGGCTGCCTCAACCTCTTCCCAGGGACCTGGACACACAGATGCTCACTTGGGCTGGGCTGTGGGCATTTATACTCCTGCATAAGGCCAGCAAGCTGCTCAGCCCTACACCAAGACCTGCGTAAATGGAGCCATAGGAGTGCCCCAAAACCCCTCCAAAGCAGCAGGAAACCCGGCTGGGGACGGAAGGAGGCTCCAAGGTTAACCCTGGATGGTCAATGAGCAAGCAGCCCTGCAGCAGCAAGGTAGACACAGCCCCAGAATGCACCCTGGCCAGCCCAAGCCTGCACGCACACAGCACTAATCACCTTTAGAACTACAGTCACACTTGCTGACACACGCACACACAACCCAGCACTCCTCCATTTACTGGTTTGTAATTCAACAAGTCAAAATTCACCTGGTCAATGATGCTGCAAGGAGAGCCCATCGCTCAGCCGCACTCATGGCACGCAGGCATGATGATGCCTTGGCATCAATCACCAGGCACAGGAGGAAGAACAGCGCTGGAGTATTGTTGTCCCAGGATTAATGCCTCTTGCTGGGAAAACAAACATCCCAGGCTTGCCTCAACATTCATTTCTGATAAACGATTTGACTTGGCTTTGACGCTCCTGTAGCAGCAGGAGACCATTATCCTGAGACAGTGTTTTATTCTATTGACATTATCTCTTAATTATAACGTGAGTGATATCAAAGAAAACAAGAGCCCACCAGTTCCTCAGGCAGAGTTACTGCAGTTTCTCCTGTCAGGGTATCTGGGAGAGCTTTTACTATGGCAGCTCCATCATCTGCTCAAGTCCAGCCTGTAATGGGCATATTGAGGAGGGGCAGGGTCCTTACCTGACCCCCTTCCATTGCAGCAAGTGGTTTGGGTTTCAGTGGGTTGGTTTTTGGGGGGAGTCTGTGGCATTTTGGGAGGTTTCATTTAAATTTCCAGAAGCAGGGAGCTTTTTAGAAAGACGGGAAGGTCGCTTGCATGTTTAAAAATGAGATGTTCAGCAAGATTCCGAGGGGATTTGGCATTTACTGTACCTCAGCATATAGTTCACATGCAGATTAAGTTTTCGGAAGGGATCCTAAACCTCATGCTTCAGGGACTATGTCAGTTGTGAACTATAGGCAGGAGACTGAGGGGGTGAGTTAAGCGCTCACCCTTGCTATTTTGGGGTTAGTTGCGTCGCTGGAAGCAGCGGGAGCAGGCAGAGCTCAGCCCATGCTCCGAGCAGCCGGGGCTGTGCTGTCAGCAGGTCTGATTGGCATTAATTGCTTGCAAGATTTTGTTTTGCAAAACCATTCTGCACGCAGAGAATAAACAAGACGGGGAACCAAAGCGCCCGCTCATCCTTAAATCCCTGCATCAGAGGGAGCGTGCCTGCCTCCCCCCCAAGAGCACCGCAGAGCAGCACATTGCTGCTCTTCAAAGGGGAAAATACCAGAGAACAGTGGTTTTAATACTTAAACCGAGCCAATTTCATTAACTTGCAAGAAAACGCGGCACAGCGTTTTGTACTGGGGTGAGCTTCCTCTACAGCAGGAGACAAAAGGGCAGGTCTGGTCACTCCCATCAACGGCAGGGCTGGTGCATGGGCGATAGGTGCCCGTGCAGCGTGGCGGGAGGGCTGGACCAGGAAAATCAGCTGTGACATGTTCAGCCGAGCGGGATCAGAGGGAGATGATGGGGCTCATCATGACATCTTCATTCCTACTCCGCAGCCTTAAGCCAAGGCGTCTTTGCTGGTTACAGACAGCGCCACAAGTCCCCTGTGTGCTATGGGACAGAGCAATTAGCGGTGCCCTAACAGCTCAGGTAGGGTCGGGCATCCCACAGCCATACATTAAGGAGGATCATGCTGGTAGGTAAGGGCATCCCTCAAATAACTAGGAGCTCCATCAGTGATGGGGTGGTGGGGACCAAGTCCCGCCTCGGCTTCACAGCAGCACTTCCTGCTCTCGTACTCAAACCATACCCCTTTCTCCATCAGTGCTTTGAAACCAGAGCATGAAGCTCTCCACAGGGAGCCTGTGTTGATTTGTTTCACGATTTCCATTAATTACCAGGTAAATGAGATCCCTGCACACTCATTGGGCACCTCGCCTCATCTGTTTGGGCTTTTGACAGCTGCTGGAGCAGCAAGTATGTTTCCATCACATGGTGCCTGGCAGGGCATCCTCTCCCTCGCTCTGACCTCCAGAATCATCCTATCTGCTTTATTTCAGCATCCTCCCCTGGAGTTTGTTCTCCACAGCTAAACCCCATTGTGCCACAGGCAGGGATGCTCCAAGCCCTTGAGGCTTCAATTAGCCAGGGAAAAGTGCCCTGGGGCTGGCTGCAGCTTTTGGGTGGATGCCACGCAGTGTGCTGAACGTAGCACCTGGCATAGGGCTTGCATCAGGCTGAGCTAATGCAGGAGGCACCAAACGAATCAATTGCTGCTGTGTTCAGCTTTCTGTGCTGAAACCTTTCCTGGAAAGACAATTAGCAGCACCTAGAGCCTGCTCCAGCTGCTCGTTTTGTCATTGAAGCCAGGCCACAGCAAAGCAATAGCCACCTTCAGGGGGAGGCAATGGGGAAGAGGGGAATGATCTTTGATTTACTACACAGGGAAGAGCCTGTAGCCTTGCTGCACATGGCTCATTGACTTAAAACCCTATTGCACAGCAGGGCCAAGGGGATGATGCAGGGATGCTGCCTGGGGCAGGGCTCCTGCTCTGTCTCGGGGGACTTCCAGTGATGGAAAGTAAATAGCATAGTGTGAAAGGTGCAGAAGATGCATGTGGCCATGTCTGCATTTAGCTACCTGGTTAATGGACGACTGAGGGAGGCCCTGGGGGATGCAGGCAGGGGTGAGCCAGGAGCATCCAGACCAAGGCACATGCGGGCAGCTGGAGGACAACAAAACCACCCTCAAACTGCATCCCTAGGGAGCTGGCCCTCAAGGAGAGCCCTCTACTTGAGCCCTGCATGGATACGCACCTCCCAGGCATGCTCCCATCCCATTGCCTGTGACAATCCCAGCCCTGCAAGCTGCGTTTCTGATTTCACAAGGATGGTTTCTCAGTGGGGAAGGGGGATGTTTCAGTTCAAATTAAGGGGTGGGACACGCTCATGCACCCGCTCATTTACAGCGGGTGACATGCCCCAGTGATTTACAGGCATGCAGAGGGCCTGCAACCCACTGTGGCTTTCAAGGATTACTTAACACAGGATGAAGTAGATCAAATGCAAACGGGTGGATGGTATGTGAGCTGCTCCGGCCAGGCAGGGCTGATAAACCCTCTGGCTTCTTTCACAAGGCTTTGAAATGGGGAAATGTAGCTTCAGATAATTTATTTGCTAAGGGCACTGGGGAGGGCAGGGGAGTATTTATGAGCTAAAGAAAATCCGCAGGTATGCCTCTGGGGATGCACCCACCGGGCACTGCTTAGGCAGGGAGGGGGAATGTGATCCCTGCTTTCAGCCCTGGCTGCTGGGAGAGGGAGCCACCTCCTCAGGAGCTGATCCGGAGCCCCACATCTATCCCCACCAGGGCATGGAGGATAATGCTGTGCACAGAGCATCTTTCAGAGAAGACGGAAGAGCAAACATGGGGCTGTATGGCAGCTTTCTGCTGACAGGCAGGGACTGGATCTCAGTGTCTGCCTTCCCATGGGGTCACACAAGCTAAATGGTTATCAGGGATGCAGATGAGACAGATCCCATAGGGCATCTCCACTATGCACATCTGGACCTGGAGCAGCCCTGCCAGAGTCCCACGAGTGAGGCGACTGAGTTACCAACACCAGGAACTGCTGTTTGCTAAAATAGTGCTCAAAAAAGAACTTCTCCTAATTGCCATTTATTTGTGTTGGCACTCGAGATGGTTTCACTGCCCCTCACGGCATTCAGAGCACTGGAAACGTGGTGCTCACAAGGGAGATAGGAAGAGGCAGGGGCTCAGCATCTTAATTGGGGGGTGCACTGTGAACCTGGCCAGCACCGACCTCCAGCCCCCAATGTTCCCATGGATCGGATCTGCTCCGGTTACTACACATGGCACCAAGCCAGAGACTTACTTGGAAAAGCAGAGGAAGTCTGCAGTGGGGAGGGGGGGAGAGGGTAATTCCTTGAAACGCTGTCTTTGGGGATGGGATCAGCAGTTGCTGAAAATTCCTTCCCTGGAAGCTCAGCTCCCTCCCCACAGCGGCTGCCAGCCCCGTGCAATGCCTCGTGCTCAGCACTGCATGCAGCAGGACACCGCAGCCCCATGGTTTGCACCTCCTGTCCATGGCACCAGCGGCTCAGCAGGCAATTTGCTACATGAACCAGTCCAGAAACTGGCTCAGATGGAAAAGGCAGAAAGCAGCTGGGCTTTGATTCTGTGTGTGGAGGGGGGGTTTAACAGAGCACTGCAGCCCCAAGCAAGGTTCTTAAGCCCAGAAATCCAGCTGGATACCCCAAGAAATGGTGCTCAACAACATCTGCAGTCACAGGGGTGAGCAGGGGAGGCAGAAAGGGAACCAGGCAGACAACCCCGGGGTGGCTATGGCCTGCTGAGGAGTGCCTCTACCTGAGGACAATGACCATGCGGGGCTGGCAAAGCCCTTGGTCCAGTATCAGGTGCTGGGAAAGGTCCCTGGCCTTAGAGCTGGAGCACCCACACCCTCTTCATCCTCCAGACTTTGCATGCATCCAAAGCATCCTCCTGTGCCATCAGCATCAAACCTGAAGCCAGCTCGTGTCTGGGAAACTCATGAACTTCCAAGAGGGGAAAATAATAAACTTTAAAAGAAATGATTATAGAATCCCTCTAGAATAGCATTGTGTGCCTGCGTCCTGACCCCCAGGATCCACGGGCAGAGGGATCAACCTTCGTCCTCCAGGGACTGATAGCACCATTTGGTATCAATTTTCCATCTGACTGCTCCTTTTTAGGAATTGTTTCTCTTGCTCCAGAAAACGAGTGCTCCCAGGGAGCCACTGAGCATAAGGAGCCCTGGCTCCATGCCGGCTGCACGTCACCACTCTGAGCCCTGCAGCCTCATCCCACATGGAAAACAGGGACTCAGTATGGGGCCATGGTCCGGTTTGCCCCAACAGAGCTAAGGCTGAACACATGAACTGCCATGGGAAGGTGATGGCAGGGTGACTCAGGGAGCCTTGTGCCTGCAGCAGTAAGGATGGAGCATCCCAAGGAGAGCTCTGTGTGATGGGGCTAAGGCTGTGGCTGTCACTGCCAGGACGCAGCAGCACCTCAGTAGGAGGAACTGTTCAAAACAAGGAGTACATTATGTTTTTTCCTTCCCTTTTTGAAGGGCAGGAGAGTTTCTGACAGCACTGGGTGGAGGAGCTTGTGCACACACAGGCTTTTATCCAGAAATGGTCCAGCCCTGACTCTGGTGACTAGCATGGCGATAAAATTAAGCTCCCATGTCCTCAGGAGCAGGAGGTAGAAGGACATTTAATCACACTCCTTAAATGAGGCATTGAGCGCTATAAAGTTTAATGCCAACGTCCAACACACACTTGGGAGCAGCCTTCACTGCCAAAGCCCAGCAACCCTTACCTGCTTCCTGCAATGATAACACATTCGACACAGGTCTCAACACATTGGGATGTGCAGAGGGTGCACCCATGGCACGGCTCACACTGGGGCGATGCCGGGCTTTCCCAGCACTGTCCCTCTGCGTGCTGCAAGGGAAGGGATGCAGGCAGAGCGCTCTGCAGCACGGGGCAGCTCTCGGGCAGGCTGGTCGGCAGCCAAGGCAGCAGATGGCTGCGCAGAGCTGTGCTGGCCAAGCACAGAGGGCAGCTCAGGGCCAGCGCTGCCGGGCACCGCTCGCGCCAGCGCTGCGGAGCGAACATCACTTTCTGCTCAGTGTCAGGCTGGGGAAGGGCTCAAACCAGGGCAGATCCCCATGCACACGCCATAGTGGGGGTTCAGGCTGAGCCCCCAGCTCACACACAGGACGGATGCTGGCTTAAGTTGCATGTGCCCATCACGCGCCCAAGTCCTGCATCACAATGCGACACAGCAGATATCACTGCCCAAAATAGGATTAAACCCAACCAGCACAGGCCAACCCTGCAGTGCCCAGGGATGTGCAAGCCATGCAGACTCACCTCCAAAACTCACATGAGCTCGTTGTCCTCCCCCCATCTATTTCCTCCTTTGTGGCCAAACACAAGAGAAACCAAGCGCCACAATTCACTTAATCTCCTCCCCACACCTCTTGCCTGGACTTTGGGCCCTGCAGCTCCACACAGGCAGCTGCATACGTGTAAAGCTTGGTCCCCTGTAGCTGCCAGGGAGAAAAACACTCCTTCATCCAGCATCACGATGCCATCCCTATAACTGCAACAGCATCCACCAAACACTGCTTTAGTTGCTTGCTTGGTTTTTGTGTTTTGGGTGCTTTTAAGCTCTGCTCCAGGAGATGCTCCTGCCCACAGCCTCCACAACAGCACTCACCCACCTTCATCACTGGAGGATTCCGTCACTGCTGTAGGAGTCCTGCACACAAGGGACCAGAGTCACAGCTTCTGTGTGCTCAGGAGCAGCCCTGGGTGCAGCCAGGAGGAGCAAAACAGAACAAAGGCTTCCCGAGGCTCAAACCCAGCAGTTTTAACCCAGCACAACCAGTGATGGGCACCTGGGAGCACTGGGACACAGGTGAAGGAGATAATACAGGGCTGGTGCAGGAGGGTCTGAGCCTTCTTCCCAGCCCTGCAGCAGCAGAGGATGGTTGGGCTGGGGTGCTGCAGGGAAGATGGGATAGGGCTGGAGCAGCCCTGAGGAGGACTTGGGGGTGTTTGTTAATGAAAAGCTCAGCTTGAGCAGGCAGCGTGTGCTTGCAGCCCAGAAACCAACCGTGTCCTGGGCTGCATCAACAGGAGCATGGGCAGAGAGAGACTTCTTACAAGGACAGGTAGTGACAGGGCAAGGGGGAATGCTGTAACCTGCCAGAGGGGAAATGGAGGTTAGACAGGAAGAAGCTCTTCCCTGGGAGGGTGCTGAGGCGCTGGCACAGGGTGCCCAGAGCAGCTGTGGCTGCCACATCCCTGGCAGTGTTCAAGGCCAGGTTGGACACAGGGGCTTGGAGCAACCTGCTCTAGTGGAAGGTGTCCCTGCCTGTGGCAGGGGTTAGAGCTGGATGAGCTATAAGGTCCCTTCCAACCCAAACCAGTCTGGGATGCTATGATTCAGTAGGAACAGCTCCCGTGCAGCATTTATACCCCATTAATAAAAGCGCCCTAACCCAGCGCTTGTGGGGATGGCTGCTACCCCTGGTGTGTTTTCCAGAGGAGCTGGTGGCAGCTCTGTCACAGTGGGGGAAAATAAAAGAGACATGGAGAATGTAAATGTCTTTAATGGGGTTGGTGCAGGGGAGGGCACAGAGGTGCTGTGCCGGCCCCTCTGCTGTGCCGTTTGTGACTCCAGGGGGGCTGACTGCATTTTGACAGCGTTTGTGCTGTACCAGCCCCAAACAACACGTACAAAGGCGAATGGAATTAGCAAGGAAGGGCGAGTTATGGCCAGGAGAGGACTTGGGGGTTACGAGAAACACTTTAGAATGAGCGGGAGACTTCACAAGCAGCCCACAAGGCGACTGAAGCGCAGGAGATGGAATTGGAGCGCTGCGAGCCGATGAATAACCGTATTGCAGCGCCGCCAGTGCTTGGGGCGGGGAGGAAGAGAACGGGCGAGCTGCGTCCGTCAGTGCAGCCCGGCAAGGAGGGGTCAGGGGAGAGACAAAGGCCCAGCATCCCGGGGGAAGGCTTCGTGATGCGCCGGGACCCCCTCAGCCCCGACCCCGCTGCAGCCCGGCGCGTCCGCGGCACCATGGCGCCCTCCGGTGGCCGCGACTCGACACTGCATCCCCCCTACATCCCACCGGAACCCCCCGGGCCCACCGCAACGGGCAGAACGGGGCTTAAAACAAGGGCTCCTGCAACAAAGGCAACGAACAGAGAAAGAAACAACCCGCCAAAGCCCACACTAGGAGCAACAATATTTTATTTGTTTTCACCTGTACAGCAGCAATTAGCACCAGCACATCATTAAAGCCTCAAGCAGGTGAGCCCAAGGATGGTTATCTTTGATCTACTGTTAAGCTTAGCTGAACGCTGCCCAGTCTTATCCGTGTTGATGGGTTGAGTGTCCCACAGCGCCTGGTATGAGGCTGTGCCTCTGACCTGCTCCCGCTTCACAACCGTGTGCTGAGGGTGTAGGTTGTGAGGCACGGTTTGCAGGGGGATCATTTGGGGCTCAAGGGCAGAGGGAGTTTATAGCTGTAGTTTAAGCATCACCTTCAGTGAGGACTCATGTCACAGCAATAATGCAGGTATGGCAATTCCCACTGTACCTGTGAGACACGCTTGGGGCATCTAGGCAAGTTCCCCTCAGACCAAGTTCTGGGCAGCTGCTACCCTCCATCCCCCTTCATGACCTGGGCTGTATCACAACTGTTCCCACAACCAGGCAGCCTAAGCCCAGCTGCAGGACATGGCCTGCAGAGAACGCACCAGCACAGGAACTGCTGGCATTGGGTTTAGCTCCTTGTGCTCCTCCTGCCCGGTAAGAGGGACAGAAGTGTAAGAGGAAAAGTATTTCTTACCCACTAGAAGGTTACAGAGCTGTCTTAGACAATTACAAGTTTCCAGACCATGACAGCTTCCACACCACACACTGTGCAACAAGTTCTCTGCTCCAAGAGGGACCAGAGACTCCCTGCACTATTCCCTCCTTGCCAGAGGCACCAGCACTGGCCCCTTGGGTCTTCCCAAGGGTTATCCCAGCTCCTGGTTGGAAGCAGGTAAGGCAGGAGTGGTAGACAACTACTGATCGGTAGCTAGCCAAGAATATCCTTGGGCTTTGGGCTTCTTTCCCACTGAAGAGTGACCCCAGCCCACCCACCTCCAGCTAACATCCAGCCCCAGATCCCCCAAGACATCACTTCAGAAGTCTGCAGCATTTTAATCAACACCTATGGCCATCATTACTTTCATGATGCCACATAGCTTCGTCCATCTCAAAAGCACAAATACCTTTGTTAATGATCAAGGATATCTGTTAAAGGTCAAGCTTCTGCCTGCTCCCTTCCCATGTGCAGGCAGCATGGCCAGAGCAATGCAGTGACCACTCAGCACCAATGGTGACTGACAGGTCAGATGGACCAGAGGTTTTGGCAAGGTTCATCTCACACAGCCATCTAAAGCAAGGACAGGCCAAGTGAAAGAGCTGTGGGCTGGAACTGTTGGAACACAAGGTCATGGCACAGAACTGGGGTTTTAGAAGTCACCACTGTACTCTCCAACACATGCAAAGGCTGGAGCAACCCCAAGCAGGCTCCAGGTACCCTGGGAAGAGCCATCACCGAAGTGACAGCACCCAGAGTTGATCTGTGGCGTAGTCCAGTCACATCAAGTGGCAATAAAACCATAAGTGGCATCAGGATAGCAAGCCCCATCCACATGAGATGAATGGTGGCTTTTAAGACCATCACTAAATCCCATCAGTGCTACATATACAAACCTCATTTATTTAAAAGGCTCCCATTAAAGTACCTTTTATTCCTAGCAACAGCCAGTTTTAAATTGCAAAATAATTCTTGGATCAGTCAACAACTGTCTTCATTCCCAAAGGAAGAGAGGGGCTGCAGCAAAGGCCAGCCCCTTGGGGACAAGGATTCTTGGACACTGTACTGAGTGTCTGGATGACATCTCCAGTGCCCCGGTGTGGGAGTGCTGGTGCAGCAGTGGTATCTTGTGCCTTTGCCACGGTGTGCAGGGTCTCCACTGAGTTGCTCAGGATGACTTCGCTTTGGAGAACTCTCAGGATCCACAGCAGGTCTCACCCAGCATGGACATGTCCCAGTGGGAAACGTGCCAGGGCTCAGGCTTCAGCATCGTCCTGGCTCAGCGCAGCAGAGTCGTGTAGGAGAGGTGTTGTCTCAGAGGGGGATGGTTTGCTCTGTGTGGTGGGGTGATGTGGGGGTCTCTGCAGAGGAGAGGACAGCAGTTACAGCCATGCACACGGTGGTGGCACCACAGTCAGACCACACCCCCACTTATAACACACGCACCCCAAACCTTTTGGACTTTCACATGGCCAAGAACCCCTTTCTGAAAGCTTCTGATGATTTTCTGTACCACCTCCCTAACATAATAAAGCTATTTCCATTCCTACACTTGTAACAACCCCCCAAATGCCCAACCTGAAGAGCTGTGTCACATGTGGGCCTATTGCTGAGTTAGACAGCGGAACCCTGGGAGCAAGGAAGACATACCCTTAGTGGAAGAGGATGAGGCCAAAGAATGCTTAAGCAACCCAGACACACATAAATCCATGAACCCTGATGGGAGGCACCCACGAGAGCTGAGGGAGCGAGCTAATCTCACAGTAAGGCCATTCCGCACAATCTTTGACAAATCCTGGCAACTGGGAGAGGCGTCCAAATCCTGAAGTAAAGCAAGCGTCACTGCAATCTTGAAGCTCAAGAAGGAAGACCTCAGGAACTGAAAGCCAGTCAGCCTCCCTCCAATCCTTGGCAGGGTGATGGAGCAGCTACTACTGTGCTTGACCAACCTGATAAACTTCCATGATTAAACAAATGGCTTGATAGACGAGGGGAGAGCTGGGGATATTGTCTACTTGCATTTGAGTAAGGCTTTCAACACTGTCTCCAATAAGAACCTTGTACAGAATCCCCAAAGTAGGGGCAGGTGGTGAGCTGGACTGAAACCTGGCTGAAGGGACAAGCTTAGAGCATCATGAGAAGTGTGACTGTAACTAGCAGTGTACATGAGGGGTCAATACCATCTCCAACTCTGTTTTACATCTTTATTAATGACGTGTATGTTTGCTGATGACACAAAATGGGGAAGAGGAGGTGATACACCAGAAGATCATACTGCCCTCCAGAGGAACATCTCAGGCTGGAGAAACGGGCTGAATGAACCTCATGAGGTTCAACAGGAGGATGTGCAAGGTCTTGCACCTGGGGAAGAACAAACCCATGCCCCATTACATGGTAAGGGTCACCCACCACTTAGGCAGTTTGGCAGAAAAGGACTCAAGGATCTCGGTGAACACCAAGTTGAACATGAATGAAGAACAGTATCCCACAAAGCAAAGGCAGCTAACCATACCCTAGGCTGCATTAGGAGTGATACCAGCAGGTCAAGAGAGGTGATCCTTCCCCTCTACTCATCACTGGTGAAGCCACACAAGGAGCATTGTGTCCAGTTCTGGGCTTTCCAGGACAAGAGAGATGGAGCTACTGGAAGAAGCAAAGGGCCACTAAACTGACTAAGGGACTGGAGCAGGGGGTTTGGAACTGGATGATCTTAAGGTCCTTTCCAACCCTAGCTATTCTATGATTCTATGTGTGCAAAGGCCAAGAGAGCTGGTGCTGATTAGCCTGGAGAAGGTTCATGGGGGTATTACCAATGTGTGTAAATATACAAATGGAGGGTGTAAATACACAGCCAGGCTCTTCACAGTGGTTTCCAGAGGACAGGACAAGAGCCACTAGGCACAAACTTAAACACAAGTTCCACCTGAACATTTAGGAACAGGCTTTGGTTTTTCTCACTGTGAAAACTGGAATAAGTTGCCCAGAGTAGTTGGGGAACCTCCATCCTTGGAGATCCTAAGAGACATCTGGACACGACCCTGGGCAATCAGCTCTAGGCTGCCCTGCTTGAGCAGAGCTGATGGACTAGATGACCTTCAGAGGTCCCTTCCAACCTCACCAATTCAGTTACTTTGTGATCCTGTAATACAAACCCAGATTTTTTAATACATCCGAAATCCCCTCTTGAAAGCCTTTCCATGGAGGCTCCCCCTATGTCCCGGAGGGGAGTGACACCCACCAAGTGACTACCTCTGTTACCCCATGAGTTTTTGCCCATTCCAAAACTTACCTCTGGATCTGAAACACTCAGAGTGGGAAGAAATAGGCAAGAAAAGTGTTTCCTCACACCAGTCCTACTTTTCACCCTAATCCCTGCTGATATTATTAGGGCTGCATATTAGGTACACCCCAGGAGAAACAATAAAAGCATGTGCTTGCAGCCCAGTTAAGTATTAAGACGTCTAAATTGGACTGAATAAAGCCATGAGGCACCATTTATATCCAAACTTGATAAGAGGGCTTGTCTGGTAGATGTGGACAGTAAACACTGCTGTTTGATTGGCTTTAAGCAAAGTTTAATCAAATCAGGACGAGACAAAAGTGTGTTACCTTGACTGGGTACCCACCTACAATCTGGCTTCCCTCAACACCGTCCCCTTAACCGGAGGCAGCTTTTTGGCAGAGGTGGCCTGGTTGGCCTTATTACTGTCTGAGTTCTTTTTATTGCTACTCCAAAATAGAGAGCATTTTTCCTAGAAGACAATCAGGCTCGTTTATGGTGCACTTGGACAAGAATTCCACGAGGGTTCCAATTTGAGGAGGCGATTTTCAAATCATTGTTTAACTAGAATCTAGTTATTAATGAAGATTTCAAAATCTAGGTTAAACTAAGTCCTATTTTAGATTTTGGGCAGTGTCAAGCCAGTTTTAAATGGTCCATTTGCCTTTCAAATCCATCACCACAAAGGCTTTAGGCCATGTTCGCTACAGTGCTGCATCTGGGCATGTTTTATACCTGCAGAGCTTCACACATTGTTTAGAACTGCAGGTCCAACGGATGCATTTCAAACTGGCTCCACTGTCAGCTAGGCTAAGATTTAAGTGTTTCGTAGCACCTCATCTGGACTGGGTTTAGAGCACATTGCTACCTCCAGAAGCCAGAGGCACACAGGACACTCCAGGAAGGAGCTGGGATCAGGAAGACCTTTGTGCTGGCAGACACATGAAGCTGTGGTCAATGCCCCCACTCAGTGCCCCCTCACCTGTGTCTTCAAGAGGGAGGACTGTGCATGATTAAGCAATCATCAGCAAAGATCAGCAACACTTCAATCAAATGAGGAACACACCTTGGCTGCAAATTGCTGTCTTCCAGTTTACAAGCTCTTATCTATTCATTAGACATGAGACTTTCATGTGTTGTTGCACAGCTTGCTTAGATTTATAAGGTCATCAAGTCTGTCATTCATCACTTTCAGGTAGTCAGGCACTTCCTGCAGCTGATTTTCAGTTCTAGCACTTCACCACAGCTCTGGCTGAGCACCCAAATACAGCAGGCTTACGCCTGGGTTTGGGGTAATTCACAGATACTCAGTTGACTTGAACAGATTTACAATCCAGCTTTTCTTCCTGACCCTTCCTGGCACAGTTAAGGCTCTTTGGTGGCAGGAATTAAGACTTGCATAAAGCAGGGGAAGGAAATACCAGCCCAGGGCTGCATAAGGTCTTAGAAATAATGCCAGCAAATAGACATTTTTCAGATATGCTGGTGCTATGCAACAGAGTGAAGTCCGCTTGCCAACAAGCACTTGCAGCACTGAAGCAGAGAGGTTCAGCACACAAAGCCTGACCGCCTCAGGAGCACAGCAAGGGTTTAACGCTGAGCCCTCGGCCCTAGCATTACTCCCACTCTGCAGGGAGGTGTGTGGAAGAACAAGGGGATTTGGGATCATGTGCTTAAGTCAATTAAGCAGTTGTAGGCTTGGTTAAAATCCTATTACCTGATACTTTGAGAACCCTGGCACTGTTTAAAGTGGGTTTGTACTAGTGTTTCAGTTAGAGGAGGTTAAGCAAAAGCAGCCCCTCACACGTGCTCTCCCCTTGGCCCGCTTTCATACGAAGCATTATCTTTTTATCCCCACAAGTAGCTTCACTTCTGTAACTTTAAAGCCAGCTCAAGACACTTGGTTGCAGTGGAAAAGTAAACAAGCTTGCTTTGAAGCAGGTAAGGGTAGGGAGCTAGATCTCTACTTCAAGAGATAAAGCTTTTAGAAAGCTTAGTGTTATCAGATGAATGTTTGGGAGCTGAATCTCCATCACATGTTTTAGCTGGTTTATATTCTGTCCTTACAGCTCAGAGCTATTTGGAGTAGTCTGCTTGCAAACCAAGTGAGTTCCAAGGAAAGACAGAGCACAGTCAGGGCTGAGAAGCAGTCACAGTGTCTGTGCCTCTCCTGCAAGAACACAGCAACTGTGTTTCATTAGGGAACAAGCTGTGCTCAAGTAGCTCCGTCCCCTCGAGAAGGCTTTATTCAGATTAGAAAACTGTTGGGGCCCTGCAGATACGCACAGATCTGTGCAATGGCACAGACCTACTGCTTTCTATGGAGACTGGGTTGATGAGCAAGCTTTGTTCTTCCATTAACTGGATGAGCTGAGAACTACCTCCTCCTACAGGAACCCATTTTCATCGCTGCTGCGCACTGAGAAAGCCAGAAATGCTTTCATATTATCTATTTGCAGCCCAGTTTCTAGACAGCTGAGGAAGTCCTGCTGCTACATGTTGGCATCTGGCACCATTAGGTCACTGCTCGTGGCATCAGCCAATGTTTCCTCAGGAGTGTTAGATTGTCAGCCCAATCTACATCATCTGATTAAGTCTGATTGGACTTACAGCATTTCCCATTAGACATCTGCAGGTTCTTACCTGACTCATTGCCATGAGTACAGCTGCTGAGATAATGAGCGGGATGCTCAGACCAAGGCAGATATACTGCAGGTAGTCCAGCAGCGATGGGATCAGCACCAGGTTGGTGTAAAACTGCTTTAGGACCGAGCCTTCGATGGATCCACTCTGCTCAAAGAATCAGAGCTGTCAGTGGCATTTCCCTCCCACCCAAGGCTGAGACAAACAAGCTGCACAACTGCCCTCCTAGCACAGATTAGGGAATTCAAGCAAGATTCAGACTAGAGGCTTTTACTAAACAGTTGGAGTCAGCCAGGCATGCACACAGCTGGAGACTGCACTCCCAGCCCCACATTAGCATGGGGATGCTGGCAGCTCTGTTGTGGGCCCTATTTAACCCCACATCTAGGGCAGAGCCAGAGATTTACCAACTATAGTGCAGGGTTTGTTCAGCTCAGAGGGATTAATGGCACAGCCAAGTATTATAAAGCCTTCTGTTGGTGCTTAATTAGTCTGTCTGACTTAAAGCTTTATCCAAAGTGGAGTTTCCCCAGCACTGGGTGATGTATAAGCAGTTCCCCCTCCCACAGGAGAGGCTCTTCTGGATCAGGTCAAGAAAGGCAACTCACCTCTGCAAACCACAGCAGCGGCAGGACCACTGGCTTAATCCTCCCTGTTTGACTGGGGGAAGAAAAAAACCACACACTTAGATTTCTGGTTGATCAGGCCACAATTAGAGCCATAATTCTTCCTAAAGAGCTGGGTCTGACAGACTGATAATGGCCAGGAAACAGCGTAAGGAAGTAGCAATTCCTGCTGCTTCAGTGAGCTGCTCCCCCCTTAAGGGACCAGGTCCAACTTGGCCCTCTTACACAAGTGCAGAACTTATGCTTCTATTTGTGCTTAGCAGTAAGTGCCATTCCAAATCTGGGCTCCAGGGACATGAACTCAATGAACTGGAATGCTAAACTTCACATGGCTGCAAGTCATCTTGGTCACCTGCACGGTACGAGAGGGTGCAAGCTCACAGCACTGGGGCTGTCTGCTGGTGCATGCCCTACAGCAAGTCAAAGCAGCAAGAGCCATTCTGTTATCTATCAGAGCTGAAAGTGCCTTTTTGGACACAGGCTACAACTGTCAACCCAGTAGACAAAGCATGTTTTGCCTCTTCATGTTGGATGTGACACCTGAGCAGCAGCAGAGCACCGGTGAACCACTCCTGCACCTCCCCAGGAGGAGCCATCCACATGCTGCACTGCTAAAGCATGTTAGTTTGAGGTCACTGTGATCACTGGCATTTCACCACATGAGCCAGCTGGCTTCCGCAACTGTGACAACTGGTAATGTTGAAGCTATTTCATCTCTGGGCAGAGTAAACTCTGCTCAAGGGAGATGGACATTTCTAAAAGGTGACTACTTACATTATACCAGACACCTGCTTTATGTACAGGTTCAGCTGGAGCTTGATGGAGCAATTCATGGGGATGCCAGTCAACTGCAGAGAAAGAGACCAACCAGTTAATCAGTAAAGCCAACATCTGCCTGGAGAGCTTTGCAGAAGAACAACCCTTTGCTTCCCATCCTAGCTGCTCTGGATTGGAACATCCAGAGCTCTATTGCAGTCACCACACACAGGACCAGGAGGTTTCCACCCAAGCACAAGCATCAGCCAGCCAGGCACCAGTGTCCAGGCTCTGGGGATGGCTGCTAACAAGAACAGCACTGTCCCCACAGCAGTTTGCAGTTTGTTCCCTTCACTTGAAGGGTCACCAGCCAGTGAGACTGTTGCAGCACCTCCCTTGGGGTGGTCTGAAGGCACAAAGTTAAGCTGGACACACACGGCTGCTGAAGAAGGCAGCAGGCAGTCAGCAGGCAAACAGCATCAAGGGAGGTGTTGTGTGACTCAGGGCTTGTGGGGCTCAGCATAAGCAAGTTCAAATTACCAAGCAGTGCATGTAACCTGTAAGTGACCCCCTACACAGGATGCTTTAATAGCAACTCCAGTGTTTTCTGAAGCCTGAAAAGCCTCGTCTGTTGTCCATCCTACCACCAGCAGGATAGAAATGCATCAATGCAAAAGATCTGTGCATACGGGAAAGAACGAAATGTTTCCCATAATGAAGAACAGACAGCACTGTCCACCACCATCCGAAAACCATGAAAACACCCCACTTCAAAGCTGGTCTTGATGATACCCATTAAGGCATTGGTTTCTCATGACACTGCAGTTTTGCAACACATTAAGGGCAGAGAGTTTTTGCTGGATTGCCGTTTGCACTCAGCAGACTGCAGCTAGATAAGAATACAGTTAAGTGTACAGTTATCAGTAGATGTTTGATACTGTAATAAACTTAATTAGATTTCCATAACTGCGATAAGAAAAGCAGAGAGAACCCAATGCCTAGATAAGCAGCACAGCTCACCTTGCCTCAAGAGGGGAATTTGTTTCTTGCTTGGACAAACATCACAATGTTTGGAAGGTCTGACCATGTGCCACACACACCATGGGTGGAAGATCCCAAAGTCCTCTCCCTGTCAGCAACTGGGACAACAAGAGCTCAGGACATCCCCACTCATCACCAATGGAGCAGTAACTTCACCCTTACTATAGATATGTGAGAAGTGCAACACAGCAGCAGTGCAGTGCCAAAGCAGTCAGTCAAATGGGCAGGTTGAGAGCCTGGAAGAAGCCAGCCCAAACCAGTGGTGACAGCTTCAGCTGCAGCATGGTCTCAGGCTTTCCTAGTTAGTTCTCGTCTCAGATCTGGAGCATAATTGGGCTGCTGCTAGATACACCTCCTGGTGTTATAGACCTGAGTCAGTGGAAAGAACTTGACTGTGCTTACCAAAACAATTATGCTTATAATTGGTTCTGCAATTCTCTACAAGCCAGGCTAATTATCCCATTAGTTTATGGCTGTGACATTTTTTATCTGCACTTGTCCTCACCAGTCTTTGCACTATGGAACCTGCTCAAATCAGTGCCACGGGAGCAGAGCAAGGCTACCGCGGAGTCAGCGGCCGGCTCCCCACTCAGCCCAGCAGGACCCCTGGGGCACAGCGAGGCTCCTCCATGGGTGAGGACCCCGGCAGGCTCACGCTCACACACTCACTGGGTGCACATCGAGGAAGAGCCCATGCTGGTCCTTGTTGGGGTGCAGGCCTTCGACAGCGTCCAACAGGGATGGGTCGGCATTGTAGAAGTGAGGATGTGAAATGAACATGGGTGCATCTGGATGAGAGCAAAGACACCTTAAGTTCATCCAAACCCACCCGAGACGTTTTGTTGTGATTTTTAAGCTATTGGAGCACTTGTTCTGAACAGGCTTGTATACTTTTCTCCTCCCGACCAGAAAGCTTCTTCCCTCCCCTCCCTGCAGCTCTGAGAGGGTAAAGACCTAGTGCTTAAGCCACGCTCTCCCACCTATGCACCACACAACGCTGTGGCAACTGGCTGTACCCAGACACAGGCTGGGGCACGAAGTCTGAATTCTCACACTCCTGCATAACCTGCACTCAGTGTCCCAAGTTAACATTTAATTTGGCAGTTACACAGCCTGCCTCTTTCCACCTATGCTCCTCTGCCTACTCCCTCCACAGCCCAGGGGACATAAAACTCCCACCATGTCCTTAGGCATTCCCACAAGCACCAGGCTATCATAGGACCACGGAGACCAAGAGGACTTTGGGCACAAGGATTTTCCCTCTGTCCCTCCTTGCTAAGATGCCTGCTGGTGAGAATGCCATGCACAAGACCCCAGCACTCTGGTAGATAACAGAGCTGGTTTTCCAGATAGCCAAGCTCATATCACATCCCCACAGTTAAACACTGGTACAGCAGGGAGAGCCTGAGGAGGAAAGGACTTACTTAGCCTACAGGAACTGACGTTCTGGATGCCAGACTGCATGCAGGGGCAGAAGCCTTCATTGGGTGGATAGTCAGTGCCATTGGCAAAGAGAGTTTTTGGTGCCACGAAGCGATAGGTGGGCACACCCTGAAACTTCCCAGACTTCTCGTACACCAGTCTCATGGATCTGGAAGGGTTTCATTGGAGAAGGATCAGGATTAGACAACAGGTTCCCAGCCCAGAACTGGGCTCTTATCTTTGCTGGATAAGATGCAGTTGCAATGTAACTTAGACTTTGAGATCAAGATAAACACTCAGAGCAGTGCTTTGAATGGGGAACGAGTATTTAAGCCATTTGCTTTCCATGTTTTAGACACAGATAAAGGGTTGGTCAGAACTAGCTATGGACATAAAACACAGTTTACAAGTCAGTTTGTATGTCCAGGTGAGATTAGTTTAAAGGTATATAGTAACCCCCAGGGCTGCTCTCCACGAGATAATACCCTCTTTGTGCAAGCCGTGGCTCCGAGGTGCTCAGGGAACACGCACAGGGGATGGACATTGGCTAGATCTCTTTCGCAGCACAACTTCAGTACAGAGGCTGTCAGGGGAGTGGAAGTTTTTACTACATTATGCAGCAAGACTCTTGATACAACAGGCTGTGACGTTATGCTGCATTACTGCTACCAGCTGTGAGGATAAGATGCAACTTTCCAGGAGGGAGGTTTGCTCCTTTCACACTCAAGCAAGGCTCACAGGGATGCAGACAGCCTGGGCAGGGGGATGCTTGTTCCTACAGACACCTTCTGACACCAGAACTAAGGATGTGGGATTAAGGGCATGTTCAGCAGTTACATGGATGACTCTAGGCTATGCTCACCTTCCAGCAAGGAGGCAGAGGCTGCTGCAGCACATCAGCAGGGTAAAGCCTTGCCTAACTTGCAAGGACATGCAGGTAGTTGCATATCAGCATCAGCTGCACTTAATGCACAAATAGCATAGATGTGCCCTGCAGCAAGGCAGAGGTGCTCTTAGTCTATTAACTGATCTTTGTGACTCCTTCCACTCCAGCCAGGCTAGCAGAGTGGCAGTGGGGAGACGTGGGGAGAAAAGGCAGCAGAGCCATTGCCCCCACAACACTGTCAGGCAGGAACCTCCTGTGCTAACAAGAAACCGAGTATGGGTTTGTCCTCTTCACTGGATGCCTTGCCAAAAAACAGGCATCTGTACTTAAACTTTGATTACCGGTAAACTTCCCTGTAAGTTATTGGCTCCAGTGTCATTTTGGTATTTGCTGATGCCCCTTATGTAGAGGAATTCCTGCACTAATACTTGGCTCAGCTGACGTTGCTTGTTTGAAGAGGTCATTGTTCTCTATTCAACAAGAGCACTTGCTGGTTTTGCAGCACTATCTACAAAGCCTGAATTAGCATTATCTTTTCCAAGCTGGGGACAGGTTTGTGCCACCTCCTGTCTCCCCTCCTTCCAGCCTCAAGGAATTTCCACTCAGGCAGGCTCTGCAGGGTACTTTAACCCCTGTGTGATCAGCTAAGTCAGGGTGCCTTTACACAGGACAGATGCACAGCAGCGCTGGAACAAAGTGGCAAAAAAGGGAAGAAAAAGCAGCATCACAGCAACAGGGGCACAACACCCCCACCCCCACCCCAAATCACTTTGGCAACCATTTAGTCAGCTGAAACAGTTCTGCAAATGGTTATAGCTGCATTTCCTTGTGACAACTCTTACTTCTCCCTCTCACCTCCCACGTCTTATCTAGACAGGTTATTTTCTACTGATTCAACATAAGCAAGTTTTACTTCTCCAGTGATCTGGGAGGTATTTATGAATAGCACAAGATACTGCTAATTAGACAACTACGCTGTTTGCAAAGCTCAGATACTGCAACACGGAACCGTGGCTGAACTTTAACTACAGAAAGGAGCCCTGAGCCCTCTGCGTCACTGCACAGGTAGGCCACGTGCACAGGATGAACACTGCATCTCTTGCACAGGGACACGCTGGCCTCACCTGCAGGCATCCGGGCTGTAGAAATCCAGCGATGTTGGGGACATGAATGGTGGCCACATCTCTCCTGCTGTCCCATTGATCATGTTGCATCCATGGCTCCGCCAGTAATTCACCTACAGGACACAGGTAGGGAGAAGAACTCAGAATAAGGAGAGAGTTGGCTTCCAGGCTTGCGTGGGACATCCACCAGTCCACACTGCTTCCAGAGCAGCTTGAGGTCACAACACTGAAGAACTTCCAAGATCTTTCCCACTCAAACATCTGCCCAATTAGTAGAAAAATAGGACAAAATCCACCAGTCTCAAGTGCTCCCACAGTGATTGGTCTGTAGATTCAGCTGATTTTAGGAGTGGAATCCCAGAAGGGAAGAATAAGCACTCCTTTATCAAGCAAAGGAACCCCTTAAACACAGCCCATGGGATCCTGGGACTTCAACTTTAGAAGCAACCAGCTCCAACAGGATTCCAAGGGAATCCAAGGCACACAGATGGTGAGCCGAACTTAATCCTTCATGTAAGCCTCTTGCTACATAGAACAAGAGCTACCTTCTGCCTATTTGCCAGAAGTTGCAGCAGTTGAAGTCCTGTAGAAGCTTGCCTTCAAACCTAAGACCCAGAGACACAGCAGCACCGAAAGCTTCCAGTTTATCATGCTTTAGATCAGGCATTGTCCCCGTACTACAGGTTTACTGCTTGACACTTACCTCCTTTAACCCATTCCATGAATCCACCATGTGAACTTCACTGATGTTCTTCATGCCCGTGTTCACTGTGAACAGTCCTGAATTGGAGTTGTTGAACTGCAGAGAAGAGAGATTAACGTTTAATCCATTATACACAACAAAACTGCAGTATGTTACTGACTTTGCATGCTTCCTCAGCTCTAGGGGTGCTCCACAGACTGTAAGCAACAGCTTCAAACACCAGCATTTCTGCCCAGGGATTGAATTAAGGCAGCCTGACACAACCATCAGCTACACATGGCTGCTCCAAACACTTTGTGAGGGGATTGAGCACTTGGGCTACCCCTAAGACCAGCATTGCTGTGATTTCAGTGTTCCCAACCAGCAGTTTACTCACCTCTGCAAACAGGCCAAATTTTCCCTTGAAAGGGATCATGCCAGGAACAATCGCATTTATTGCATCTATAAGAGGGTCTTCATAGCCCCACATGATCTCCCCCACCGTCCGGTTCATGAACGCCTCCTGTTTCAGGCCAGCCAGGGCTCCACTCAGTAAAATCTTCACAAAGGTTGGCAAGTTTTCCATCATTACAGCTGCTCCCTGGGAAAGAAACAGACCTGAGATGAGAGGCCCATCTTTTCCTCTTCTTTGAGAGGAAGCAATGCATCTTTGGTGCTCAGCAAGGTCCTTTGACAACATCAATCTACATCCCTCAAAAAGTCCTTTGGACAAACCGAGGCTTACCATTTACCCCCAGTTTTGGAACAAAGCAATTGAGGGCTCACAGGCTTCCTTTCCCCTGAGGACGCTCAGGCAAGGTTGCAGATTCGAGCCCAGCTGCTTTGCCAGCCCCACTGCACACTCTGATTTTGGAAGGGTAGCAGCCCAACGCAACAATCAGCACCCAGAAAGCTGAAAATTGCATGTTATAAGCTTAATCACTTAATTGCTTTATTAGCCTTGAGCCCTAAATGAAAGTGAGCTCTGAGTTAGTAGTGAGCATCATCGCCCTTCCCTCAAGCTCAGAAGATGGTAACAATCCATGGAGCAAATTCTTACCATCATCAAAATGTTTGGCACAACGATGTAGTCGTCTTCACGGCCATTGGACAGCTCTGGCTGGAAGAAGAGTTTCCGATATTCCAGGAAGGAGACAGTGTCATTGTCATGGAATGTGATATTTGTCTTATACCTGAACTCTCTGCAAAGAGATGGGAGAGATCATGGGAACCATCCCCACAGGCAGTACCCCTGCAAAGCCCGTGAGTAAGGAGGGGCTGCACAGGCCCAGGCTTGCTTCTGAACAACAAGAAGGAGACCAAACCCCATCAAGAAGCCAAAGGACAGCAGGGGAGGCAGCATCCCAGGGATTGGGTGGTATCAACCTCACAGCCCAACCAGGGTTAGGGTCTAGCAGGAGGAGATGGCAGCCTGGGAGCAAAGCATCCCTGACAGAATGCATTCTGTAGCAAAGCACAGAGTGTTTCTTCACCACTCAAAACCCAGATGATGAGAAGTTTCAGACAAAGGCTGAAATCCTCAGTTACTGCACCTACAGTCACTGAAAAGCCCAGCCATATCAGGGAAATGCCCAGGGAAGCAAGCCTACACCAACATCCATGTCTAAATAACTTCCAGAACAGAAGATGACCAAACTAGAAGCCATGAGACCCAGCAATGAGCCCACACTGATTTGCCCCAGATGCCCCTGATGGTTCCCAGGTTCAGGGCAGCTTGACCTCAGGACTTCAGGTAGTACCACCTCCTGCACACTGCCCAGCACTGCCCCCATTCAGTCCATGCTATAGGGGCACCTCAGTCTCACGGAGGCCACAGTAGCACGACGCTCTCCCCAACACTTGCGAGCCTGTTACAGCTCCCAACAAAGGTCCTCTATTGTGGAGCCTCTGCTTTATAGCACGCATTAGGGAAGGGCACTAATCTCCCCCAGCGGGAACACAAGGGCACTAATAAGCTTTGCCCCTTTGTTTATTCTTATTTACAGTGAGGGAAGCCTTTTTCCCAAGCCAAGTGACTGATGAAATCACAACATAGAGAATCCACATGATGTTATGGTGTGACCTGGCAAGCCCAAAGGAAAAAAGGGCCAACATACTGCCAGGTTTCCCCCAGTGCACTGAAACAGCTCTGGATTAAACCAGTAATCTTTCTGCCTAAGCTTGCTTAGGCTGCTGACCTAACTTTGCCTACATGTGTAGGTAAACCCATGCTACTCAGGGGTAAGTTCACACGCTCAACATCAAGCATCACTTTGCATTTCAGGTCCTGAGAAGCATCTGGGGCTTCAACGACCACCTTCAGCCATGGCAAATAGACCCAGCCCTGCTGCAGGTGGGCCTGATCAAGATTTAGTGCTCTGTATCAGTTTTCATAGCCAGAACATTCATTTTAGGCAGATTCGGGGTCTCATGTTAGATTGGCCTAAGACCTCTTATCCATGAAGTTTGATACTGAGGTGACTCCAGCTCTGGAGCTGGACTCTCAAACGTATAGGGAAGATTAAGCAAGTCCACTCTGAACATGCGGCTTGCCCACCACCATACCAACACCCCTCATGCCTATGTTTGGACCATATCAGTCTGGCTGCCCAACAGGTCCCAGCAACAGACTGAGCTCCACAACTCAGTGAAGCACAGGTCCTCCTACTTCTGGCTTTAGCAAGGTCCAGGTAATTAGAGCACATCTGGGTCACCTTAAAATCCTATGCCACCAGCCTTGCTCCAAGTATGCTGATGCTATGCCCTCCAGCCAAAGGAGATAGCCAGAAGCCTGGCAGGCAGCATGGTGAATGGGATCATGCCTAGCTGGACCACAAGCGGTACCTAACCTGTAAACATAGGGTCCATGCTGGTGCAGCACCGGCTTCGCTCCCTGGAGGACCTGGTTGGGGTTCAGCACTTCGAAAAAATACATTGACATGTAGAAGGGAACGGGAATGTCCTTCCACATCTTGAAGGAGATGCTGCTGGGGTCGATCCTGACATTCTGCAAGGGAAAAAACAGAGTAAGGAGACAGCTCTTGGGCTCGGTGGCTGCAGCTGAGCACATCCACCCTCAGCTCCACGTCAAGCCCAGATGAAGGCGGCAGTTCCAGCAGGGGCTCTCCAGAGGATCCAGGCATGTTACGCAGACTGAAACTGAGCCAGATCTAAACCAGGAACTCTTATGCACGCAGAAGCATCAAGTTCATGCCACAGGACGTCTGTAGGCTTATTTATTCAGGCTCAACTTTCCAGATCCTACCCACAGGATTTCAGAGCTCTTTTGATGTGCTGGGGGCTCGCTTTGAATTTATAACAAGCCAGCACTGAGTCATTCGCAGCTCTGCATGTCTGACTTGCCAAGCATAAACTACCCTGTCCTGAAGTAATCCACTCAACTGCAAGGTCTGGCAGCTCCATGCAGCCAAAGGCAGGCAAAGGCTGGGAAAGGCATCATGCCCATTGACACAAGTGCATGCGTTACAGCAGGGAGGGCCCACTAGGATCCCAAAAAGCAGACAGAGAACTGGGATGGCAACTGAGCTGGGTCCCAACAGCGCCATGCAGGACACTTTTGCATCCTCTCAGCTGCCATCCTGCTCTGACTCACAGTTGGTCATAAGGCAGGTCAAAGGCCTTATGAAGAACCACAAGAGTGGCATCTGGCCACATCTGTTTCGACTCCCTCCCAGCCTTCTGGGAACTGCCTTACGGACAAGAGGCTGTTCGTTCCCTCTTGAGCACTTTTTCTGGATGAGTTCCACTGTAATCTGTGCTTCCTCCGCAAGCACAAGCCTTTGTTGCTTTGGTTAAGTAACCCAGCCAGTTTATGGAAGTGGGTTTGATCCATTAATAGCCAAAGGCACATGGTTGTTATCCCTTTGCAACTCAGTACCATAATGGCTCTCCTGCCCTGGAGCAACTCGATCTGAACACACATGTAATTGCTGCTACGTGGGGCTGAGCTGTGAAAGCTGCTGGGGGCTTCCCTGCAATTCTCCATCTTTAGCAGTTTCATGGCTAGGCTATGCCACCTGTAAGCAGAAGCAGCAGCGATAGGACACGTTTCCATTTAGCCTGCTTTATAATCCTGACTCCTGAGAGTCCAACAGAGTATGAGCAGCAACATCTGCTTTCCCTTCACTTGCTTATTCCTGCATTCCCTGGATCCCTTCCTGCATATGCACTTATCTGTATAATATGTTCCCAATCAGATGGAGCTGCATCTTGGCTCCCTGCTACATTTCTCAGCCTTCTCCCATCTGGGCACAGCAGCTCAAGGTACTCCACAGATGCTACAAATTAAGATCTACTTAGGGTAGCTTTAGAATTCAGCTACTTGTAGACCAAAAACGTGGTCACATGCCTAAACAGAAAGAACATGTTTGGCTTAGGCGGGTTATAAAGTATCACCAGGATGTTTGACCCCTCCTGTCCAGACAGCGGTCAAATCCTGCTCCTCCAAGAGGGAGACTTCAGCCACCCTGCTCAGTAAAACCAAGAGCTGAGGTTTCCTCTCCAGATGAAGAGCAGCAATCACGCTGTGCCCAAACACAGCCTCAGTGTCAGACCTCATCTTCTGCATCCTCTCACCACCATCCTCATCACCCTGCTAAAAGAGCAAAGACAGAGCTGTCAGTCTTCTCCCAGCTTTCAGGCAGGACAGCACAAGAGCTCCCAGGTGGCACAGAAGCATCAGGTGGCAAACGGATGAGCTGATGCAGTCTCACTGTGTTAAAGCTCGTATCTCAGGCAGGCCTGTGGCATTCCAAGGGCTTCCAGAAAAGCAACATTCCCAGGTTTTGCAGATTCAGAGACAGCTTCTGATACAGATTCAATTCCTGCAATGGGGCAGGAGACAGGCTCCAAGTTTCCTGTTTCGACTGTGTGTTCCCTACGGACTTAAAGACACACTCAAAAACCACGGCCTCTTTGCAACTAAGTCCTTCCCCATCTTGGCAGAGCTCAGGAACATGGGGCTATGGATATTTCTCACCACCCTGGATATAACTCAGTTATTTTTAATATTTCACATCAAGTTTCCTAAGAGCTCAGGACCATTTTGGGTCATGCTGGAAATTCAGATACCAAGGGCTTGAGAGAAAGGGACAAGGAACACGGGCTGCTATTTCCTGGTTGTCTGCTCCTGTTGCAAGTTACTGGGATTTAGCTGATCAGGCAGAAAGAACTAGGATGAGCTAAAAAAGAGGGCAGAATGGGGTTTGCACCAAAAATGTCACTCCTGTTCTGCAGGGGCCATTCAGCATTTGATCTGCAGGTACCAGCTCCTGATGTCCATGAAACTGAACTTCTAATGCTTAAACCACTGGACTGTGGCTTTGCCCAGGCAGCAGCACCTCCAAAGGATAGAAGCTTATTTTCAACAGAGACTTTGCAGCACAGGTAACCACAGCCATCGGCTATGGGGTGTTTATTCACCTCTTTCATCAGAAGCACATTTCCAGGTGTTGACCTGGGTAAGTGCAAGCCTGAGGCAGGGGCACATCTCCTTTAAGCAGGGAGAAAAAGGTTTGGCTGAATGAGGGATTGAGTCAATTGGATCATCACAGCAAGGTAAGGTATCCCAGCAGCAAGGACAGGAGCGCTGGCTCCCAAGACTGTGCAGTAGTCACTGAACAAACCAACTCCATCCACAGCCCCGTGTCTTAACCACAGGGAACAAACATCCCTTCAGCCTCAGGACACCTGTGGATAAGACAGCTCTTCACAGAGGCAGCTCTTTAGGTTTTTGGTCACTTGGAGGTTGCCCCATGCAAAACGCTCCTTCAGGGCCCTCCTGCGCATCATCTGTCCCGTTTTCAGTCCGGGAATTGTCTCACCAGAGCTAATCCCAAACCCATTAATGAAAGGAACAACTAGTGCAGCAGGTTAAGGCAGCAGGGACAGAAGGAAGGGCTGGCGCCGGGCGCAGTGCTCAGCCCGCCAAGCTGCTCAGCCCAGCACCACCAGCATTGTCCTCCCCAGCCAATTCCAGCTGCGCCTAAAGCCCTTGCTAACCGGGGATGAGAGCCCATTCAGCCCAGGCACGTCCGCTGCAGCCCAAGCCGGCACATCCCAAGCCGCTATTTGCCCACACAAAGCTTTAGAGGCTGCTCAGAGCCGCAGCGCTGACGCCGAAGCAGAGCCCCTCAGGGCTCAGCGGTCTCACACTGCTCCGGATCACGCTGGACAGGGAAACCTGCCCAAGCCCCAGCCCTGGCTCCGGCTCCGCACCACCACCCCCTGCACCTCACACCGCGATGCACGCCAGCCCCGCTCCGCGCTCCCAGCCACGCACCAGCTCCAGCCGCAAGCACCGGGGCACCCCGCGGCAGACACGCGTCCCTCCCGGCCCCGCTGACCTTGATAACCTGCTGCTTGACGATGCGGGGCCCCACCAGCAGCAGCGAGACCCCCAGGAGGGCGCAGGCAGCCCCGGCCAGCCCCAGCCCCACCGACGCTCTGCGGCGGGCCGAGCCCATGGCGCGGCGCGGCAGAGCGGACCCAGCCCACCACCGCCGCCACCGCCGCTTTATGGCCCCGCGGCCCCGCTCGGCCCGGCTCGGCCCGGGAGTGGGGCTGGGGACGGGGCGGAGCGGAGCCGGGCACCGCCTCTCGCGCTGCAGCGCCGGGGCGGGAAGGTCAACCCGCGGGAAGCAGAGCGCGCTGCGAGCGCGGAGATAAACCCGCGTGTTAATGGATTTTAAACGTACAAATGTGTGCGCTTATGGCCACCACCGCTTAGCCTGCCTCCGAATTTCCAAGGAAGTGGGGGTTTTGTCTATCTTGTGCACCCGAAGCGGCTCTGGGTGAGGCTCATCACTACGAGCACCACAGAAGTCAGTCAAAAATCAACAACAAAGGGAAGAGTCTGGTTTGTGACAGCCTGGTTTAAGACAATTACATGCACTCCCTCTTCTAAGGCACAGGAGCAGCACACTGCCACTCTAGCAGAGGGCATTTTTGATCTCCCCCTTTTCCCACTTTCCACCCCTCACTGCATGGTGAACTACTCATGAGCTCCAACATCAGCAGCCATCTCTTTCGCCACAGAACGCTTCAGTGACTTCCCTCTTGCCAGGGCTTTTATAGCCTATGGGACCTGCCTCGTGATATTCTAGTCCATCGTTCCTTTGTTCACTTAGTGTATAGCTGGAATGAAAGCTCATTCCAAACAATTTTTAATAGGCTGGTGTGCCTGAAAATAAGAAGTTTGCTTAATGTGCTTTTCCAAAACTATCTACCCCATAACCCGATGAGAAAGGGATGATGAAAGGTTGATGATGAAAGGCCCACTTTAGCCACAAGATTTCTGAGGCCCAGAGGCTTCAGAATCCACAGTGACATCCTACACTGCCACCAAGCAGCCACCCACATCAGAGCAGGTGCTCAACAACAGCACAACGTTAATCCACTGCTGTAGAAACACTCGGGGCAGGACCTGGCAGTTTCTGGGTAAAGCTGGATTATCAACACCTCCCAGCTATTGGAGGTTCACATTACATATGCATGTTTACACATCCCAACAGCTGTGTAATATCTGCAGACTGGCACCAAACACCAGTCACCACTTCAGCAAGTTGAGGACACTTATACAACCTCAGGAGCACTGACAGCTGAAGGGTTAGTTACACTTGCCAGGCACCTGTAAGCTTTGCATAATGCTGTTTTGCAATACTTTTTGGACACAGAAAGTACATAACTTCAGTTTCTTAAACAGCTGATTTGGTTATTGACATTTTTTTTACATAAGATCTATTTTAACATGACTTTGCCCACTGTAGAAAAGGATCTGGTTTGAGACCATCTTAAGAACCTGAACCTGCACAAGGCCATGGGACCTGATGAAATCCATCCGCAGGTCCTGCAGGAGCTGGCAAATGAAGTTGCTAAGCCACTGTCCATCATATTTGAAAAGTCATGGCAGCCAGGTGAAGTTCCCCATGACTGGAAAAAGGGAAATAGAACCCCATTTTCAAGGGGAAAACGGATGAGCCGGGGAACTACAGACCAGTCTCACCTCTGTGCCTGGCAAAATCTTGGAGCATTCTCCTGGAAAGCATGCTAAGGCAGGCAAAAATCAAGGTGCTTGGTGACAGCCAGCATGGCTTCACCAAGGGGAAATCCTGCCAGACCAATCTGGCGGCCTTCTGTGATGGGGCTTCGGAACTGATGGGACAGGTGGAAAGCAGGTGACTTCATCTACCTGACTTGTGCAAAGCTTTGAACACTGTCCCACACAACACCCTTGTCTTTAAACTGTAGGGACATCAATTTGACAAATGGACAACTCGACAGATTAAGAATTGGTTGGATGGCCACATTCAAAGAGTTGTCAACAGCTCAATGTCCAACTGGAAAGGGGTAACAAGTGGTTTACCTTAGGGGTCAGTGATGTCACTGATCCTGCTCAACATCTTTGTCACAAACATGGACAGAGGGATTGAGCGTGCCCTCAGCAAGGCTGCTGACAGCACCAAGCTCTGTGGTTGATACGCGGGAGGGAACAGATGCCATCCAGAAGGACCTTGGCATCCTTAAAAGGTGGCCAATGCCAACCTCATGAAGCTCAATAAAGTGCAAGGTCCTAGATCTGGGATGGGGCAATCCCAGGCACAGCTACAAGCTGGGCAGAGGACTCTGGGGTGTCAATGAGAAAATGAACATGAGCACCCACTGTGCGGCAACATGCTCTAGTGTGAGGCATCCCTGCTCATGGCAGGGGGTTGGAATTGGACGATCTTAACATCCTTCCCAACCCAAATCATTCTACAGTTCTAACTTGAGACACGAGCTTTTGTGGATGCAACAGCTTTATTGGAATGAACAAGTGCAGAGAAGATTTTACTTAAACACAAGGAACAATCAGGAGGTTCAGTTGCCACCTCTCAGGCGCAGCACAAGATGGAGGGTGGATTCCTTCTGGATGTTGTAGTCGGACAGGGTGCGCCCATCCTCCAGCTGCTTGCCAGCAAAGATCAACCTCTGCTGGTCAGGGGGAATGCCCTCCTTGTCCTGGATCTTGGCCTTCACGTTCTCAATGGTGTCGCTGGGCTCCACCTCCAGGGTGATGGTCTTGCCAGTGAGAGTCTTCACAAAGATCTGCATGCCACCCCTGAGGCGCAGCACAAGATGGAGGGTGGATTCCTTCTGGATATTGTAGTCGGACAGGGTGCGCCCATCCTCCAGCTGCTTGCCAGCGAAGATCAACCTCTGCTGGTCAGGGGGAATGCCCTCCTTGTCCTGGATCTTGGCCTTCACGTTCTCAATGGTGTCGCTGGGCTCCACCTCCAGGGTGATGGTCTTGCCCGTCAGGGTCTTCACAAAGATCTGCATGCCACCCCTGAGGCGCAGCACAAGATGGAGGGTGGATTCCTTCTGGATGTTGTAGTCGGACAGGGTGCGTCCGTCCTCCAGCTGCTTGCCAGCGAAGATCAACCTCTGCTGGTCAGGGGGAATGCCCTCCTTGTCCTGGATCTTGGCCTTCACATTCTCAATGGTGTCGCTGGGCTCAACTTCCAGGGTGATGGTCTTGCCAGTGAGAGTCTTCACAAAGATCTGCATGCCACCCCTGAGGCGCAGCACAAGATGGAGGGTGGATTCCTTCTGGATGTTGTAGTCGGACAGGGTGCGCCCATCCTCCAGCTGCTTGCCAGCAAAGATCAACCTCTGCTGGTCAGGGGGAATGCCCTCCTTGTCCTGGATCTTGGCCTTCACGTTCTCAATGGTGTCGCTGGGCTCCACCTCCAGGGTGATGGTCTTGCCCGTCAGGGTCTTCACGAAGATCTGCATGTTTCTCTGCAATGACAGCAGCCGCACCTCAGTTTCTGGTCCCCATTCCGCCCTAAGCCGTGGCTCGCCTCCCGGGCCACGCCCCTTCGCGACGTCACCGCGCCCGTCCCGTGACGTCAGAGCGCAGACCCGCCCCCATCCCCGTCCCGCTTCCCGCCCAGGGCGCCGCCATCTTGAGGGGCCGCCATTTCGCCGGGAGCCGCCGCTCCCCCTCCGCCGCCCACCGCTGCCGCTGTAACGGCACACACGGACGCACACGTACGGCCCGGACCAAGGCCCGCCGTCTCCTCCATCCGCACCCCATTCCCCCCCAAGCGTACACACACACACCTCCCGCCCCGTCACCCAGCCAGCACTTCAGCCCTGCCACCGCCATGACAAACGACTCTACCCTCCGTCTATCCGCGAAGAAGCGCAGCGGAGCACTCACCGCGGGGCCCGCAGGCGAAGCTGACCGTAAAACACCACCCGAGCTTCACAGAGCCGCAACTGCGCCACACATTCACCTCCCGCCCCTTATATAGCCTCTGCGGCCCCGCCCCTGCGGCTCAGATCACTCCGCCAGGCACTATTTTTCCTGCGGCGCGCGTGGCGGCTTTACAGGAAAGGGTGAGGGAAACGAGGCCCGGCAGGGCGGAGGAGTCAGCGCCTTGAGCGGTGATAGGTCCCGATGGCGGGCGGGGCCAGTGAGTGCCTGAAGGAACGCGGAGGAAAACCTGGCCTGGATCTACCAGTGCCTGGAGCGGGAGGCGGTGCCTCAGCGGGCAGACCCGTCTCGATCTGGGGGACACCCCTGTGCCTAAAGCTTCTTGTCGGAGCATTACGTTTTATGTACGGATTTAACCCCCAGCAGCCTCGTTGGAAGCGTTCCAGAAGCGTGTTTCATCATGCTAGAGGGAAAGAAGCAGTGGGGGAGCATGGACCCCCCCCAGCCCAGGACAATGATCTGGAGGTGCTGCCGTGGAGCCCAGGGCTGGGAAAGATGGGGTGACGGACAGAGGAGGTTCGATGGATAAAGAGGTGCAAGTGCTGCAGATACATCTGAGGTAGAATCAGTGTGTGTGTATGTATGTACAAATGGAGTATGCATCTAGGGTAGAATGGAGTCCATAACTCAGGACTAAGGCCTTGCCACTGGGGTAAAATCAATCATAAATATAGATATAGTAATGACTATTTTGCAATCTATTCCCACTTGCAGAACACTTCTGGTAGATCTCTTGTACTCTGTTGGCTCCTGGTCCACCCCCATCGCACTGCACAGCGATCCAAGCACGCAGCTGAGCACAAACGGGGCTTTGTTCACAGGGCTGGTGCGCTGTTTGGTTCAATCCACCCCCAAAATCCTCCCTTTGCCAGCGCCCACGGAAAACGGCTGTGTTCCAAGCGGACACAGATGACACCCAGCGCTGCACGCCAGTAGGAAGGGAGCAGAGGCCCAGCAACAGCTTTGTGATTGGTTTGAGGGAAACCCGCTTGCCTTTGCCTGACACATAGAGCTTTTATAGGAGGCGAATGCTCAGCCTTGGCTGCCTTGTGCTTGTGTTGAAACTTAGCATTGCGAGAGTAATAATAATCTCAAACACCCGGGGTGGTGAGCTGGGGAAAAACAAAGATCCACAAAAGTATTTTGGTTTCTTCTCGGTGGTTTATATTGTGTGCAGCTGGAGTTGTATAAACATGACAGATCGGAATAGTCTTTTGGATTTAGGTCTCTCATCTGAAAGAGAATAACGATGATAAGCTTATTCTTTTACTTACAGAGCGAGCGTCCAGAACTGCCCTAAGAATAGTTAGGTGGCAGTGTATTTCGTGACAAGACAGAGTTTTGTAACGATAAAATTCAGATGATACAGCACTGTTCTTCATCTAATCGGGGTGACTGGCCATTGAGCATCCTGAGTGGGTTTGCACCTGGTGTCTGACCCAAACGGTGGAGCAGCACTCTCCTAAACGTTCAGATTTGCATTGTATTCAGATTGCAAGGCAGACGTTGGGCCCAAATGCCACAGGGTCCTCCACTGCCTGTGGCTGGTTTGCAGAGCAGCGCTTTCCCACTGGGAAGGGCTTTCTGTGGACAAAGCTGCTCTGTGTTTCCCCTGCACGCTCTGTACCCCCTGCTATGCTTCCAGGACCAGCTTGGTGAACAGCGGGACGTTGGTCCTCACAGACCATGACCCATTTTCCTGGCAAACACTGGTTTCCTGTGCCAAAGGCTGTTACTTTGTGCCTACAACTACAAAATCCCTGGGGTAAGAACCGTCTCTTTTCTTGCATTCATGTGCAGGGTATATTCCAGAAGTGCAGCTGCCCAGAGGGATCCTGTCCAGGGAGCTGGTTACAACGGGGATCTTCACATTTAATGGTGCTGTAGCCAAATGGTTGGCTCGAAATAACACTAGTAAATGAATAGCACAAGGAGCCTTTCAACTGCTCTAGCAGGAAGCATCATTTTACATGTGTCAACTCTCTGATAACTGAACAGGGCAGATAAAGCAGCTGGTAAGAGAGCTGTGTAGGTAAAAGCTGTTTCAAGCTCTACATGGGCTTTGGTTTCTCTTGTTTCCCAAGAGCTCCTCCAACCTGCTTCAAGTGGAGCCAGGTCAGGCTGCAAGGGGCTGCCCTTCCTCCTTTTGAGCTGCTCTGCCTCTACAGGGCCTTAGTGTGGCAGTGAACTACCTGGAGAGACACAAGAATTGTGTTTGTGTAGTCCTGAGGAGGAGCAAGTGGCAAAAACAAAGGTGTTCTGGGCAGCATGTTCACAGTGCAGTTCAGTGTTTCGTGGCAACATTAACCTCGGGTAAAACAGATGACGGGGACAGAATAGAGACTAAAGGAGGCAGGAAAACGTGGAGATGCCGGGGATTGAACCCGGGACCTCATACATGCAAAGCATGCGCTCTACCGCTGAGCTACATCCCCACAGCCGGCGCTCGTTTCCTACCTGGCGGCCAGCTTTGCCTACGGCGCGGCCGCGCTCCCGCCGCTGCTGTGCGGGGTAAACCGGGAGCTGGGTGTAAACCTCAGGCAGCTCTTAGCAGTGCGGGAACAGTCCGGGCTCGCACACACACGGACGTGGGGTTTTCCTCAGGAAATTCCTCATGGAATTGGAAAACAAAAAAAGGACAGCGCAACCTCCCCGTCGGGGAATCGAACCCCGGTCTCCCGCGTGACAGGCGGGGATACTCACCACTATACTAACGAGGACGGCTTATGGATCTGCTCCCCTCGCCGCCGGCCCATCCCGCAAGGAACCGCATTCTGCCGCACAATGCCCCGCACCCGTGTGCGCCTGCGGAGATGTTGAGCACAGAAGCCGCTCGCCGGGGCCGCTCGGCGGGAAAAGGACGCGCTGTCACCGGCGGGACGGAAGAAAAACAGCTCTGCCGAAACCCGGGATCGAACCAGGGACCTTTAGATCTTCAGTCTAACGCTCTCCCAACTGAGCTATTTCGGCGGGCACGGAGCCGCCCGCGGGCCGCGGATAGGACCCCGCCCAGCGCACCCGCGGTGTTACCGCGGTAACCGGTGTCAGCGGTACCCCTGGGCCCAGCCGCTGCCCGCCTCTTCCACCGCGCTGCTTTACACCGCGACGGGACCCCCGCAACCCCCGGATACCGGCAGCAGCGGTGGCAGCGGGGCGCTCGGAACGCACCCTGGGAGGAGCGGCGGACTCCGCTCCCCTTCGCCGGCACAAAAAGCAGCTCTGCGGCCGTACCGTGCCCCGCTGCGCGCTGTGGCTCGGCCGCTCGCCGTTCCCTCCGGGCCCAGCGGTGGCAAAAGCTATGGGCCTCCCCGTCGGGGAATCGAACCCCGGTCTCCCGCGTGACAGGCGGGGATACTCACCACTATACTAACGAGGATGGGCACGCAAGGGACTTGCAGGCCTTGCACTATAACGGCACGGTCGCCGCCCGGCCCGGCCCACTCCCACCGGCGAGGGAGCCCGGTTAGGGGCTGAATGGAGCGAAGCGATGGTCCCGCTGGACCCGACGCGTGGCTGCACCGTGTATGTATCGCTATGCGGGAAACCATGCAAGAGAAAGGGGATGTAGCTCAGTGGTAGAGCGCATGCTTTGCATGTATGAGGCCCCGGGTTCAATCCCCGGCATCTCCACTTCTTTTGCTGTGGAACCCCTGTGGGTTTTGTTTTCTTTCACCCCGTTTACCCAAAGGAGCCACCATTCGTTAACAGACTGGCTGTTGTCCTTTTCTTTCTTCCCATAAGCGCAGCTGCAATTCGTGCTAGAGAAAGGAGCCCAGGCAGGAGCTCACAGCACCCTCTGGTTGCTGCTAAACCGTACCCCATTGCAACACTTCCATGATAAATACCCAGCCATACCAGGCTGTTTTCCTTCTCGCTCAAAAATGAAAGTTGCTTTCACCAGCATTACGCATTTTTAACCCTTGTGTCCTGGGCTGAAGTGCATGGAAGTAGTGGGAGCACACATCCAGCCCCTTCTGGGGTTGGGTTTTACCAGCTTCCTCCAGAACCTGGGGGCGGATGTCCCACCTTCTCAGAGCTGGCAAAGCACGTGGCAGAGCAAAGGCACCAGGAAATACAAGTGCTTGCAGCAGCAACCCAGGGATGAGGAGAGATCTGAAACCAAAATTACTGAAGGCAAGATTAATGGAGACCCCGGATTCATTGCAAACCACTCGAGAAGCAGGAAAAGCATTAGGAGCACACCGGGACTTCATCATAGCAGCCCCCTGCTGCTCTGTTTTGGATTTGCGACTAACAGTGTTGATAACATGTGGGTGTCTGGGCTGTTGCTGAGCAGTACTTGCACAATGTCAAGGCTTTCTCTTTTCCCCTCTGTGAGGTGGCTGTGGGTGGACAAGACGCTGGAAGGGGACAGCGTGTAGGAGGTGCTGAGCGCCTCGACATCACTGGGATGCTTCTTCTTCCCTTCACTAATTAAACCATCTTCATCTCTACCCACGAGTCTTCTCACTTCTGTGCTTCCTGTCACGCAGGAGGGACAGGGACTGTGTGAGGCTGAGGAGCTGGGCAGGTCAACCCACCACCAGGACCAAAGGTTCAGCCTAGGGCTGGATCTGCTGTCACTGCCACGGTCTGGAATGCCCCTTATTGCAGTGTCTGGCATTGAAAACATTTCTCCCATCCAGCCCAAGAACTATACACATTTATTATAGTCCATGGGACTAATATAGTCCAAAGAGAAGCTTCAGATAAAAAAAAAAAACAATCTGTAAAATGCAATGGATAAAATTATCCAAACATTAATATTACAAAATACCAGCAAAACCACTGGTAGGGCTTCCGGAAACACAGAGGGCTTCCCAGAAAACCAGACCAACACTCAGTTTGCTTACAGAAAGCTACTGCTAACAGTTAGCAAGTCCATCTGTGTCAGCAGACTTCCAAGGAAACCCAGGCTCCCAAAACATCTTGGAGAAGAGACCATGAAGAAGTCAGAAACATCACTGTGCTACTGGTGGCCACTTCTGGGCTAGATCATCATGCATGGCTTCGGGGACCCACTGACGATAGGCTGCGAGCAAATCTGGAATGAGAGAGGGGAGCAGTTACATGGCTGCGGAGTCAGGGACTGGAGGGGTTCTGCTGGAAAGACGAAGCCCTGCAGCATCACCCTGCTCACAGGCTGACAGCAAGAACCAACCCTTCCACCACTGCTGCAGCCTGGGGACCTGCATGCAGATATAGAAGTGCCAAGTGTGGGAGAATGACTGTGAAAGCCATCACCGCATCACTTTGCTGCTGCTTCCATGAAGAACTCTCACAATCTGTGCCCTAAAACTGAACAAAATCCATTTTACCTGGAAAAACCTTTCCCTGTACCCACTGACAGTACCAGCAAAGCGTGATTTTTCAGAAGCACAAACCAAACACTTTAACTGTGGCTGGAGCTACAGGGAAAAAATCATCTTAAAATACAGATAAATGTTGCTTTCGAAAGTACAAGCTACACCAGTTCTTCACCAGAACCACGACACACAGCATTGCTGATTCTGCTAAGAAACCAGCAAATATTTGGAGTTTATCAAGTGAAACCATCCATTTTTTAATTATAATTCAACAGTGTTGGCAGCACTATAACACCTGCACTGATTAGGACCAATAATTAAGCAAGCAGAACACTTACATTTAGGATTTTTCTTCCATGCAGCCAGCAAAGCATCACGATTATCACATTTTTCTGCCACTAGAGCCTGCAGGAGGGCTTCTGTCCTGGGCTGAAGTCTACCAAAATAAAACAGTGCATTAAAACAAAGTTCATTAGCACAGTTTAGCAAAGTATTCAGCATTCAGCTTACCCTTCTGAATTCATACCCTTAGTGTTTTCTAAAGGGCTAAATAGAGATGTAGAAACACAAAATTCACTAGAAATAAGTTTATTGCCCCTACAACTTTCTGTTGTTAAATGGAGCAGCAGGTTGCTCTTATTGCTGGCAGCATGCAGCTGCATAGCACAGGGGAGGGCAAAAAGGAACCGACAGGTCCCATGCTGCACTCTGAACTGACTAAACTAGGGAATAACTTTGCAATTGTAGGACCCTCGGATAAGATGAGTCACTCTTAAGAAAGACTTTCCCAATCTTTGCATCTCTCAGCTCCATCAGAACTCAGAGAAAGCTCATCTTGGTACGCAAGAGAGGACACTGAGGGGCACGAGGGAAACAACAGCTGACAGTTCTTTCAAGGGTCATAGTTCTGTAAATGTCATCAAGAGAAACATGGTCTGTTGGAAACATGTTTCTGAAAAGAAAAAAACCCAATATAATTGGCCAAAGCACAAAGCAAAGCAAGGAAAGCAGTCGTGCTCATCAGTTTCTTACTGCGTGAGCAATTGATGTGCATGGGGCAGCCCACAGAGGTCAGTGTGACCAGCAGGCTGTGCGTGTGCTTCCACGCTGCCCTCACAACCACCCAGTTCTCTTGAGACATAGTTTTTCTTGGTAAGAAAACTCATTTTCCTCCCCTACAGCTGCAGCCAAGATCACTATCGAGGACACCCCTCCCAGCATTCATTTTCTTTAAAGGAAGTTAAAAGTGTTTGCTGGAGCCAAACTTTAACAACTTACTTGGCCCAGGTCTTCAGCATTATGAGGGGACTGGACAGCAGACACTGGCTGTAAGATTTCAACTTCTTAATGACCTGGAAGATTCATTATAACAAGTACATAATGAACAAGGTAAATCAATTGTTCTGTGGAAACAAGCATTAACGAACTTGTACAACTATAGACATTCATCCCATATTCTCTATTACCATCTCTCTCCCCAGTTCATGCCGCCATACAAATCTTGTCCTGACTGGCTTGCTAGATGACTCTTGGGTCTCAGAACGGACAAAGAAATGAGCTATAGCTTGTTTCCTCTGAAAACCAGGACTTAAATTTGTGAGTCTCTTTCACCCAGATGATGATTTTCACGCTGCTTTGTATTTTAAGGATATCTTCCCCATTCCACAACTGCACCAAACTCCTCCAGCAACCAGCAAGTTACGAGGAATGGGCATGCATACAAAGAAAGAAGTCACGAGGGTCATCATCTCCAAAAACTGGGCTATAAACTTATTGATTACATCAAGGAAGCAGCTGGAACATGCTCACCTTCCCTTCAAGCAGGAACCTGGCAAAGTATTTGTAGCGATCAATACCTTCTGGGTAATCGACTTCCACAGCAGGGAGCTGCCAGCTAACTCGGTCTGGAAAGAAGGATCACACTGAGTCTCCTAAATGCTCAAAAAGGAGGGCCCATTGCCAAGGCAGATGTGCAACAAAGGGACTAAGAGAAGCAGGGACGGTACTGCCACCACCCAGCCAGCATTGCTCCTTCACAGGGGTGACAGATGGGCACAAAATGCCCATACCAATGGGGAGATGCTGATATTTAGATGCTACAAATCCCATGGAGCTACTCAAACCACGGTTAAGCTCTCTGACCAGTCAAAGCTGAGCTTGACCTTTCTGGTCTGCTGACAGTCTTGTTAAAAGCAGCATTACAGTAACTATGTATACTTATATAAAGAACTACTGAATGACACTTTTCAAGGCACTTACGAAAGACACTTGGTCTGTGACATCGAACTCGGCCTGTTTCAGGGCAGTAAGATGGAGGAGGATTTTCCAGAGGCTTCCCAAAGTGACAGTACGGTGGCAATAGAGCTGGAATCCATTCAGGTTCGACTGCAGACACACCTTAGGAAGGGAAAACACACACCTGAATGCAGGCTTGCTGCCAAGGGCCACCACTCACTGAGAGAATACAGTGCATTGCAGAATCTCATCTCCACACATTCACTTGTATCTCATTTAAGTCAACTCTTTATTGTTCTTGTTCAGACACCAGCAACAGGGAGCTACTGCTGACAGGGCTGGAGCAGAGCAGCTATTTCACAAGCTGAGCTTTGCTCCAGCCAGTTCTGCTAGATAAAGAATAAACCAGGCCAATTTATCCCCCGATCCAGACCTAGAGAGTGTAAGGATCCAAATCCCCAGAGGCATGACCACTGTGTAAGGAGAATGCTCAGTCACTGCAGCAAGGGAAACATTCTGCCTAAGGCACTTCTGAATTCCTCCCCACACCTGCAGAACAAGCAGGGACTGCAGCAGCCTCACCTTTCATATACAGCTTTGTAGTCTCAACAATTTCCTGATACACCACAAACTCTGGGAGTTGTTTGAAGAGGACTGAGCTTGGATGGATGAACACGGGGTCTTCCAGGAGAGCAGTCTTTAAGAAAGCACAATTAGATGGAAGCAGAAAAAAATGAGTTACTGGCAATCCAATCTCTTGATTGCATCCAATTTGAGTCTCTCTTAGATGTACCTTTATATGGTTTCCTTAAGTGATGGAGGATTTTAATAACCCCATCATTTTCTACATCACCTCCTCAGGAGACATCAAGCACTTTGCACATTGGACTAACGCTAATTCTTGGCTCTATAACAATTCCTACCTGAGGACCGGGAAATTGCAACACTGGAAACTTGGATTCCATGAGGAGGGGTTGTAGACAGCCAGCACATGCAGCCCCATTGCTGTATCCAGCTGTAAAGCCCGAAGTGTCTTTCTACTACACAGGGGAAGTGGAATTCAGTCAATTCAAGCCGTTTACCTTATAGGCATTTTTCCACTTGTCATCCAGGAGCTCTTCTGCCTGAACCCTTCGGGCAACGTGATCCCCCAGCCCTGCCAGCACGATCTGTCTCAAGTAAGTTGCTTGAGCTTCTGTTGGGGGCTTCATCTTTGGATCAACAAAGAGACCAGCGTCAGTGCAGACTGAGTTCACTGTTGGGGGGGGAAAAGAGGAGTTAAGATTCAGTAGCAAACAAAAGGTTGCAACAAACAGCCCAGTTGATCTGTCACCCCTCAAAAGAGAATAAACAAGGCAGCTCCTCTCAAACCCCCTTACCTGCTGTTGTCAGCTGTCCCCTCAAGCGCCGGATTTCCAGCATGGCTTTGTATCGGAGCCCATTTCCTTCACAGAATTTCCGAGTGCACCCAGCATACTCACAGGCCCCCACTGCTCCTGGAAGTGAAGTTAGGGGGCGAAATTACTTAGACAACCAGTTCTCCAAAGAAAACCAACTGTGGGACAGTGGTGTCTTAGTCAACACATGCATATCGCAGCTCCCATTTGTCATTAGCCTGGGACACTAGCAGAATGCCCAGAGAATAGCCTGGAAAATATACTGCTGGACTTAGTCCTACAGCATGAGGCTGCCTTTGCTTGTATAAAGCTAAGAGGGAGGAGGACAGAATGGCAGTTAACAGTACAGGGAAATCGCTGTCTGCAATACCTAACATCACCATCAGGTCTCCGAGCTTCTGCATCGGCCCCTGCCCAGCCCAGATCCTTTGCATCTGTAAAAACCTGGCTTTCTTCCCTTTCAGCTCTGCTGCCTCTTCCTCACTTACTGCTGGCCTGAAAGAAACACAAAACAGCATAAATGAACATTGTGCTTAGGTGCAGAAGGGCCTCAATGTAAGAGAGATATCAGCTGTGACAAGTGATGTCAGGTTAACTCACTCACCTGTCTAACTCCTCAAAAAGCTCCCGCACAGTCATTGCAGACACTATGGTGATGGTGTAGGGCAGGCAGTCGTGCTGCCTGCTCAATGCCAACATCTTTGCATAGCGGGGAGCGACAGGAAAAGTGGCCATTATTCTGCCCAGGGGACTAATAGGGCAACTCAGCTTTGCTGCCAGCTGCTGCTTCAGCCTGGGGGAGGAAGAGAAAAGTGATGTTATGTAGTGACTTCTGCATTCGAATGAGTTTGTGTTGCTGGTTTTAGAAACCCCATTAATTTGATGTGTTTTCTCTGATTTTGTGATGTGCTGGTCCCAAAGGCTGGGGAAAAGACTCCTCTTCCTCATGCAGCTTCCACTTGCCCTGAACGGCACACTGCTAGCACAGTCTTTCTGTGCCCAGACACACCCAGGGACCCATAAAACACACAAAGGTAAACCTGAAACTGTTAAAAGTGCTGCCAGTCTCTGCCAGCGCTTCCTCAGATGCATGCCCAGGATGAAAAACTGGCGGGAGCACAGCAGTGCCACTGCCTCGATAGTGAAGTCTGTGCAGCAGCACTCAGAAGGAATTCGTGGGGGACCACAGATGTTACCTTCCTGTCATAGGGGGTTCCTTCAAGGCACCCAGGGCTATCAGCAACTCCTCAGCTGCTGCAAGTGCTTCTGTTGGAGGTGGTGTTGGGAATGGGAAGTTGATTACCTATGGGCAGAGAGAGAAAATACTTCTCAGTACATCACTGACATAGCTCCCACTGAAAAACAGTCTGAATGCAGTAAGAAGTCCTGGAAGGGAACAGAACCCTTCCCTCTGGAGACACACCAAATAAAAACAGTTAGGATGTCTGCCAGGAGCAAGAGGAAAGCACATATAATGGGAGGAAATGCTTGGAACAAAAACATTAGGAAACAGGAATACCAGCATCACCCTGAGCTGCCACTGACTCCAGGCACCGCCTAGGGTGGGCTGCTTTAAGGTCTAACTCTTAAGCATTGTGCTTTCTGAGAGTGCTCAAGTGTCTCCAAAACACAACCCCTGTTTGGACAGGGCTTTTTTGCTACTAAAAATATAAGAGAGGTCTTATGACCTGAACAACCTGTCCATTAGGGCCTGGTAGAATTCATACAAGCTTCTATGATTCGCAGAACCAAAACTCAAGTCCCAGCGTGCTAATTTCCAACACCAGGCACAGCCTCAAGCAATGATGATAAAAGACATTTTGTGTTTCTGGCTCCAAGGGGCAGGCACTTTAATGAGCACTGTAGCACAAAGCAAACTTACACCTCACCTTTTCTATATTTAATGCCTTCATTTGCAGGATCAAGTCTTCCACTGGTCTCTTTGTTATTTCTGGAGCAGAAAATTTCTCAAAGTCCATGAAGACTGCTGAGGAGTATAACCTAGTGAACCAGAAGTGCTGCTTAGAGACTTAGAATAAATCTTAACTCAAAAGATAAGCTAGGGATTTATAAAACAGGCAGCTGTGGGTGCTATTTAGATGACCATGTAATTATTTCCATGGTTGGGGCACACTGCATTATTCACAAAAAGGTGACGTGGTTTGGAGTGGGATCCATGTTATTTTGGCCACCAAAATGAGTTTTCAGCAAAAGGAAGGCCCCCAAGAAGCCAAACTATCAAACCAACATCACCAGTGATAGTCCACATTTGGCTTCACCTCTCCTATTTGAATGAAGAGCAGACACCACTAGGTCCTTGTGAAAGGGGCAGCAGGACGAGGGAAGCCATCCAATTCACACTGACACTCATCGGGCTTTTTGTTCCTCCCGACCCTCTCCCCAGCAGGTAGCTAACCTGTAACAGTGCCCTGGCTCCGTCCGGCCAGCCCGGCCTGCCCGCTGGTTGGCTGAAGCCTGAGATATCCAAGTGATTCTGAACGACGAAACCCCCGTAATTTTGTCATAGAAACGTTTCTTGACCTTTCCACAATCAACCACGTATTTGATGCCTGGGATGGTAAGCGACGTTTCAGCCACGTTGGTGGCTACAACACACAGCCTTGTGCCAGGAGGAGGAAGCCTGAACACCTACAAGAAACAGATGGGTATGTGAAATGCGCTGCCAACAACAGAAAAAGAGACAGGCAGTCAACCTGGATGGGTTGCAAAGGGATGACCAAGCATATGACATTGCAGTGAAACCCAAGAGTGAGACCAAAGACTTAACACTATGTCTCCAGCTCCGGAGGGTTCTATCCAGCTCGGTTAATCCCTCAGAAATCCCTCACGCACAGGGCCTCCAGGTGGAGCAGACACCAGTGTGGAGCTGTAGTTAGACACACTCCAAAGCCCAAGAGAGCATGTAACAGTAACTGCCTGTTGGCAGTGGGATCTAATTTGGACTCATTTTACCATGCTGCAGGACTGACACTCTTTCTCTCTCCCAGCCTGCTGAATTGGCACATAAAGGAGATCCCAACCCAAGCAAGGCCAGTTCCAGCCCCATCGCAACTTACCCACTGGGCCATTCAAGTCTGCCCAATGATGGCAGTCCGAGATGGACATTGTAACTCACAAAGCCTATGTGACTTTAGACAACAATCACACATATCTGTAAGGATCATTTACTCATTATGACAACAAATTCTTTACCTTTGCTTGTTTCTCTGGTGCTAGCAAAGAATAGAGTGGGAGCACATAGAGTGGAAGGGATGAATCAGATTTCTCATCTGTGAAGAAACCAATATTGTTAAGTACACAGTAAGTCAACTTCCAGGCTTAATCCCTACATCTTCACAAACACCACTTCATTTAAAACCAGTAAAATACTTGGTACAAAGCTGAAGCTGGAAAATCTTAATAGCTTTTCCATGACACAGGTCAGCAAAGGCCAACCAGCCTACGCTGCACATTCCGCAGATGACAGGAGATATGGAATTCTGATTTCATTAAGTGCCAAACCTTCTTCCGAGTCTCCATCTCCTAAATCCAGGTCAATATCAGACCCTGCCATATCATCATCTGTTTCAGCATCTCTGTCTTCATCTCCTTCATCCACTGGTACAACAGAGTAATTGTCCAGATCAATTTTGGGGAGCGCCTGAGAAAGAGAGGAATGATGACCACTGAGCATTTTAAAAGGGGGACGCAAACAGCACTTCTTATTGCTTTGAAAGCTGAGCACTTACTCCAAACATTTGTTGACCTGAAGGTGACAGAGGGATTGAGAGATTTCATTTGTATTTTAAGGCCGATGTCCCAGTGTCAGTGGACAGTGTATCTAGAACATCAAGATCTCTGGCTAACAAAGCACATGTAGGACTTGTGTGGAAGCCAACCCTTCATCTTTGACACTTTGACAGATGCATCAGTCCCACTTTTGGACAACAGTGAGATGAGGAGCAACCCTGGAGCCAGCAAGTCTGGAACTCCTTCCATTAAAGTTTTAATGGTCAATACTCAACCAAAATCTCCTGTCTATAATATCCAGGGCCACATTTTAGCACTTTGCTGCTCATAATTCAGCAGTTATCAGTGTAGGCAGCATTACTGGATTTCCTGAGGGGACATACGTAGGCTACAAGGCTCCATGCAAGCCTAAAACAGCCTGGTGAGAAACACAGCTACGCAGGAGTACTCTGTGGCAAGGAGGTACCTGCTCCCCCCGTCTCTGGGAGGAATTCTGCCCACCACACATTACCATAACTTTCTTCTGCCTCCTTGATTTCTTGAATTTTCTCATTTCTTCCACTGATTCTTCTTTGTCATCATCTCCTCCTGCAAAACCAGTGGAATTAGCTAGCTGAGCATGCTTTCCTCTCAGAACACACAGTGGCAAGAGTCTGGTCCCACTCCCATCTTTCTGGGGATGCAAAAAGTGTCACAGTGTGAAAGCAACAAATAGTCACATTGAAGGCAGAGGGTACAGGGATAGCACGAGAGTTTAACATTATAATTCCATTTAGGAACCATACAGCAACTGCATGCCTTGAGGTTTAGGACACGATTAGCTGAGCTATATTAGGATTTGGGAATCTTGGGAAATTCCATTAGCCTGAAAATAAATAGCCACCATCAGGCAGCAGCGTTTCTGCTTTAATTCACAACCAACAGAGCAACTGAAGAAATACGATGAATCCCTGAACAATAATCCTTTATTCTACAGCATTACCTGCAGTGTTGGTTTTCTGGAATGGAAAGGCTTTCCTTAGCCTTCTACAGAGAGAGTGTACTTCTGCCTGGCCTGTTAAAAACACCAAAATCCCACCTGCAAGAGAAGAGATCACTGTCAACCTCAACACAGGTATTTCACCTTGGAAAGCTTCAGATCTTGCTCTTGATAAGACAGGTTGAATATACTGCAAAGTCAGGAGGAACAGAGTGTCAGACTGTATCTGTCTTCTACTACTCCCTCGAGAAGTACACGAATGTAACCATGATTTAACTGAAGGGTAATTTCCACATAAAAAGCCTAAGTAAAAGAATACATCACTGTAGTGCCATGTCCAAGTTACAAAAAAACCTCACCCCAAAACAAAACACAAACCCAACAAAACCAACCCAGAAAACTTTAGACATGTGAAATGTAAAGTACTTGAGAGGCTCTCTGCAGTGACCTTACCTGAGGGCAACATCCGATGGATTTTACACACCTTTCTGAAGCACTCCCCACTGTAGTCATCTAAGGGGGTTTTCTTGTTAAAATGAACAGTTACAGGGAATTGCCTCGCATCTACCTAGGCAGGGAATACAAGCAAGGGATTACTGGTTGTTGTAACTCCAGCACAACCATTACAGCATTCACAGAACTAGAAAAGTTCAGCCTGTACTTCTGTTCAGCTCTTGGATTTGGTAATCCATAGCACACCAGACCCACAGAAGTTACTGTTGTCTACCCTGAACGCTGCAAAACCAAACTGGAAGCTAGAACTGTTCTTTCAGATCAACTCAGACTGAGGTTTTCCAGTTCTGCTGAAGCGTAACGTTGTTTTCAAGCTAATCAGGTTCTGCTGGGGCACTTTTCTGATAAAGGTGGGAAGAAAAACACCGAGTCCCAAAAGAAACAATGGTCTAAACAAAGTAACGATTTTAAAGTTGATATCTGAAAGATTTCAGCACCAGCTGGAAAGATTAGACTGCCCATAGTTTTTAATTGCCCTTCTCAAGGAAGCCCTCCCTTTATTTCAGCCATTGGGCTGAGGAGGACAATACCTGAATAACAGGAGGTGTAACAGAGAACAGCTTCTTGTTATCGGTGAAATCTTCAACACGAAGGGTGGCTGACATGATGATCAGCTTCAGTGGCAGCCCTTTCTGCAGGGACACAAACGTGTTACTCTGTGCCTGAAAGCATGCGGGGGGTCAACTACACAGCACACACACACAGAGCTTTAAGTGGGGCTGGATACAAGTTCCTGCACCAAAGCACTCAAAGTCTAAGACAAAAAAAGCACTATGTCAAGTGAAAAGAGACACAGCTTCAAATGCAGTGTGTCTTAATATACATGAAACCCCAACGTTACGAGTGTTATTTCCTGGTTTCCATCAGATTTCTATTACTTTCCTCACCACAGAGTCCCTCCTCACACAAAGCCTCTTCATGTCCAGCATTCCCTTCCCCAGCACATCTGTGTCTAATACAGAAGTACTGCTTCTCTTACCTTCTCCCGAAGAGGCACGATGCGAGACAAGAGGCCTATCAAGATGTCTGTGTACATGCTCCTCTCATGAGCTTCATCAATAATAACAACTTTGTACTTTGAAAGCAGGAAGTCCTGAGAAGAGAGATCAATTTCACCACATGAACTCTACATGAGCTCTACAAAATACTTTCCTTTTGATAAAACAGAAGGCAAGAACTTACCTTCTGAATTTCTTTCAGCAGCACACCATCTGTCATGAACTTGATTTGTGTTTCATCTGTAACATTGCCTTCATATCGGATCTGATATGAAACCACTCTGTGAGGAAATACCAGGGTAGCCACAAGAAAAAGCATGGGGAGAAACAGAAAATTCAGGTTCAGAGCAGGAGACAGCTTTCAGCCTGCCTGAACTAAGACTTGATGCCAAAACAAGACAAAAATCACATCATCAGCTCCCTAGAGCTGAACAATGTGCAAGATTTGAGGCTGTAACACACAGAGCATCTCAGCGTTACCTTCCTAGCAAGGTCTCAGCTTTCCTTCTCACCTGTTTGACAAGTTCATTTCCTTAGCAACTCGCTGGGACATGGACACTGCAGCCACACGTCGAGGCTCGGTGATCCCAATGGCACCATCTGAACTAAAAGGAGGAAGAAAAGAAAAGGAGGGGCTGTTGGGCTGCTTGCTTTAAAGAGAGGAAAACTCAGAAGATGACAACAGGATTTCTGCACGATGGCTCTAAATTAAGAAGCATCACTCAAGTCACTTACAGTTACAAGAGAAAAACAGAAAGGAAGCTTTGTGATTACCCTCCTATTTATTACAAGCACATGGACCTGAAGATGCACGTATCACAGGAAGTTTTTTCCCCGAATGCTGTCTCTGTAATTCCAGCTCACTGAACTCTGGTCTTCCTGGACATCCCTCTGGCAACAGGGTACATTTCAGAAGACACGCAGGCTGGGGCAGCAGCAGCACAGAAGCTGGATGCACCTTGGTGCAACTTACAAGAAGCATTTTATGAGGTACCCAAGCTTAGAGGTTTCAAAGACTGCTTATGTGGAGAGACTGTTGTAAGTCAGTCTAATTCCCTTCAGGCTTTTTAGAAGCCCATTCAACACGGCCACTACCACTGCACAGACCAGGTCCAGTTCAGCCATATCAGAAGGAAAAAGAATCAAAATCAGAAGTAATTGAGCTCAGCTTGAATTTTCTAATTACATTTGCAGCATATAAAAGAGGATCCATACCTGGCGTAGCCAGCTTCATAGAGAAACTGAGGGACTTGTGTGGTTTTACCGCTTCCCGTCTCTCCACAGATGATCACAATGGGATTCTCATTAATGGCTTCCATGATGACTTGCTCTTCAGCAAGAATTGGAAGCTTTAGTCTTGCTTCCTAAGCAATATAAACCACAGGATTGAAAGCTGTTACCTTTCTCTGATTCTAAAGCCAACAAGAAGGAATTCTGCAAGCTTTGAGGCTGGAAAAGCTCTAAACCAGTTAATACCACACCAGCAGGAACAAGAGCCATCAGAACAGCTTCCCAGAAAGCAGCTGGCAAACCCTGCACTTTCATTTGTGAACATTCAGAGTCCCTTGAGTTTATTAATAGAGCACTTCAAAGCAAAACTCATTTCACGACTCTCTCTCATCTGCTCAGACACATGCAGAGCTCTTCCCTTTCCTACAGAATGTCCTACCCACACCAAATGGAACAGAATTATCCAGCCAATGATACAGTGTAATGAAGAGCTGACAGTGACTTCCCAAGATTTTCCAGTGAAGAATACTAAAAGCCTGCTAATGAATTCTACGTTTAAAACCAGGGACAAATGCTTACATCCTAAACAAAACTAGTTTTTCTTCTGCTAAATTAGACAGACTTAAAGCTCAGATGAACATATACAACCTGCCAGAATGAGCACCCTAACTGCACGTTGCTGCCATGCTGTATTAGCAAGAGACAGAAGACAGTGCTACAGCATCTGCAGTGACCTAATCTGATGGGCAGTACTGTAATTTCCAACACCTCGCTGTTCACAGGGCCTTACCTGAATCTCAGGAGACCTGTCCACTGGAATGAAAACTGCAGGCTTGCAAGGCAGTTTGCTGGAGGCTGGCTGGTGAACCGGCACACTAGGACCAGCCGGACGCCGGTTCATCTCTGCCACCTTCACACCTTCCTCTGGCTTTTCAGCTGTGTTCAAATCACTGGCTGAGGACTTCTCTATTTCTGGTTTCTGCTCTTCCTTTTCCTCATTAGAACTATTGGGTTCTTCCTCATCAGAACTATTGGGTTCTTCCTCAGGCTCTGACTCTGAGCTGTGTCTTCTCTTGTATGCACCGCTGAGGCTCCTTATCTTTTCAGGTTCAACAGCGCTTGGCTCCTGCATTATCCTAGAACAAAACACCAACGCAAGAGCTACGTTTCAGCCAGACTTCTCCAGGACCTCAAGCTAGGCACGTCTTCTACACAAACCAGACAAGTCACATCGTCAAAAGTCACTGCCTCAGCCTCAACCCACATTTCACTCAACAGGGAAAACTTCTACACCTCGGGTGCAGTGCAGCACATGAGGACATTACCCTGAGAGGTTAACCCAGTTCTCCAAGGATCCCCACTCTTAAGAGTTTCTCACAGCTCTGCTAGGCAAAGCTTTGGCTGACCCAATAGCTGGATTCATATCTAAGCAGGCTTTATACCGATATTTATTCATTTCTTCAGAAGACATCTCTGCAGTTTAATTTATTTCAGCTTCTGCCAAAATGCAGCTCTTGATAAATCCATTAACTCAGCACTGCATCTGTCAATACTTTCCAATACAACAAAAAAGTTTATCCACCAGTTATGTAGTTTAGCCCGATTTGTAAGAGTATGGAGATGTAATTGTAACCCAGCTCATCCCTTATGAAAGGGAAGACCAAGTCACTTTAATTAGCATCTTCTCGAAAGGATGACAATCAATAGCAACCGTATGATCAGATAAACCCAGAAAATTATCTAACTCCATTCATCCTGAAGAACCTGTGTGCAGTAAGAAGGAAAGAAATCCAGCAAAAAAAAACCAGGTAAGAAGGTTGCAAAGCTTTCAACCACAGCAATAAGCGAGAACAGTTCTTTCCAAAGAACACTTTACCTTTTGGTCTGATACATGCGCTTCCCAGTACCCAGTTTGGAAGTAGTGAACAGCAGCTTCATTTCTGCCTCAGAAGCTTGGACCTCATTCAGCTTGCTCAGCAACTCAGCTCGCTATTTGGGGAACAAACAATCAAAATCAGTGCTTATTTTCACCAGGAAATTATTTCAAGATCTGTGCTTGAGTTTTAAAGGCTCTGCTCTGGCAAACCTCACTGTGAGGCTGTAAAGACTCTTCTGCCGCTACATGGTCAGTCCGCCCTGATGAGCATTTCAGCCCTGCACTGGAAACACAGGCTTGACCGTTCATCACTGCAATGAAAAGCTCAGCTGCACCCTTCAAACAGCAGTAAAGAAAATGGATTTGGACTAAAATGCTGGAGCAAGGGCCAGAGCAGTCCTTTCAACTCCCTCACATGGGACGTAGCACTGGCAGGAGTTGGCTGCAGTTTTAAACTACTCCCAAAAGTAGTTTGTTTGTTAAAGCCATTTTTCAGAGGCTAAAACAAACCGGAGTTTTCCCTGGAGAGCTTTTGCAAAGACAGAAAAGCTCTGTCTGCATAAAGGAAACATATTAGAGGTGGAAATATGCATCTCAGAAGCACCAGCAGAGTCAGGGGTGCATCGAGCTTTGTATTTTGCAACAGAACAAATCTTCTCCTGCAACCTGTTCCACAGAATGCTTTTAAAGTACTTCATTTACCCTGCTAGCGATAGTATGGATATGTACTTCATAACACTTGTCTATTTGGTCAAGGTCTAAGAAAGAAGGGGAACCAGGACCCAGAAATGAGGTATTCCTGGAACACATGAACTGCTGAGTGGGAGGGGAATGCCTTTCCCCACTAGAGTTCATGGAATTGTATCAAAGAATCCCAGACTGGTTGGGGTTGGAAGAGAACTTAAAGCTCACCCAGTTCCAACCTCCTGTCATGGGCACAGACACCCTCCACTAGAGCAGCTTGCGCCAAACCTGTCCTCAAAAGTCCACGGCTGGTGCCACATCTTTACAAGAACAAGCAAGAAATGGATGGCTGACATTATTGTAATATAACCCCTGAACTTCAGCACCTGCGTGTCCTTGAGGCACCCCTGACAGTTCACATCCCAAAAAGCTCTTGCTGACACTGCAGAGTGGTCACCCCACCTCTGGCTTTTCACACCAGCAACGCAATCACGTCACATACCGTCACTGCCAGTGTCACAGCACAAGGGAAACCTCGAGAGCTGCTCGTTGACATCAACCCCTTCCATACACTGACATTATCACCTGGCCAGAGGGCACGAAGCTGGAGGACCCAGCAAGCAGCACCCTACCTGTTTCTTCTTTTCTTTCTGCTCTAGAATTTTCTGCAGGTGTTTCTTCTGTTTCTTGCTGAGGGGTTTCTTCTGCTGTTGCACAACACTTGCCACTTTCTTCTTCTTTGCTTTCTTTGCTGGCAGGACCAGGGCGTTGCTTTCATCAATTCCCTTCAGCCTTACTTCATCTGAAAACAGACATTCCATCACCCACTGGTGCCAGGCGGGTTATTTTCAGCACAACAGCTTTACCACAAACCAGACCAGATATAGCACTTTGAAACAAACACAACCCTCACCCCCAGCCCAAACTAAATCCCTTATCAACAGTAAGGGTAAAAGGACCACAAAAGGGAGCCTCCAGGTCTTCTCTCAGGTGCTTCCTGAAGTTGTGAGGGCAATTTTCATTGCCTTACACAACAATACTACAAAACTCTTGCCTTTCTGACCACAGGCAGAGCAGCCCGGGACACGAGTGCCTTGGGGCAGAAGTCATTTTTAGTACTAAAAACTTCTATCAGTAACGTTTGAATGATGACAGCAGAATAATAAATGCGGGGTTTTAAGAGCGATATTTGAGAATGCAAATGCTAAACGTAACAATATTGTTAATAATCGCTTTGATGGAGATCTGCTGATACGCAGGAACCGCTTCACTAGAGCTCCAGACGCAAGGCCTGTACGAGGCGCTAAACTAACTTCACCGCTCCCAACAGAAGCGCACTACAGCTCCAGCAAAGCCACGACGCCAACTCTGATCTCAGCAGCCCCGGTGTGTCCCAGCGCCGCGAACAGCCCGGGCCCGCGGTGACGAACGCACCGGGCCGGGCGCTCCCGACTCAGCCCGCGGGCCGGGCCCCGCCGCACCTCCCAGCTCCAGCGGCGGCTCCGGCGGCTCTGCGGCGGGCGGGGGCCGCCCCGGGCCCGGCTGCACCCGCGCCCTCCAGTTGTGCCCGCGGCGCGCCCGGCCCATGGCGGCGGCCACACGCGAGGGGCAGCGCCGCTTCCTCCGCGGCAACGCGCCGCCACGAGGGGAAGGGAGCGGAGCCGCGCGCAGGCGCACGGCCGCGGCTCCTGCGGGGCGTGCCCCGGGTCCTCCCGCCCGCCCGCCGAGCCCGTGCCCGCTGCCTCCCGACCGAGCGTGCGTCGGGGCCGGGCTCCGGAGCCCCCCCTGTCATGAGCCGAGTGAAGCTGTGAAGGGCAGGCAGTGCTCAGTGCAGCGTCCCGGTACAGGTTTATTGTAAGCTTTGTCACAACCGGTCAGTGAAACGGGCCTACAGATAGGTAACTACACAGCACACGGACTGGGCGCCCAGAGAAGTCATCCACAAAGGCAGCTACAGCTCCGTAAAAAACTCAGTCCCGCAGACTTCTAACTACTTAGGATCATCGGTGGAAGCCAATGTTTCCCGATGGGTCATATGTCAAAAGTCTACAGACGCCATCTCTTCAGACCAAATGAATTTGTATATAACCACAACCACACAAACTCAAACATGATTATCTTGAAATCCCAAATGGAATCACAAACATCAGTGCGGATAACGAGTGCGACCACGGCAAATACCACTTGTGAGGGAAAGGAAAAGATCAGTTTAGAAACGTGCTGTTATCACAGCCCAATGGAGTTATCCAAAAGGTTAAAATACATGCAGATACAATAAAATCTTTTATTTTCCAACCCAGACAAAGAGAACTTAACGGTCATTTACATCATTAGCTGCCAAATACAGATCAGTATGTGAGGCAAATCACACTTATAAACTTCTACACCATCAAAGAGCTAGGATTGATACTGGTCTATTTTCCACACTAACGATGCAACAAGTCTGAAAAAGCAGATCACAATTTGCAGGACGCGCTACTGAAGTACAGCACTGAGTTACACCAGGTTTACACATTGCACTCTGACACCCAGAACCACTTTGAGAAGCGTTACATTCCGCACACGGCACATCAGCTATCGCGAGGCGAGGTGCGTACTCCCAAAGAAATTGCGACGGGCATTAAGTTTGGTGAAAATGAATGTTGGAAATATTACAGCAGTTTTAAATATTAGGTCTTAAAAGTACACTGTTTAACACATTAAAGATCCTACCAGAATCTCTGACACCAAACAGCCTGGAGCCCATCTGAAACAGGTACACCAGGGATGTTCGTTCAAGCAGACACTGCAAATAGGAGGTCAGTAAATGGGAACCGTTTTGGCAGAGCTGCCCCAGGCACTGTGGCCAAACAGGGTGCTCTCTGTAGCCACCTGAGCCTCCCCACCACAGCCTGCACCAGGGAGTGCAGTGATGCTGCTTCCTGCCCCTGGTTAGGCTGCTGGTGCCCAGGGCAAAAGCCTGGACCTCCAAAATCAGGGGATTTATCCCCATTTCTACCACTGACTCTGGTGGGTTGGTCCAGTTCTGCATCTCTCTTTACCTGCAGGTGGCCAGGCACATCTCGCATCACTAGCAACCTGCTGTCATCAGGCCGAGCTCTAAAAACCAGAGCAGAACCTCGATGGATAAACTAGATGGCTTGGGATGGAAAATACTTGTAAAAGGTATTTACAAAAGTTGAAAGAGATTAAATACAATGCCACATTCATGTCCCGAAAGCGCTTTCACTACAGTGCATGTTTAAAAATACAGAGCTTTTTTAAAGTACATATATCGAAGATTAGATTGTGCTTTAACAAAAAAAATCATTACTTCTGAATTTGACTAACACGAAAACTGAGTGCTCGGAAAAATACTGATTCAAAACACCCAATTTTATATATTCTGCTTTCACATAACATTTTGCTATACATGGGATGCAAGTAAATATAAAAATACCTTTTTATTCAAGCAGCAGGGTGATCAAAATGAACAGTATTAATATAAGAGGGCTGGTTTTACAAAACTAAGGTCAGTGATTAGAGCGAGACAGGGAGAAACTATCATTCAAATTAACTGTTATACAGTATTCTAAAAGAAATCTTTATCATAGACAACTCTTGATATAGAAACAAGTCAGTATTTGGAACTTCAACATTAAATATAGATTATGTAAAATACAATCTACACCAAACTGACTCACGTTCAGAGTCCTGAGGAAGTCGGTGGAGCCTCTCATATGAATGAGCTTTGCTTCTCAGGCCTCAAAACACCTAAAGACCTGACAAAGCTTTGCCAGTGGATTCCGAACTTCCAGCTTGGTGTTTCAGCCCAGTCCTCCATGCTTAGAGCAGGGAAAAGCGAGCTTATAGGGAAGACTCTGTAATAGTATGGAAAATGAGCTATAAAAAGGATTATACTGTAATTGCCATTTTCAGCTTTGCCAAGCAGACTGTTTGTGGCTGCAGTACTTATCTGTTCACAGAAAGGTTTTACATTATGAAAAGCAGCTACTTTGCAACTCTAAATGTGCACGTCTTGAAAAAAACTGGGGCGCAGGGGGGATTCATAGAGGAAATAAGAAATTAAAATGTATTACAACAGTGCCGACTGCATATGAACTTCAACCGTGTTGAACTGAAGTGATCACAGTTTGGAGTAAAGGCCATTAACATGGATTTGAAAATAATCCCTCACATAAATGTCACACAGAGCCCAAATGAGATTAGGCAAGTAACATGTTTTAACAGCATTAAACTTCAGCAGAAAGAGAAAAATAAACTCCCCCCACAGCTACATTCAGTGAAGCGTCACATCCAACAAAAGCTCTACCCAGCGAAGCAAGAAGCTGAAGCCCAAGGGCCAAGCTGGAGCCGGCGCTCATGGGTGAAGCAGCACCTCCTGGTATTTGCTCCCCTTGCTTGTCAGCCAGGCCCTACCACAGGCCAGTTTTTGTTGTGTTTTTTCCTTTACTTGGTCATCTAGACATTATGGAATACATAGTTCTTCAGCTGTGGTCCATTTTAACCCCCATGATGCTGATACTATGCTCATCACCATGGTTTAGCTGCTATCCCTCCCTCCCCTCATCTATACCCTCAGATGCCACACACGTCACACCACGTTCTGGCCTCTCTTCCCTGAGGTTACCTTTGTTTCAATGCATTTCAGCACACCTTACACAGGCAGTGGCAGCCTGCCAAGCCACTTAACTCTAAGGTTACAAATACATAGAATCCTTCGAAGTAAAACTGCTTCAAAGCTCCTGCACCTCTTGGAAACACAACCGTTCAATACACCCTGCTCATAAGGTGACTCACTTTCCCCAGAGGAGTGAGGACACAGACTTCAAGCAAAAAGCTCCTATAAAACTATTACAATTTTAGAAAAAAATCCAGATCTTCCTGAAGAGAATTTATTGCCGCTTATTGGTCCTGAGAAAGCTTTAAGCAACAATACATTTGCAAGTGGTTTCACTGCTGCCTTTTTTGAGAAAGTACACGGGTCCTGAGACTAAAAATCATGGTTTACTCTATGCTTGGAAAAATGCTTCACTGTGAATATCAAGTACGAATTACAATTTGCCACACTACATCTCTTCCCTGCGTGTCAAGAGCTTTCCTTTCAGACCCCAAATTAAAGTTCTCCAGATGAAATGCAATGAAATAATGCCACACGTGCGCTTCTCAATTCCTCCTGTGGGAGTGTCATTAAAGAGCTTCAAATCTATGGTATCTTCCTTCTCCCTTATTCCCCACCTCCTATTAAAAGCCACGGTGTGAATTTTTTGGCCTGGATACCAGAAAATTCCTCATCTGATACTTTATGAAAGGCAACTTCAAGGCAATGAAATAAGCCAACAATAAAACAAAAACATTCACAGCTTCGGAAGAAAAAGAAATGTGGACCCACAGCAGTTACTTCTCAATGGAAGTGTTTGGTAGCTTATCTTTTTTTGTTCTTTTTAACTTTTAAAGTGTCAAATTTGCATATGTTTTAGCTCAATTTCAATATTTGAAAGACTACTCAATTTGCTTTTATAAAAACTTTACAAAAGATGTTTTTAAATGCTTGTAAAAGTAAGCGTTTATCTACCGAGAAAACTCGAGTACTGGATAAAACTCTGAATATACAGCTGAAGTTCTTAAACATGGTTTTTTTTCCTACAAGTATAATGGCTGAGTGTATAATCTAGATAAATTAGTCTCACACATGATGAAAAGTTATAACTTTTGCACACTTTTTACCATGTGATGTTTTGTTGCTTTGACTTCAAACGAGACAGTGCTTAGGAATTTTCTAGAGCTGGTGTACAGTGGTCTATAGGGGCTGGTTCATTGGTTACTGCCTCTGTCCAGGTTCTCAATCAGCCGAGAAAGACGAATGTTCAGAAGTCTGATCTGACTGTCGAGGTGGTCCATCTTCTCCTCGAGGCTGCTGCTGCTGTTTCTTCTCCAGTAAAATCCAACTGGCCCCGTCATGAAGTAGACTGCTACAACAAAGCAGAGAGGCAGGACGGCGTGTTCCGGGTCACCTTCATACTTCTGGAGGATGTATATGCACGAGAGGGTGAAAAGGGCAACCCTGGCAATCCAGAAGAAACGACCAAACAGCATGTGCAGGAGATAGAAGAAGAATCCAAGGAAGAGAGATAAAAACCAATAGGCGAGTAAAATGGCACCAATCAGTAGAAGAGCACGGGTTGGGCTGTTGGCAATTGCTGCTGGGCTGAAATAATGAGTCAGGTTGGAGGCTGAAAAACAAAGGAAAAGTCACAGAGTATTAACGAGAACGTGCCAAACGGTAATGGTAAAAACGCAACACAGCGTCCAAGGGTCATGCAGTGGGGTCACAGCTCTGACTTTTCTAAAGAAAAGGGTAAAGCCACTTCATCCTTTTCTGGACGGACCTTCTTCAAATCCCTGGCTCAGCTCCAATAATGCAATTGAATTAATTCTTTTAAAGTAAAGCTTCTTTAAAGACAAGAACTGTAGGGCCTAAGTTCAAAGCTCATACTGAGGCTAAAGATTCTCTTTGTGAAAGTTATATTCTAAGGCTCCCAATTGTACCTTTCCTTCTTCTAGTCCTCCTTTATCTCCCTGCAATGTTCCTGGCTGCATGCATCTATGTAGTGATGATGCAAAGAAACCACCCATGACTTGTAATGCCCTTTATAGACATATACAGAAACGGAACTGCTAGTTTTAGACCTCTTGTTTGAAGGTACTAATAGCAAAATCAAAGGCAAGTGAAGCAGATAGATAGCACTGAGGGATGCTTAATCCAGCATGATAAAATGTTCCTGTCAACACTGGTACAGGCTGATAAGAGTTCAAGAGTTAACAGGCATTACACTTACCATCAATTCCAAGAACATCTAACAAATCAGTCCATATTCTCCAGAATGTGTCCATTAATACATCCACCCCATTGACAAACCTCTCTGTCAGCCTTGAGAAAAACTGAGAAAATTGAAAATTAAAACAATGAAAATTCTGAGTCCCTAAAGCAGGTTTCCACTTCGAGACTTACTATCATGAGAATTGTAACTGACTAAACAAGAATTGCAGGCTATTTTGAAGTCCCCAAGGAAAAAGAAAGCTTTTTAACTTTGCGAATCATAAATGTACTGATTACAATTGTCCTTATTCTGGGTATTTTGCCACATAATTGTATATAATAACAGGATTTTAAAAGGCACTTTATTAGCTTTTCCATTGTTCTGAAGTTTAAAGAAAACACTATTACTAGCAACAGACATTCATAAAGCAAACCAGGGAATTATCGAGCAACTGAGAAATGTCCCGGGTATTTCACACAAATGTCTCAAGTGCATTTACAGGTCACTTTAACAATATTTATTATTTCTTCCTCCTGGCTGAGGCAAGCAGGGCCAGAGGAAGGCAGAGGTCTGTCTGCCCGCATGCCTGATTCCCTGCAAGTTCCTCTGTGGCCCTACAGGCACAGGATGCTCTGCTGATGCAGACACACCATATTTCAATTGCAGGGCTCCTCAGCGACAGCGCTCTGCCCTGGCCGTTTCCCCCACCTAAGTTAGCCTTTATTTAGAGACTTATTACATTAATATTTCTAGCAGTTTTCTCAGCATCATGCCTCGCCTCCCGTTTTTCTTTGCTCCAGCCGTCGGGCCGCCTCAGCCCGGGCTCGCACAAGAGGCGAGGCCGGTCCACGCCGAGTAGTGGCCAACGGCGGGACTCTGCCTCACAGAACCTCCTGCTCAGCCCGAGGAGCAGCGGCGTGGGGACAGAGCGCGAAGGCAAAGAAAGCGCAAGGTTTACGGGGAGGAAGCGGGCCGGCGCCTCACCTTCTGCAGGGCCCGCACGTTGTCCTCGCCGAAGAGGCCGCTGACGCCCTGATAGAGGCCGCTGGCGGCGCGGCGGAAGCTGTTTTGCTTGTCGGCGCCGCGGCTCCGCGCTGCCCAAGCGCCGGGTCCCGCCGTGCCGCCCAGCAGCAAGGCGAGGAGCAGCAGCAGCGCCGGCAGCCGCCTCGCCGCCATGGCCGCCCGCGCTGCGCCCCGCGCCCGGCAGCGCAGCTATTGTAGCGCCGCCTAGAGGCCACGCCGCAACCTCCGCGAGTGCACCGCCCCCTCCCCTTAAAGAGATGCAGTTATTAAAATCACAACGTGATCATTCCAGTTGAAACGGGACGTTCCAAGGTTTCCGTGTGTATCCATCCTCCTCCCGAGACAAACCGGCCTGATCAAGTCTATGGCTGCGTCCAGCCTCGGAACAGCCTGCACCTGGGGTGAGCTTGTCCTGGTCTAAAGCCATTCCCAGTAGTTAATCTCTGCCGGTGTTTGACCTGGGCCAGCATCTAGCCTGTTCCAGGCTCATTTTTGTATTCAATAATCCACTTGGCCAAAATGTTCTTCCCTACTATGTAACCAGGATTTCCCATGCCTCAGCTTAGGGCTGTTAGCTCTCCTGCTGTCAACATGCACCTTACAGAAGGTTCTGGCTCTGTTTTCCGCCCAGGTAAGTGTAGGCAGGGATATGGTCTTGCCTTTGCCCTTTCCAAGCACTCTCAGGCAGCCTGTGCTCCAGCTCCCAGGCCTGCATCAACGTCCACCTTGCAGCATGGAGTCTACACTTGGGCATGGTGCTCCAGATGGATCTTGGAAGGGCCAAACCGAGGGGAAGGATCACATGCCTCAATGTATGGGCTCTTACTAAGACAGCCCAGGATGCTGCTGGGCCACATCGCCAACTCACAATCTTGGCCTCCCAGATCCTCTCCTGTGGAGCTTTTAAATGATTCATCTATCTATTTGCGCTCTAAGACTCATCGCAGTCTGTACACAGGGTACAGCCTTTCCTGCGTGGGTCTCCTTAGGAGACTCTCAGGCACAATCCCCAAACAACAAAGGGAACGTAGAAGACTGATCTCAAAAAATGACATCTAAACAACTGCCGGTCGAGGGATTCTGAAGGATCTCGTGTCCTTCACCCTTGAGAGACTCCGACTCACAGGTATAAGCCAAAATTCAGCACACTCAGTGGTGGAACTCCCTCTTCTGACACGTGTTGTGTTGATTTTTCCTGAGCAGGCTAATAAAAGACAGGATGGGAAGAACAAATGAAACAATGTTATCAGGTCCTTCTGGGTAGTGAAACCCAACCAGGATGTTAGCAGAGTGAGATAAGAATCCCTAGGAGATAGAAAAGTACTTTGCTGCCTTCAGAGCACGTTTGATTCATCATTCATTGACAGAAGCCCAAGTTAGACAAGACAGGAATACAAAGGCAGCAATAGAAAAACAGATCCACGGGTTTGTGGTGCTGATCGTGCACTGGTAGATGATCCCATCTGGGGCAGAAAGGGTTTATTAAATTGCCCAACAGTAACTTCAAGTCATGGGGGATCCCAGCACCCTCTCCAGAGCTTCTCATTGTGCTTGGGACGGTGCAGGCGGTCCATGACCACGTCTGCACCCCATCCAGGATCTCTGCTCTCTCTGGCACATCTCTGCTTGTGCTCACCCGTTCCCAGGGGCTCCTGCAAAGTTAGGGGTGCAGCTTGTAGCTCTCCCAGACACTGGAATAACTCTAAGTACCTCTATCTGATTTTAAACCCTGTGTCCTTGACTTTTAAACCTCATAAGCCCAGTTTCTGAGCAGTTGAGCAGACATCTAGAATACAGACATCTTTTCTATGACCTTTTCCCTAGTTTTAGTCTGGCCAAAACACTTATTTTCACATTTAGCAGAATGGCCAATACCTTTCAGCATTATTTATATTTGGCTCTGAAAAGGTTGGGCCCAGATCCAGGAAGGTACTTAGGGTCCTACTTGATTTCAGCAGGACACAGATTCTTTATACATTTATAAATGGTGCTTTCATGGTTTTTTGAGGTGGTCCTGAAACTGCTGACATGTTAATACGTGTGTATATTCTGAAGTCTATGTCATATTCTTCCAAGACAGATTGATAACTGATGGCAGGTATTTTTGAGGCTCTTGTGAGGTTCTGCCCTCAGTGTCCTGCTGTGCCTAGACTGCCAGAGCATAGTAAAGTGTCCTCTTCTGGGGCATTTCTTGTGTGTAAAGAACCTTGTGGTATAAAGCCATGATAGTAATGTAATTAACTGTATTGAGTGATGTTTTCTGTGCTGGTCATAACTCCTCAATTTGCTTACAGCTGTATGGCCATCTCTAGGTCCCTTTTTGCTGTTTCTGGTCTGATGAGTCTTGTTTCTGCGAATCTGGGGACATTCCTATTTCTCAACATGAGTTTCTGTCATGGTATCCCCTCAAAATCACTTCTGCAGTGCTTCTTGTTTCTTTCACCCATTCTTTACCGAGGCTCAGAGGCCTATTTCAATGGCTGCCTTTGGGAGCCTGAGCTCAGGGTTGTCCTTCATATGAGGTCAGGATAATTTGGGAATCTGCCCTGTATTTAACTGACTTCCTGACCTGTCTTAATGAGCCTTTTTCAGGTACATTCACCTCTCCAAATCCACAGCTTTTATGAAATTACACAGTATTTCACCCTTCTTGTTTAAATAAATGAAATCACATCTGCTCAAAGAATACATTGCATCACAGCATGAAATATTGATCTCAACCATACTGAACTTTATAATTAGGACAACTAAGGTTTCCAGAAAGAACTTCTGATGAGGATCTACAGAAGAAATATGAGTGTACTTCTCTGTCTCCTGGTCTGCACTTGAAGCTGTGTAAGGTGTCTTACTCAGATATAGGCATTTAACAACAATCTGAACGGTATTTAGAACAAATTTGGGTCTTCTAGATGTCAAAGCGTTAGCAGATCATAGGGCTCACTCAATTTTTTATGCTCAAAAAATGGTGTAGCCCTGAAGAAATCCAACTGGTGTTACTGTGAGCCAGTCCTTAACTTCACTGACCCTTACTGTTGGCTTTACTTCATCTCCCAGCCTCAACATGCCAACGACTTTTTGCTGCTAGCTCTGTGAGGGTTTTCTTGCGTAGTGTCACTGCTTCTTTTCCTTTTCCTTCTCCTTCTCCTTCCCTTTCTGCAACTGCTTTTGGTTTTGACACCTGGTTACTTGCACTCCTGACACAACATAGAGGTTGATGGTCACTCTGAATATAGATTAGGTTTCCTAATCCAGGTGATCAGTAGATCATGGTCAGGCCTTGGGATACTGCACAGATTGCTGTGAGTTATTATAAGGAAACCTATCTCACGGATCCATGCATTTCAGCATCCGCTTTAATTTCACAGGCTGACTGCACAGACGAGGTAGTGCCATCATCATCATTATTACCGTTAATCGGGTCTGCAGCATCTTTTGAAGGGCCCCTAATCTAATCTAAAGCAGAAAACACGATTTAATTTTCAACCTATTATTATTAGTAGTAGGCATAAAGCAAGGCTTAAAAAGGTTTCAAAATGGTCAGTTCCAGTTAATCTTATTCAGGCCGTTTTCCTCTAGCTATCCTAATCTAGTGTCCAAACTATTTTTCTAGTCACTGCAGTCCTCTTAATGCCCATTTTCTCATTAAAGGCTGGTTTAATCTTTCTTCTTTTTTCTTCCAATTTTTCCAGTCACTTTTGAAAGAAGGAAAAACTGATCTGGGTAAGACAAAACCAGAATGCAAACATGGAGGCATAACCCACTCCAATTAAGGCTGCAGCAGTAAAACTGCTGTTAATAAATTTGAAGCTCAGTCAGGCTTTCCTAAAAGCTTAAGTTTTATCGTTAAATTCCCAGCGCACCCCTTCCTCTCTGAACAAGCGGGTCAGTCCATTTTAAACCATGCATTTTTCAGCTCAGCGAGAAGGTTTTTGGGTCTCTTCTCAGGTGATTTGGTTGCACATTTTCTTTGTAGATGCACAGGTTGCTTTGGGAGAAGGGAAGATGCTCGTTTGCGGTGCTTTTATATCTTAAATCGGGCAATACCTGCACGCACATACCGCAGCCCGGGCTCGCCTCAGCGCTGAGGGGAATGACAGAGGGACCCCACCCGCCCGCCGAGCAGGATGAGAGCTCTCCTCCTATTGGGCACACCTCCTTGTGATCCGGCCTCTCATTGGCCGGAAGAGAAATGAGTTTGCAAAACCTTTGCGCCAATTGGTTCTTGGCTGTGTCAGCTCTTTCACCGTCAGCTCAGCCGCGAGGGGCGCGGGCACTGGGCTGATGTGGGGCCAGGCGCACCGCAGCCAATCAGGCGCGTCGGCGTCACCGCCGCCGTGCGCAGCGCGGGATCCGTCCGCAGCGCCTGAGGGGCGGCGGCGGCAGCGAAGGGCGGGCGGGAAGCGGCGGGAAGCGGAGGGTTGCGGCTCCCTCGGGGCATGGAGCTGGGGCGGTAAATTAAAGCGAGGTGAAAGTGGAACGTGACGGGTTTGCCTCCAGTTCTCGCCTCGAGCCTGCTGGCCGCGGCAGGTTCACCGGGTACCGGGTGTAGCTGTGAGGGAGCTGTAGAAAACCTGACCTAAAGCTCCGGGGGACACCCCCGAGCGGGACCGGCCGCACATCAGCCGGGTGTGAAGAGCTGCGCGGGGCTAGGCCTGCGCTGGACATCCCAAGCAGAGGGCTGTGGTGTGGGGCAGGAGGCAATGCCCTCAGGACATCTGACCCTGGTAAAATGCGACCCTGGCAGCTGCGCAGCAATGCTCTGTGTGCCGAACCAGTATATATATATCCACATTGGTCAACACTGTTATCGCAGTAGGTGTCTTCACAACCCAAATGGCAAAAACCAGAAGTTACCTTTCCTGTGGGTGTGCAGAGATGGGGTTTGTAAATAGTTTCTCTCCACCGCAAGCCGGCTGGGGCACGATCACCATGCTCCTGTGCTGCCCGTGGGGCTTTGGCAGGGTGCCTGTGCCATTGATTTCACACCTCCACTGACCCCTCTGAGCACAGCTGCCAAGGCAAGGGAGGTGTGTAAAAGCAGATAAGGTGTTCTGATTCCTCCTCCAGCCTCTCCATGTCCTCCAGGCTCTGAAGAGTTATTTTTTTCATGCTTCTGTGCAAGGTCTATCTTGGGGCAAATAGAAATTGTTCAAATCATGTTGCCGCAGGATCCAAATTTGGTGAAGTTTTACTTCATCAGCACAAAGATCCACATGAAATTCATCGCAACTATACTACTGTGTACTACACGTGTTTTACTTTCACATTTATGCTTTATGCTTGTATAATTTGCCTCCAAATTCGTCTTTTTTTTGAGGCTTCTGTGAATTAGAAGGGAAATCACGACCTTGACAGTCACAATTGCATAAGCAGCATGCACATGCTGTGGTTTGGCCGCTGTTACGGAGTGCTTCGTGCTCTGTCACCACTGATTGCTGGCCGGGCTCAGTGGTTGTCAGAGCTCACGTTTTTAGAGATGAGAAGTGATGGATTTTAATCCGAGGTGTGAGGCATGCAGGCAATGGGTGTAAAGGGGATAGCCCGGTTATGGAGAACGTGTTTCTTGCCTCGTTCTTGTGTCAGAGACACTGTCAGCGGGGAATTCTGCGTGAAGCAGGAATAAGTGGTGGTGATTTCGCAGAGATGTTGAGAGCACGAAGTGATGTTCCCTCCATGGTGTGGGCCCCGCGCTCAGTGACCTTCATGGGTTGGCGGGGCCCGAGCGGCGGGGCTGGGCTGCCCGAAGAGCCCCGGAGCGGAGGGCTGTCACCGGCGGGAGCGCGGGCGCGATCTGCCGCCTAACCCCGGTTAAACGGTTCCTGTCAGAGCGCAGGCCGGGGCTCCGGTCACTCGGCGGGAACGGCCCGGGGGCCGCCGCTGCCTGAGGGGAGACACCCCGGCGGCCTGAGGGGGGGCCTCGCCGCGGCCGCCCGCCATTCATTCCCCCCCTCTCCTGAGGCAGCCGGAGCGGGGACTCCGCGCTCCCGCCCCTTCCCCGCGCTCCGCAGCGCTCGCCGCCCCTCAACGGGCGGGACCGGGGTGCGACGCCCCGCACTCTTTTCTCTCGGCGGAAGGTTACGGCGTGAGGGGAAAATGGGAGGGGTCGGCGGCGCTTAAAGCTCCCGCCCGGGGGAGGGACCGCGTAGCTGGGGCGGAGGCGCGGCGGAGGCAGGTGGGGGGTTCGTGTCGGCGCCCGGCTGCTCGTTCGGTTTAGCTCCCTTCCTCTGACACCGTCGCCATGTCTCGGGAGCCCGAGATCATGGAGTCGCAAGTGATGTGGGAGCCTGACACGAAGCGCAACACCCACATGGACCGGTTCCGTGCCGCCGTAGCCAGCAGCTGCGGGCTCCGCTTGGGTGAGCGCTGGGCGGGCGAGGAGGCCCTCGGGCTCTGCTTGGGCCCTGCTCTGGCTGTGGGACTTAAAGAGTGGTTCTGATGCTTTGGGAATGGTGTTATCGTGGGTCTGTGGTAGGGCTGTTTGCTCCTATCCCAGAGAGGTGGGCAAGGTGCCCGCAGGGTGCATGGACACCCCACGTCTGCCTTAGGTTAGGAGGGGGCAAAGTGGTCCAGGCTGCAGGTTGGATGGTCTGCTTATGCCTTATGCAGAGGCTTCTCGTGCAGCATTTTGCTTAGTGTGAAAGGTACATGCTACTGGGAAATGTAAACAGCCTTATCTGTTAACTGATGCTGCTGCTGGATGTCAGCCTGGGCAGCATCGGTGCTGGTACATGCTGCGTGCTCCTGGCTCTTTCTCTGTGTTGTTGGGGCCCTGCTTGCAGGGATTTTCCGTGTGAGTAGCAAAGCTAAAGTGACTTAGTGTTTTAAGGGGATGTGGAAGGAAAGGATTGCTGCCATTATGACTGTGAGGTTAGTTTAAGCTTTAACAATAATATGATGCTTTAACAATGTATGTGTGTGAGGCTTGAGTTAAAGCTGTGTTTATCTTTGTTTATGAAGCAAGTCAAGTACTAGCTGTGTGGGCTCATTTGTGGCATGAACCAGGTAGGTTTCAGTGCATGTGGGGGTCAAACCCTCAAATTCTGATTTGATTGCTCCATGCTGGCCTCTTCAAGCATTTGGGGACCAGGTGGCTTGTGTGGCTTTCCTGTAGTCATTCTTCTAGTGGGGAATGGAGGGAGTATTTTTGGCAAGTGGCCTGACAAGTTTGTCAGTCCAGTATAAATATGTCTGTGGTATAAGCAGAGGCATTCTGGAGGAGTAGCAGAATATCTAATGCTTCTAGTAGTTCATGTCTGGAAAACAACTAGGAACTTCAGTTGGAACCTTACTATGTAGGCAAGCAAGGTTGTTATTTTGGCTGCTGGGGGATTTCCCATTTGAACACAAATATAGCACCTAACTTTCCTGGTACATAGGAGGCCAATTACTACAGGATTTTAGTCAGCTCCTGAGTAGAAATGTTATTTAGCTGGTACTCATGTGATCAAGATTGAATGACATTTCAGATGTGCTGCCCATGTTTATGGCTGTAACAACTAGAACTCTTTTCACCCCGTTTAGAAATGGCTATCTCCATTCAAAAGTGGATTCCAGTTCATATATAGAAACCTTTGTCAACTTCCATTACATTTGAACTAATGATCATTGGTCTGTGTGCTGTTCAGCAGCAAAGAATGGATTCTTCATGTAACATTAAGATGTGGACTTGCTGAGAAGAGCTGAGGGCAATATAACCCTTAAACAGCATGGTTCTGCCCAATGCTGAAGATGTGCTAACAAGATGCAATGTTTAATTGCTGAATAACAGGCTTGTGCTCTTATGGACTTGCATGCTAAAGCTTATTTGGGGTCAAACTGTATAGATGAGACAGAACAAACTGTTCATACTGTAAGAAACCAAATTAGTGATGACCTGTAGTTTTTTTTGCCTTTACCAAATGATTTGGACCATGTGGTACAACTGGTTTTTGAAAGAGGAGGTGGGAACTTGAACTTTCCTTTGGTAAAGTCTTATCCCCACACCACAGACTCACTGATGTGCAGTTTGTGGAGGAGTGGTGAAAAAAGGGCACGTAGGAGGCTAGGACTGAGGCAACACGTAGGCAAAAGCTTGAGATATGGAGTGGAGTCTTTGCCTCTGCTTCTACTATGTCAGTAGTACATATTGAGTAATCTAACACTGATGGAAAAGACTGAGTGGACCAAGATGTGAAAGGGACAGACTGGGTGGGGAAGCAGCTGTTGTGATCAAGTGTGAGTAACAGTGTCTAGATCGTTTTGAATGCTTTTCTCTTATAAATCTGGAAGATGTCATTGTAAGAAGAGGATGCAAAGATGACTTCTGAAGCAGTCAGCTGGACAACAGGATGACAAACCAAAGATAATTGGAGAAAATGACTTCAAGTGGTTTAGCTGAAAGCATCAAATAGGAAACAGTTGGCAGAGCAGGAAACTGTTAATACTGTCACTTATGGCAGATATTCATATTTAAATTGGCTGTTGGCACAGCTTCAGACAGCATAGGTATGACTTGGGAATGTTACTTTTAAGTTGCTGCTGAGGAATTGGCTTCAGTTATTCATACCTGAAATGGTTTTACACACAAATTCAGTATTTAGTTTGAATTGTGATGGTTTGGTGTGCATTTCTCAGGTTACTTAACTGTCTCACAGTCATGTAAGACTTAAACTGCTCACTCCCATGTTTTTGATGCCAGGTTGTGGTTTTAATGTCTAGCTAGTAAATGTCTTATTTCCTTTCATTGATGCTGTTTTAGCATGAAAAGATAAGCTGCAGTCTGTCAGACTTATTAAGGAATAACGCATGCTTCCTTTGTAACAGTGCTGTTGAAGTTAAGTGAATGCATCTGCTGTCCGTGTTACCATGCTATCAGAGGTCTTTGGCCCTGGACTAGAGCCATACAGCAAATGTCAGGAAGGCTCATTTACCTTCTGCTGTATGGAAGCATCATGCTGTTGATAAGATAGGAAGTGTCAGCAAGCTGGTCGCTATCCTGTTGTCTAATCCTCAGTTTCACTAATGGTGGGTAGATGTTGCACAGAGCCAATAGAAATGGTCTCTATCTCTGTGGTGGTGAATGGCTTTTTACAGGTGAAAAGATGCCATCTGTTCAGGGGTTCAAGTAGACTATTCACCTGCCTTGAACAGAAGTGATCCACTCTGTGTGATCAGTTTTAACTTACTGGTTGTTTTAGCAACAAATACTATTTATCTGGATATCCCTAACTGTAGTTTGTCTAAGTTCCTGTAATTATCTGCATAATGCTAACTGATATTTATTACTTCCAGCCAACTACGATGACTTATACCAGTGGTCAGTGGAATCCTTCTCAGACTTCTGGGCAGAATTCTGGAAGTACAGCAACATTGTATGTTCTCGCCTGTATGATGAGGTAAGTGTTTCTCTTAAACAGTCAGCTGCAACTCAAAGGGGAAATAAACCAGTTTTACAATCTTTAGACCTGTTCCTGGAACATTTGCAACTGATATGAAGTATCTGCCAAGTGTATAGTCCTGAATTTCCTTGTGTGGTAGATGGTGGTGTTCTGTTGCTGACACACTTCAAAGTAGTGAAATCCTCAAGTTCTGTTGTCTCGAAGAATAGCGCTGTCATGTCCCTGTGGTTGTGCGCTCTTGCATACCTTGGCAGTCCTGGCTGCCTGTGAGGAGTTTATTGATATACTGCCTTCTGCTTTAGGGTTATGCTTGTAGAATATCTTGATTTTTATAAGTGCTGGCATGCAGTCAAGTTCATGCTTGCTCCCTGAGTCACTTCACTGATAAGCACACCTGTTAAACTCTGGCTTTGTAGAACTGGTTATGGAAGTCTCTGCAACCAGATGTAGGCTTGAAATATCTCTGAGGCTGTTGTGGTAGTGGTTAAATGCAATCACAGGTTGAATACCAATTAGTGCCACAGTGTTGCTTTGAGGTAAAGGTGATGATGAAGCTCTTGCAAACGGAGGGCAAAGCTGCAGCCCTTGTACAGTCCTTGTGTAGGATATCAACATCACCCTGTGGTTTACCATCTGAGGAAGGTGTTGGACTAATCACTTCCCTGGACTTAGTAGAGAGAGGACTGGACTTCTATCTTAATCCTGGGCGACCATCTGTTCCAAGAACACTCAGAGTACTGGCACTTCTGCAGAGGGAGCTGGTAAGTTTCTTTTACTTTTTCCTGTCTTGCAAATTCCTGTACTACCCTATATGATCAGGTGGTTCCTCCTGCTGTGAAACTGCATGCTCAGGTGTCTTAATGTGACTCTCTTTAGGAGGGTGAATTCATCAAGACTATAAGGGCCAGTTCTTACTGCCTGTAAGAACTACTATGAGCATGTAGTCTCAAGGCTGTAAGCACTTAATCTTTTCTCTTTTCCTGTAGATGGTAGTTGAAAACCTGGCCAGGTTTTCAATTTGGCTACTGTCATATTTTCTCTACATAATCTGTGCTGCTAGCAAGATTTTTTTCTAAATTTCCACATGAATGCATATTGTCCTGAGCAAGTAATTCACAGGAGCTATTTCAGGAGCTATTCTCCTGTGTATCTGTTCTGAGCAAGCTGCACAGCAATACTTTTTGTTCTCTTGCCTTACAGGTCCGGTTCTCCTGGAAGGCTGTCCCTCCAGACACTACCAGTGGCTGATGGGAATGGATACTGAAACAGGCAATAGTGGTCCGGGATGTTTACTAAGGATGAGAAGCAAGAAGATGGAGAAGTCTAGGAAGACTTTAACTAGACTGCTTTTGAGCTTCTAGGCTTCTACATGCCTATTCTACAGTGGTCTTTCTATCATGTGAGATCTTAAGCTGGGGAGGCAGTCAAGCTGACAGACAAGTACTGCAGAAGATGCTTGACTCACTCTTAATGGCTATTGCTGTTTGCCTCTACATTTTCTGTGTCAGCACAGTGTCAGCTTCAAGGCTTGACTCCAGCTTTCCTGAGCCTCAAAGCTGACTTGTAGTCCTTACCATGGGTCTGTTTCTCTTACGTGTCAGAAGAAAGGCTGATCACAGTAACTGAGCTGTTCTGTGGTAGCTGAAGAGTTGAAAAGTTTCAAGTGTCTTAAATTCTATTCCTGCTGCTTGTTGGAAATAAGCATTATGCTTTGAGGAAAATAAAATTTTTCATTAGCTGGCGCCGACTCCTTTGTTCACAGCCAGTGAAACAGTTTGCACTTTCACAGGTCATTCCAAGAAACAATAAGATCTTGTGTGTGTATATAGTAGACAGCTAGTGTTTTATTGAAGCTTAGTAAAGGTTTTAAGTACTTGTAGATATGTTCATCACTATAGTAATTGATATCTGTGCCACTTCTGAAAGGAACAAAGGTACTTGGGGTGTGCAAAACTCTACTGGTATGGCAGCATTAGCACTGTTATGTCAAATTTAAGTAGCTGTTGATTTTAAATGACTAATGTAGTCTAATTTTTCCTCCAAGAAGGACCTACCAGCCATTGTTCCTGCAGAGGAGCTGCTTTGAGCATTCTTGCAGTGCCTAGTCTCTGGCTTTTCATGAAGCATGCTCTTTTGCTCTTCAGGTCATACAGAATATCGCATATACCACAGTAAGGCAAATGTTATCTGTCTCACAGTAGTGGTGAGATTAATTCTCAAAGGTATAGTTTTTGTTTAGGATAAGCAGAGTCTGAGGTATGATAATGCATGGTTCTAGCACAACTAGCAAGCCACTTGAAGGAGGGGAAATACAGTAGGTTCATCCTTTGTCCACACCTCTAATGTGATGCTTATTTGTAGCTTCTGAGTTTTGGGAAGCAGTCATTGATTAGCTGCTGAAAAGAGCAATTGTAGAACAGGAGCACTGCTGATACTTGGCATGTTCACCTACCCCACAAATTGTCCTTGTGTGCCTTTGCCGCTATGAGTAGAAGTAAAGCCTTGTGCATTAAACGAGGACTGCAGTCAGCAGTGCTGTAGACTGCGCCTCGTTTCTCTGGACTTGCTGAGCATTTGTTGGACTGTGTGAAGTTTGCAAAGCTCTGCATTTTCATTGACTTACTGGAGCTGAGATCTATTAAATAACTAGCAGACTTTGAGTTTGTGTTGCTTGCTGAGAACTTGCATCAGTGGGGGACATCAGGATATTCACAAGACAGAGTGCCACCACCTAAGAGATTGGGCTTAAGTAGGAGTCATAGGTGTCACCTGAGTTGAAAATAATTGAGCATCAAGTATGCAAGTCCAGCGATTTATGCTACCCGAGCTATTCAAAGGGGTGTTCTCCTTCAGTGAAAAAGTTGGGGTATGTTAGATCTTGTCCTGGAAAAAGCTGAAAACATTCTGCTCGCTTCAAGCTAAGGAAGTCAGTTGTGAGTCAGTTTTGAGTGTCTTCTAATTACTTCAGTAATATATGTATTATATATAAGAAATACGACAAATTCTACAGCCTGAGTTGATAAACTGTAAGTGTCATAAATCCCATTTGTCCAATTTTAAGAAATTTAATTTGAAATAAAGTAATAGAGTAGAGCACTTCCACATAAGCCTGAACTTCTAAAACTGCCTCCCGTGATACACACACTGCACGTCTCAAAGCACAAAAATATTAGGTTTTCTGGAATGGGAGTTATTTTGAGTTCTCGCTGCTTTTCAGAAGAGCCTTTCACTTGGTCTGGAAGAATGCTGTTTCTGTAATGCATGTGCAGTCCATGAGACAGCCTCAGGGTGTAAACTGAAGCTTTCAAAACACAACTACAATGAAGCTTGAATTTACAAATACATGTGCTACTGGGCAATTGAGTTGCTAAACAGTGGGGGCTTGTGGAAGGAATTGCAAATTCTTTTGTGGCTAATGTGAAGGGGCTCTTTACCTATCACTTATTAAAGGTATAGTCTTAATTGTGACTTAATCAAGGGGTAATTTGTTTTTTTTGAAGTTTAATTAGTTCAAGATGGGGGTAAGTTGTTTCAATTGCACATATCTTTGTGATTTAATTGCATTTATCAGTTCTTTGCTTGTCCTAGCCCTAAATGGAGAGTTATTTAATATGAGCTTATTAAGTTATTGGGCTATCTTTTTAGGAAACATCAACTCAAGGGTGGTAGAAATGTCCATTCTCACAGTTTGTGATAGAATATTTGTTAGTTGAGGTTAGTAGTAATACTTCTGCACTCTGGAGGAAGCTGTGGAGTACTTACATGTGTACTGAAACTTAATCCTAAAAATGGAGGATTGCAATAAAAAGCTTGAGCTTTTTAGTTACATTTTACTATACAGTTAACTTGTTTAGTCTAGAGTTGTTTGGAATTGCCATTGTCTTAAGTTCCTGATGTTGGTCTCTGTGCCTTGTGATTCATGTTGGGAAAAAATGGGTACTCACACCTTCCTGTGCTTTGATTTTTGTAAGAGGGAGGCTGGATTGTATCCTGGTAAAGAGCTACAAAACCATATAGCTCAGTCCCTGTTTGGGACACTCCCAGAGGCAAAACCCCAGCATGCTCCATGGTTCATGTGTATCTTGTGGTCTGGATGTAGTCATACTGGTTTGCTTCACTTGTGTAGTTAAGGTTGGTCTGAGGGTAGAATTGTCAGTGGGAAGCTGTTTTTAGTGTTGTTATAATGATGTCTTTGCTTGTGAGAGTTGACAAATAATTTCTCATTCTAGGCCTGTAATTACAGGATCCAGTATTTGTGTTTGCCATCTGTGGGCTAGGAGAAATTATTCTTGCCTAATCGCATATATAAAGAGCTTGGAATTAGTTAGCTGATTTCTGTACAGTGCTTTGAAAAATGACATCACAGTTTTCCAGGAATATATCTGTATCTTATTTTTCAGGTGGTTGATACATCCAAAAGCATTGTAGATGTCCCGGAATGGTTTAAAGGCAGCCGTCTGAACTATGCAGAAAACCTTCTGAGGCACAAGGACAATGACAAGATTGCACTGTATGCAGCAAGTAAGAAAGAGTTAATGGCTTGTGTTTATAGTGCACAGGACTAGGCCTTATAAAACAGCTCTTGTTTATATGAAACCTTGAGATAAACTGGCTTGGGTTGGGACAAAAGAGGAAAACGAAGTCAGTAATTCTGCAGAATTACAGCTGTGCAAGTAACAGCAAAACGTGCTCTGGGAATATAGGCAGTTCTGAAAAGTGATTGACAAACTAAATGAAGTTTTCTTAGAATGGGTTTATCTGCATTAAGGTAGTGGGGCTCATGCTGTGTTTAGCATCACTCAGTATTTGAGCTATTACTTCATATTTGTCATGAACACCTGTCTAATGCTTGCCTTCAGGAAGTATTTTGGCACTGTTGCTTGATACTGTACTTCCCATGCTCTTCCTATGCCTAAGATAAATTTAGGAATACTAAGTACTACATGAGGTGTAGGTGGGAATTAACTCTGGTTTTGGCAGTACAGAAAGGAATGACAGTTACATGCATGGGAGACTTGGAATTTCACCTTTCTGAAACACTAAAGCTCTGTCTTAAATTTTTGTTACTGTGGAGAAGATTTAAGTTCTCAAAAATCTGGGAATGCTCATAATTAGGATGGCAATGTTAAGAAAAAGTCCCTTCCTTATGTCTGCTGACCTTGGTAACTTAAAAAGAATTGTTCTGGTCTGTTAGATGGGATTAGCTTCTGTGCAGGTGTGTGAGTCCTTCCTTAGGGAGCTACATTTTCAGCTTCCCTTTTGCTGGACTTAATCCTTAACATAAGACTGACCAAGCAGTGGTGCTTCTTCATAGCTTAACAATAAACAGTGAAGACTCACGGCTCATTAGCAGTGAAAATTATGCAGAACTGTAGATTGCTTGGTTTTAGGTGTTAAAAGTGTTAGTTTCTGATTTCTGATGTATGGAGATCAGTTTCTGAGTTACATGTGTATTCCTGTTGTTCTGATAGCTGTTAGAAAACAATGGGAAACAATTATCTTCTGTAAGTTGACTGGTGAAGAAATACTTATCAGTTGCATTTTACTCCTTAGAAGTACTGAGAGAAACATCTCTGATCATATAAATATAAAAACATACACACATATAGAAACATACGCACACATATATAATCAACTACCAGTTCAGAGAGAATGGGAATGTGATGCAGTTTTGGTGTTGTAAGACTTGATCTGGTAAAGTCTGATAGGAGTGAGGCTTGTAACAGAAAGCTTCAAAGTGATGAACTCATCGCTTCCAAATTTGAGACCACTAGAAAAGCTGCTTATGTATTATTTAATGGAAAAAAAATCAACGTAGTTAAGTACATCTTGTGCAACAGCCAAGCACTGATTAGTAAGTCAACTCTTAATGTATGTGGAACTGATGTGATTGATTTGTTAAGGTTAAAAGCTAAACGTGCACCTTGAGGAAAAAGTGGAGTTCGGTGCTTTCAGTTCAAATTATTGAAGGAATTGTTATCAATCTAATGAATTACTTGGTTTGATATGTGATTACATTGTTCCTGTGGATCTTATGTCTTGTTAGGAGAACGTGGGCTGTACCAGAAACTCATTGCTTTGTGTCGCATAATCATAGTGAATACTGTATGAGTGCTGGACTGAACAGACTGTGGTGAACAGACTTCCATCTGCACTTCTTTTCATGACCTTCTGCTGTATTTAATCTTCTTAAGATCTCTTAAGTCAGAGTATTCTTTGTTAACCCTTTGCTGCTAGGTCAGAGTGGTGTTTTGGGAACCCGTGCCAGGTTTGTGTGTTCACTAAGGGTATATTCTGTGGGATCAGTGTGGATCTAACAGCGCACTGGAATGTAAATGTAACTTTCCCAAACAATTTCACTTGTCACTGGCTCCCGCTGTAAATCTCTTACTTGTGACTCCCTTCTCCTGGGGGCTTTAATCGTGGACCAATATCACAATCCCATTTTCTGTTTGATGGGAATACAGAATCTCCCTGCAGTCCCTGCTCAGCTCATGAGCTATATATTACATTGGCTTGTGTTGTTTGCCATCACAGCCTGCTCTCTTGCTCTGTTGAAGTCCACATTTACTGGGATGGAAGTTTAAGAAGGCAAAAGTATAAAAAAAAATCCTGTTCCCTGTTTAAGGCAATCAGACTGATGGCAGCTGTACCAGGGTATGCAGCACATTTTTGTTGTGACATAGTATGTTTTCATAAGGAGTGCTGGATACTGGGAACAGGCCAATCCGAATAGTTTGCAGGAGTCACGTTAAGGAATTACAGGAAGGGATCCTTTGGATGACAAACTTTGCCTTTTATAACATTTAGATTTGTTCACTTAGTTTCACAAGTGGTTTATTGACAGCTTGTGTAACATCTGACATTCAGTACAAAAATGAAAACACCGTGCAGATCTTCTCAGGGATGAATGGAGTCCAGTTTAGTTTATTTGCTTTGTGGTATGTTGGCAGGCACAGATGTTTAAAAAAGCTTATTGAAAGTCAGACCTTAGTAGCTGCATGTGGATGATTTCCTAGTTAACAGTGACTTGCTGTAGTAAAACCTGAAGTTAGCACCTTGATGCTGCTTCCTAGACCTAATGAGAAAACTAAGCAAAAAGGGAAAAGGGGGTTGTTCTTTTCATATTAGAAAGTAGCCCTGGGGAATGCAGTCTATTTATTGTGAATGTTTTTTGAGGACGCACCTTTCTCCAGTGCATAGTTTGCGTTTCCACAAATGTATGGTCCTATCATTGTGCCTACTGAATGAATCCTACTGATTTAATGCTTGATTTCCATTAAAAAGAAAAGCATAAGAGGAACTTGAAAAGCAAAAAGTGTAATTATTACTGGCAACTCTTCTCCTGAAATAGCTTAATATTCTTTTTCTTTCAGAATCAATTGTTTGGACTAGACTCTTAATTATGTTGCAGTGCAGGATTTCTGACTGGTTGTTTTAATCCTCTTTCCTCAGGGGAAGGCAAAGAAGAAATCGTGAAAGTTACTTTTGAAGAACTCAGACAAGCTGTAGCTTTGTATGCTGCAGCCATGAGGAAGATGGGAGTAAAAGTAGGAGACAGAATTGTGGGTGAGTAGCTTTTTTTTTAAAGGACAGGAGGTGAAGTTTTCTTGGGTGAGTAGTCAAGGCTATGGAAACATGAATGTGAAGTACTGTTTCACGGAAACATTCTGAAGAAAAGGCTCTTATGCTGCTATATTTACATTTGTATGGAGTACACTTCTAGAGGGAAGGAACCTGGATCAGCCTCCATGTCCTTCAGCACTGGACGGGGAAGGAAAATACCTTATTCATAACTTCACTAAGGACTGCTTCGTAAGCACTCCATGGAAGCAGAAGTGATGGAGACTTTGCATCTAGCTGAGCCCTTACTCACAAGGTCTGGCACATTCACACAGGAGCAGTCTTGGGAATTCTGGTCCCAGGTTGATTGTTCTGGTGCCAGCTGGAAGTTATTGCCCCTGGGTAATACGGTGCACTACGAATGGCGGTTCTTGAGAAATGGATTTGTACTACCTTCTGCCACCAGTGCGTTTGGGAACAGTGTCCTCCTGCACTGTGGTAGTGAACAGCCAGTAAGCAGTAATTTTTCAATTAGCAAATTTTCAGTGCAGAGGTAAGTAGTTTAAAACCCTGAGATCCATTCAGTAACTCACAAGATCTTCTGGAATATAGTTTCCTGTCAGAAGATCATCATGTGGATCTTTCTGTATAAACAGGTTTTTGTTTTGTGAGCAGCTTGTGCCGTATACAGTCGAGGCATAGAAAGGAGTTACTCAAGCTGGTTTTGTTCCGTTTAGTTCTGAATTGCTGGGTTTGCCCTTCCAGCTGAACTACTTCATCTCTGTACTTCATGTGCTCTGTAACACAGGCTTTTTAGTTCTGTCAGTGTAGTGCAAGTCTAAACTTCAATATCCTTGAAGCTGCTTCACTCCTACCTGGTGGTTCTGCTGCTGTTGCATAGCCATCTTACTATGGGAATCACATATTCTTTGAGCAATACTTGGCCATTATCCTAAGTATATAAATTCTTATATGATGCAAACCTAAAGTGATGAAAGCGGTTTGTTTTCTGTGTGTTACAAACCAGAACTGGAGCCCATGTCTTCAAAACCAAAAGGGTATGCATTATTGTAGTTTAAACCCACAAATGTGACCTGCAAATGTAAAATATACTCAAGAGCTCGTACTTCCCGCATATGCTATGAGTATTCTATGGAACTGGTAACTGAACATCTACTTATCGCAGTTGTTGGCTTGCTTTTTACATAGAATTAGAGTTAAATACTTAATTGGATATGAACCATCCAGCAAAGTCAGGAAGGTTTGTCTGCATGAAGACTAATGCTTAACTTTGTCTCCATTTTCAGTGTTGGCACATTTACATCTGTCAAGCTGTTGAGGAGCAACAGTCTCTGTCTGAAACCAAACTAAAGAATAGGAAAACTTGCACTACAAAGTTTGAATATTTAGAATTTAAGTGTATTTTTTCTTACTACCTGTCCTCCAATGGTAAAAGTGGGTTGTGTGTATTTTAAAATTGCCCCAAGGACACTGGCAAAGCAATACATAATTGTGCATAGTATTGAAGTATTCTGTTTTGTAGGCTGCTTGTGGGGATTTAATTCCTTATTAGCTTATAAGTAAGTAAAAAAATTATAGCAGGGCCCAAAACAATTCTTCCATATGTGTTGCTGGTTATGCTAAGCTGAATCTCACGTGTAAGTGGCAAAAAGAGTCCTCTACCAGTTTCAGATCCCATAACATTGTGAAGTGTGTTGTGGGAAAGTGGTGGACAACCCAGAAGAGTACATACTGGATGTGTTTTCATTTTTCATCTGAATTAAAACTGTGTGAACACAATACAATGTGTTCACAAACACTGGGGAGGACAGTAGCTGTAAGTGTGTGAGTAGCAGCAGCTGTAGCTTCGGTGTGTTCCTGTGAGTAGGAGCCTGCTGTTCTTTGCTGTCCTAATTCTCAGGTTAAAGTCCATTTCTTAGACATTACATATTGATGTCTGATGCTAAATAAGAGGTTTTCAATCTCTGGGAAGAAAATACTGCTCACTAGGTAACAGATGTAAGACTAATGTTTAAGTATGAGCAGGTGCAGCCACATTTAATGGGAACATACATTCTGAATTAAGATCTCAAAAAATTTTTTCTGCATGAGCTTGTTTTGTGTTCTAAAGTGCAAATTGAAGGCCTCTCTACAGCCTGGTTATCACTGCTAGAACTCTCCTGATCAAGTTAGAAATACTGTGTTGGGGAAAAGACCACGGAGGATGCTCTCACATTGTGCTCTTCTTGTGAGGAGTTCTTTGTAAGGTGTACTATGCAGGAGAAATGCACTCCGTAGCTGGAGAAAACGTGCTATTGCAATATAACTAGTGGTGCTAATAATTAAGCTAATAATGCTATTGTAATTTTAATAACATTTTCTTTTAGTTAAGGACTGCATTTTGCTTAGCACAACTGGAGTCTGCCTGGCTCCTGAATCTTCTTTGTAGTTCTAGCAGCTGGCTCACCTCTTATTTCAATTGAAAAATGAAGATTGTATTAATAGATACCACTTATTTTTATTTATACAGGATTTTTGCATGCAGAAGGCAGCAAGTTCAGCTCCCATCCTTTGAGTAAGCTGCAGCTCTGTTTTTTCCCTTGGTGTTTTTGTGCATTTCCTAAGCCTGAATTTCCCATCTGGCACTTCCACAGCAGAGACCTCTCTGCCCAGCTGCTGTAGGCACAAAATATCTGTGCTGGGCCCCTTGAGCTTTTCAGTAGCTTAAGCTCATCTTTATGAGCAGTTATAGCTTATTTGTGGAAGCAGGCTTGCATTGTGCTCAGAGTCCATAACAAAGCCCTCTACTTTTGATAATAGAAAAGATTAATGAATCCAGGCAAGCTCTTTCTGTTCTTAAAATCAGGGTATGTTTATGGGCTTTTAAAATTACCTTTACGTACTTATTTCTTGTGGGCATTTTCTCACATTTTACTTGTTTCCAGCCTGTCCTCTTACCCTGGCTGGTGACTGTCTTTTTCCCTTGTAATCTTCAACCAGATGAACACATATCAGCTCCCATCAGTTGCACTGTTCCCACTCCTTCCCTTCCCCTGCTTCACCCAGTCCTTGACTCCTGACTCAACAGATTTCAGCAGCCTGATTGATTGATTGCAGTGGTATGTAGGGAGAGCTTCCCTGTGAAAGAGATCCTATGGGATTTTTAACAGCAATGCGGTTATTTAGAGAGAGGAATATATATTTTAATTTTCTCAACTTCTGTCATATGTTTCTCTCCTATGCCAGAGGATGTTGGCAGTCCTTGGAAGACCTAAACTGCAGCATCACAGTCAGAGGTTCAGGCTGCAGGCTTTTCTCCAAGTCCCGAATTGAAATGTGGGAGAGATGTTGGGTGGGAAAGTTTGAATGCTACACCCACTTGTATCCAAGGATCAGGCTCTCCAAAGCTTGTCAAAATCTTCTGGGACCTAATTTGTTCCCAAATTTATAGCAGATGCAGAAGGAAGGGTGATTCTTCATGTGTTTTATGGCAGTAATAACCGGGCATGCTTTTACTGAGAAATCAGCTTTTGAATAGAAAGGAGGTACTTTTATTACAGTTGCCCAACACCCAGTCAGACTGACAGGTTCTGTTGCCCTTTGTTGCCACTTTCTCTTCAAATCAGTGGAAAACTTGAGCTGTTAGAATTGTACGCAGGACCATTAACATTGCTTTCTTGTGAATTTCATCTCCATGCTTTACTACCTCTAAGAGAAAACTGCTTTAGCTTTTCATTATACTCAGCATATCCCCTTGTTAGTTCAATACAATTCATGGTTGCATCATGACAGTAATAGTATATTAAAGGTGGAGGTGGGTGAATGTGGGTGGACAAGCAGCAATGTCAGCACTTCTTCAGCTTGATTTCATCCCAGTCTTCCCTTTCCATCACAAAGGAGACAGCAGTTAATAGTAAACATAATTGAAGCCCATGGGAGGTAAAATGTATCTCTTCTAAAGATGTGTTGTGTTACTGGCAGTGGTGATGGAACAGTTGGAAGAGACAGATACAATACCTAATGCAAGCTACACAGATCCACATGTGAAGAACGTCTCCCACTGGTCATCTGTTTGGCAAATGGCACTGACTGCAGCAGGAATAAATAAAACTGGGAGTATCTGTGTTTCTCATCTCTGGATAGGCTGCTTCTATTATATCCCTGTAGCCAGTTTTGTTCTATTACAAGTCAGCAGTTAAAACCAAACTAATCTTCCCCATGTGTTCCCCCAAAATCCTCAACAAAACATCAATGAATTGCATTGTTTAAAGCTAGTATTTTATCTATAGTAACTGTATTAGCCCTTGTTGCTTACGTGGGTTTTAAAGCTAGCTTTGTAAGGAGATTAGCATGTTACTAATAGTCTCAGGCCACAGTAATGTTAGGTAGGATGACCACCTTAAAGTCCTACAGGAGTGGGAAAGGCTGTATTAACATCAAAGAGAAGCTGGAAGTGTGGTCTTTGTCTGTTCTGTTTGAGAGCTTGTGTAGATCAATAGTACAAGCCATTAAGATACTGTAGTTCCTTAATGCCCTTCCTCCTGATGCATTCTTTTAAGGCTCAAACTCAGTCTTTGATGCAGGGTCCAAGTTTGGGCTTTTTTTATTAATCCGATGCTGGGATGCTGTTTCGGAGTACACATTTATTCAGCTTCATGAAGGCAGTAGATGCTTGCAGGGAATGTGTTCTCAGCACTCGGAGATGAGAATTTTGACATAGTTTCCAGCATAGTTATACCAGGAATTTTTGGGCTACAGTTTTTACCTATTCTGTTGCTAAAATACTGCAGTAAAACAAACAACTCAGGTGTCATCTCAGTCTATGCTAGGTTAAGTAAACAGCGCCTGACAGAAAATGCTGTCCTGAGCAGATCAGGCTCTAAGTGCCTCTTAAAAAAATCCATAGGGTGTTTTTAAGATCTCACTTGTCCTGCTATGGATTTGTCACAGGTTTTATGTCAAAGTAAGTTTTTTATTTCTTTGTCCCAATGGCCAGTTTACACATACGAGTCAGGAGGAGAGCTGCTAGGACCGCTGGTATGACAAACTCTGAATTCCTAGTTGCTGGGCTCCCAACATCTGCTTCTGGAGCCTTCCATTCAATTGCTTTCATACCCAAAGAATGTATGAAGATTCTCTTCTTCCTAAAAAGGTTAGTTTCCACCTTTCTTGCCAGCTTCAAGAAAGGGGTAAGTTAAGATACAGAGATAGACAAGTACCTTCTGTAGGCTTTACCCATGTTGACAGATGCTAGTTTTGATCCTTAGGTTAAATATCATAGCAAAGAACATGGAGGTTCTAGTTAAATATATAAACAAATGTATGATGAGCATTTAAATTAACTGTACCATTATTCTTCTGTAGTACAGAACCTCTGTACATGTCTCTGTTCTGTGACCCCTGGCCTCAATCCAGCTAAGAAAGTTGTACTTTTAGACTCTGTCAGCAATATTCCTGTTCAAGTTTTAGACACTTACGACCTGTGTCAGCCTACTGAATGCTTTGAGAAGTCAGTTGATACCTCAAGGGGCGCAGTCACATATAGGGAGTTTTACATACATGACAGTTGCTGTTATTGATCTGCAGAGTCTCTGATGTGTCATTATTATTTCTGAGAATCCCATTTTAATGTGAAAGACTGACATGAGAAGTAGTTTGTGTCAAGAGTTGGGAGCTGTCAAGAGAAAAGCACCAGGAGTTCCTATATCACTGTGTTTGGATGATCTCTTTCCAGAATAGATCTGCATTTTTATTTGTAATACCTGGTGCTGGGGATTAGGACAAACAGATGAAAATCCCAATGAGCAATCAGGCGGGCTGCCTGCAATGATGGGGTATGGATACAGAAGCATGGAGTAAGTTGCCTTGCATGTTTCATACCTTTGGGCAGTTTTGGCTGCTACCCTCTAAAATTCCACCACCACCTCAAAGCCAACAGACAAATGAAAGTAATTATTTGATTACTGTGCTGAGTAATCAAAGTACGAAGATCACAGTGCTAAGCAGAGACTTGAGTTTTTGCCTTGAGGGCTTTTATAGGAATGGTGAAAAGGAGAACTTCCTTATAGTAGAGCTGATGCTTGTAAGCTATGACACAGTAATAACTGCTCCGAAGTATGAAGAGACATCTTTCAGTTTTCATTGCTCTCTGGCCTCCTGATAATCCCATCCAAGAAACGCTCAGTGGCATCAATTAAAAAAGAGCTGCTTTAATCACACAAAAAGCCACTTCAGTCTGTTCTAGTTCATATGTTTAAAGTTTCAAATTATTTTTCAGGGAGAAAGATTTCTTTTAAAAGAAAAATCTGTAAAATTTTGGGATACTGTACTTTGTATTGTAAACCTTGTCTCTAAGGGGGAAATAGCAAAGTAAATAATGCCTTTATGGGCATGAGGTTTTGCTGCGCTTTATGTACTTAGGAACTTCTCTGAACAGAACACCACAAAAAGCAGCTCTAGGGAATAATTTATCTCTTAACATGGTGTAAAGCTTTTATTCACAGTTGTGTTTTCTCCAGAAATCGTTGGGCTCAAGTCATAAAGCTGTTTTCAGAGTTGCTACACCCCAAAGCACAACAGCTCACACATTAACTGGAGCGGTCAAGCTGGCTTGGGGAAATTGATTTTACTGGTTTTGAATCGTGAAGAAAAAGAATCTCAGTTTAAATTCTGACTTTTAAAGTCTACTTTGTACACAGCTGAAAAAGGATAGATTTTTTTCAGGCTGTGTAGACAAACTGGTAGAAGTCAAGCTCGGTACCCTCCTTCTTGATAAAGTTAATGTACAGAAATTGCTATGAAGATCTCTCATCTTTGTTCCTGTATTGAAGAGAACATCCATAAATCTTTCTTTGAAGAGTGCTCAGCACTAGTGAGTTTCTGTAGTCTGGTAGATACTTGCGGAGCACCTGCAACTTGCACTGCAGTCCAAGATCTGTCAATGCTCACCACTTCTGTTAAAGAAGTTGAAAAGCATTTATATTGCCATTTAAGTTTGCTTTCAAATGCTGAGTTATAATTAGATACCTGAGTACAACCATTAGGCTTGTCATGCCTTTTTTCTTAAAGTACATGAGCATCTTTCTGGTTACTAAAGAAGAATTACCTGAAACTCCAGATTTTTGATCTATTTCAGTTGCATGTTTTCATCTGTGGTTTGGATTCTGATCGGCTGAGGTCGATCTCAGCCACCCAGAACCTTCTGGACGGTTGCTCTAATTGAGCCCTCTGAAAATCTAACCTTTTTGACAATAATTTCTTCTGTGTGCCTTGATAAGTTGAATTTCAATCTTGAAATCTTGTTGCAAGCTATTGAGATAAACCTGAAGAGCTACATTTTTGTGGGGGTGTTTCAGGGATTGTCCTTCTGTGTTGTTCCCTTATTAGCCAAGACACTCGTTTTGCTTGTTTATGTTCAAGATTCTGGTACTGTGAAGTTGAATCTCTGCTTTTGTACTGATTATTTGTAATGTTTCCTTCCAGATCCTTGTTCCTTCTCCAGTGGCTGTTTCAAATAACCTGTTCTCTTCCCCTGCATGGTGCTCTATTAGTCTCCATGTACCCAATTCAAACCACAAATGTACTTCCTCCCAGTTCTTCTATTCAGTGTGCTGCCCTCTTAACCTGAAAGTCATTAATGAAGCAGAAACATTTGTAAACTGGGAGTAACCTTGTAGATATAAACCTCAATACAACTCTAAGTGGAATTGCTTCTAATTCCTCATGTAACTGATTTGACTTCAGAAGAGGACATTATGTGTGGAAGACTTTAAAGGATGCTTCAGTCTAGGAAAAGTCTGTTCAAACTGGCTATTGAATACATTATATTTACTGTAAGGTTTGGTACTTTTTTACTTCCATCTCTAACTATTCAAATTCTGCCATAGGTTACTTACCAAACAGCATTCATGCAGTGGAAGCAATGCTGGCTGCTGCAAGTATCGGTGCTATCTGGAGTTCAACATCACCAGACTTTGGCATTAACGTGAGTAGCCTTATTATTGCAGGAAAGCTATCACTGTTTCATACAAATAAAGTGATGAAGTGGCAGAATCTGTTCACTTTAGTCTTACTGCCACCTCCTGGCGCACCAGATTTTTATTAGCTACAAGTCCATGCTTTTAGTTGTCAGTAATGACATTCAGCATTGTAAGCTGGGCATCTTTAGCTAACTCACTGTTGAGATATTTTCAGGTGGAATTCACAGTCTTTGTGAGCTTTTATTACATCAAATGTGCAAATGAGCAGCAATACAACAGAGTTATCTGGAGGTAGGCCCTACCTTCTCAAATCCTTCCCCAGGCTGCTTAGCTACACTCCAGTTTCTTTGCGTAAGTAGTACCTTCCTCTGCCTCCGATGTGGGTAAACTGAGCAACACCCATTTGGTCTTTTCCAGAAGGCTTTGCCAACAGGGTGAGGCATTTCAGGCTAATCTCGCTAACCTATTCAACTCTTCTTTTAGTGTAGAAAGAAGTGCTGTGTGTAAAATAGGGTAAAAATTAACTTGATTAATGTGCCATGGAAGCTTTGAGAATATGTTCTGCTTTCTTTGAAAAACCTTTAGCACACATCTCAAGCAGCAACAGATACAAATCGCTTCTAAAATGGAGTGTTGAACCTTTACTCTATCTAAAAGTTTGCATGAAAGCATTTGGAGAATGTACTGTCTGTGCAGTGCTGAACGCAGAAAATACCAGTGATTTTAGGTAATGCATACCCTCCATCTCCGTTAACCAGGAGCAGGTGAGACACATGGAGCTGTCATCTCTAGCGCTAGAGGGCAGCAGGATTCCACTTTCTTACAGTTGAGGTTGTATCGTTGGAAAAAAAAAATGATTAAAAAAATCATTATAGCATGTAATGATCAATCTGTTCTACAGATATTTTCTGCTTGCTCAGAAAATGACAGTATGGAGTATTTTCTTTGCAATGTGATTTGATCTCTTATCTGGGAGAAGATTGTTCATTTCACTTGCATTACAGAGTACTGGTGTGTTTTCTGTCCATGTTGATATGCTGTTATTTTCAGTGCCTGGCTTTATTTAGTTTTTGTGATAGTCTTTTAATGAAACTTAGCCTTGGAGCAGCAGTGCCATCGATGTCATTTATTCTCTTTTGGCTTGGCAGTGTTGTGTTGGCATGAATTCAAACCCTAAAATCTTGTGGGAGATCAGTAGAGGTCCTCAGGGATATGGGGTTTCACCCTAAGGAAAAGCCATTCCTCCTTCTGTGCAGTTGCATTAGTCCTATTAACATAAACGAAGATTCTGTTTGTGTTTTGGGGAATAGTGTAGCAATTTCAACACTTCAAATCCAATTGTGTATATATGTTTTGTGAAGCTTAGAAATGTCACTTCTCAGAACTGCCTACACATTGCAGGCTCTGAATGCCATACGTCCAAAGACTTCACAAGCGTTCAGGAAGTCTGCTGTCAGAGAACCAATGAGCTCCCTCCCACACAGAATGCAGCTCTTGGCAGCTTTCCCTTTATTTCTCTAGTCCTTATTATCCCTTTTGGTATATTAATAGGAAAGTGGTTCTTTGCAGCCTGTGCATAAGAAGTTGTTGGATATATATGTTTAAGAAGAGCCCCTTCTCTTAGAACTATATGAGGATCCTTTGGAGCAAAATCAGTGCAGCTCCATTCATGGAGCCCTGCCCAGATTTTAGTACTGGATTTGAGGCTCAGAGAATAGAATGAGCCATATCTGGTATACCTGAATTTTTTATGAAAGCAATTCCTTGCTGAGCCATCTGGTTGGATTAAAGTTCCAGTGTACAACTACATGTTCCATCTGTTTTTATTGCCCTTGTGTCGTACCAGGCTGCCCTGGGGGATTTGATTCTGCCAGTGCTAATGAATCCAACTGGGTGTATTAGCAGCATTGGTAAGACCCTGAGATTTGTAGCCATCTCTTTCTGATTCACACCTCTCTTCAGATCTGATTCTTCTCTTAAAGCCCTCTCATTAGCCTTAATTTTTTTAAACATCAGGCAGCATGGATATGGGATATGTATGCTCCATGCTTAGCATGAATGTGTATGTGCACACACATACATATACATACACATGTGCTGTGTAATTTAGCTGCTTAGTCTGTTATTTAAAAATAGTACAAGGAAATATGTTTGATTACATAGCTAAGAAAGCAGGAAATTGGATTTCCTCCTCCTTTAGAGGGTAACTTTGATGTATTAATTAAATGTACATTTCCAGGTTTGTTAGCTAACATGTTAGAGGCTCCTTGAAAACTTCTGCCACCAAAACAGATTCTGCTGGGTTTTGTTTTAAACTAATTGATAAAGTTGGGTGTCAGTGCATGCTTATATTATGCTTATATTATTCTTATGATGTGAATAAGGAAAAGGAGATGCATCTTTGGGTGATAGGAAAGTTGTGATATACTCAGTAGAGACATTTGCATGTTTGTGTTCAGTCATATCCCTGTGGTGTTCAGTGAGCTTTTCTAAAAAGACAACGTGGAGAAAGACAGGACCTTTGTACTTCTGTGGGAGGCTTTCTCGCAACCCTGACCAGTCCAGTTTGGAAAGGAGGAGTGTCATAGAGATGAGTTGACTGTGATGTTTTTGCACTGGTCTTTTGGTAATAGTTTGTCTCATTTTGGCTGCAAAGGGCAAAACAGGAGACAAAGAAGAATAAAGAATGCTGGAAAGAATAAGCACATGACTAAAGTCTGATTTTTGCAACATGATTTAGGAGATAGTTGTTGAATAGTTAGCTGACAATTTTACAGTATGGAGTAATCTTGTAGTTCTTAACATTTCAAGTAATACAGCTAGAGAGGGATGTGAATGTTGCTGTGTTCTGAGAGCTTTTAGTGAACGGATTTGCTTCTTGCTGTTGAATACAGAAAGATCCATTTCTGGTAGATTGCTGCATGCTGTGTACCTGGGGAAAAAAAGTGCCGGAAGGGTTTTTCTCTCAAGTGTGATAATAGCTATAGTAAACTCCTGAAAACAGTGTAAGCTGGAAGAGAAAACTTAGCATCTGAATGTGTCCTGCTCCAGAGGTTCTAAGGGAGCTGGGGTAGTTTTTTGTTGCCAGTATGTGTGAATGTATGTAAGTGTGTTTTCAGTATCTAGTAACTCTGGTAAAACCCAGTGGTACAGTTTCCTTTGTTAATCATAGCAGAACGAAGCTGCCAGTCTGTGTGAAGTGCCACCTTGCTGTGTGATAAAGGCATCTTCCAGAAGACTGATGTTTTTCAGTTTCTCCCCTGTGCAGACTGCCCAGCTACTGGTGCATTGTCCAAGGAGTGCTGGGGGCAGTTTACAAGGGCGTGTAGATGCAGGTAGGAGTCGTGTGAACCTTCAAGTAAATAGTGCCTGACTCCTGCTCACATTACAGGTGCTTATCCTCTCTAGATGAGTTTAAGTGATTCTCAAGATGAATTTTTAACTGCTTAGATAGCTTTGAGCTTGTTCCTTCAGTGAATGGCATCCTGTGATTTGTGGTGATTTTCTTTGTTATTGGTTGATATATTTGGGGGGTTATTAAATAGATTGTTAACAAACCTGTTGTACTTTGAAAATCTTGGGTGAGTGAAAGACAAGCAGGGAGTCTTTTAACAGTTCTCCTGCTAATTTCTGTCCTTACTCCTTGCTTGATCCTTGGGATTTGCATTTAGTATCTAGTGGGTTTTCCTACTGTAGCAATTTAACTTTGGCATCTTTTTCTCTATTTCCCTAGGGTGTACTGGACAGATTTTCCCAAATTCAGCCTAAGCTCATCTTCTCTGTTGAAGCTGTTATATACAATGGCAAAGAACATAAACACTTGGAAAAGCTGCTTAATGTGGTAAAAGGTATTTCACTGCGTGCCATCTACTTTTAGTTATGCTGTGGTTCTGTGAGCACTCAAAGCCTTCACTGCCACAAAAAGTGACACTTTTGACTGCTTCTCACTGTCCTTCCTTCTTTAAAGTATCTCTCTGGCCACTCGGAACTTCAGAACTGATTTGAGTAAGAAGTAACCAGTCTTTTGTGTAATTGTCATGGTCTTGTGCTAGCTTAGCTTAAGTATAGCATGATAAATTAGTCAGCTGTATAAGCAGGGGAACAGGGACCAGTGATACTGGGTTTTTTGAGCCCAAGTGAAGTGCTGCTGAACAAAAAGGAAGAGGTGTTACAGCACTAAAGCTTGCGGATTTACACACGGGCTGGCAATGGCAATATTGAGTGGTGGTGGTTTGAAGATGGCCGTGGCGGGCTCCGGGCTGGGTGGAGGTGTTTACTGGAGTCAGGGTAGTATCCTTCTGCAGGCCGGGGCGGGCACAACGGGGCTGTGCTGTGCTGGGGGGCTGGCTGGGGGGCCAGGATGGTGTGGAGGGGAGGGGGAAGGACTGTGGTTGTGGGGAACCCTGTGAGATGTGTGGGGCAGGCGACAGGGGTATCTGTGTTGTGGCTTTGGTGTGGGAAGGGCTGTGACTGTGGGGTGGCTGGGGTATGGTGGCTGTGGTACAGGGAGTCTGGGGGATCCGCTTGTGAGCATGGGGAGCTCGGCCCGTGAAGAGTGGCTGGGTGCGTGCCTGTGTGAAGGGATTGGAGAGTTATGTGGGATTTAAAAGCAAAGATGGCCTCCAAAAGGAGGGAAGATTGCATGTCCACTGCCTGTGTGACCAAGCTATACGGTCCTGGGGGAGGTATATATGTAGGAAATAAGGAAACTGGGTTCGGCTTATGGAAACCTGCAAGGGAGTCAGCAGAGAGAAGCTGAGGCAGGAGACTGAACAGGCAGCAAGAAAAAGATGTGTGTTTTGTGATGGGTATCAGAGCTTGACTGAAAGCATGACGTTGGATATAAGGAAGAAGTTCTTTACTGTAAGGGTGGTGAGGGGCTGGAATGGATTGCCCAAGGAAGTTGTGAATGCTCCATCCCTGGTGGTTTTCAAGGCTAGGTAGGACAGAGCCTTGGGTGACATGGTTTAGTGTGAAGTGTCTCTGCCCATGGCAGGGGGGTTGGAACTTGATGATCTTAAGGTCCTCTCCAACCCTAACTGTTCTGTGATTCTAAATTTTATCTTGGGTAACAATTTAGTCTTTGGAGTTTCAATGCTTGGTGCATCAGAATTATTTCTGTTACTTAGTACATTGCATTGTATGATCCAACCAGACAGAAAAGACCATTGTTTTAGGTAACTGAATGTAAAATTTGTTTCTTTCCTTCTTCCAGGGCTTCCAGATATAAAAAAAGTGGTGGTGATTCCGTATGTCTCCTCAAGAGAAAACATAGATATTTCTAGGATTCCAAACAGGTAATGGGAGCTTGTGAGCTGAGACTGTCCTCACTATGGATGTGAGAGATGCTGATAGCAATTGAAAATGAACATGCAAAAGAGATGGTTTTGTCAGATTTCTTCATGTGGGTCCAGCTTCATACTGAATGTAGAAGTAATACCTTGCTGCAGATGTTCTGCTTCTACAAAGCCGCTGTTGGTATTAATGGTTCTCAAACAAAGGCAAAATTCTATAGGATATAGCAAGGAGAAGAAAATCACTTCCAGAAATGAATAATTAATAATTTAAGTGACATTTCTAGAGATAGTTTGTTCTGCTTATTTACTGGTCTGGATTGCATATATTAGATACCATTTGGAAGTGGTTGAGTTCCAGATTTTGTGTTGAGGATCAGATTTTTCCAGTCTGAGCTGCGAAGAGCGGCAGCTGATCGTAAGTGCAGATTTATGGGCTTGGTTTTGTTGTGTTATATCTTAATGTGATACTAATGCTTTATTTTCAAAACAGAAAAAGGAAACAAAATAATTAGCAGCTGAAAGAGTAGAAAGACTAGGAATAAAAATAATGTACACAGCTTGAGTATATAGCTCATTGTTGAAGAGATATTAAGGACAGAGGTAGTTCTGTGTATGGGGTGGGGTAATGATTTAAATTTGTTTTAAATGTTCTTTTTTCCTCCCTCTTATGCAGTGTCTTTTTAGAAGACTTCCTCGCTACTGGGAAAGGAGACCAGGCCCCGCAGCTGGAGTTTGAACAGCTGCCTTTCAGTCATCCTCTCTTTATCATGTATTCATCAGGCACAACAGGGGCACCAAAATGCATGGTTCATTCAGCAGGGGTATGTCTGCCCTCCTGGAGCTCCACTGTCTATATTTAACTACCTGGGTTATATTTTTCCTTTGACGGTCTCATACTATAATGTGCTTTAAGGATGAATTGTTTACTGGCAGTTTTTCAGTAACTTGCAATGAAACTTTCTATTTGTAAGTACTGTTTGAAAGCAAATATGGATTAAAAACCACGAATTATTTTATATCCTTAAAGATTCAGACTTCAGCTATTTCCTGGGAGCAAGTGTCACTCACAAAAGCACTGGTAGAACTGGCCTGATTCATACTTGCAGAAGAAAGGCCAAAGAACTTGAATTGAGTGCTTAGAACTGATTTTTGGACACAGACAAGTTGAGGCCCCTAAGGAGCTTGCAGTTTTTATTACCCAGGATTTTTTTGACCATAAACTTTAGTCCCTATGTTTTATCAGTTCAGAGCATGTCATCCTCATCAATCTTCTTTTAAGGAAGGAAACCGAAAGGTTAGCTTATCTCTTTGAGTGTAGGTTTTGCTTTGTATGGAAGCTTTGCTTTAGGCAGTGTCTTATCGTGACTAAATGTATATATGATGTTACTGCCAAAATGACCCCCGTTCACATGCTTTCCATTTATTATTCATGTTCTAAGCAACTTAAAAAGTTAAGGAAGTGATTCCAGCAGTTGGGCATAGTGTTGAAACTTTAACTCTGCTGTTAGTGTGGTCCTTAATAAAAGGCAGGGGTTTGGTGTTATTTCCCGTAAGCCAGGCACAATGTGTTGTCTAGCATATTTCAACCGACTTGTATAGATTAAACTGCACAACTATTAGCCAGATTCCACTGTTTCTGCTTTTCGCTCTGGAAGTCAGGATGAGCATCTTGCAAGACTGGCTGTAGAGCTTTTTAGGTAGCCTGAGGGCAGGACTACTTTGTCACACCCATGGTGTGTATGTTCTTGCCCCTGATGGCAGGGACTGGAGGATTTGCCCACAGACAAATCCCACGCTGCCTGTGAACACTCTGCTTTATTATCAATAGGAGATCATACCAGGCAGCATGTGACATACAGAGTGGTCCCTTTGAGACACAAATCATGTATTTGTGAAGAAGAAAGTAGTTATATTTTGAAGTTTGGCAGTTGTTTTGAATGTGTGCTGGCTTTAGACGGGTTTAAAGTACTTGCAGAGATGGATTAGCAAAAAAAGGACAGGTATTTTGTTCAGTGACGTAGGATAAACAGTAGGGAGATGAAAAACACAGGTGTAGATCAGAAAACAGGACTTTTCTCTGCAAAGTTCTTTCTCGTCCCATGTTACCTGTGTGGCTGCTTAGTTTGCCTTTAGTCATGCCTCTGCTCTCCATTTGAATCATCTGTTCAGTTCATACAGAGCTACCTTAGAGTTTAGACATGGCCTACCCATCCTTGCTGGGGAGGAGAGAATGTGATGGCTTCTTGAATAGGGTATGTTATTTATGAGGATTTTGTGTTCCTACTGAGCAGCTCTCTAGTTCCTGTATTGCAGGATAATTTTTTTTTCTAAGTTCTGGTGCTAAAATCTCTTTTATTTGGCCTAAAAGCAAAATATTGCATCAGAGGTTCTGTGGTTTGCATGCTTTGTATGTGTCAGCTTGAATAGGGCCTACAAATAAAATCCATACAAAGAGATTTGTAGATGTCTTCTGCACACTTGATTGGGTTCCTCTGCCTGTTCTTGGCTTAATCTTGCTTCCCCTGGAAATAATAGGAGGATTCTCATTGATTTCAACAAAAGCAGAATTAGTCCATGGTCTTTGTCTCATTTTCCAGCCTCAGATTAACTGAAATTTGGTTTTGATAGTTAAAAATGCAAGAAAGGATGACATTTCAGTAGAGACACTTCAATTGTTTTTTTTGCAGTGTGCTTCAAAGCTGTTTTGTTACTATACTGATCTTAGAGATGCCAATACACAGTTTACTTTAAATTCACAACTCTGTTTCTGTCTAATTCTGCAGTATGTTTCTGGTCTGTCTTCTCTGTACACATTCTGTTCACTGACACACAGTGAAATAACGTATGTAAATAGTGAAAATGAAGCCAGGTCATGAGAGATGATTTAGAAAGTAGTGCCTCAGAGGGGACTAAACTTTTTCCTGGCCTTGGAAGCAAAACTGTGTTGTATTGAATAATTGGGTGTGTTACAGAGAGGCATTTGGAGGGTTCTTTTTAGTACTTGAAAAACAGTAGTGATTGTAAGTCCTAAAAACATTGCTTCTGCTTCTTACCTCATTGATACAGAACCCTTTCAGTTTTTCCATATTCCCAATTATCTAAGAAGATAATTTTTTGGTAAAATCCTACTCAGTTAATTTCTGTGCATCTTAAGGACTTGCAAGAGCTGAGGTTAAATAGCTGCGCTGCTGCTGACCTCTTGTGTAACTGTAGGCAAATCACTCAGGATTCTCATGCTCGGACTCTTCTGAATGCTGCATTGAGGAGGCTGCTGGTTTGAGACCAGCAGCCTTGAGTAGCTGCTCTCTCTCAGCTGTGTAATCTCTTAGCACTGGTCCCTATGTGCTGGTGGTGTGGCTCAGGAGCAGCCATGCCTACTGATACTTTGACATTCCAAAAGCTCAGCACTTTACCAGCCATAAGTTCAGCTCAATGAAGACAAGCAGACCAGTAAGTTATCAGCTGTCAGATCTGTGTCATGAAATGCTGAATGTTTAGGATTTATTCTGGGGGACATACAAGTTCTATAAATAAATAAGCCCCATAAATAAATTTGAGAGCGCATACTGGGCCGGAAGCTCTTTAGAGCAGCTATGCAATCTACCACAATACCTTTGTTTCTGGAGTGAGACTTACCAGGTTTTGCAGGGGATTAGTTCATAGCCTCCACCTAGAGTAATAGTTGAAAAAATTGCTTGTTTCCCAAACTGTGCGGTAGCAACAGCTAAATGAAGGAAAAGGAAAGCCAATATTTGTTTTAATTGCATTTGACTTTTAATGTCACTCTTACGTGGCTCTTTCCGACTCTCCTGTGGGGGTGATGTGCTTACTTTTATAAATGGAATAATTATGTTAACACCTGCAATTCTTTTGGCAATGGTAACAATGAAGTTAGTGATTTTAAATCCTGACTGCTTTTCAGTTTTCAATGTAGGGAACGTTAGCTGTGGCTAGGTGGCAGCATCGGGACAGCTTGATGTGTTCAAACATCATCAGGTGAATCCAGACCTGGTTCCTTTGCCAAGAGAAAATAAGGCTTATTCCTTTATTTTTATTTAATGTTTTCTACCTCTTCTCCTGAAGCATGTGCCAGTTTTATGACTCTCCTTTTTCATTTCAAATGTTCATCTGTCGTATATTTTCTTTCAGCATAAATCTTGTTTCATGCTTATGAGGCTCTTAATAGTTCCACTATAACTCCTTGCATAAAAACAAAACCCATCTTTATTTTAAGATCAACCACACCAATTTGTCACTGCAGTTTAGTGACTTAATGAAGTAGCTTGTAGATTTATCTATCCTAACAAGTTATGCTTTAATGATGATTAGAAAGGTACTTGAGCAGCATTTCCAACAAAAGAGAAAAGAAAGTAATATGTTTAACTACATTATCAATATTGATGCTTTGAGCTGGGAGGTTTTCACACTGCTAGTCACTTCCATGTTTATAGGAGATGTGTATAGCTAGGTCTTTCCTCTCCTAGATGTTAACAGATGAGATAGTTTGGATACATATTGTTAATGTATAGCAGCTGCTGCGGTTTATAGCAGTTCTAGGTCCTTCATTCCTCCCAGTTGCATTGGTATACTGAAACAAAACTCTGTCAAAGGGCTTATCTTGGAAAATCTGACCAGTAAAAGCATGCCATTAAGATTAGGGCTTCATGGAGCCCTCTGCAACTCTGCTGGCTGAGGAGAGTTGGAAGTGGAGGAAGTTGTTTATTCCATGGGTTAAAAATGAGGTGCAGGGGGAATTGCTGTGGTATAATGGGAGAAGATGAAAAGTTACATGAAAAAATGGAGAATGCAATTGCTGCAGCTGCTGTAGATAGGCCCTGGGATTTACTTTAGTTGTGGTTAAAGGAAGTACTTGCCTTTAATCATGGAGTACATCCTGTGAAGTATTAACAACATTAAGGGTTTTTTTAAGTCTTAATGTGTCAGAGTTTTGCTTTTCATTTATGTGAACTTACATTTTCCTTTCTCTGTTTTTCAGGGTACACTAATACAGCATCTGAAGGAACACATTCTTCATGGTAACATGACCAGCAATGACATTATTATGTACTATACAACGGCAAGTGTGGCTTAAGGCATTTTTAAAACCACTTTAATATATTTTTCTTATAGAGATGGGAGAGCTTTTCATACAAATCTACAAGTACATTTTTATACATCTTTAATTCTTCTGCAAGGAATTGTCCTATTTAACTGTTTTGGTGGGGAGATAAGAAGCTGCTGAATAAGTCTGATCTGTGTAGGAGTTCAGTTATGGGGTGGGTTATCTTCCTAATGTTGTGGTAAAGGAAATGATTCCAAAGTCTTCTATGACTGAAACATTTTAAGAAGGCTGATGTATTTCCTAATGAGTTACTTTCTGAACTTCAACACCACTAATCAGTTTGGAAAATCTCCATGAAGGAATTGTTATAATTACCTTGTCTCAGAGTGTCCTGTCTTTCAACTCATGCTTTAAAAGTGTGTGTATAGGGATGTATGGAATCTCCATTTCATTCGGTATTTGTAAAGATAAATTAGGTGAACATTTATCAGGAACATGTAGCTGACCCCCTCTTGGGACAGGTGAGAGGATAAGCAGTGTTCCAGCCTTATTTTCTGATTCCTGATCCTGCCCCTCTACTCTGCTCTTGTGAGACCTCACTTGGAGTATTGTGTACAGCTCTGGTGTCCTCAACATAAGAAGGACATGGAACTGTTGGAGGAAGTCCAGAGGAGGCCACGAGGACGATCAGGGACTGGAGCACGTCCCGTATGAAGATAGGCTGAGAAAGTTGGGGCTGTTCAGCCTGGAGAAAAGAAGGCTGCGTGGAGACCTCAGAGCAGCCTTCCGATATCTGAAGAGGGCCTATAGGGATGCTGGGGAGGGACTCTCATTAGGGACTGTAGTGATAGGACAAGGGGTAACGGATTCAAACTTAAACAGCGGAAGTTTAGATTGGATATGAGGAAGAAATTCTTTACTGTAAGGGTGGTGAGGCATCAGAATGGGTTGCCCAGGGAAGTTGTGAATGCTCCATCCTTGGCGGTGTTCAAAGCCAGGCTGGAGAGAGCCTTGGGTGGCATGGTTTAGTGGGAGGTGTCCCTGCCCCTGGCAGGGGGGTTGGAACTGGATGATCTTAAGGCCCTTTCCAACCCTAACTATTCTATGATTCTATGGTTAGATATAATCAGCAGAGATGGGCATAAACTTTGGTGTTGGTTTAACAGTTTTTTAAAGCAGGAAAACTTGAGGCAAGGAGAATGGAGGGGAAGATAGCGCCTCTTGCACAGGGGCAGGGAGCATGCTTTGGTCTAGATGATTTTGCCAAGAGCTACATGTGTCCATCATTTTCTCGTTGCCTGTAGCTCCTCTACCAGCATATGATAGCAAGCAGCACTCCTGATGCTGTGATACTGCTGCCAGAAAAGCAGACAGCTAGCTGACAAAGATGGAAATTGATGTAGGTATTTTCTGTTTTCCAGACTGGCTGGATGATGTGGAATTGGCTGGTGACTGCGCTTGCTACAGGAGCTTCAGTGGTCCTGTATGATGGATCTCCTCTAATTCCATCGCCAAATGTGCTCTGGGACTTGACTGACAGACTGGGGTATGTAAAGAAGCTTAAATGGAGAAAAATGGTCTGTTCCTCTTACGATGACCACATACAAGTGACCTCATTAAAGGTGTCATTCCCTTGATCAGAGCTAGTATGCATCATGAGTTTATCTTTTGGCTTAGCTTTGAGTGGAACTACTTCTTAACATTTTGTACTAAAACAGTTTTTGATGGAGAGCAGAAGAGACAAAGAGCTGATTGTCTCAAATTTGAGTCAAGTATTTGGATGCCAGGCAAACAAAGAATTCTGTTTCAATAGTCAGTTTTCAAGAGCAGCCTTTTCAAAAGGCAGTAATTGGGAGCAATCTGAAGAGTAATTTCTCAGCACATGCAGAACTTAGGAAATAAAAATCCTTTTTTCTAGCAGTTCAACATAAGACTCAATGTAACACTTTGACTTAAAGACATAAATTGACTGCAAAGGCTCAGCAGGGTTGCTTATATTTTCATATTTTGCTTTTAAATCTATAATGCCTAATTTTCCCTGCCAAGCTGTTTGTTAATTATTTTACACAGGTCTTTGTGCCTCCAGATGCTCACAGTGCCCTCTCTGTAAAAGCCCAGAGAAATGGCAGGTATTGGATAAACAGCTGTAAAATCCTGTGCTGGTATTTAGCCTTGTACTCTGCTTCAACTTTATCTTTCTGGTAACTTTCCTATTTTGCCAGCTGGATGTAAGGAGTAGATCTGAATGTTACTGCTGATAAAAATAATGTCATTTTTAATTGATAATTAAAATTGTGGTGGAAAGTGGATGCCAAAAAATTCCTGACTCTTGATAATTAATAATTTAAACTTCACGGAGTCTTTTGTGACATGTAGTATTCAAAGGCTGACATTTTGTCTCTGGCTATTATAATTGAAGGTTAATGCCTAGTCGGAATGCTTCCAGTAAAAAAACCCAACACGAAACCAACCCACAAACTTAAGACGCCCCTCACCTCCCCCCCCAAAAAAACATTAGAACAACAGGCAAAAATTTAGACTAGAGAAATAACACAGCTTATTTTTAAGCATTGTTTCTGCATGCCAGAAGCAAGTGAAGATAACTGAAATGTGTCTGCATGTCTCACTTTTGTAATCTGGCGCTAAAAGCGGTGGCCATCTGTGTGGTACTTCATAATGCAGTCTGTTCCCAGCTCAGTCATATGTTACATATTAAAAAAAAAGGGCTTCAAACATGTGAAGACTACCTGACTTCTCTGAAGATGTGCCACACTTTCTTCTGAGAGCATATTCTTACAGTGTCATCAAGGTATCTCATACTGCACAACAAGATTTTAAGTGGACATCAATTAGAGATCTGTTCAAGTGAACTCTTATTTTGTCACCATCCACCAATTATGTAGCCTTTGGAAGGAAATAATAGAAGACTAGGCTCTGTATGTGCTGTAGAGGAAGTGTCAGAGCTTAAAAATAGAGAAGCATTTTGTATTCTAGCTGTAAAATATGCAATAATTTGAAGCATGGAAGGAAAGTAAGATACTACACAGGAGTGTGATGTGGTTGTGGTATATAACTGGAGGGGCAGTACACATCTGGGCTGTCATGGTGCTGTTCCTATGTACCTGATAAGCTGCTCTATGCACCAGTGTGCAAATAGCCTGTCCCTACCCAAGAGGTGGCAGCTTCTTAGTAACTGTCATCCACCTAAAATGGCAAAGACATCTCAATTTGATAGTGTCGAAATAGCTCTTTCTCCATGTCTGAAATGGTATTATCTCAAGAGCTGTTCTACCTTCCCTCTTGCCTTTGACGTAAAAGCAAAGATAGCAGGATCTTACTTTAAGTTCTACTGATGTGTGATTGCCTATGTTCTGTGCCCTCAAGACTGTGTCCCTTATCCTTGTCTGTCCCTGTGCATTTTCTTGAGTGAGTTTATTGCTGCAATACAAAATGAATTAGCAGAAGGCAAGGAAGAGGATATCCTGAAAGTCAGCAGAAACACTGAACTAGCACTTCTATTGATAGAGTAGGGAAGGGGACAGCCTTAATTTCAAATTTCAATTATGTTGTATTGGAGAGCCCCTTTTGTAGGGGCAGAATTCGGTTATTCAGTTAGCTAGGCCACATTTCATTTCGGTTAGGCACCTGCAACTCAGACTTTCATCTGTGTGAACTGAAGAGGTATCTAAGGGAAAATCACTGGCTGCTGTCTTCGGAGTGAAGTATTCTTTGTTGAACTGTGCCCTGAAATGGCAATTTTCTTACAGGCAAGAGTGTAACAAGGCAGCAGTTTTGTGTTTAACAGCTTAGTGACAATGATATAAACGCTATAACATTTTGTGATGTCTTTGGAGTATTCTGCAGTTATGAATTCCTGTAAATGAAAGTGAACATTTTCCATGGGGTGGGAAAGCTTTGCTTAATATTTTAAGATTGAATTAAAAGTTTCAAAGCTGCAGAAATGACATGTGATCTGACTACTTTTGATTGCTCAAAAGAATGCGCCTTGCACTTAGAAAGCTTTAAGAGGCTGCATTGCTTGACTGATCAAATGTACAGTGTCTTACAGCCTCTGCTTACCGCAGTGGGAATTGCAAGCCTTTAGTGTCTTAGCATGTTACTTAAATACGCCAAACATTGAAACTTTTCTCACTCTAGGATCACCATCCTTGGAACGGGTGCAAAGTGGCTGTCTGTGCTAGAAGAGAAAAATTTAAAACCATGTAAGCTTCAAAAAGCTATTGCATCTCTTCTGTCCTCCCTCCTACCTTTCCTATCCAGGTTCTGGGCCTGAATCTTGTCAAAGTACTTTATGTAATTGTTTTGGATTGTAGTGTCAAATAGATACAAACTCTTGTAAAAAATCTACCTTAATCTATTTTGTTGATTTCCTCCTTTTTAAGGTGAAACACACAATCTCCAAACCCTCCACACTATTCTGTCTACAGGATCACCGCTCAAACCTCAAAGCTATGAGTATGTCTACAAACACATAAAAAGCAGTATTCTCCTGGGATCTATTTCAGGTGATGCTTTTATGCTGCATGTATCTTCCTAATTCTGTTCATTGCCTGTGCATTTCCTTCTTGCTTGTTTGCTGCTGTTTATTTGAGAAGCATAAGCTTTGGATTGTTCAGGCTTGGTTATAGTTAAACTGGAATTAACTGTCTTATTAGTGCAGAAATTTTCTGCATAATTCAGTGTGCCATAATGAAGCTCATACACTCAAAGGCTTTTAGGTGGAATGCTTCTGACATGGTGGACGTTTTGGGTTTTGGCTGCTTTTTTTTCAGCAGGATCATTTATTTTGACTGGCTGTCCTTAGGGGTAGCAGGGTGAGATCAAGAAAGGAGTCTATTAACCTACAGAACACACTGTTCTGCAAATAGCTGACTTCAGCAGAAAATACCTCTTTGAGAGGTTTTTTCTTGTCCCTGTTTTGGTTCTTTTGGAGTAAGTAATTGATAGACAGAGTTGTCTGTAAATTACATGATTAGGGAAGTATCAAACCCACATATTGTGCAGTTTGTTGTGAGGAGTGCGAGCTGAGGCAACTTCTGTTCACATCAAGTCCACCATGGAACTCCTTGTTCTGTTTTGTAACGAGGACTGACTTTTTCAAAGGGCATTTTAACTTAGATTGATTTGTTTTAAGGTTTGACTGTTCTGCCACCCAAGTCACCTCTGACTCAGGCCTTCGTAAGAGTAGTGTTGAATCTAGAACTTGCTACAATAGCCGTTAATAGTCTCATATGCAGGATACTATTTTTGAGTGAAGCTGACATGATTGATATGTCTTATAATTCCACTTCCTTGAAGTTCTAGAAAGACTATAAATATTCCAGTTAAGTAAGCACTTTGACAGTATCTATTTTCATTAAGATAACTGTTCATTCTATAGACATGGCTCCCCTTTCTTCCCTCCCTCCCCCTCCCTGCTAATGAGAATGAGATATAACAGCTAAGTAAATACTGAGTGGAATAGCTTGACATTACCTTAAACTAATTCAAACAAACACGAAAACGTTTCTCAGTGATCATAAATATCTAAGTCTGAAAACTAGGGCCTGTTTTTCTCATTAGATAAACAGAAACTTCCTTAAATGAAATTAAAGAAACTGTTGAAAGAAGAAAAGTTATGCCTTAAGGAATATTCTTGCATGAAGGGCACAAATGTATAAAGACACGTAAAGTAAGAAAATAAACCTTCTTTTATTAAGTCCCATACCATCCTGGATAATGCCTGCCTGTTCTATGCTACTTAATGTGGATCAGAAGCTGTTCTAGAGTTCTTAAGTAGTTTTCAGATTTGCTTTTTCCAAAATATACTGTGTATTCTAAATGGACTATTTTATTGTAGGTGGGACAGATATAATTTCGTCTTTCATGGGTCAGAATGTTACAATTCCAGTTTACAAAGGAGAAATTCAGGCCAGAAATCTTGGAATGGCTGTAGAAGCATGGAATGATGAAGGTAACTATTATCAAAACTATTATGCAAACTTATGAAATACAGTAGTTATATGATCTTAAGTTTCATTCACCAGATGGGTAAATGGTCAGCTGTTAAATGGGTGATTTCATTTAGGAAGCATGTTCCATAAAACCTGCCTCTGAATCCATCTCATCTGGATCACACAGGACTCCAGTGAAGATAATCAATATGTATAAAAGCCCTCCTTTTCCATTGCTCTGCTAAAACACATCAAGGCCAAATTCTAGCCTCTGGTATGTGTGTTAGTTAGCTATGTTGCTGTGCATGCCAGGCTGGCTTCCACCCTGTGGTGCAACTCTCCCGAAGTTACTGAGGTTGATAGGGATGAGTTTAGGAATTGAACACAAGCTGTTAAGCACACCAGAACACAAGCTGTTAACCACACCAGTCACAGCTCGTATCCACAGCAGCATCTGGCATGTAAGTAATAACTGTGGATGCTCTTTGCTTTGGTACGCTATTGTTCACCTTTTTCCTTGTAAACAGGAAAACCAGTTTGGGGTGAAAGTGGAGAGCTGGTCTGTATCAAGCCTATTCCCTGTCAGCCTACATACTTCTGGAATGATGAGAATGGAAGTAAATACAGGAAGGCATATTTTTCAAAATTCCCAGGTATGTAATGAAAGGCTTTGGATATTGCTCAAACTGACCAAGGATATAGATGGTATTGCTGCTCGTAAGAAAGTACAGGTTTATTCTTGCCCAGTGAGATGTAAGTGCATTTTTGAATCTAGATTTCCAAGGTGAGAAATCCATAGCATGCTTCATAGTGTCTCACTCTGTTTCCTAGTGGTTTGTTTTGAATATGGATCAAAATCAATTTTAAGAATTTCTGGAAAGCTCCAATCCCATTTTACTCCTGCTCTCATTAGGCAGATGTGACTGTAACAGCCTGATAATCTGTAGTGCAGACATGGACTGCTTGGCATGAGTGTGAAATGAAAGTGCTGAATAGGTCAGGGAGCAATCAGCCATTAATGAGTGCTACTGCACCTCTGCCAGACTGCTGCTACCTAGCTGGAAGAGTGAATCCTCAGGGATAAGTACTGACCCTGCTACCTCATTAGCATGAGGTTTAAGTGTGTGCAGCTTCAGATATGCAGAGTCTGCATTTGTGTTCCAGTGGTGGTAAGAGTTAAGGAATAGACACTGTGTGCCAGAAGCTTTCTTCCTAATAATTTTGGAGGACTTCTGTCATCCAGAGCTTTTGCTCATGTGACACAGCGATGCTGAACTCCCTGCTGCCTATGGAGTAGGGGCTTTTATAGGGGCAGGACCTCAAGCTGCTGCTTGTTGGAGATGGAAGCTTTTTTTATAGATAGCAACAGTACAGAGTGAATTCACAAGCAAAGTCAGGACATGCATCGGGAGATAATTATATAGGAAAGCTGAGGGAATGTGGGAGTTGGTCTGCATGTAAGCCTGACAACAATAAATAGATGAAAAAATAAACCTGTGCTGACAGTTGTTAGATTGAAATCACTGAGGTCCGGAGGTTCTGTCTGAAACCTCTTTTCTGTCTTTCCTTGTAAATGGGCTTAAGGTTGTCATAGTGAAGTTAAAAAATGGTCTTATGTGTACATGCATGTGTAAACAGTTGAAGGTTGTTTGTTTTCTTTAGGAAAAACTTGACTAGAATTGGCCTGTATTTCTGTTTGTGGCAGGCTGCTGGAGTGGTATCAGTGGTGTCAGTCTTACAAGGAATACAAAAGTTATTCCAGCTCTGTGGTCAAATCTGATTGTATATTAACACAACTCAAGGTCATTAAGTACATAAGCTTCAAGGGAATTGTTGAGACTTATTGTGCAAGCCCAGAAAGTTTCTAGCACAGAATTGCGCATCCTAAAAGTGGATCAAGAAAGACTGGTGGGAATGGTGTTATTTTTGTGGAAGATTCTCCCAGTTCCCTCAAAGTATGGTGTTCAGAGCAGCTCTTCACCTCTTTTCTAAAGGATGCTGTATAGTCATGCAAACAAGTAATCAGAAGATAACCTAATTTGCTCCTAATGTCTGAACTACTCTCACGTGTGTTAGCTTTTTGTAGTAAATGCAGTGTGGATTGTTTGCATAGTTAAGTACTGCTACATTTGCTGTGGGTAGTTCTCAAACTATATCTGATATGTTACATTTTTGTATGTATTTTATTAAGTTAACATGAGTTGAGTTACACAAATGTCTGCCACGACTGGATGAATAAGAAATCAGCTGCTTAATCTCTCTCATTCCCTAATAGGTGTTTGGGCCCATGGTGATTACTGCAAAATTAATCCCAAGACAGGAGGAATTGTCATGCTGGGTCGCAGGTATAGTATTTTGATGAAAGCATTAAAATCTGCAAACTTCACCTCAGAGCATAATGTACATGACTTTCCATCATGCCTGTTAGCTTTATATTACTTTTCTTAAATCCAGTATTGTGAATTCCAACCCTTAAATTAATCAGAGCAGCTGGATTAGAGGGAAGGAGCCCATTTCAGGATTCTATTCTGCTTTTGTCTGTGTGAGCACAAGACACTGTTGAACTTGTTTTTCTGTTCCATGATTTATAATGATCATTTATAAGAGTTCAAATTGAGAGTGCAGCACACTTAAAGTGGTGAATCAGGAAACTTTTTTTCTGGTCTTGGCTTTGCCTTTGATTTGCTTTACAGCAAAACTGAAATTACAGAGGGTCAGGTATAAGTTGTGCTTGTGTTGGCCATCACAGATGTTCATGATCACAGTTGTGGCTACATTTTCTGCTTGCATTTAAAAGTTGTTCGAAACAAAGTTGAGTGGATGCCTTGATTCTGTGTCTTGCATTGTCACAAATAGACCTGCTCAACAGACATACAGTATGAGGCTGCTGTGTATGAAACCCAAGTTCCAGCTATAAGAGACTGGAAAGTAATGATGTGCAATTGCAATATGATGAAGTACTAAGATCATAGAATCATAGAATAGTTAGGGTTGGAAAGGACCTGAAGATCATCTAGTTCCAACCCCGCTGCCGTGGGCAGGGACACCTCCTTGGTCTGTTTTGTCATCAGTGGCATGTGTGTGTAGTTGTAGGCTACTGGAAAGGGGAGGCAGTAGGAAAGAGTCAAGGAATAATGTTGAGCTTCTCTGTACAACTTCATTTTAATGAGCAAAATGCCTTTTTGAAACAAATTCTTTTAAAATTCTGTTTCTAAAGTGGCTGCATATTCACTGCATGAAATGTAGTGATTATATAATGAGATTTGGTTAATTGCATCAATTCTTCTCTTTTCATCAAACTAATCACATTTCAATGCTTCTTTGCTTTGTTGGTGTGTGAATCAGCGATGGTACCTTAAATCCGAATGGAGTAAGGTTCGGAAGTTCTGAAATCTACAACATAGGTATGAAATTAACTTTTCACCTCTCAGCGATAACATTGTTGCCTTAAATCTTTATAATGCTTACATTTCAGGTGTTTGGAAGGATTAGGTAATAAAAGACTTGCTGTTTTTCAAACGTCAGCAAAGAGCATATTAGTATTAACAGTAAAATTCAGTTTTGAAGACTTGAAATGGATTGCTTTCCCAAAGCTTCTATAGGGCTGGAGATGACTGCTCAAGATCTGTTCTCTGTAAGATGTTGCTTTCATATAATAAGGCCTTAAAGACTAATTATATAATGCAGAATTATGAGAGAACCTGACTTCTGAGGCTTTGCTTCCCCCTCGCAAGACAAGCGGTTTTATTCTGTCTTTCCTAATAGTTAGAAGAAGTTTTTGAGCTTGTGCTTCATATTTCAAAGGTCTGTCTTGTGAAGGGCTGTGAAAATGCACCTGCAGAGGTGCTAA